>JAQPZY010001690.1:62500-1315000 GCA_029931535.1 Margaritifera margaritifera | reverse complement strand
ACTGACTCATTTGTTAAGATTGCCAAAACATACTCCAGGTCTAAATTCCAGAATGAAATGCAAATTTGATATAATACTGTTGTACAAATAAACACCCAATAGGTCTTTCATAATCTTGTATTAAATATCACATCCTGGTTAACTCCCTCAAAAGTCGGATCACAACTTTTGCTAATGATAGAAAACAAAGAAATAGTCTCTATCCATCTGTCTGTGCTTTTGTTCATCCATCTGTCTTGTGAGTACTGTAACATCCACATTTATTGTCCCCCACTTTTTCATGAAGAGCGTGGGACATATTTTCCATCCATCCATATATCCTTCTGTCCATCCATCCATCTGTCACACTTTGTTTTTGCTCTGTAATTTTACAGCCATTTGAGATCAAGTGATGAAATTTGGTATACTCGCACATCAGCATTAGATGGTGTGTCACATACCACATTGACAGGGGGGTTATTTATAAGGTCAAGGTCATATCTGAATATTTTAAGTTTTGCATCAGACTTTCCATTCTGCTCTATAACTTGAGAGCCGTTTCAGCTTTTTGAATGAAACTTGGTATACTTCATACATTATGGTTGGATGAAACTTGGTATACTTCATACATTATGGTTGGATGAAACTTGGTATACTTCATACATTATGATTGGATGAAACTTGGTATACTTCATACATTATGATTGGATGAAACTTGGTATACTTCATACATTATGATTGGATAGAATCATGGATACCACAATATAGGTCTTATCTTCAATGTCAAGGTCACTGATCACTATTTTAAGTTTTCCTTCATCCTTTTCTTTCTATTACCTTATAGCTTTTGAGATTAAAGTATAAAGCTTGGTATATTTGTCATATACTATCTTCAGGGTCAAGGTGACAGGCCTATATTTGAGGTTTTAGTATCATTTTCACATCTGCTTGATAACTTATCAGCTGTTTAAGATAAATGAATCAAATTTTGTATATATGTATATTATCACTAGAAGATATGTTGCATTCCACATTTGGGGTCAAGGTCACTAGTATGTATTTCATGGTTGCTTATGTTTCTTCACTACATCTTAAAAACTGAGGTTCAGGGATGAATCATGGTATGCTTAAGTTTCTCCAGCTGATGGTATCTCGTGTATCATGTCAAAGTTTTATCTTCAAGTTAAAGGAGATTGATAATTTTTTCTTCATCTTTTTTGCACTTTTACTCTAACGCCTTTTGAGTTTGATGATGAACACATATTGCTAATATTTCTTAGATAGTTATGGTCCGTTGATCATTTTAGCAAAGGCGTTGCTACTGTTCAACCTTGTGAACACTCTAGCTTTCACATTTATAATCAAAGTTCAACCAAATTTGTCCCGAAGCTTCATCTCAACAAGAGCTCAAACAAGTTTAATATTGAGTACATTCTATACATATTTCTTATGGCCCTTGATTGTCTTAGTATATTCATTGCTGTGTTTTAGTGTAGTCATTGCTGTGTCTTAGTATAGTCATTGCTGTGTCTTAGTATAGTCATTGCTGCTACACAACCTTGTGAACACTCTAGCTTCGTCATTTATAATTACATTTTAACTAAATTTGCTTTGAGGCTGTATGTCAACAAGAGTTCAGATGAGTTCACTGATAGGCACTTTCTGCACATATTTCTTGGTGTTGTGGTCTTTCACTGTCATTTTAGGACTGGAATTGCATATACTTCTTGGAGTTGTGGTCTTTTACTGTCATTTTAGGACTGGAATTGCTAATGCTGAACTGTGTGAACTCTTCAGTATCCACTGTTTTCATTTGATTTAAAACAAATTTGCTGTGAAGCTTCATATCAACAAAAGCACTGATGAGTTTAAGATAAGTGGACTTGGCTTGTATTTTTAAGAGTCATTGTCCTTGATCAACTTAGAATAGGCATCCCAATGGACTGAAATCAAGTTGGTTACATATTCCTTATTCCTGATTCAACAAGGAATAAGTATACAGTCACTGATTAAAAAAGGAATAAGTGACCAGTTTCTTTATTGAATCAATAACTTCTTTATTGAATCCGTAACTGGTTACTTATTTCTTATTGAATAGGGAATAAGGAATAAGTAACCAACTTGATTTCAGTCTCCAGAGACGGTAAACAGCAAACACAGCAGATCAACCTGGAACTATCATAAGTGAATGCTTTATTTGTTTGTCTCTTTCCACATAATTCAAATGTTATTTGTCTTGCACTTAGGGTCACATGTTTTTAGCCCAAATATGGAATATCAGATGACTGCAACATTTTTAACATATTATCCGATACTAAACAGATAAAAAGTACAGATTTTCATCAATTAGTGTCAAGGGGAATCTAAAAAATATGGTTATTACTGATGCTATCATGTTGTTATGTGCAGATAATACTTGCTTGTCTATGATCTGTTTTAGAATCAACATTTTATATAGGAAAAATTACACATTAGTTGGTAAAATTACTCTGCACTTAGTTCCTGATCCACGCTAAAAGTATATTGTCAGTTATCATTCATCATTGATCGGCAGAACATATGAGTATTCAGGTACAGATGTAGATAAATCTAGATCTGTATTCTGTCCAAATGAAGAAAGAAAAATGTCAAGGCTGAAATAGATTTGTTTCAATGTACAGACATTCTATATGTGTATGTTAGCTATGAAAAAAAAAATATATATATATTTTGTTTCAATAAAGAGCAAGAATAACTTCCTGAGGTCCACTATGAACAATATACATGTACTCTCAGTAGACTATTTTCAACACTATACAAAATCATGTGAACATATCAACATTCTGGTAAAATGGAAAAATTTCTTCTTTAAACGATAATATATGATATTATAACTAATGTAAATTCATATGACGGCATGTACCTGTATAATTAGCTTAATTATTATTTTTTTTAAACATCCAGTAGGTCTACTTCAGTGCTATTTTTCTCCTTTTATTTCAGTCTTTATTGACTAATTTGTTCATTTGTTTAAGGGACTTCATCTAAGGTCGATCAATATGTCCACTCACAGAGGCTACGTATCGACACAAGGTGATAGGGAAAGGGGGAAAAATCCCACGGAGAGAGTTAGGCCACTACCTTTTCCCTTGGATGAAAGCAAAACAGTAAGTATTTTTTTAACTGCTTTATAGAAATTATTGATTACAGACAATAATAATAATCTTGTTTTTATATAACAGTAATGTCTATCACTTTGTATTTGAGTGAATAAAACTTCAGTTTATGCCATGTTGGGGAGGGAATGTTTACTATACACTGTATAGCATGAGATTGCGAGAGGTTATTATTTGTAAAAAAAAATTACTACTGGATAGGTAATATTGTTGTGCTGAATTTTTTTTTCATTGAGACATTACTGAATGTGTTGAGAATTGTTTTAACAAACTTAATCATACAAGTAGATCTGTGTTTGTAAAATGTGTCTGCCTCCAGTGCAGTCCCAAAAATGCAAAAATGTAATAAAATGGGAAACACTGTTGTATTGACATTAAAACTAATCAGAAGGTTTTACAAATGTTCGAGTCCTAATTTTGAAAAAATATATATAAACCTCATCAGGTCATCTAAATATAAATACAAATATGCCTACCAAATTTCATTTGTCTATCTCATCAGGTTTTGACTCAATCAGCTCTAAATAAAAAAAAAATTGTGTAAACAGATTTGAAAAATTGCCATATTATACTGGAAATCTACTTATGACCAAAATAAAGTGAATAAAAATTCATGGTTAAATGTTTATTAGTTTGCGTGCTATCATGGTAAAATGGATTGGGGATGAACAGACAGATTTACATCCATATGTAAAATAATCCTAATTTTGCACATGTAGTACACTGGTTCCTTTTACTTGGTTTTCTAACAGTGCTTTCAACAGGGTATATGGTATCAAGGAAATGGAAGTAAAGTATTCTTCCCAATGACACACCTAGTGGCAGCCAACCAAGGCTGGCCTTGGTGGGGACTGAACATGAGATCCTTTGATTATGAGTCAGATGCTTTACTAACTGAGGTACCATAGCTCCCACATGTATTTCATAAGAGTATTTGAATAGATGATGATGATGATGATGATGATGATGATGATGATGATGATGATGATGATGATGATGATGATAAAAAGAAATGTTATTTATTTTTTTCCATGTCACAAATATTACAGTCACTTAATGTTATTTTGACAAACATTCCTATTCATAAAAAAGAACATATAGATAATTTATTCTGTTGTTGTTTCAGATGATTGATAGTAAATCAATAGACCAGGACAGGACATTGCTGAAGGAGTTGGCATTCATACAGCCAGCATTGATACTTGATGTTGCTGCTGTCTTATGCAGTAAACAGCAGGAAGGGCAGGGCCAACCCCCATCACCTGCTCAACCCCCCACCTCTAAGGGTATTCCTTTTCCAGCCTGGTGTGTCTGCCATAGGTGTATGAAAATGCCTACTGATGCCAAGAAGGTCTGCTGTGGGATGTAGCCCCAATATTGTACCAGTCAAAGACCTTTAAGTATGCCTCCCTTATTTACAAAACAAATTTCTTTTAGGAGATATACAGGTACTTAAAAGCAAAATACTTAAGATTCCTTTGAGAGACATTGCATTTTTAAGACTTCTTTTACAAACCATAAATTAAATTTAACCATGGATTAAACACTTCCATCCATCATAATGTTACCACCTTAAATACCTCTATAGAATTTTTGTTCATTGACATTATGCAGGATTTCTGAAACCTGGGATTTGCACACATGCCTAAAGTAGAAAGGTTTACAAATTTCAGTCAGACCCAGATGTCTGCATGTTTTCAGTAATGAAAATTGGGACATATCTAAAACAAACTTATTGAGAGGATACACACTAATAAACATATGAAAGACTCCGTAATCAGTGTAATTACAAAAAAATGTAATAAGAAGTAATCATATGGAGGCATTCCTTTTGTAAATGAAATATTCTGTATATAGCTTGTAAACTGTCCTTCCTATAATGAACATTTTTAGTTAATATTATAAGATGAGTTACAAAATACAATATTTTTGCCAATAACAGGAAATGGGACTGGTTGACACAGACCCCCTTGTGCTGTATCTGCAGCAGACCTATTGATGTGACATATTCACAAGGGAAGCACAAATGGTGCAGACTATTAATAAAGCAAACAGACATGCTGCATACAGGCAGTACATCTTTATGGCAGCATGGTAGACTGGGGAGGGATGATAGATGGATCATTCCATCTTGTTGTGTCCAATTCATCAGGAACAAGTCTCCCGACCCTCAGGGACACTACAAAGGATTTCTTCCTGGCAGAGGAATAGTATGGTGACCAATATACAAGAGTCCCTCAAAGGGACTAATGCTCCACTGGCTGAAAAGAATTTCCAGAAATTCAAGATAAGAGTATTTCTTCTTTTTATCTGCCGAGTGTTGAAACCATCTCTGATATTATTTAGAAAGAACAAGATTTTCAAATTAGCTGCTGTGGTGGACATATTGGATGTCGAATTGGCACCATTTTCATTTAGGACTAACAGGACATCATAAGTCTTTTGGTGGAAACCCCAAGTTGATATGACTTTCCATTTTGGTGAAGAAAATGATTTTCAAGATGGGTGCCATGGTAGCCATATTGGATATCAGACTGGCACCATTTCCATTTAGTACTAACTAGTCATCATAAGAAGTCTTTCAGTGAAAACTCCATGCTGGTATGACCATTCATTTAGGATGAAAGCACAATGCAGACATGATCAGCCATCTGGAAGGAGTGATATTTTCAAGATGGCCATTGTGACAGCCATATTAGAAGTTGGATCGGCACCATTTTCATTTAGTACCAACCAAGCATCATAAGAAGTCTTTCAGTGAAAACACCATGCTGGTATGACCATTCATTCAGGAGCAGTAGCAATAACAAGATTTTCAAGATGGTCACTGTGGCAGTATATCGAATGTCTGAATGGCACTATTTTCAGTTAGGACCAACTGGACATTATAAGAAGTTGTTTAGTAAAAAAACCATGTTGATATGACCGTCCATTTGGGAGGAGTAGTGAGAACAATATTTTCAAGATGGCTGCTGTGGTGGCCATATTAAAAATCAGTTTGTCACCATTTTCATTTATGACCAAATAGAAATTATAATAAGTCTTCTTGTGAAAACCCAATGGCAATATTACTTTTATTTCAGGAATAGTGATACCAAGATTTTCAAGATGGCCAATGTGGCAGCCATATTGGCCCATCAGATCAGCACCATTTTCATTTAAACCCAAGAAGACATTGTAAAGGAGGTCTCCTAATTGTCCCCTCTCTGAATTATCCATTATCCAAAATGTCCATCTCTGAAATGTCTGTCTCCCAATTGTCCCATCTCCGAATTGTCCATTATCCGAAATGTTCGTCTCCAAAATTGTCCGCTCCAAATTGTCTGCCTGTGAATTGTCTGGATACCGAGTCCTTCAGACTAGATCTGTCTCGCTGTTGGTCCATAGTGACCAGGCTGGGTCTTCTACCCAACCTACAGAAATTGGAGTTTACTCGATCTCAAGATTTCATATACGTGATGATGAATTTCCTCACAAACAGGATTAGTCTGTGTCCCTCAGGACAGAGTAGCCAAGATCCTGTCCCTGTTGGAGGCACTGGGAGCAATGACCATGTTGTCAGCTATTCCTTTTCTCTCTCTGCTGGACCTTTTACTCCACAATGGATCTGGTTCCTCTTGGCAGACTGTTCTTGCGCCTTATCCAGTTTCTCATTTGGGCAAACTGAAACCACACAGGCACCCTCTAAATGCTCAGATTTCTCCAAGTGTGGATTTCAACCATCATCTGATTTGGTGGACAAATCGGGGCTGGTTTATGACCTGAATCCCCATGCATGCCCCCAAACCCCAATCCCATCTGTTTGCAGATGCATCAGATTCAGGGTGTAGCACTCATCTGGAGCTGAAAGGTTTCATTCTTAGGGTTCGTGTTCCAAACAGAATCTCTCCTCCACATAAACAATTTGGAAATGAGGGCAATGTTCTTAGCACTCCAGGGGTGTGTCAATAAAATAAGAGTTCGCTGCGTGATGGTCTCCTCCGACCACACATCGGTAGTAGTGTACCTCAGCAGACAAGGGGACACACACGCCCCTTCTCTCTGCATGGAGGTTTGGAGCTTCCTTGGGGTGCCTCAGAAGTGATTACCCTCCGAGCTAGCCACATTCCTAGTAAAAAGATATATTGGAGCACAGTCTGTCAAGGAAAGGGAAGATAGTCCTCATGGAATGGTCTCTACACCAATCCATAGCTGATTCCCTGTTCCATCTTTGGGGGACACCATTGGTGGACTTGTTTGAAGGCTAAATAACAAGCTCCCCTTTTTGTTTCCCCGGTCCCCATCCAGGGGACTTGGGCAGTGGACGCTTTCAGCCTGAAGTGGGATCATACTGTTTGCTTACACCTTCCCATCCTTCAAGATCATCCCTGTACTTCACAAGTAAGGAACTCCACTGCTCAGTTCATTTTGATAGCCCCTCTGTGGCCCCAACGATTGTGATTCAATTATCTTCTCATCCTGCTGGTGGGCCATCCCAGGACATTACCCCAGAAGAGGGACCTCCTGTAGGCACGGGGGCTCTCTCCCACATCACTTGCCACAAGTTCTCCACCATTTTGCTTAGCTCGTCTCGAACGATCTCTCCACCAGGACCAGTTTTCTAACAAGTTGCCAAGTTCATTATTCAGTCCAGGAGACAATCTACGTCTAAGTTCTTTGATGCCAAGTGGAGAATCCTTGGGGATTGGTACAGTAGGAAATGTGTCAATCCTAGATGTCCTTCCATGAGCGCAGTGGCTGATTTTCTTCTCTTCCTTTTTGAAGAGAAACAATGCTCTGTTTCTACTATCTAGGGTTATAGGGCAGCCCTATCCAACACACTCAAATTTTCGATAGGCCTGGCCATTGGGACGGACTCTTACTTAGCACACCTGTTCAGGTATTTCGAGCTGCCAAGACCGGTATCTCGCTTGCTAATGCCTAGATGGAATCTCTCATGCATCTTGTGGTCTCAAACTAAAACCCCATATGAACCATTGGACGAAGCTTTCTTAAAGAACCTTACCCTCAAGTCCGTTTTCTTGCTCTCATTCATGTCTTTGCGACAAAAGAGTGAGCTTCATGGCCTATCCATAGAGCTAGGCTGTTCAATGTTCAATGGAATTATGAGCGGCTTCTCTCCTTTGCCAACCAGGTTTTTAGCAAACACCAGCTTCCATTAGTTGCTCCACTCCCGATTGAGATCCCCAGGTTCAGTCGTATCTGGGGATGATCCCATTTGACTTTTATGCCCAGTTAGAGCTTTATGCTTTTATTTGGCAGCTTCTGACGGGCGAGTAAAGGGTAGGAAAAATATTTTCCTCCCTCTTTCAGGTTCAGCTGATCTTTCAGCTTCAACCAATTCAAGATGGATTGCAAATACTATCAGGAGAGCATATCAGTTCCTTCCTAAGAAAGACCTTTTCATTCATGAAATTAAAGCTCATGAGGTTTTAGCCATTGCTAACTCATGGGCCTATCTAACTTATTAGTGTCTGGAGGATGTGATGAAAGCTGCATTTTGGTGATCTCACACTACCTTCTCCACCTTTTACCTTCGCTCGTTGGCTCACCAAAGCAAAGGCATATTTTCCTTGGGTCCGATTGTCGTAACTCAAAAAGACCCATGTGTATACCATCCAGCAGTAGTCTTTTATTCTACAGGCCAGTTGTGGGATCATCAGCCTCCCACCAAACTGACAAATTCAGCCACACAATAGCAACAGGTTTTGTATTACTGATATTAAAATGTTGTTTTTTGGGGGGTAAAACAAATTTTAATGATGCAATACTTACCCATTGCTATTGCCAGATTCACTCCTCCCACCCCACACTGCTGTCACACTAGTTTAGGCTGTGTCCTAAAACGAATGAATGACAATGCACATGGGCAAGGTATCTGCAGGGTGGACCAGAGGCGATCTTGTGTTCTTGAATCTTCTGGTTCACCCTAATGGGAAGACAAATTCTCGTAATATGGTCAGACATTTTCTGCCCAGAAAAGGACCAGCTACACAATAGCGACAGGTAAATATTACATCATTAAAATTAGTTTTACCTCCCAAAAAACTACAGAATAATGAAGAGGTCTCAACTTAAGAAAAAGAACAAAATAACATAAGAAATAACTATACGACTAGTAAGAGAGTTATTATGTAGGAATAAGACAAACAAATTTGGGTTTAAGCTAGCAACATATAGCATACACTGCTTGGAGTGAACTATTTATCTATGTCATTGGTGGTGGTTGGGGTGGGGGTGGGGAGATAGGGTGTTATGATGTTTTGCTTTTAGCTTAACATCCCGGATATAATTTCAACTATGAGAAACAAAGTTTTAATATATTTACATTACATGGGAAGGCGGAAGAATGATGTAATAATAATAATAATAATAACTTGAGAGAGACTGAGCAAACTGATAGAAAAGAAACTGACACACATGGGTTGAATAGATTACTAGAATTTTTTGTTGTAGCCAAATTTGCAACGTGTTCACATCTGCAGTATTGAATATTTATCTTTATGGCCATGTTCATTGTTAGTCCAGCTTTGATTTGACTCAGTGGATATCATCTCAAGGGACTGGACTTTGGCTGGCCGAGTTTTGTGACTTTTACTGCCACATCCTAACCTTTGATTGATATTTTAAATAACTCCTGTTCAATGAACTCTTGCTTCAGATTAGACAATGTCCGTCTTTGCATCTGTATGTCTGTCTTGGCATCTGTATATCCCTGCACCAGTACAATGTCTGTCTTTGCATCTGTATAGCCCTGCACCAGTACTATGTCTGTCTTTGCATCTGTATATCCCTGCACCAGTACTATGTCTGTCTTTGCATCTGTAATTCCCTGCACCAGTACTATGATTGAAGTTAAATTGGGCACACACAAAATGGACTTTTAAGTTATTTGGTTGTTAGTAAGCAACCAGAGGTGGTTCTTTCAAGGCCTTCTTTAGGCATGTGTCAATAATGTGCTAGTCTCTGGCAAACAACCATCCCATATCCAATGTTTGGGCCAGCCACATGGGAATACCAGAACAAAACAATAAATCAGGCCATAGAAAAATATCAGTCTATTGACCAAAGCAGTCTCCTAAAATACAAGGATAAAACTGCCAGCATAATCTCTTTTGTAACAGCATACCATCCATATGCTCCAACCATAGGGCAAATTGTCCAGACATGCACATTATTGATTCATCTGCTCCAACCATAGGGCAAATTGTCCAGACATGCACATTATTGATTCATCTGCTCCAACCATAGGGCAAATTGTCCAGACATGCACATTATTGATTCATCTGCTCCAACCATAGGGCAAATTGTCCAGACATGCACATTATTGATTCATCTGCATGTTGAAAGGTCTTGTGCAGTTTACTCAGCCTTACTAACCTTAAATTATTATTATTTCCTTCCTAAACCTGTCCTTGTAATGTCAGTGCATTTATATCTTTGTTTCTTGTATTGGGAATTATTTTCGGAACATAAAGCTTGAAGCAAAAAATAAGGTACTGCTAGCGCTAAAGATGGCACCCTATCTCCCCACAATGACTTACATAAATGGGTCATGCCAAACAGTATATGCTGTAGTAGTGCTAGCTTAGATACAATTTGTTTGCCTCATTCATAAATAATACTAGTAACTCTTTCTAGTCATGTAGTTATTTGCTTTTTTTTTCTTCTTTAGACCTCTTAATTATTCTTGATAGTTGTGCTTCTCTATCCCAAAATGTAAGTATTTATTGTTGTGCATGTTTAACTCTTTGTGTGTGTGTGTGTGTGTGCTTCTGTGTACGTTCATTATCGTCCCTTTAAGAAAAACCTTGCTTTAGGTCAAAATGTAGGGAAACCAGATTTTTTCTGTGCTGTTTTCCAACTCTTGGAAATCCTGCATCTATCAATGCTTAGGTCGTAGGCAATGTTGGTGTGTTGTTTATATATATATACTAATGAAACACTCTGTATAGTAGTATCATTTATTTTTGTGGGTCTCAATTTTCAAGGTTTTGTTAAAAAAAAAAATATTTTCATAGGTACTTAAATGTATGGTTTTGCCTGTCAAAGTTTGCATATTTGTAGGTATTTAATTTCATGGATTAACCTCTACAAATAAAATAAAGAATACAACAGAACAAAACTATGCCAAGAACAAACAGCGGCTGCTTCAATGGTTAAAATAATACTACTACCTGTATGAGCACAAATCAAACACCTGTCAAGATCAATCACTTACACTCAACATCAAAGGGAGCCGACGCAGCCAACAACACTAAGCTACTAATCGGTTATTAAAGTACTAGTGTGATCTCTTCCTTAAAACAGTGAAAATAAAGTTGCATCATCAATAGCTTTCTAACGACCATGGTGTTAACCCAGTTACTTAAGAGTGGTAAAATTCAACTTTTATCCCAGTCAGTTATCATTCCACATGTGAACCAAACACCTGACCAGGTGTCCCTTGTTCAATGCAATTAGCAAGCAGCATCAACATTTGATGTATTCATAGCCCATCAAAGTGCAAAGATGCTAACTAAATTGAAAAACAATGGAATCTCTCCTTTGTTTGAGCCTGCCTCATGTACAAACCAACTTCAACCACAAAACTCGACATAAAACTTCATCAATCAAGCCGATTCAAGCTGAATGGATAATTGCAGCTCACGTGAAAATGTGTGAAGATCGTACCCAATTATCCATGGGTTTGAGAATTCTGGACTTGTTTAATTCATTATTTATTTACCTGACAATCATTTGTGTGTACCAGCAGACTCGATTGACATGATGTTGACACAATGTCGATTCAGTGGTTTTGCGTGTGAGATTCAATACTCTGCAGTAATTAGTATATATACCTAGTGTTTTATTAGTAATTGTGATTCAAGCAATAGTTCATTTTACAGTCATGTTCTTTACTGAAATTAAATGAAACATGCTTTCTTGAAGATTTAAATGTTTTGACCACAGTTTCACTTGAATGAAGAATTGATTTGAACAAGTATTCAATCTAATTTTCATATACTAGTATCATTTATTATTCTTTCTTTCATTTTCATTAATGCTAGTGTTTGAGTGCCATATGCTTTTTCTTGTTTCTCTCTATCCTTTCTTTTATCACATCATATCAATTTAAGGCGGTGAGTGTGAATTACAGCTGCCTGATACCGTATAGATACGTGTGCATTGAAACAATATAAAATGTATTCTAATTCTTTTTTTAAGGGTTAAAATAAAACAAAACACATGTAAAAGCTAATATTTTATTACTAGATTACAGAAATTACATTGAGTTATCAAACAGCTTTGTTGATCTCTAGGAGTGAAAACACAAAGAAAATAGGGGGAGGTGGCTTCTTTATCATATGTGCTAATTTTTTGTTGCATCTTTAAATTTGTGGTTCATGGCAACAAGTAATTCCACGAAAACTGGCACCCAACAAAAATTAGTGATACTACAGTGTATATATATATATATATCTATCTATATATATACACACACACAAATATATATATATATATATATGTATACATACACACAAGCTGTTAATTAAAATTAGGTCAATTTGTAAAATATCTTTCAGCATACTTGTTAAATTTCAGACTGTACTTTGATTTGGACACATAACACATCATCTTCGCTAGCCAAGGGTTGTCGATCCATTTTATTCCACATCAACCCTTGTATATGTAGCTAGCCAAAACAGTATCTGCTGCTCTGCTATCTGATTGGATGTAACTAAATTAAACTGATCCAATCAGAATGCTCATTCTATTTACCTATGTAGATAGTTGAGACTAATCATTGCAGCCTTCGCAGACAATGACACATGTCACTTTCTCCTATTCAAACTGTTTACACTCACATTTTTCTTTCAAATTAAGGCTTGTGGTCATCACAGGAGTCTTCATATTGTGTACTGAACATGTGTAACAAACTTTCTCATTGGTTAGTTTATTTAGTTTTGCTAACCCCTGACTAGCAAAGATGATTCCACATCTGCCTTTATTTAAACTTTCTAACTGCAGAGGGCAGTGGAACAGAGGCTGAATAATGAACCAGTCAGCCACACAGTTGATCAGCCAGACAGCCAGACAAAGAGTGACAGATAGACAGACAAATGGATAGAGGGGGTGGTGGGGTAGCTGAGGCCTCTGCAACTGGGTGATGGGATGACAATAAATGCCAAAATATCTATCTCTCCATCTCATTATAACAAATTTGGTCCAATGCAAAACTGTGAGGGAAATGGATAAGTGACTCACATACAAAGTTACTTACATTACAAATCAGTTTTACTCTATTTTACCAAATATATTCACTTATAAGTCAAGTCCAACTGCAAACAACATATACCCTCATCTGCCATTGCATTTTGCGATGGCAGATCAGGGTCTATGTTGTTTGTTCTACTGATTACTACTAACAAACTGCATAGACCCAGATCTGCTGGTTCATTATGCGACGGCATATCTGGGTCTCTGAAGTTTGCAGTTGGATTTGACTTATAAACGAGTACATATGGTAACTGTTGAAGAGAATCTTTTATTATGACTTTGCAAAGAGCAATGCATATACTAAAACAAATGTACCATGAACTTATCTGGCAACATATTTTGTATTTCTGATTACAATATGTACATATATGAACAAGGTCATCAAATGATCCCAATAAACATGTTCATCAAATGTTCACAATAAATGTGTTCATATCTTATTTATTAATGATTTTCTTTAAAGGAACTAAAAATTGAAGTTTTTCCTTGATCATAAAATTTGCATATTTGCAATACTTCACATGCGCTGATCAATGTTTTAACATTACACATAGACTGGCTCTGCAAAAATCAGTTGTTCCATCAATTTTTTTTGTATTTGTTCACCTTTTTACCAAGTCTCTACTTTTATTCTGATTGACAAATGAAACAGCTCTGTTCCTCAAAACTTCCAAGCACTGCTGTGTACTTACTGGCAGAAACACAGTAACTTCAATTTTACATATCTTTAACCTTTGTCGCTATATACTAAAATTAAATTGAACTGAGGACAATATATCTCAGACTGTATACATAAAGAACAAAATTATGTTCTGGAAGAATCCTTAAGCAAACAGTGGGAACATGATAAAGCAGTGCTTTACACACAGAAAACATACATACACTCGTATATTGACACAAACTAAAAAGCAATTTATATGTAACAATGTATATATAGATTATTCTATCAAAAAAATATAAGTGTAGACTTTTAAAACATGAACTCCATAAAGTTGCATTCTTTACAAAATTACATTTAATCTAAATGATCATATTTACATAGTATATTAACAGATTAATATGGTTGAAACTGTTAGATCTGACATGTTCTTTTCCCCATTTCTAATGTAATAAACTTGGGATTTTTTCCCCTTCTAAATACTACATTATTATATGGCACACAAGTGAGTTATAATAGCAATTTGAATTCAAATTTTTAGCCAAAGAATTGAGAATCTATTTATCTACAGGGACAGTAAAACTTCTACAAGATTCTAAACTCCAAATTAATGACAAAGTTTGAGTTCCAACAGTGTTTCATCAATTGTAATTAAAGTGAAATACATTTGTGATGGGTGATTTCAATATTAACAACAACAACAAAAAAAACCACCCCAAAATTTCAAACATAAATGAAATGTTGTACTTCACATATTTTTTCAACAAATACTGTAGTATCATTTATTTTCGTGGGTCTCAATTTTCGTAGTCTTGAAAAAAAAAGATATTTTCATGAGTACTTAAATTTGTGGTTTTGCCAGTCAAAATTTGCATATTTGTAGGTATTTAATTTCGTGGATTAACCTTACAAAGATCTTAAATAAAGAATACAAAAGAACAAACGATGAGGACAACAAACAATGGTTGCTTCAATGGTTAAAACAGTACTACCACCTGTATGAGCACAAATCAAACACCTGTCAAGATAAATCACTTACACTCAACATCAAAGGGAGTCAACGCAGCCAACAACACTAAGCTACTAATTGGTTATTAAAGTACATGTGTATGATCTCTTCCTTAAAACACTGTCCATAAAGTTACACCATCAATTACTTCCTGACGACCATGGAGTCAACACAAGTGGCTTAAGAGTGGTAAGAATGTACATGTACTTAGATCCCCGTTTGTTTGGATAATGTCATCATTCCACATGTGAACCAAACATGTGACCGGCTGCCCCTTGCTCAATGCAATCAGCAAGCAGTGTCAAGATGTGTGAAAGATCAGATGTAATTATCCGTGGCTTTGAGAATACTGGACTTGTTTAATTCAACAATTTCAGGATTATTTACCCGACAAACATTTGTGTGTACCAGCCAACTTGGTTGACGCGATGTTGATTCAGTGGTTTTGTCTGAAAATCAGTGAAGTTTCAGCTTCAATACTCTGAGGTAATTAGTGTATATAGTCAGTGTTTCATTAGTAATTCTGCTTCAAGCAATAGTTTTAGTATTTTACAGTCATGTTGTTCATTGGGATTTAGCATACATGTATAAAATGAGACATGCTTTCCTGAGGATTTAAATTTGTTGACAACAGTCTCACTTGAATTGAAGAATCAATTTGAATAAATATTAAATCTAATGTTCATTTGTAGTATCATTTCCTATTCTTTCTTTCATTTTAGGTAATAACAGTGTTAGATTACCATATGCTTGATCTCATTTTTCTCTATCCATACTTAATCTCACAACATATTGATTTAAGGCAGTGAGTGGATTTTTTCTATCCTTACTTATCTCACAACATATCGATTTAAGGCAGAGAGTGGATTTTCTCTATCCTTATCTCACAACATCTTGATTTAAGGCAGTGAGTAGATTTTCTCTATCCTTAATTAATCTCACAACATATCGATTTAAGACAGTCAGTAGATTTTCTCTATCCTTACTTATCTCACAACATATCAATTTAAGGCAGTGAGTAGATTTTCTCTATCCTTACTTAATCTCACAACATATCAATTTAAGACATTGAGTAGATTTTCTCTTTCCTTAGTTAATCTCACAACATATCGATTTAAGACACTGAGTGGATTTTCTCTTTCCTTAGTTAATCTCACAACATATCAATTTAAAACATTGAGTGGATTTTCTCTTTCCTTAGTTAATCTCACAACATATCAATTTAAGACATTGAGTGGATTTTCTCTTTCCTTAGTTAATCTCACAACATATCAATTTAAGACATTGAGTGGATTTTCTCTTTCCTTAGTTAATCTCACAACATATCGATTTAAGACACTTAGTGGATTTTCTCTTTCCTTAGTTAATCTCACAACATATCAATTTAAGATACATCGAGTGGAAATTACAGCTACCTGATACCATATAGATATGTGTGCACTGAAACAATATAAAATGCTTTATAATTCTTTTTTTTAAAAAGGTGAAAATAAAACAGACGTGTAAAACTAATGTTTTTTCCAGATTACAGAAATAATGTTGATTTATCAAATAGCTTTGGTTTTTTTTCTCTAGGAATGAATCACAGTGAGAAAAAAAAGGAGTGGGGCTCCTTTATAGTATGTGGCTAAGTTTTCTTTGGGTCTTTAAATTCGTGGTTTAGGGCAACAACAAAATCCACGAAAATTGGTAACCCATGAAAATTAGTGACAATACAGTACATATGTATGTTTGTAATTCTGCCCAACTGTTTTTTTTCTTCTTTTCAAACAATGGTACTGACAACATGACGTGTACTTGTGAAAATACAATCAATACACTAGTATGGTATGTAATTATTTATGACTAAAATACAATCAATACACTAGTATGGTATGTAATTATTTACGACTAAAATATGACCCAGTCGAAATTACAGTTTGAGTTTTTCACACACCTTTTGACAATAAAAAACCAACTGCATGTGCATGTCTAACAATTTTCATTCTAATTGTTACATCAATGAGTTTTTTTTATTTGTAATGCATTATTTACAATCAGAATTTTATATTACATGCATGCAACAGAGAAACTCAAGTTAAAAAAGAAGCATCTTTTGAAACCAAGATTTTAAACCACCCAGGAATGTAACTGACCAAATAAATACCTAATCAGAAGTCTGTTCACTTTTTTTATCACATATTTTGCCTACTAGCATAGTGTAAATTTTATGTTTAATTTTTTTTTCTTGTCATGTAATCTGAGAAATCAGCAAAAGAAATACATGTGCTTTGAGATTCTTAGTGTCTACAGTCATGCAAATATGCAAGTCATTCTGGTTCACATGGCAGACTTGTTCCATGAAAGTTAATGTGTCATCCTCCTCAAAGTCATCATTATTATTATTAGTAGTAGTAGTAATAGTAGTAGCATCTGGTAAGATTCATAGAGAATGTATCTCAATGTTTAGTTATTAGTAAGTAATACTGTACAAATGTTTGATAAATTATATTTTAGAAAATAATTTACAATTTTAACTCCTCTTGCTGACTACGGTAAACCAGATGAGGAGTCAATCAGTACATTTATAGAATTTTCTTTTATTCAGCTTTATTTATTGCAGCAATTATTCCCAATTTCTATACTCTGTTACATTTTATAATGTGTAAAAAGTTGCATAATCATAATAAAGACATACATTATCAACATTCATGCCTTGTTGTGTAACTTTGAACAAACTACCAATGATTATATGTATAAATTAGTAATTTGTACTCCTACTTCTCTACAAGTACTGCATGATTTTCTGCTGGTCTTTTCATCTTTAGGAGAAGGAGAGATTTTGGTTCAGACTGTCTGGCAAGAATAATGTAACAAAATGATGACACATATCCAACATCAATAGTCAAAAGCTAGTTTCCTGGGTGTCATGTATTGTTTTACGATTTCATCGGTGACTTTTGCTCTCTTCTCGCGGTGTTCTGAAACAAGTTTCTGTAGAATTGCAATCAACTCTTTTTTCATGTCACCAGTAAGAAGCTCCCCGCTTGTGTAATCCTGAAAAAAAGCAAAATGTATACATATATCTATCATTTCTCATTTATTTTGGATCTTTGTTTTTTTTTGTTGTAGATCAAATTAGATGTTATTTGTTCCATGTAAGCATGGTATTGATAAAGTGTTCAATTCTGTTTTAGTGACAGAATTCCTTTTATATCTATATTTTCTCATATTTCTCCCACGACAAGACAAGATAGCCAGATTTGTAAAAGGTTTGAAAATAAGGGGTGAACTGAGCAATGAAAATGGCTTTCTTAAAGATGATTGCTTGTATAATGTTGGAGTGTTTACATTTTTGACAAACTTTCTTTTTACGTAGTTAAGGGTCAAAGAAATCCAAAATCACTAAAGAAAATATTTACTGTATATAATCGCTTATATGCAGAATCCAACTACAAACACCCAGATCTGCACAGGTCTGGGTCAATGCAATTTGTTGGAAGTAATCAGTAGAACAAACAACATAGACCCTGATCTGCTAGCACATTATGAGATGGCAGATTAGGGTCTATCTTGTTTGCAGTTGGACTTGACTTATAAGAAAGTATATATGGTAGGTTGGTGTGCATTTTCTTGCAAAAATCTGAGCTGAATATCTACCCTGTTATTGCAATTATTAATATCTACCCTGTTATTGCAATTATTGATATCTACCCTGTTATTGCAATTATTGATATCTACCCTGTTATTGCAATTATTGATATCTACCCTGTTATTGCAATTATTAATATCTACCCTGTTATTGCAATTATTGATATCTACCCTGTTATTGCAATTATTGATATCTACCCTGTTATTGCAATTATTGATATCTACCCTGTTATTGCAATTATTGATATCTACCTGTTATTGCAATTATTGATATCTACCCTGTTATTGCAATTATTGATATCTACCCTGTTATTGCAATTATTGATATCTACCCTGTTATTGCAATTATTGATATCTACCCTGTTATTGCAATTATTAATATCTACCCTGTTATTGCAATTATTGATATCTACCCTGTTATTGCAATTATTGATTGTATTAGCCACTGTAAAACAACTGCCTCCAAACACGTACCTTATTTAGCTGTGTATAATGCGCACATTTTTCACCTAAGTTTCTTATTTTCAGTCAGGGGTGTGTGTTTTATAGAACTATACAATTTTTTTTCCAGGTCAATCTGATGAAAAGATGAAGGCACTATAGCTGCCTACATGTGTCACATTCACTCTTGTGAAATATCAAATCCATTGCATGTTGCATTGTAACTAAATTGTTTACTGGTACTAGCCTTATTAAAGAAATAAATAATGCTTACAAACCTTGATAGTCTTGTTCTTCGATTGTTTATGGTAATAAACTTGTTTCATTTCACATCACTGTGTAGTGTTTTGTTCTGTGCCTCGACCAGAAATACATGTACATAATGACTGATAACTTGTTGTTCTAAAGCTGTGCAAAGTACCGCATTGAAACGGAACAAATATGATGATTACCATACCTGTACCATAAATACTCAGTATTCCATAACTGTGGATCTAATACATTTTTTCTTCGTTTATTCTTGGTTGAATTGAAATATAATGTTTAGAATTCAAGCAGTGTTAATGTTCTCATCAGAGGCACCTTTAGGGGACATATTTTTTGCAACTATGGTTTGTCTGTTATGGTAACACTGACACATTGTGAAACAAAATAATCAATTAATGTATGAAGTTGGAAAACTTGTTTTCTTTTCTTTGGAAAATAAACTTGCTTCTTACTTTTATTTCTCATCTTAAATGATAGTATTTTATTTTTCTTTGTGACTATACAGTGTTCAATGCTTCATTGACTCAGTGTTGTCTTTTCAAGGTTATCAGCGGAACAAATATATGATTACTGTACCTGTAAATGTTCAATTTTCGATAACTGTGGATCCAATTAATTTTTTCATCATTTATTCTTGTTTGAATTGAAATATAATATTTAGAATTCAAGCAGTGTTAATGTTCTCATCGGAGGCACATTTAGGGGACATCTTTTTCATCACTATGGTTGGTCTGTTATGGTAACACTGACACATCGTGAAACAAAATAATCAATGTATGAAGTCGGAAAACATTCTTTTTTTTCTTTGGAAAATAAACTTGCTTCTTAGTTTTATTTTTAATCTTAAATCATAGTATTTAATATATCTTAGCAACTATACAATGATCAATGCTTCATTGACTCAGTGTGGTCTTTTCAGGGTAATCAGCTTTGATGTGCTAAACTTAGTTACAATGCTTTGTCCAGGTAAATTTGCAATTTATTTACTTTTCTTCAGAAAATAAGCTTGGTTCTTTGTTTTATTTCTCATCTTAAATCAAAATATTTTGTGACTATACAGTGACCAATGCTTCATTGACTCAGTGTTGTCTATTCATAGTAATCAGCGTGGTGTTTTTAAAGGTAATCAGTGCCTGCTAAAGTTTTGATGTGCAAAACATAATTACGAAGTAATGTCTTGGTAAATTCTATCTAGAGTACTGAGATATATTTTAGAAGTGTCATGATAGTCCAAATAAGCATAAATACTCTACCTGAACTTTCACAGAGCATCTTGCGTTTGATCTTGAAACAGCAGGAATGATGACAGATGAGGACATACAGTGACTTTTGTGAGTAATGATTACAAAGAGGAATTTAAGGGATTTCATGCAATCAACAAGGTGAGCCTTAAAATGACCCTTTTAAGTGCCAACCCTAAAATCGAAAAGATATACTTTAAAGTTTGCCACTTTTTCATTCTTTCTATTATGATATCTGTAAAAACAAAGTATTGGTCATAATTGGGTGCCACGTACTGACGGGAAAGACCAGAGAAACAGTCATGCGCTGGTTTATTGCAGAATTCAATGATGTGCAACAAATGATGATCAGTACACTATCCAAAATGGCAGGCTGTTGTCGCACTATGAAAATTAGCAAAATTATCAAGATTTTAAAATGTATTATATCACATGCACTTTATATTATAGAAACTACATTTCCCCCCTCATTCTGGATTGAAAATCGGTGTGCGCATTTTTCACCATTGCACATTAAACACAACAAAATACTGTAACTACTGCCAACTAGTAAAAGGCAGACTAATTAACCATTGAGAAACAACTCCCTCTAAACATGTATCTGCTGCCAACTAGTAATATTATAACAGCACTGTCAAACCGGGAAGTCCTGAAAGACAACATTCTCCTGACCTTGGTAACTTTGTTCAAAAACTTGTCCTGGCGGATAGATTGCTTGAGATGAGCCAAGCATGAAGGTGGAGAATCTGTGGGCTGTTGTGTAGGAGAGAGCCCCTGATCTGTGACAGAAGGTCCCTCCTCTGGGGTAATGTCCTGAGCTGGTCTACCAGCAGGTCAAGAAGATCATTGAACCACAATCACTGAAGCTACAGAGGGGCTATCAAAATGAGCCAAGCAGTGGAGGTCCTTACTTTATGAAGTACTTGTGGAATCATCCTGCAGGGTGGGAAGGTGTACGCAAACAGATGATCCCTCTTCAGACTGAAAGCATCCACTGCCCAGGTTTTCTGGATTGGGACTGGGGAAACATAATAGGGAAGCTTGCTGTTTAGCCAAATCACAAACAAGTCCACCAAGGGTCTCCCCTGAAGTCTGAACAGGGAATCTGCTACTTATTGTTGCAGAGACCATTCTGTGAAGACTACTCTGCCTCTCCTGGACAGTCTGGACAGCCAAAATGTTCTTCTTGTCAGGAATGTGACGAACTCAAAAAGTAATCCCCTCTGAGGTTGCCCAGCAAAGGAGGTTCCAAACCTCTACAGAGAGAAGAGGCATGTGTGCGTCCTTGTTGCCAGAGATATGCTACCACCGACATGTTGTCAGAGGATACCATCATATGGCAACTTATTTTGTTGATGTACCCTTCTAAGGCTAAGAACACCATCCTCATTTCCAAATTGTTGATGTGGAGGATAGATTCTTCCCAGGACCTCGCACACTGAAGAACTAGCCCTTTCTGCTCCAGACGTGCACTCCACCTGGAATCTGATGTGTCTGTGAACAGAGGAGTGGGGTTTGAGGGCATGCATGGGGACTCTTGCCAGAAAGGTATAAAAAAAGAAGAAATTTTTCAATAATTTTTTTGTGCACACAGGAGATTTCACTGAGTGATGGGAGGGAGGACGGGAGACACCCCTCATCTCGGGAGGAAAACCCTCCCGGCCGGGAGGTTCACATGCATGGCAGGTGTTCAAAACAATTGCGCCAACAAAACAAACTCTTGTACATTCACAGGCATGTGTCTTCATATCTGACTGACCATTAATGCCTGTATACATACAAGTTATAATTTTTTATCACTGCCCGATTTCCACAAGTTATCGTTTGATAATGAAAACAAACTAACTTGTGTTTCAAACCTTAAAACATCTACATGTAAATAATTTGTTTTTTTTAAAGAACAGAAATGGTGAAAGCACTTTCTAAATATATCTTCTGAAGATTTAACTGCCGTTATTGCATTATTTTCTTCATAAAATCAGTTTGAAACTGTAAATGAACCTGTCAAGTGGTAATAATGGTGTATGTTGCGGTGTCTAGAAAGTACCTCTTCATTAGACTGTCTGTTTTCATAATTAATTGTGCACATAAATTAAGGAAAATATACAATTCGTAGAAAGCAAAGTTTAAATATTATGTGATAGAAAATTTAGGCTAAAAATTAAAAAAATTAGGTCAGAAACATATGGGACAATGCTACATTGTGGAATTCAAAAAGTGCTATAAGGTCAAGGTTGTTTTCTTACATCTCTCATTTTTGTGAAAATATGAAAAAAAGCAGCAATGCATATAATATCCAATCAATACATGATGTTATTATGAGTACTTAGACAAATAAAAATCATAAACATGCATTCATATTAACATGTCTGCATAAGAAAATGTGACTGACTTTGATACAAGATAGAAGTAAGAAACTTTGACAGAGTGTCATGAAATAAAGAACTAATAGATGAATGAAATGTTTCTATAATAGAAGCATGTGGTACATATAAATGCTAAATAAATATGCTGACATATGCACTGTGATAAGTTAACAGAATATAAAACAATCAGAACATAAAAAACAAACTGTACAAGACCTCTCTCTCATTTTTTTAACTTGCCAACTTGCCAGCAGGCAAGCACCTTGCAAACTTTATATTTCCTGAGCCGAAATAAATCTATTCCCAAATGTTGGGCAATGTATTTGTCCAGCCCTGGATATTCTAATCAGGTCATCTACATGTGCATGCAAATATAATTGCCAAATTTAATTTGTCTATTTTGATTGGTTTCTTTGCAATCTTGCTAACAAACTTCTCAGTACAGATGGATGGATGGAGAGACATACAGATGGACAGAGCCATATCCCAACTGCAAGCAGTGAGGGCATAAAGAACAATCTCGTACATGGAACATTTAACAATTCAGTGCAAAAGGAGTTAAAAATCTAATAAAAAAGTAAATAATGTTCAAATAAATTCACAGTTCAGATTTCCAAAGTTTTTGGTTTTGCAATAACCATGCATGTAAACAAACAATTTAGCCCATTGCTTTATGTATTTAAAAAAGCATAATTACAAACCTTTCTTATCTGCTCCAATCTTTCATCATCCTCCATGAAAAAAGTGAGATACTGATAGCAGACATCTATTTCACAGTTGCCTCCCTTCTCTTTGTGCTCTTCAACGGTTGCACCACCTCCAGAAAATGCATACTTGCTGATCTGAGAAACACAAAAAAAGATATATGTTGTACAAACTGTGAGTGTATATCACACCAGAAATGTGTTCATGGACCACAATTACCCTGCTACAGTGTCCTGAAAACTCGATAAGATAGACATTAAGAAAGGATGGATGGGAAAGTGTAACACTATATGCTCCCTGCCACAATGGTGGAGAGAACACTACTTAAGAAGCCACATACATTGAACAAAAAGTGCATTGACCATGCCACCCTTGTGCTGGTTAAGAGTATGGATGAGCAGTTAAGTGACATCCTGGTGTAATTCTGGAGCAGTAACTCTGCCTATGACAACTTTTTTGAGCTACCATCATTATTTGGTTTTGTTCCTATGGGAATGCCAATAGGGGAGAACTCAACTCGTACTATCTCTGGCATCCTTTTGCATGTTATTACATGGTCCTGACTACATTCACAATACCCAGAGATGTCAACCTCTACCAAAGTGAAACAGAAGTGTCAGGTTTCAAAAATTGGATTTGTAACATAAAAAATAGGAAGTGAACCTGTCATGTGATCGACTGGTTTTAGTCTCGCACCCTTTCTTATACATTTTGTAATCTATTAGAGAGAAGCCATGATAACTAACATAGCATTTTTACTTTATGGCAGCATCGTTCTCATCAAACCAATCTAAATGTTTACGTTTGCTTTATGGCAACTGGATGTCTGACTGACTTGAAATGAATAATACTGTGTTTCTCAACCATTAGCTTTGTCATCTTGATAATTATCGGTAGTAATATTAGTCAGTAATTATCAAAGTGACAAAACTTGACATCTAAGAAACACACAGCAGTTAGGATAATTGGATTAGGTAATTTATTGCCATGTTGAAACAAATGTGTTTAGAAATCAGCATATCTTCATGAGATTTCCATCTGTAATTCCCATTACGTATCCACTTGTTCAGGGTTAATTTTGCATTTTATGCAAAACTACACTGTGTCAGAGGGGTGGCCATCCTACAGGGGTACTTTTGAACAAACTTATTGGTGCAATTGAATCTGGCCACAAAAAGCAGGTGGCTGCTGGTCAGGGGGACCATTCAAGAAAGGAACTACTGAACTGGAAATTTTTACTGGGAAACTAGATTTCATACCTTGTTTTTGATCTCTTCATCAGTGTCCGTCAAGAAAATGGAGGAGTTAGGATCACTAGCACTCATTTTACTCTGTGCCCCCTGTAGAGCTGGGAAGAAAGTGGAGTGGACAAGGGCTGGCTTTAGACAGCTCATCTTTGGGGCTACATCTCTTGTCATGCGGAAATAGGGGTCCTGCATGCAAAGACAGAGAGAAAAAAAAATGTGACAAACATTTTCATACAATGTTAACTATGAGTAAAAAGGATCATTATAAACATAATTTTGTAATATTATTGTTACTTCATGAGTAAATATAGGTAAAGAATATGACAAGAACTTGTTGCATTGTTTTTACAACATTTTTTCCTAAACAAAGTCTTTGAATTAATCAGTTTTATAAAGACCCTCATGGGTAACAAGGTACTGATTAAAATTCACTGCCAAGGACAGTCTTTCACACAACAAGCAAGTGAGTGAATAAAAGAAGCAAACTGCAAGTTGAAATGAGATTTTTATCTCCATTCCTAAGATAAAACATTATCATCTGATATGAGACAGAGATTCTCTGAGATCCTACGGTTTCACTCCAGTTTTGCACTTTGCACAGAGTTAAATTTCTGAAGAAAAAGTGAGTGCCGACATTTGACTTACGAGATCATGTTAAATAAAGAAGAATCCAGGATTGCTTATGTTAGATCTAGCTCAGTATGATTACCACAGGGTTTGAAAGCAAAACTCTGGCACAGAGTGAACATCCAGTTTTAGAAAGCAAAAATATGTACTAAAAATAACTTAATTAGTAGCAATTAAAAAAGTTCAGCCAGTCGGATTTTCTTCAAATTTTTTCCAGAGAAAGGCAAAGTAAGGTACTTAAATCTCCATACTAGTGTAGGTGTAGGAAAATTTGTTTGTCACAAAATAGACAGGGCAAATGTACAGAATTTTGGCTCTTTTTGAAGCATTGTTACTAGTTCACAAGCTGGATTTAAATGGGTGCATAATAAGTCTGACTTAAAACTATGGCAAAATCGCCAGCTACACTGATAGAGAACTTCATTTTGCACTGTATGCAGACCTGCCAACCATACAAAGACCTCAGAAAGGCAGTCAATATTTTTCTGTAAGTTAGACCAATATACAGTAAAGTATAATGAAATGTCATGTACTTCTATTGTCCACTTGGAAAACATGCGTTTGAAAATATTAGAAGTGTGGTCTGATGCAGCCAAGGCTACATAAAGTTCAACTAAAAAGTTCATAAAATATACTTTGGCCATAATGACCGGCAGTTCAGTTTCAAAAACTGCAGTTCCAATGCCCATGGAGGTCAACAACTTCTTGCTAGATTTATCAGCTCGATGTAAGCTTAGTTTTTTTAATTCATTTGGTGGCAGCAACATGATGTCTGATAAATTTAACTGTTGCCTTTCCTGCTTTTTTCCCCAAGCATATAGCCAAGTATCCAAATATTCCTTATATACGTATGTGTTGATTCTTTGGACTTTTTAAGAGATTGATTGACCCCTTCGCCTTTAAATGTGTTTTTGTTGGATGACATTTCCAGATGATGCTTTAATGTAAAAGCTAAAGCTTGATCACAAAGCCATATTTGCATGAAAAACATGAGCAATTAAAATGTCTGAGCTACTCCTGTAAAGTTAGTCTGGTTCCCTGACTAGCTCCACTGAATCTAATATGAAAACCTAAATCTGGACCAAACCTCTGGATTTGACCATAACAATCATATTTTCATACTTTTTTGCAAATGTTCTATAATTTCACAATTTAAGGGTCATTTCAATAAGCCTTAGAGTAAAATCTTAAGGGTTGGTAGGTCTGTGTAGAAGATCAAAAAATCCCAGATTTTGGCAGTTTTCACTGCAAATTCTGAATCTCAAGCAGAGATGACATATATGTCAGAAATATATGCAATAACAACATTTTCAAGATGACTGCTGTGGTGGCCATACTGGATGTCTGAGCAGTACCATTTTCATTTAGGACCAACTAGACCTTGGGATGAATGGCTGTAAAGTTTCATGGCAATTCTCCGAGCAGTATAAAAGGAATAGTGATAAAAAAAACCTGTGCTAACGGATGGACGATGGACAATAGGCCATCCCATTATGACCAGTAGATTTAATAACATTAAACCTAGGTCTGAAACAAAGTAATTATTATGGACCTTGACCCGTTTATTAATTCAACTATTACATTAAAAAAATTAGCTGACAAAGTACTACACAGAAGATTTAATTTCAATAATACAATTGAGTTAAACTGCTGACATAAAAGAGCCCAGTGACAATAGGAAACAAAATCTTACAAGTTAAGTAAGCTGTGTTTTACCTGGTCAATTGCACATGGAATAAGACAGGGAAGGTCCTTCCTGTTCTTGAAAATATGTGGAAATGACGAGCTGAAACTAGGAGCTGCCTGAATTGGAGGGAAGCCAATCTTACCAATACTGTCACTGTCCGAAAAACCAAATATTCCTCTCACCTGGTTAAATGTCACAAGCTTTGAAATCTGACATATATTCCTGTAGAATTCAGGAACCTGCCTGCAAAGGAATGTGTATACACAAGTCAGTAGTCTTGAAGCATACCTATGATATCTCCCAGTATAAGGAAAAATCTCATAGAATTATGAACCATCTCACACTCTCACTCCTTGGATTTATTTCTCAAAGAAGACAAGTTTTTTTTCCTGTTATATTACATATTTATTTCCTTTCATATCTTCTGCCCAGACACTATTTTCCTCTCAAAATAAATACAGGGAAATTTATGGTTACAGTAAACAAGGAAGAAATCTTCCCTTCCTGGGCTATTTATGCTTTTTTTCCAATGTGAGACTTTCTTACTTAAAAATAGTTGTGAAAGTGCAAACAGGTTCATTAAAAACCTACAAAAAAGTTATTTCAAGAATTTTCTGCACAAAAAGGTTTTTCTGTCAAAAAATCATACTTGGAATTTGTTGGCTGAAATATATTATTATCCATCAAACTTACTTGTGAATTATCATTTCAGTATGTTTAAGAAAGACTTGTATTTAGGAAATTATATTTCCAAGGATCTAATGACCTATCAAATGGATTGATTAATCATGATTTAAAAATGTTTAAGAAACTTAAGGTTGAGAAAATATATTAATTAAATTTACTTCTCAATCACTGTTTCTGTATATTTAGGAAGAATGGCTTAACCACATCTCTCACATTCAAGGGAAACTGACTGATTAATTTTTTGATTGAAACCCGAGTTGCTATTCTTCCTCCCTTCCTATATTATCTTTGAGGATAGTAATGATTTGAAGGAATGACTATTTACCCCATATATTCCAGGTCACTGAAAATTAAAGTTTTCTTGATATCAAAGCCGCAGGCAATGATGTCTTTGGCATTTTCATGAGCAAGTCGGTTGGCTTCATCTAGCGTGAGGTCCTTCCACAGAAATTTCTCATCATCTGTCATCTGGACAACCAGTGGTACATCGAATGTATCTTGAAGCCATCTGCAAAGCAAAGAGAGATTTATTCTTATTTTATAGATAAGTTTTAGGTCAAGTCACATTAACCTCCCTTAGAAATACCATATTCAATGTAATATGACACGGTTTGCTTAAAAGAAATGATCTAGTGTAAATCTGACGAGGTTTGAGCTCATGAAAATAACCGAACATCAACAAAATCACCAACAATGTCCCCATTAAGTGTTTGTAAATGCTATAAGAGTTATCGTATATACTTGTGTATAAGCCAACACCAACTGCAAACTGCATAGACCTAGATCTGCCATCACATAATGTGCTGGCAGATCTGGATCTATGCAGTTTGTTTGGACTAATCAGTAGAACAAACAACATAGACCCTGATCTGCTGGCGCATTATGCGACAGCAGATCAGGGTCAATGTTGTTTGCATTTGGACTTGGATTATATGCAAGTATAAACGGTAGCTACATTTGTCTATGTTGGGTGCTCTCCACTTTTGAGGTGCACTGACTCCCCTAATAAAGTTGCAATGAATAAAGCAATGCAGAATTTGTTCAGAGACCGAGTTAAGTAATAAGGAAATATGTAAAGTGCTAACATGCAAGAAAATTGTGATGTTCTTGGCAGGTTTTAGCAGCTGCTTCAATCCTGCAAGGTATACCAAACTCAAGAAATGAGTGCTTAGTAAGGTATGTGCAAGTATAATGTTGAATATGGTTAAATGTTCACAAGTATTTGGGTTAACCTTCCTTAGCATTATTATTGCCAGAAATTAAAGCAATTTGTTACAAACTATAAGATATGACCACAAAAGCAGGTTGTTTTTTTTCAATTTTTCAAGGTGGCAGACAAGAACATGCTAATTTTCGCTGGGACTCATGTCATTAGAGTGATCCCAAGTATACAAGTGACAGATGTTCGAGTTATCGCAGTTTTATGGTGTAAATATTAATGTCATCAGTTTGACAGTAATAGTATGCATTCAATCATAAGTTACTGTACAAAGTACCATGAAGTGCTGAACAGTAAACATAATTTTGTTAAATGCACAATAAGTAGATATGAAGAGATAGGTACAAAACTCTCGAGTTATGTAAATGTATTTTTATTTAATTCTGAATTAAGGCATTAGGGGTGAATTATTAGATACATATATGCAGTACAAGGTATGATCTTGTGCCAGCAAGAAAAGTCCATAAAAATGTTCACTCTTTATTATTTGACAGATATTAATCTAATAAATATGGGAAATAGTTCATTGCACAAGGTCAGTTTGTGTTCAGTACAGTGCTATATACACCAAAATATGTTGTTAGAGTGAAATATTTTCATAAAATAAAATATTTAATCACGATAAACTTTAAGTTTTGCTTGACTTTATTTCATAAGTGCCTTTTCTTGCCGACAACATGTATGGTTACACACAAGCGAATTGCACCTTTGCAGTCCACAATTCAATACCTGCAACTGACAAATATAAGGGCCAGTGACTGCCATCCAATCATTTCCTCCAGTTCCTACAGTTTCCTCCACCTAATACATCGTCCACTTAATTACCATCACAATCTGGGAGTAATTAATACAAGTTCTCAGAACTGGGCATAAAACTTTTCAAAACAAAACTACAGCAACTTAGATGGGTTTATATTACAAATTACTCTCCCTTAATCCATCTACCCACCCACCCCAAAAAAACAGTGACCCAGGGGTCATAACCTAAAACTTGCATACATAAGTTTTGATAAAATAATATATCTGAAAATGTCACTATCACTGAAATTTTGCATATTTAACCATGTAACCTTTGACCAACTCCACAGGACCTCAGTGGAGGGAGAAAGAATACAGGCCAACTTGCAAATGGTTAACATATGGCTAAAATAACAACCAAGTTTCATGAATTTCTAACCAATGAACTAAAAGAAGCTGTGGTAAAGGAAAGATAAACAAATAGATTGGCATACAGATGGACAGGCACATACAAGATATTACAATATCTCCACGCTTGACATTAAGGCATGGGGATATTAAACCTAAATTTAGCCTCATTACTGAAATTTACTCACTTGGTAAATATGAATGGAATAAGATGCCCTAGATGCATTGCCTCTGAAGAGGGGCCTCGGCCTGTGTACAGGTAAAATGGCTTTTTCTGCTCATACTCATCAAGGATAAAGTGCATGTCTCTGAAGAAAAGAACAAAGAAATATAATGATATACAACATTGACTAAATTTTGATTATTTCAATTTTCAGTTCATCTAAACCAACTTCATGTCCCACATGTTTCTAAACATATACTTGTGAATGAGCGGGTTCCCTGTATGAGTGAATTATTCAACACAGCTGTTATGCTAATAAGTATTATTAAATTCAATACGATGTTGTGACAAACATTTATTAGTACTTCACATTTTAAAGTAAAAAAAAATAAACAACATGTTCAAACCTGATCCATGTTGGGCAAATGAATACATTATGTGCCAACCATAAATAGTAAAAAACATGATATCATAATAGATTAAACATCAAAGCATGTGTGTTATGATGTTAAATATTTTAAAGTTTTACTACCTGAGCAGATAAGAGAAAAGTCTTAATATCAAGTTGTTCCTGTAAAGATAGACAGAGCTTGAGTTCACCTAGTGAATATTATAATATATTGTGAGAGTTGCTAGGATGTCAAAGAATATTCTTCCATATTTCATCAAGTAATATGTGGATATTCTGATGTCAGTACTAGTCTCAGAGTATCCTGAAATACACCATGTAATATGCTGACATCAGGGGATCTCACCAATATTTAAGTCATTCCTGGGAAATCCTTGTTCATATACTCTCCTGAAATATACTGACTGCAGAACTAAATGATATCCTCAGAAATTCTCATGACAAACAGTGCAAGATAAACTGAGTTATCTTAAGAGATTTCTGGTGTGATTTAACTTGGGCAAATCTTGAGAAATCCTTGTTCTAATATAATTCTGACATGTTTAATGTCTGCCTGCCTAGACTGTAACAGTATCGGCACTGAGAATTGGTAGATATCAGTCTGGGCAAAACCATGCCCCCTTGCAGTTTGTTTACATCAATTATTATGTTAAAAAAAAATAATATTTAGACTTTATCCCTCAAGAAACCATTGATATGATCAAGTTTATGACATCATGGTGTGTATGACCAAAAAAACCAATGATGTTATGCAAACACACTTAAACCCTGCTATAACATGATGTTTGGGGTCCAGAAAGTGCCATCTTATTATGTAATGTACATATATCATGCAACATCAAGACAAGTCAGTTAACTGAATAAAATATTGCATGTGTATCCATATTGTTACGGAATTATATATCATTTTCCTTTTAATAATGGTATAGTTTTTTAGTTTAGGATCTCTGTTTTTAGTCTAAACAGCTGTCGTCTTGTGAGTATACATACAGTAAGCTCGATCGATATTTCGAAACCTTAATCATATCACGTGGTTTTAGAGAGCGTGAGGGACATGAACTTTTGACCTAGATTCTACGAATCAATACAATATATACTGTTTAAAACAGTGGTACTCTAGTACTTTAGAAATGTCACGCATAACCTAATTTCTCATTGGTTCAGAGAGGGTTGCAATGTTTCGAAATGTCCTGTTGTTTATCAAAGACGCAATGAATTTTATTTTGTTTCTGTGCAGTGAGAAACTATATTATAGGAAATAATACTGTGTTTAGCCATTCTTCATGGTTACATTGAATTGAGAGGTCATAATCGAATTTGATTCAGTTTGAGTGTGGGATATTATTCTTTGGAGATCTATTGATATTAATACAGTGCATTTTGGATTAGTACTGTGTCTTCAACTTAATTATTATATATCTCTGTGGAATTATCGGAAACATTTCTAGAACTTGTGAGATTCCATGTTCACAAGGATTACTTAGATATAACTAATTCTTATTAACACATTAGTACAGTGAAGGTTACTTCATTCGGAATACATCATTCAGAATATATCTTTAGAACAATTTAGGACTTTATAAGGATATTCTATAATGTAAGTTATTTTTAATTCTTTCACTTTAATTGTTTGTTGAAATATTTTAATATTTTAGGAAATTAAAGATTTGTATTTTAAATCTTGAAAGCTTGTTCAAGTCTTTTCTTTTGTTACATTACCTCTAGTCGTAACACTATATAAGGAAAATATGGAGGGTGAGGGTGCAAAACAGGCTTCTGTGATGCAGTTACATGTACCAACTTAAACTGATGCATACTGAACAATAATTAAAACTGATTACATAATTGCAGAGAACCATGCATTGGTACATACATGTATAAGAGAACTGGCAATTAAACTGTACCGGTATATAGTTAAAGTATGTGTACTTGTCAATTTTATTGTATCCATAATATTAAGTCCATAAAAAATGTGCACAAAGAAGCATAATTCATAATTTTTCTCTGCTGGATTCCATTTGAATCTGAATACTTCATTTCTTGCTAATAAATCTGCACTAACTTATAAAACACTATATAGTATATGTTTGGAAATATTCATGCTAGACATGTCAGATGGGGCAGATTTTTGAACAACAATAAAATGCCCAAATCGGACATTAGCAATTTCTAATAGCAAACCTGCACTTCTAAACTAGCCTCAAATAAGTTTGGAAGTAACCATTCAATTTTATGGGTAATGACTGAGCTCCTACAAGCAGTCTAAAAGACAGAAGCAATAGTAAATGAAATAAGCCCTATTTGGTTTGAAATATATTTTGATACTTTGACTTTGCACTAACTGCACAGCAAAACACTGAGTAGCATGTTTGATTATAACAGCAAATCAAGCCATGCCTAAAACTTAAATGGGTATGATCCAGTCTCCCGCCACAGTTGTAGTAAATGTAACAGTCTAGCATTACAATGACCAGTGGCCTGTGTATATCAGAGTGATTTTAACCTGATGTTATCAGCATTTTTAACTTCATTTTAAGGAAATAAAAAGGATTGAGTCAAATTTAAGCACATGGGTATTATCGTATGATGACTTCAAAACTTATATGAAAGACATAATGTGGGGAGGTAAGATGAAGGGGTGGTGGGGGTTGTTGAGGGTACATGTGTGTAGTAATGATCAAAACTGCTCCTGACCAATGTCCGACAAGAGTCTACTAATTTTTTCTGACCTCTGCCATATAATCATAGACAAGAAAGCTAATTCCAATTATTAAGGGAGATACACTGGGGATAGAGTTTATTGTTTACTAAGATTTTCAGCCATCAGTCAACTGATCGCATGACGATTGGCTGACAATACTGCCCAACAATATGTACATATTTGTTAATAAAGCCCAGCTGGGTAGATTCAACAACCCATGAAATTAATGTTGATGATTTGCTATTACTTATTTGATAGGCAAACTAATTTATTAATTCAGGTGATAAACCAATTTCAACAATGGTATGGTATAGTGCATGGGTGTGTATGCCGACTGATTGAGCAGGCATTGGTGGTCGATTGTATGCCATGGATTAAACAATAATTTGCACACTGCACTGAAGACAAACACAAAGATTCATTTTTAGTGTTATTGTTTATGGTTCAATACAAAGTACATGAAGAATGGTCAGTTTTTATAAGAGCTGACACTTTTCAAAAATAACCTAACAACTAAGTGCAGTGACGGACTATTGATATATTTATAATGAATGTTCACAAACAGAAACTTTTAACATCTTAATTTATTTAATTAGGCAAACCTGTTTTCTTCAAGAATGCAACACATCTCACCAGATTAAGAAATCAAATTCTCATTAACTTTTGGCAATAAAACTTTGCAGTAATTAAAAAATCAGTTGTAAGAAATTATTGAAGAGGTTGTAAAAATTGGGAAGCCAAACCATGAAAGTGTTACATCTGAATTTGTGTTACTACAGATTTTGACTGCATTGACCCAGTTGCCACTTATTGTTATGAATTTTGACCAACAATGTTCTTCATTGCTAGCTGGTCACTAGCAGTCATACAGCACGTGCCAGTAGCCAATGCAATCTTCCCATAACCTATTCATAACATCACTGTTGAGGGTGTTTATAGAGCGTGATTTTGTGAGCAAGCCTACTAACTTGTCTTCTTTGTTTCTGTCTATGAGTGTTGATAACCTCGTTCTGTTTATGTTGTTATGACTCTAGGTCTCCAAAAAATGTAACAGAAAGAAAGTGAAACCAAGAATGTAATTAATATCAACAAGCAATTTATTTCCCTATAATACAAAGTGAAATTCAGAAGATACTTACAATATTGTGAATCAAATTCCAAATAATCCTAAATGTCCTAATCACAAGTCCAAAAATACAGAATGTTCCAAATGAGTTCCAATAGTCTTGAATGTCCTGATATAACACAATAATAAAATCCAGAATGTCTTTGAATGAGTTCAGTAAAGTCCAAAGTAATGTATTAATTCAAAAGTCAATGAACACTTCAGTAATTCTAATGAATATCTTAAATAATTCCTCTCTAATTATATCTAATTTCAATGGCACAATGCAAAAATCTGATCACAAATGGATTCCCACAGACTGATCTAAAACAGGAATTAATTATTTGTTTACCAAATCCCTATTTATACACATTTTCACTTGACCTATATCAACAGGATGTGAAGCAATCGAATGAAAAAAACTGTAAATAAGAATGGCCTTGAACTCAAATGCTAAGTACATTCTGTTTACTATTGACCAGAATCTAAAGTGCAACTTATCTTTATGGACAAGATTTAAATACACTTCATAGATTAAATATACATAACAATGTGTGTGTGGTTGAGAGAGAGAGAGAACTATGTTCTCCCTCTCAATTTTGCATTCTCTCTCTCCCCCTCTCTCTCTACAAAAAAGAACCATTTTAAATGCAGCTCTGACACGATTTAAAACTTAAATGTTTCTCAACATAGCGAAAATAACTCACACAACACAACGAGGTTCTTGATACTTGCCAAGTATACGTCAATGTAGCCATGTAGGTGCCCTTACTGATCTTAAATAAAATATTAATTGCTGTTCTAAAATTTCATACTAAAGTAGTTTTACCAAAGTCTGTTCATTCCTGATTGTTGAGTAATTTACACCTTAGTTGTCATCACAAAATCTCCAGAGAAAAACTCTCCATCACTATGGACTTTTACCATGGCAAACTTGTACTAAATCAGGTATAAAAAAAAGCCAGTTGGTGTAATCATTACCAGTTTGATCAAATTTTTTCCAGTATGCAGTGCTTTCATTGTGACATTATAGTGTGGCATTCAATCCAGTTTACACTGGATCACACCTCTTGGTTGGCCTCGTGTTAAGAATGTCAACACACTTTAACACTAATTTTCTTGTATGTATTTCTTGGGGCGTTTATATATTAAATCTTCCAAGAATACTGATCAACGAAGAGTGAAATAAAGGTATGTGTAATCAAATTCTCAAAAATGACACCTGTAACAAAAATAGTGAGTACCAAATGCCTACAAGACCAGTATGACTTATACTTTAGACATAAACAAATAAGGCAAGTTTGTAGGCATGCTCAGTAGATCGTGTGCTATAAACACCCTCGACAATGATATTATAAATAGGTTCTGGGAAGATTGCATTAGGTACTGGCACACACTGTATGACTTCTAGTTACCATCTAGCAGGGAAGGACACTGTCTGCCACAATTCATAACATTAAGTGGCAAATGAGTCAATCAGATAATGCAATCAAAATCCATAGTATAATGAAGCGTGTCATAGTGGGGGCTGTCAATGTATGCAACTTAACTGATCTTACAACATTCTTCCAAAACATAAATTTTACTTTTATTTATCTGAAAGGTATGCATTGGCATGATTTGTTTTCATTATTGATTTAACTTATCTTACATAATGCTCACAGTGCTGTCTAGCAACCCAAAATTTATGACTCATTTTCATTTTAACTTTGTTTTTCCCCAAGCCCTGATTTGGGTTTTCAACTGCATAGCAATGAAAGCCAAAGCAGACCAGGTGACCCAGTCTAGACCCCAGAATTTTCAGAGAAATTCTTATGATAAACAGTACAAGATAACCTGAGGTAATCACAGGATTTCTTGGAAATTCCTAGTGCATTTCTACAGCAAAGAGATCATCCAGTAAATTCGCCTTGCCTATATAATAAAATATACCTGTGTGAAAAGAAGATTCCTCGTCGAAGAAGATGGTGGACAGGCTGTCGAGTCACTTTTTCAATTCTTTCTATTAGTTCAGCATCTATTTTTGTGCTTCCAAATCTCTCTGAAAATATTTGTAAAGAAAAGCATTAAATATCTGGATTTAATACAATCAATTTTTGTTGACCCTACTTCCAGGACCTCTGTCCTCTACTCCCTGGTTCTGAACTATCAGCTCTCAAAGTTGCGTATTCCCTCACCCTTCCTCTAAATAACATGCTGAATTCCCTGTTTTTCAAAAACCTGCAACTCAGGACTGCCATTTCAAACTCCTAAACAAAGCTCTCGGCTGCTCCTTCAATTTACCATGGTTAGTTTAGGATGTCGTAAGTGGGTTGCACAAATTTCTTCATCAAAGCTTCACCAAAGGCTCAATGTCAGCCTTTTTCTCTTAACTTCTTTTACATAAAATACTAAAAATTTTAAACAGTGTTCAATCTTGGGGAAATACAAGTATATGGGGAACTCTGCTATAACACGCTTGTGTCATGGCTCCCGTTTTTTTTTTTCTTGTATGTACTTTAATTCTCCACAATATTCAAAACATTACCCAAGCTGACAGAAAGATAAAAATAATTAAGTTATGTTTGAGCACAATATGAATGTAACTTCAGCATGAAAATTGGGTCAAATTTACCAACTTTTTACAGTTCATTGTCGAGATGTATCGTCTACTTTCGTCAAGATGTATCTACATATCAACTGTCACAGGTGAATTTTAGCTTGAATAAAATTTTAATAAAAATTAAACCACTTGTTAAATTTGGTACATTTGGATTTTCAGTATTCTTTTACAAAACTATTTGTAAACCATAAGTTTGCCAGAACTGTGCTGTAATGTTGTCACCTTGGAACTGTGCCACAAGTGTGCCAAAACAGTGCCAGAAGTTTGCTAGAACTGTGTTCTGCAACTTTGCCCGACGTTTGCCAGAGCTTTTTGCCCAACCCAACCACAAGCAGTGTGCCAGACTAATTTGCATATAAAAACAACACTGCTGCAATAATTGCCACCGACTTGATTTTTCTGTAAGGACATTTACTGGTGACAAGTTTGGTTTTGTGCAATGAGGGACTGACCATTTAACTGGAGGTGGGGTGGGGTGGGGTGGGGCCATATTATTTGTTATAAAAAAGAACAAAAATTATCTAGTCAGATCGAAAATCCCAGATCTCCACATCCCCAATCCCCACCCCAAAAATTAAATGGTTGGTCCCCAAGTGTTTTCAACAACAGATATAACAATACAGTATTTTACAAATCCACTCACCCAACTCCCTGGACAAACTCAAATTCGGCTCATGCAAGCTCTCGTTTCCAAGGCACTTGCCCGTAGGCAAGTCCAAACAATTGAGAGATAGGTCATGTTCAGTTCGTAATGCTTTATGTTCTGCAAGTTTTATACTCTTCCCACAGTACATATATCAGCACCTTTATTTCATGTCAGGAGCTTTATTTACATAAAGACATAACTGCTCGCTATTTTTTTCTTCTATTGATCCTTTATTTGACATGATATACTGACAGTCTGTCATTTCATTGTAGTCAATGTCAAGGTCAGTATCGCATTTCTTGCGCAGACATGATAATGTGAATGTGTTACTTAAAGCAAGTTTTGACATATAGGAAATAAATATTTATATTTTAACATATCAGTAATATTTTAATTGTAATATTTGTATGTATATGGGATTCGCTGACTTTCTAGTCCTAACCTAGCTCCAAATAAGCCAACTCAGAACAATTGGTGTGTCAAAGATCGTTTTGATGCATGTTGCCAATTTCAAGTTGACTAGGTGATAATGGTTAATAATATAACCTACGAGATTTCTTTGACAAGTGAGTTTGGAAATAAAAAGCACTCATCTCTAATGATTAGCCACCTGAAAATCTAGCACCCACAAGTGGTGTTTATCATCTATTGTTTATATGATTATTACAGGAAACCAATACATACTTACTGTTTGGAAAATAATTACACGGATGAAATGAAAATAAGTGTTCTCAAATCTAGACCAACAAGTTGTTGTTCACCTTTTTTTTTTTTTTTTTGACTGGTGGTCAGTGAACGGTCATGTGTCATACATGTCAGAGCCTAGTACTTCTTCATCTCTCATCAAGGTGCGGTGCAGCTCCTCCATCTTGGGAGGGTGCAACACGCTACCCTGAGACGAGTGGTGCACTTTCTTCCTCGTGGAAGGCAGCAACATGCTACCCTGAGATGAGTGGTGCACTTCGTTCCTCGTGGAAGGCAGTGTCACGCTGCTGTGAACGTAAGGGTTGTTCGACTTCTCCCTTACGGGGGGGGGGGGGAGGCGATCTACTCCTCAAACATTCACTCCTTCTTACAGGAGGGGCCTTATCTGTCTCCAGAGAGACTGGTCCCATAGGCTCCTAGGACCCCGGAGTGTTCTTTGGAGGTGAAGAGCTAGTCTTCTAATAGTGTGTTTCTTCCTGAGGCTCTGTAAGAGAAAAACCTGAAAATTCAGACGAGGGGGATTGACGTTTCTTCCGCCCTCTATACGTATGTCTGAAATCGGCTGCATTCCAGATTTCATTAGTCCATTTTGTGCAGAAGGTACAACAATTCTTACGTGTAGACTTCGAACATGTGAGGCAGTCTGGGTGAGTGTCCCAAGAGCCCTTCTTGTGGCCACACTTTCCTACAGACTGTCCCAACATTGTTCTCTGAAATAAATGTTATCTGAAAGAGAACAATAATAAAACAATACTGTATTATTGTCACAAGTGAAACTCACCTATACTAACAATACTGTATTATTTCCACACATGAACTCACCTGTTTATATATACCGCGTGATATATACACACCAGTTCACCTCATTTTTTTGTATACACTGCGTGCTGTATGCACCCCAGTGTAAGCACAAAAGTAAACAATTCTATATACATTTTTAATAAGGATTATACGTTCAGTTGTTTAAACTTTATTGTTCTCTAGAAGCAATCACAGTCGCACACAATAACAATGTGACGCATCATGCGTGGTATTAAATTACAATGGTGAATTAGAAAAAACACCGAATTAATGTTCGATCAATTATTCAGTCGGTCGAAAACACAGGGGCTCATATTGTCGCTTAAAATGTACTCATCAGCCATGCATGTACTATATAATGCAACAAGGGAGGACACTTCTCTCCTTTCTGCGCAACCTATTTAAAAATCAACAGTTATTTCAAGCTACACTTCGCATAGCATAATAAATTTAGTACCGATGTTTAGCTCAGGCATTCGACTTTTTATGCCTACACAAAGTTTGACTTACTACCACACCTTTAAGGAATTCCAGACCATTTTCCCATGCTATCGGTCGACATGGCCATGATCACCCCCGCTTAATATGCAAGTGCAACGAGCTGAATGGAATACGGCTCTCTCATTGGTCGACCGAAAATGACCTACTACCCAGAGATGCTGCCAGGATTTTTATCTAAAGCGGGGAGCTCACCCCTTGTCCCCAAAATAAGGGGGAGTAGAAAAAAATGAGGTGAAGCAGGAAGTGGCCATAGTTCAATATTTACCCAACACATAATTATCCGTCTCTTTCTTTCTTCATACTCTATTTAAATCAAAATCCTCAAAAGATGTCTCCTCTAGTTGTATAAGCATTAATCTGTTGATCATTTCTGAGCTTAATTTGTTCCTTATCTAAGTATGAATATTGTTCTGTACTGAGAACCCTTTCACATATGCATAGCTAGCTAAGCCAGCTTGAACAAGTTGGAAAAATGTTCTTTATGGTTGTTATGTACAATTTTCAGCAGCTCAGAGTTATTGTCTGTACAATTTTCAGCAGCTCAGAGGTTTTGTCTCTTGGATATCTCTGCTCCAAAATATTATTTTTCACTAACAAGAGCTCTGTCAAAGTTTCACTTTCTTGAATAAGTGCTTTGCTGACTACTACATGTATGCCAGATTTCTGATCTGTTCCACAATTTTATATTAGGGTTTTAAGTCCATCAGTGCCATAGTCAGCTTGTTCTGACAGAGTTATTTTGATTAAAAATAAATATCCTTACTTTTTAATTTCTTTTTAGATTTTTATTTATACAATTTATCCAAACCCTTAGAGTGCTAATGCTATATAGTTCTGTAGCATAAAATCCCTCAAGGCAGAATTGTTTGAGAAAAGAAATGAAAAATTGTACTCTACTTTAAATTGCATGTATTTTAATTAGGCGTAGTATTCTGCTTTTTGACATTTAATTTCGAACGACCGCTTAATAGGGGGTTGACCAGCATGCCGTCTGTTTTTTGTCCATCAAGCATGTACATCAGACTCGTATGCAACATCATTTTCCGGTTCAAAATTACTCACTGGTATTTCCAGTAACACTTTCCGGGCTAAAATAATCTCATATACTTCAAAACTTTAAAAATCATTGTCATCATCGCTATAATCAGCCAGTATTTGCCGAACGGAATTTTTCATCTGAAGATGAACCATGTTGCGAGGGGAGCAGGCTGATTCGATCCATGGCTGATTCGGACCAGGCTGATTCAGCCCAAATCACGGGCTGATTCTGCCTAATTCCAGGCTGATTCGGCCCAAATTCCAGGCTGCTTCGGCCCAAATTCCAGGCTGCTTCGGACCATGTGAAATATAATTAAGTTTCATCTTGGATTTAACAGTGATACATGTATTTACATTTGTTTAAAATATGATATAAAATATTATTTCCCAGGTACGTTCAGCAGTTCAAATCTGCAGTTAATTAAAGAAAACCGCGATTTTACGCGAGATAATGATGTTGTTATAATGATGTAAGACTGTTTATCTCGCATCGGCAATTTAATAGTGAAATATTTTAAAAGAAGCTCATTCACCTTTGTGCAATTTATTTATTTTGTATTAATTTTTTATTTATTTCTTTCTTTTTTTTTTTTTGTTGAAATTCTCGTTTATTTATATTATACAAAAAATATATGGGTTATGTCAAAGCAATTTAATGGTGAATTATTTTAAAAGCAGCTCATTCATCTTTGTGCAATTTCTTTTTGTAATTTTTTTTTTTGGCGAAATTCTCATTTATTTGTGATACTAAAAAAATAAACGGGTTATGTCAAAACAATTTAATAGTGTAATATTGTAAAAGCAGTTCATTCACCTTTGTGCCATTTCTGTCGTTTTTTTAATTTTGTTGTCAAAATTTTCGTTTATTTATATTACACTAAAATAAATAAACGGGTTATGTCAAAGCAATTTAATAGTGAAGTATTTTCAATGCAGCTCATTCACCTTTGCAAAATTTATTTTATTTTATTTTTATTTTTTTGGCGAAATTCTCGTTTATTTATATTATACTAAAAACATAAACTGGTTCTGTCGAAGCAATTTAATATTGAAATGTTTTCAAAGCATCTTATTCGCCTTTGTGCAAATTATTATTTTTTTTTTTTTTGAGAGAGAGAGAGAGAGAGATAGATAATGGCATTGTGTATATTGTACAAGAGCAAAGATAAAAAGAAGCATATTATTATTTACAAAAATATATATATATATATATATATATATATATATATATATATATAAATTCCACAAAGATAAATGAGCTGCTTTGTAAATATTTCACTACTGAATTGCTTTGACATAACCCGTTTATTTTTTGTGTGTAATATAAATAAACGAGAATTTCGCCCCAAAAAAATATTAAAAAATATATATTGCACAAAAGTGAATGAGCTGCTTTGAAAATATTTCACTACTGAATTGCTTTGACATAACCGGTTTATTTTTTTAGTGTAATATAAATAAACGAGAATTTCGCAAAACACACACACAAATTTTTTTAAAAAAATCCTCTGTGGGAGAATGTATTCACATCAAACGGAGATTTTTCGACACGAAAAAGTAATAAGCTGCGTAATAGTAATGGCTAACCTATTGCTATTAAAAATATATATGCGGTAAATTTTAACAGGCATTATTAGTATCACTTACTGATGAGTTTATCGTAGTCTATTCCCTTAGCCGATGCGCTCGTTACTGTCCATGGATCGACTATATCTTCTTGTTCCGCTTCACCAACATACATTTCCTCCACCTTCTGTTCCAACTCGCCGGCAACCGGCTTCACTTCACTCTTTGTGTTTGACATGATTGTCACTAAAGTTACTAACAGTCTGCAAGAGTTAAGTATTGTGCGTTAGTGTAAAACTTACTGCCTAATATATAGCGCGTACATTTCTCAGTACAAGTTATAAATACTGCCACACACAAGTTGCATCAGACAACAGCCTGACTTCTTTTCTAACGCCAATTACGATAGGCTCGTTATTTACTTGCCGAGTAGCTGACGGGTTAAATTTCCAATAGGTCTGCGATCATTAACAGTAAATTCACGTAAATCATTATACTGACAATTTCGGTTTTACTTCTTGGAAACGGTCTAGTCGATGTTTTTTGTACTTCAACCGACATATGTTCCTTGTCAGCGATTTTTGAAAAACGTGATACTCTATTTTCCTGTTGAAACGACGCTTACGGTTCATACGTCATTACACCATATATATTTTGGCCATTATGACTTTAGATGACTATAGCACAAACTAACTGCGGGTAGTACCTAGACTACCTTATCGTAACTGTTAATAGATTCAAATATTTAATAAACTACAACTAGAACAAACAATTAATTTTTTTGTTAGTTTCGTAATTAAACTTAATCAAACAATGACAAGTCAAAAACACACTTCACAGTTGTTTTCTGAAACAATTCCAAGAAATGTATAGGAGAGCACATGTACAAATGTAACCTCAACTTAATAATTACATGTTTTAGGGGTCAGCTCAAAACTGAATCTAAATGTTTTCGGCCAAGTTTAAGAATGTTTTAGGGAACATGATAAATTTTAGTCATTTCCATTACATGAAATGAGGGTGCCCATGTCAAGAGTAAATCTATACACTAACTGAACAGTATAGTATCCTGTGTCCCAGCTCATCTTACATTTAACCTCTTTGCAGGAAAATTGTAAAATAAGCCAATTTAAAATCAACATCCAGGGCATATTTGGATCTTCATTCTCAGTCTTACGAGTTTGCCTAATGATAATGTGCTCTGATCAGACAGGAAGCTTAAACTCGTGCAGTGCACAGATCAGTTGCTAGAACTGTCTGCATGATGCATCTAGATGTGCACAGTTTTAAAATCCAGGCCATCTTGGTGTAGAAAAGATAGCAAAGCAAATATAGGAAACGAGGACTGTAGAGCATAGATTGCCTGCATTCTTTGGAGGATTTATAATGCAATCATGAATAATGTGATACAAGGAAGTTATTATATAAGCTACGGAGGTATTGAAGAAATAAGGGCACGCTGTACATGTAATATCAAACGAAACGGGGGAAAAAACCCAACTGATTGCTAGAATAAGTTACAAGCAAAACAAAAACAAACAGATTATTTATCTGGGAGAGGGCACGTTTGTCACTTAAGGACTTGAGGACAATGTTTAGTTGACCTTGGCAGAAACAGCAGAGTGCTGTACCATGCACGTTATGATGATCAAGCACCCTGCTACCCTCCCAGTACTCTCTGTTGCACGTATACTTAGAACATGTATGATGCAGATTTTTTTTGTTATAATTCCTTTTTTTCAATAAATATTCATATATTCACACTCTTCAAATGACAGAATAAGTTTGTGCTGTATAAGTATTGCCATTTTTTGGCAAACAGAACATACAATGATCAGTGGCGGCGCGAGGTGGGGGGGGGGGGGGGGCGGGCGGGAAACTGTTCTCTGTGGCAAAGTAGGAGCGCCACTAAAGAACATTGCCCCAGGCGCCTCAAACTCTGACAATGATACACTGTAACATGCAGTGATATATACCATGATACACTCTAACAATCAGTGATACATTGTACGATACATGTACTGTGATATCTGTGCCCAGCCGTATAAAACATCTGCCCTACCCTTTTAACCATGCACCCTACCCTCTGAAATCTGGGAGATATGCTACGGGGGAGAGAGAGAGAGTGATAAATATATATGTACCAGTAGGTCTGATAATGAAACACTAATGGGGATAAGACAATTTTGCTTGGATAAGAAGTACATAAAACTGACAAAATGGTTATTGGGATTTTTTCTTTTTCTTTACAGCAGCCAACAAATTAAAAAATCAGATGGTAGCTGGTCTACTAGGAAAAGAATCTGGTTGCCTAGCTAAAATTAAGGAGGATTGATACTTAATAAAATTCAGTCCATCATTAATTTCTGACAAGGAAACATAACAAGAATTTCAGCTGGGCCTTACAAGGCAAAATATTTTCTAAACAACAATTTTCTTAGTTTTCCCTCATGTAAATTATTAAAATACATGTACAGTGTATTAGAAAAATGGCAAATATATAGAAATCATTATGAAAGTGATATGAAATTGTTAAGCACATCCTTCTTATTAAAACAAAATGTATTGGATGAAATTCCTTCCATTTATCTTATTTCTGTAAAATTGTATAATTTTACATTTCTTTTAAAATATGAAATAAATTAGATTCTATTAAATTAGATTCAGAATGTAATTGTTGTGCTATAATTTTTCTCAATAAAGCCTGGTGATTGATCAAATATTATCAAAATAAATGTAGGGTTTTAAGACAAAACTTTAAATGTTCAGATTTTTAGCTCTCCTGACCGTACGGCCAAGTACCCATATGGTATGGCCCTGCATCCAACGTGCATTGTCCATCCGTCCAACAATTGCTTGTTACCACTCTGGAGTCCATATTTCTGATCCAATTTCAATCAAACTGGAAATATTGTTTACATCATCAAAATCTCAGACGAGTTTGATATGCGTGATAACCATGCATATTAATGAGGTGATCTTGCACCTGATTGGCTAACCTTATTACCACTCTGGATGCCATATTTCTGATCTGATTTTGTTCAAACTTGGAATGTATGTCTATATCATTAAGATCTTGGACAAGTTTGATAATGAGCGAGATCCACACTTACTAATGAGGTGATCTTGTATCTGATTGGCTGAGCTTATTACCACTCTTGATGCCATATTTCTGATCCAGTTTTGATAAAACGTGAAATATGAACTTCAGTGTTGCACCTAGGATCCCAAGGTCTGAGGACATCATGTCTCTCACTCTCCGGGTTTGGGAGAGTGAGAGCCAAGATAGACGTGGATTCACATCCGCGAAGGAAAAGTGTAGGCATATATATTTTTTTTCCTGACAAAAAAGCACGCCAAAGGGGAGTACAGGGTCAAGATTTGGGGGATATAGGACCAAAAAAAAAAAAAAAAAATAAAAAATAAAAAAATTGCGGGAAACACTGGGACGTATATTACTAATGGGTTCGATTATGAGTAAGATCCACAAAATAATTATGTAATCTTGCATCTGATTGGCTGAGCTCTGTTGCTTTCTGGAAACCATATTTGTGATCTGATTTTGATCAAAGTTGGAGTATGTGCTTATATCATCAAGATGCTGGACTGTTGGTAAAGAGAGAACCATGCATATTTATGGGATGATCTTGTATGTGATTGGCTGAGCTTATTACCACTTTGGTAGCCATAATTCTGATCCGATTTTGATCAAAATTGGAAGAATATGTGTTTATATCATCAAGATATTGGGCAATTTCGAAAGTAAGCGGGATCAGCGCATATTAATGAGGTGATCTTGCATCTGATTGGCTGTGCTTGTTATTACTCTTGAAGCCATATTTTTTATCTGTTAGGTTTATTATCATCAAGATTTTGGAAAACTTTGATTATGACCAAGGGACTGTGTTTATTTTAATTATGCCTTTATCTTTAGAAATAATTTTTTATCAGGCTATAGTAAAATAGGTAAAATCAACATGATGTAAAGTTTGGGAGATAGTTCCCATAGGATGTGTTCTTACAATACTGCATAAGCCTGCATAGTGAAATGGTTAACTGTTAAGCTGTGTAAGACAGGTGAACGATATCAACGCTTATTTGTATATTGAGTGGCAATAGTCTTGCCGAATTCCATGGCTATTCTCCACTACTGACTCATCAGTCAAGTAGACCATATTGTTTATCTTAGATGCAATAGACCTATCAGCTTTGCATACAGAGAGCACAAATACTGGAATACTTCAGACTACTAAAATACCAAAGGAATGTAATGAATAGCAATTGTCTGGGTTATCTTCCTTGAGAGTGTTACTAAAAAATTTGCAGATAATTCTGCCAGTACTGGTTGTCTTTAAATAGCCCAGAGAAAGCAATTTAACATGAAAATTTTACCTTAAGACTTTACCTTGTACTAATTGTTATAAGTTATTAATAATTAATCTCCTTTGTGCAATAATTTTATGCCTACTTTTTGACAAAATTAAGTATATAAATTTAATGGCTGTCCATCCATCTATCATGTTTCTTGCAAATGCAAAAGCTTTTTACCATCCATGATACAATGGTGAACATGGAATGTGGTTTTCCTATAAAGTGTATATTTGCAGTGTGACCCCTGAATCCCCAGGGATAGAGAGGGGTCGGTGTTGGGGACGGGCAAAAATAAGGACATCACCAAAGCATGTCTTCATAGATATCAAATTGATGGTCATTACAAATATTTTAGCATAGACTAGATTTTAATCCTCTTACAAGGGCTGTGGTTGAAGGTAAAAAAAAAGAGGAAAAAAGAGGATGTCATGAAACCAACCTGGTACTGTCCTTGTCAGCCCAAAAAATTTGTTAAGTCCAAGATGTAGCTTTTAAACTTGGCATGTCACACCTAAATGGGGTTTAGATTTGCAGTAAGGTTTTTGACTTCCGGTGTGACCACTAGGTTTGTGGGGACAAGTAACGGTCCAATGTATCATAAAGTAGGACATCACCAAACCATGTCATAATGGGTAGTAGTATCATAATGGAACTTTTAGATTTTTTTTACTGATATAGGTCAAAACCTTCTATAACCCATGACTTTACCCTCGAATCACACGAAATATCGTTTGTACTGAAATCAACCTTGTGCTTAAAATAGACCATGATGTCATTGCCTCCGGATGCAGTCTATTCCGCCACATTGTTTTTCAGACAAAGCATCCAACGATGCATAGATTCTTTTAACTTTTTCTCATACCATTTACCACTGCCTACATCACCTGTGATATCCTTGTCTCTGATTGCCTTGATACAGTCTTGGACTTGGTCAATAGTAATAAAAACAGTAAGAAGAAGAAGAAGAAGTAAAAGAAGGATAACAATAGCATAAACAGACATCAACATGTATAGCAATAACTTTTATTACTTACATACCCATGCAGTATTATGACAAAATACCGGAATTCTTAGCAATACTACTACTAATAATAACACCACTATTATGACTTTAGATAACCTAAATAATGCGTTGCTGAGTAGTAAAACAGCAATTCAATTCAAACATTATCAATGTATCGAGATCTTGCATTTATGCATATTTTCAAATATCGGTGCACTTAATGGTTAGACACCTTGCTCAACTTCCATTTAAAACTGAAAAAATAAACCTCAAAATTTGTTGAATACTTTCACATGAAACTTGCAATATATTGCCATACCATCCTAAACTTGCTTCCAAGAGAAACCAACAACAGCATGATAAAATAATTTTAGACAATCATCATAAATTTTAGACAATCATCATTTTCATGGGACTGGGATTACTAATAAAGAAACCAGTTACTGGCTAAATGAAAATAACACATTCCAAGATGTAACTCCGCATACTTATGTCGACAGCAGAACTGAATGGTTTAAGGACAGATTGGTTAATATAATATTTAAACCATTAATGGATTCGGTTCCGCCAAAACAAAAATGAAATGCACGTTGTGTGATATCTACAGATGCGCAATAATCATGCATCACCTAATAGGTAATGTCCCAAATCGCATTTTTCACATTAATTTTACACATTTACTGTGTGTATTATGCCAATTTAATGTTTATAATGCATTTATTGGATATATCTTTGTAGAACATCTCTTGCAATTCAAGGTAGCACTTCTGTAGTATAATAACTTCTGTTGTGTATATAGTCATTTTGGAACATTATTTACCTGACCGTCGGGCACCACAAAATGACAATATACAAGACAGTCAGGTACCTCAAAATGGCTATATACCTGACACTCAGTACCTCAGAATGGCTACATACACGACAGTTGGGTAGCTTAAAATTGCTATATACCCAACAGTTGTGTACATAGCTTCGGCCCACATATTAAGCAGTATGCTATTGTTTCCAATCTCGGACAGGCCTCGACATTCTAACCATCGCTGTAATTGAATATTGGAATGTTCTTCTATAATCAGATGAATAAATTTAGCGCCTGGTACAGTGTTTTGAGTAACAACAATAACAAAGAAAAATTCTCTGGCCACCATTATGTTTGTGCCCCTTGACAGAAATTGAGCTGCTGGCTAATTTTAGGAACTGATATCACAGTGTGACGTATTACTAAGGTAAAAAGTACAAGCGCTATTACATCATGCCCGCGCACGCCCACGCGTGAAAGCTACCAACAGGTGTCCATGCAAGAGGATAGAAGACTTCAACCCTAACAAAATTGCCATTATCAATCACTCGATTGCGAAATCATACGAATGATGATTATGGTTCCAAATCCGGAAACCATAAGTGCACTAGTGAAATGGCAAACATTTACTCGACTTTTACTTCTTGTAAATCCACACCCCCCCGGTTTCATATCTGTGCCAGGAGAGGTCGGAAATTTTCCTTTTCCATCAAGACGGTTTCAAACTCTGCCGTGGTAATGATTTTATCTTCGCTAGCAACCGAGTATGGTTTACTAATTGTATTGAGATTACTTTGTGCTGCAATAATTTCCGAATAAACAGGCACTCATTCATGTAATTGTATCGAAATTAGTTTACCAGCTCTGCCTGTGACACTGGTTGCTATCGATATAGCTCCGACAGCAATTCTGACTGGTATGGCTCTACAACATTATGTAATTCCAGCAATACCCAGTCGTACGGTGGTCAAGGCGGTGATTCCTCAAATAGCTTCTACACCGCTACATATACGCTTGTATTTCATGAGCAGTGCGGTTCTTTTGATGACTTCATTTCACAGCTGTTGTTCCACTTCGATTATTTTCTCACACTGGTAACATTGAGGGTCCATTATAATTCTTCTATTAATAATATGATCGCGTAGTATCATTGCTCGACAGGCTGGCCTTGTTCAGGTGCAACATGAACACACACTTCTAACCAATTACCCTTTTTTACTGTTACAATCATAGAAATTATCTTCCTGCGGAATATTTAAATCTCCGGCAATTGTGCGTTCTGGTAGTATGACACCACGTTCACTTAAAACCATATTGATTACCCCCTTGGTTGGTGTCTGAAATGATTGTACTTGTCTTCGCCCAAGAACCGTTACACAGATAAGTACTACATTGTTGAATAATAGTGGATTTTTTTCTTTTCTTAGTTGAGTGAATGTTGGCTCAACATAATTAACTGGGAATGCAACCGAGTTGGATTCAGTGGTGAATATTACTTCATTGTTGTAGAAACAGTCCTTGGGTGTTTTGATGCCTGGTGGTACAGTCAACGACAGGGCACTTTCACGTGCTAATGCTATGATTCCAAGCTGGCTTCGAGTTGGTATTGGTACATTAGGGTGGTCCCAACTGTTGATTTCTATTTGACCCTTAACACATTTATATTTTAGTGTATATGAGGGTCTGGTATCGCCATTTTGAAGCGGATAGTCGTCAACAAGTGGAACAAAATCACTTTCAATTTTGGCATCACTGCTTAACTGATCCAACACCCCGTCGGCAAATTCCGCAATCTCATCACCTCAGTCAGATTCCATCACTTATATGTAATAACAAATCTTAAACACAAACACCAAAGATGGCTAATAACGCTTCATTCCAAACATTTCTCTTATGTTTCTCTATTCTTTCGTCCTTATTGATCTTAAATAAACCGAAAAAGTTTTTGATGACTTATCATTGGGATCTGACCTAAATAAACAATCCCTAGATTTTAATATTTTAGCTTCAGCATTAGGATTTTCCTATGATTGCTTTTGTTCTACTAACTGAATACTAAGAGACCCTCATGTGTTAGTGGATGCGTACATGATAAAGAAATACTATGTGGATTTATCAGCAACAAGTCTAAAGTCACCACTTGGATGAAACCCATCAATATTTGCATGTGATAAACCAAATACCAGAGAGGTTACTGCTCCTCCTCCTCTTTGTATATTCCAATATGTGCCATCAGAAAACTTAATAAGTTTTTCTAATAATCTGGTGTTGTAAGCCACGACCTTGATATCGCTAATTTGTATACCCACATATTGCGTTATTGCAGCATCATCATCATTGATTGGTTCATGCATCAGTTGAATTCGATTTCCATTCTTGATAAGATCTCCACTCATTTCATCGCCAGACTTTTTGACTTTCGATTTTGCATTTGTGCCGACGTAGTCTTTGATAGACGCAAACGATATACCAGAGTCTTTGATTTCACTGATTTCGGCCAGGTTTTTCGCAACAGCACCTCGCAGCCTCACAACATCTTGAATGTCTATGTTAGACGTTCTAAGTTTTCCAGTTTGATCTTCAAAAATCACAAGCTCGCCCGGGTCAACGCCAACAACAACCCGGCTGGTAAACTCAGTCAAATCTGCTTTGGTGGCAAACCTGGTCAGATCCATATTGGGGCGTCTTTTGGGCGGTTGAGCTTCTATAAATGTTAATAGGCATTTTGTATACTATTAAATGTACTTTAATGTAAAATCAATAAGCGTTTGCGAGGGTGGTGAACCCTCGATTGCACGCAACACTTTAGCAACAACATGTCCTCATATTGGGCCGTCCATTTGAGTTTGTAACGGTAGAGTAGAATACAACAGTGGTTGTCGTCCACCTCCTCGGGTTAAATAATCAACAACTTCAAGTGGCGGTGCAAGGCTGTACGAGTCAAAATATAAAAGATGTTTTGGTGTTACCACGTATGCAACCGAATGAGTCCCAGGTCCTGTTGTTGAATCCAGGTTAACGATTCTAGTTTCCCTTGTGTGGGGAATCATCGATGCAAGTTCATCCCACATAAAACATCTCGGAAATAAAGAAATCTGTCTTATCTTTGATAACTGGAAAAAAATCAGCCAGTAGAGTACAGTGACTCTTGTTTTTGTTATATTCACAGAAACCAATAGCAATTCCAAGTTTAGGAAGGATTGAAATTATTGCTCTTCAAATGTCAATAAGAACTGTATAAATATTGAACAATTTGCTAAACAAAGCTCATCAAAGGTTGCTAACTACAGGTAAATCTCTATTCTAGATTACAGTCATTATGAATATTTCATATATGTTTCTGTTGAAGATTCAAACCAGATAAGTGTTTGTAAAATATGTATGCCCACAATGTCAGCTGTATAATTTTCAGAACCTCAAAATTGGTAAAACAATTTAAAATTGTAGAGCCTGAAAATCTAATCAAGTCATCTACACATCCCTATAAACATGACTACTGAATCCATATTGTCTGCATTGAGTGGTTTTTGTTCTGTCGTGCTCACAATGTTTGTAGGAAAAAAGTCACAGTCCAAAAATGTTAAAAAAATGTATTTAAGAAATTGAAAAATTGCTATAATCACCTTATAACCTAATCAGGCCATCTACTACATTTCATTTGTTAATATTGAGTGGTTTTTACAGTCGTGCTCAAAAGTTGTTTATTATTTTTGTGCAATCATGCTTACAGCCAAATGGACATAAGAAAATCTAGATGTCCCTGCTGTATCAGGAGTGGGGGTCTTAAAAATTCCACAAGTTAAAAAATGTGAATAGAAGGGAATATTGCTATAATGGCATGAAAATCTAATCAGACCATCTATATACACAAATAATATGCTACACAATTTCATGGCTCTATGTCTATTATTTTTTCGGCTATTGTGCTCAGACATATCTGTTATGGGTGTACAGATGGACATCAGTACAGCATTATACCTGTTGGTACTTCTCTGAGGGCATACAAAAAATCCTTGAACATAAGTTTCAGTTGATGAAGTACAAATAAGGTAACAAGAATGATTTTGAAAAACAAAACTGTAATTTTCTGTCCATTGTCAATTTCCATACTCAGATGTTATGATTGACAAGCACACAGACATACTATGATAAACAGGCAATCATTTTCACCAACTACTAGTAACTGAATTTTTGATGTGATTGCAAAGAAAAATAAGCATAAAGTTTGTTAGAAATATGTACCTTATTCATTAGTACAGATATACCATCTGATTATTTAGTACAAATTTCATATTACCTATGTTTTTTTTAATACATATGCAATGTATGAATGAATTTTAACTAACATGGGATAAATTTGCTATAGGAAACATAACCAGTTGAGTCCATATTTTTGTACTAATATTAGACTACATAAATACAAATAAAATGCAATTAGCAGCTTTAATTCTTCATTATTTTTTAATTGTGGGCATAAAGTATATATTTTATTGGAGGCAATTTTTTAAGTAAAAGTTTATGACAGTTGGCAACATCTGCATTTGTGAAAATATAACCACAAATGTAATATAAAATGCCTCGACTCCAGTTTAAACATAGATTTTGATCCCCATCTGAATTGTAGAGTGTGTTATTGGTGTATCCAAAAATTCCCTTCTGGTCTGATCTACATATAATTTGCCGCATGTGAAATAGTCATTAGAGGAGATGTCACAGAAAAAAAAAAAAAAACAACCCCAAAACGGACGACCTGCATAATGAATGCCAAAAAGCTAAGTGTCTGCTACTTACAAAGCACTTACTCCTCTTTCTACAAAGATAATAACATCCAAGTATGCCAGGTTACAAAAGATAGCTAACTACCTAAAAAAAAACAAAACACATGTCATAAATAATATTTAGATGAGACCAAAAGTGAATTTCAAGTGACAATAAAAGAACCTTTCTTGGACATCTGCAAAAAGGATACCTCATTATTCAACCAAACGGTGTTCAATATCAGATAATATAAATTATTTTGCCTGACCCAGAATTTTTAGTAGCAACAAGATACTGATGCTTCAAATAATGGAAAAATCAATATGATCAAAATATGTGTGATCAAGTAACTTCATTGAGAACATATTCAGCCCAACAATCGATTGGACAATAGAACCAAATACAATTTTATTGAATTCATCCAATTCAACCTGCTTCACCCTTACATTCAGTTTCACCACTGACAGCTGGAACTGGGAAACATATACTTCATGTGCCAACCCATTGCATAGTCTAAGAAACACATAAGGAATCAAGTTACATCAGCAATGTGATACCAAAGCTGATTTTGAAACCAGTATGAACCTATGCAACACCATGGTGGTGTTACGACTCTAGGTCTTAAAATAATGTAACAGAAAGAAAGTGAAACCAACAATGTAAGTAAAATCAACAAGCAATTTATTTTTAGACAATTAAAGTAAAAGTTCAAAAGACACTTGCAGTAACATGAATTAAAATCCAAATAATCCAATAATCCTAAGTGTGATAATCGCAAGTCCTAAATATAGAATATTCCGAATGAATTCCAGTAGCCTTGAATGTCCTCATGTGCTAGTGTTCTAGTATGTTCTAATATGCCTGAATGATGTAATCCAGATTATCTTTGAATAAATTCACATAAATCCCAAAGTCAAGTATTAATCCAATATAAGAATGAGCACTTTTGTTAATTTCAATTAATATTTCACAAAAATAATTCCTCTCTCTGAATCTGCTCTGAATTTTCACAACACAACTACATGTATAAACATCTGATTATTAAAATAATTCTTCTTAGACTGACCATTTAAACAAGAATGAAATATTGTCCACCAAAATCTCTATATATAAACATAAGTCTCGTGACAGAATGTTTTAGAATAGGCGCAATTATAATGGACATTTTCCTCTGCGTACGTGACTTTTCGCACATAAGCCATGGAAAATTCCACTCTAATTACTAAATGCTATGTAAACAAATCTGACCTTGAAATCAAATGCAGTAAACATGTTGTTTATAAAATGACAAAAGAACAAACAACCTTATGGACATATATTATAAATTCAGTATACATAACAGTGGTTTTACGCTTAGGGGTGAAACGATACACCTCTGCCATGCATTGATACAATTCTCGATACACAGCCTACGATACGATACATTATCGATACACGTATCAACTTGATGGTCTTTTCATCTTTAGAATGTGTGTCAATGGTAGGGTGGTGCCATTACTTTTTAAAAATTTTTTTGGGTTTTTTTTTGTTGTTGACATATTGGGTGTATTTCCAGTATGCAGATTACAAACAAACATAGACTTATCATCTGTTCATATGCCATTCTCATCCTTGACAAGATTTTTTTACAAAAATACTTCTAAACAGTGATTAGTGATTTTTATTCACCCTTTTAGGCCATTTCAGGCTGCTCCATTCGATCATATGCATGACTCATCCTGGTCACCACGCCCTTGGTTTTTCATTGAATGAATGTTTTTAAAACATCTTATTGCCAGTTTCATGTCTTCCTTGTGCAAGGAAATTCTTATCTAGAACAAATCCAAGTGTGTGAGCGGAGATGACTAATAGCCTGATCCTTCACATTGTACTTCCTGCAGCTGCAAATCAACTGCCGCGCCCACATACATTTGTTTCTGTCAGTGAAAAAGGAAATTATTGACAACACCCACTCCCTTTCTACAAATTGACGAGGTGGCTATAACTCGTGCCGTTTGGAATCTGCCCCCTTGCCGATTCTGTGCTATTTTTTTTTTTTTTATCCCAATGACAGGTTCGGTCTCTGATTACATATATCTACGTAGAAGGAGATATTCCAAACTTATTCCCCATCTACAATTTAAGTACTTTACACATGTAATTTAATAGTCACTTTTGTGTGAAGTTTCTATGTTGCTTTGTATCTATTTGGATAGAGTTTGGATGCCAATATTTCCGTTATGTCACGCAGTGAACACGCTACAGTTAGTTATGATGGGTGGTTATTGTTTTACCCTGGACTTGAAGAAACAGTAACCACTAATCAGAATTGCATTTAACACTCTGTGACACATCGGATGTGTAGCCTTCAATTCGATCCAAGTAGACGAGATGCGATGCAACAGATAAATTTCGCGTAAAAATGGTTATTAAATGATCAGTAATTAGTACTTAAATCATACATAGGGAAGAAATCTGCAATGTCTTCTTTCCGTTGATATATGTTATCAGTGGCTGAAAATGCAGACAAGATAAACTAATTAGCATGGAACTGGGTCGGGAGAAGGGGGCAGATTTCTCTCAGTGAGTTAGTCACCTTGTGTTAATTTGTAGAAGGCGAGTGGATGTTGTCAATAGCTTTTATTTTTTTACTGACAAAAATGAGTTCATATACTTGCTACAGCTGTCTCAGATGAATTCTCAATTTAAAGAATGAAAAGGCAAATGACTAATAATTATTCACGACTGCTGAAGATTAAAGTAACTTGCATAGAGTAAGTATCGTTTTGTATCGATTCTTCCCCTCTTGTATCGATATGGGTATCGATATAGAAAAAGTATCAATACATCGATATATCGATCAATCGTTTCACCCCTATTTACGCTATTGTATTATAACTTTAACAATAATTGCTGTCATTAACAGAATATACCTCAATTCCCCCGAAAACATATATTTTTTTCTTTTTATCACTAATGACATTTTAACCCCCATCTGCATTAAATGATAATATCATTTTAACCAAGTGGAATGGCTGCATACCTCAGGTTTGTGATATCTTTCTCTGCTACCAACTGGTTGTGTGTATGTCACATGACCTAAAAGGCAGTTGCACCAGCTGCACCGACCACTTGGTGATATATAAACCTCACAATGATGAGACATGGTGATCAGCTGAACCTATGTATCAACCAGAAGTTTTTCTGCTGATGAGTTACATGGATAACGAATCCAGTCAGGGACCAGGGGTGACAAGACAACCTGAGCAGATTAGAGGGAATGCCTCCACTTTCCATCAGGCAGCTTTTTCCTCCATAACCATAAATATACCTTAGCACAAAACAATTATCATTATCTTATGCAATCTGAACAATTTAGTCAAAAACTACTGAATTTACATTATATTAATATGTAACTTCTATTTATGATGATACATTTCAGTTAAATATTAAAACTTATTATTGAACTGTCTTAAATATATACCATAAACATACGATAAACATACATATATGCATGAAATACAATTAAAAATCAACTGTCCAGGTCACTACATTGTAATAAAAATGGTATTTAATGCATCAAATTTCTGTTATTATGATAACTATTGATAAACTTATTCCAAAATGATCTATTTACAATCATAAAAAATTATCTGTATTCAAGCTGAAAAAAACAGTTGACGAAGCCTATTTGCCCAAGCTTTGAATTCTTTGGAGTCCTCTAATGGAATAATAACAGGCACATTTATTCAGCAACTCACCTGTCTTAAACAGCTTTTTAATTGTTCTGTGTACCATTTTTTGTTTATTATGTACCCATCTAATCTTGTTAGAGTTGAACTAATATTTGTACACTAACAAGGATCACAAATAATGGATTCTTGTAATCTGTTTCCAAGAAATGTCAATGATTACATGTATTAGTCTTAAATGTAAATAATGTATGAATTTATTTCATTACTGTTACATTTTAAACTTCACCAAATTTACAATGATATAAACACTGATCAAGATATATGATATATGAAGTGACTCAAAGTCAAAGTCCAGTTGAACAACCAGTATATTTCCTGTTATTGTTAATGCTTCCCTTGATGCCAAATAAATAGAAAGAAAATAAAGTAAATACATAAAAACATGCTACCTACTTAACATAACTAAATGTAATGCCTCTCTTTTCATTTAATTTTAATAAAATCATTATTCCATGCAAAGTCTTCTAAATTTAATGCTCATTTATTATGTTTCTCTGCTGCAATTACTAACACTGTGTTTAAAATTCCACAAGTACAGGTCTATGTAAAAGAGCATATAAGGATACAAAGCCTGCATGTTTTAATACAAATGAATTACTTTCTTAGAATTTTCAGTAATGAAAAGAGCTGAAATAATGTAAGCTAACATGCTGAATACATTTAATGTGAAATTACTAAAATAGACACAACATTATAGATGATGAAAATAAAAAATAAAAAAATACAAATAAACCTCGTGATGAATCAGAATCTTGAATTCTGAATCCAGGTGGATCCTTCTTCTGAGTACCCAGTCAATGATAGTGTTGTATCATACTCGTTAGCAGCCATCATACAGATTAAGCTGTGGAAATAATAATAATAATAGATTATAGTTTGTACTCTGGGCTGTGCCCAAATAAGAATGTATAGGGAACATAGTATACCTCTGACCAATTTTTTAGTGAAATTGAAAAAAAAAAAAAAGGTGGGGGGGCGCATTATTAATTTACCATTAAAAAAGACTTACATCTAGTGGCTACTATCAAGACGTTTCATGCCCCCATTTTTCTTAAAAAGCCTGGGAAATTTTAAAGATCTAATCTTTATGAAAATGTCTAGAGATGACCTACTTTCATTTCAAATCAGAAGACTAAGTTGATTATCAGTGGAAACATACTGATTGTATTGTAATGCTGGATATTGTTGGTGAGGCCGAAGTACAATGGGGCAAGCTGTTGTGGGCAAGAAACAATACCAAACCGTACAAACACTATAATATATTATATATCCCCATTTGCTTAAGAGCAGGGCTCATAATTACAACTAATCTGCTAATCCTAGATCAGTAAATCATGTACAATGAATGCCTGTGGCAGAAATGGCCAGTTTTCTTCCATGCATCAAATAAACAAGAGTCACTTGAAGATACTGATACTCTTCTGACCCAAAAGAAAAGCCTGAATCCATATGAAAATTTCTAAATGCCTTATAAGATATATTTTTTAGACAATTTTAAGTATGATATCTTTTGGTTAAAAGATTATTATCTATATATAAATATATATATAATATATATATATATATATATATATATATATATATATATATATATATATATATATATATATATATATATATATATATATAGAGAGAGAGAGAGAGAGAGAGAGAGAGAGAGAGAGAGAGAGAGAGAGAGAGAGAGAAAGAGAGAGAGATAGAGAGAGAAAATTAAATAATCCCTTTTTTACTTAGTTAAACAAATCACTTGCTCTCTCTCTCTCTCATGATAACCTGAAGAGACTGATACTCAACTTGCTGAAAAGAATTTAAAGGAATTAAAGACAAAACCTATCCTTTTAATTGGAGTGCTTGAAACCATCCTTGATATTTCAGAGCAAAACAAAGGGTTTCAAATAAGCTGCTTTGGCAGCTATATTAGATGTAAGATCGGCACCATTTTCATTTAGGACCAAGCTGACATCATTACAAGTCTTTTAGTGAAAACCCAATGTGGATATGGCCATTTAAGAGGAGCAGCAATAACAAGATTTCAAGATGTCAGCCATGGTGGCCATATTGAATGTCAGATCAGCACCATTTTCATTTGGGACCAGTTAAACTTCACAAGAATTCTTTTGGTGAAAAACTCGTGTCGATATGACCATCAGTCTAGGAGGAGTAGCAATAAAAAGATTTTCAAGATGACCACTGTGGTGACCATACTGTATGTCCAGGTTTTATTTTTAAATTGTTGTTGATAAACATTAACTACATTGTGTGGTGACAACTGGAAAGCTGTGGAGGTTATTGCAAGGTTTGCATATGCAACCAAAATGTTGGAAACTATATTATAGGAAGAATGAGTGTGATGTAAATATGACCAAGATGAAAAAAAATGTGAAAATACCATAAATCTTTCGAATATGATTGGCGAAACCCAGAAAAGTTTTTATCTTGTGTACTTTCTTCATTAAGTATTCAGAGAAATAATTAGAAATTGAGCAGATCTAGGAAATTTAGACAGGATCAGTAAAAATGTTATTATGGTAATCCTGTGGATTAGTGGGACAAAAATCCAAATTGTAAGCCCTGCAATAGCTAATTATATTTAAATTGAGTTAAACCAAATAAAAGTGAATACACTTACATTTAAATATAATTCTTGTTTTAATTATTTTCATAACTGAATCATACATAAATACTTAACACATTGTGACATGATTTTACATACTGTTGTATATGATAGACCTGCTGTGAAGTAGTGTTACGTAGCAACAAACTTACTGGGTCCTACGTGTGCTCAATTTAACCCAATAAGTGCTTGACAATGTCCAATAAGTAACAAATTTACTGGATCATCTCACATAAATCACTTGCCCTACCTCAAATTCCACTTGCTCCAAAGGGCCAAATACTTTTGCTATTATTTCGATACAGCATTTACATTTCTACCAAAACAGTAGGGCTGAAACAGTAAATTCCATAACCGGTTACCCATAATACATTAACGAAACCATAACAGAGTGTGAATTGGCAAAAATTACAGAGTGTGAATTGGCAAAAATTAGAGCATACATGTATTAAAAGCTTCCAGTTTTTAAAAACTAGTGAAACTTACACGTAATAGCTTACAATTTCATGTGAGTTTTTTTTTATTTAATCAAATCAGGCATCTGTTAAAATTTATCAAAGTTTTTGTAGTTCAGAACCCTAGCCAAAATTTGGCTAAAACCCAATAGTCGGGAACTTTAGCTAAAATTTGGCTAAGCCTTCATAACCCAAAACTGTAACCAAATTTGCCTAAGACTTGATAATCCAGCTCATGAAAGTAGCTTCCCCAATTCCTCTCTGTATTGTTATGCATTTATGTCAGACCCCCCACCCCCACCCCATATTGCCATACACGAGTCTGCCCTTTATGGTTTCACAAATATTCCACCTTTATTATTGCTACAGTACAGGGTCAAAAGTGAGTAGCCACTTACACTGACATCATAGGATGTAAACTAACATCATTGCTGTTTCTAAAGAATCTCAATAGTTGCCAGGTAACTGATCTATTGGCTCTTGTCATATCTTGTAATCACTTAAGTATAAAGTCATACAGTCCTCTAATAGATTGATTGAGAGAGCCCCATATGTCAAGAATAATACGAAAGTGATTGGACCTAGATTTTATTTCATGTAGTCTTTTTTTCATTGCATGGATTTAATTATTTGCCATTTATTCTTACTAATATTGAGGTTCACAGTCTGCGATCTCCATGTGAATTCAGATTTCAAATGTATTCAGAATTTAAATATTTCATGGTACTAATTTCAGTACTGTAATTTTATCTTCCACAAACAAAACCAACAGATTATATTCACAACAGCTGTCTACCTTAAGATGTTATCAGTATTGTATCATAGGTATTACACTCTCACTCTACTTGATCTCGACCATTCAGTGCCCAAAAGCAGACTTGTAAACTATCTTCACTTATACCACATGCAAAAGGTTCACTTACATAACCTAGATCAGTATCTCAATTGTCTGCTGCTTACAGTTATACATACTTCATTAAAACCAACAAAAAAACAGTAGAGTCCCTTTAATTTAAATCCACAGTTCCTATTCAAACACAATGATTAATGGTTCTGACAAGCAAAGACATTATTCCCTGCTAGGAAACTGAAGACTCTGCATTCACAGATGTGTTAATTACACAATGAATTCCCAGCTCTGAGGTCAGGCACACTTTGGAATAACAGTAAACAGTCCAAAACATGTCCATGTCCAACCATTATATCAAAATATATAACTTTCAGATATAAACACGTAAGTTAAAGTTTAAAGACTTCACCCCCCCCCCCTCAACATAATAGATCCTTTTCACAATCTCCAATTGGAGCATCTTCTTTCTTTCCTGCCATGCTTGGGGATATGAAGTATGAGACTAAAAGAGTAAAGCCACTGCCTGATAGCAATGTGATGCAAGGAACACAATGAAACATTGCATGTTGCTCTCATATATTTGAATGTATTAAACTTGAAATGATCCATTTACTTCATTGGGGTCAAATGTTTATTTATCCTTTTTTCTTATTTATTTAACGTGTTTGTTGACAAAATTGTGTTTTATATACATACATACATGCATGCATACATATATATATATATCTATATATATATATATATATATATATATATGAAACATACCCCCCCCTTGCGCCCTGCAAAAGTTATGATATCGTATAGGAGATTTATATATGGGTTTTTTCTTCAGAGTTAGATTTCATTTTAATTAGAAATATGTAGTTAGTATATAAACTGTATATATTAGTTCATTTATTATTATGCATACGATTACTTTGTATGACAGTCAGTCAAGGGGGGAGGGTACATCCACACCTTAGTCCATTCAAAACATTGCCAGGATGATAATCACTCTGTATTCCTCATAGTTCTTTGAGGCAATCACTTTACCTTCCAAACAATACATTTTTTTATCTTTCCTTTGTTCCACACTAGATGATATATTTTCTTTCATAGAGAATTCATCGAATATCTCAGATTTTTCGAATCACACACCATTAGTTTTTAGTTCACCTGGACATTAGGCCTGGTGCTTCATCAGATGTGCATTGTCTGTTGTCTGTCAATAATTGCTATTTTCAACTTCTCAAAAAGTGTCAGACCAATTTCAACCAAACTTGGCTCAAGATTTTACAAATATGTTGATCCGAGATCAAATATGGCCACCATTACTAAAAATAGAAAAACGTTTAAATAACTTCTTCTCTAAAACAAGTAAACACATTGGATCAAATTGAAAGAAAACATCCTGGCATGAGGATATTGATGATGATGAAACTAACAAAAGATAAATTGTTTGTTCCAGTGGTATTTGATTAAAAATATTCATCAAATTGCAATTGTGTGTGCCATAATTTAGTAATCAAGGTACTATTAGCAGTTAGAACTAACTACCGTGTATAGTTTCTGCTCTGCTCATTTGAAGTTATTATGTCCACAATACACTGTGTAATATCCATAATAGGAGCATAAACTTTAAAACCTGGACAAGGGTTTACTGTAAAATGGCATTGAAGCTTTCAACCCGTTCACTTTTTTATTTAATCAAAGTATTTGCACACAAAGACACATGCTTTTTTTTTGCCCATAACAGACAATAAAGATTTCTAAATGCAAATATACTATATCTGAAATATACGTGGAGATAACATTTTGAGTTTCGTTTGCAAACGGATAATTTTGAAGTGATACAATTTGTGGAATCACACTGTTTATCTTAATTTTGTTCAACAATACTTTTTTTCATTGTGGATTTAATTTGTGGATCTTTGTTAACAAAGAAAAAAAAAAAATGAAAATAAACCCGCCACAAATATTATTTTATTTGATAATACCTACAAATATAGGTCAATGATCATAAGTTAAATGGTTTGACTGTACAAACATGAATAATGCTGCATCTTCTTCCTGCTTTATAGTCAAAAGAATATGTTTATTTTTAATATGAAAAGCCTGAATAACTAGTAAAAACAGGTGAATCTGTCAAATACATCAATATGTAAAATTTGTGTAAAACTTAATGATATGGGACTCACTGCATTTTGTTCTAAAAGTTTGGGCTGGTGTTTGCAGTTTTCCAAAAGCCTACTCTTACATTCAAGTCCAACAGTAATCATTCTTCAAAGTGAGTTTACTAATTACAATCCTACAATCTAATCTAAGACTGACTGAACACTTGGTTGGGGAAGATATGGTCAATCACACACATTTGTGTAATATAAACATTCAGCCAAAGGTTCTGACTGGTGATAATGGCCATTGTCTCTAACTGACACTAGATGAAGCATTTGATAAGTCCAATGATTGCAATGGCATCATTGTATATTTAACCAAAGACTTCAATGATGAAAATACATTTACATTGCATTTATAACTACAAAAGTTCTTATTAGATGGCATCATAAAGTGAAGTCATTAGATCAAAAACAAAGTAATTTAATTTTCCTTTTTTGTAAAGCCACACTTGTGATACATTGTTGTCTAATTACAATGACAGGAAAAGAATTGAAAGGAGAAAATGAGTCATTCCCTTCTTATATCAAAAGATATATGATCCAAGTCAACTTCAAACTTGAAAGTTTAATAAATTATAAAGGATAAAATGGTATCAATAATAATTACTCTAGATAGATTCATCAATTTGAAAACATGATATGGGTAAACCTAATAGTCAAAGTTTCATTTACCAGTTTTGATCATGATTTTCTTCACATTCAACAAATAGGGGGCAATTCTTTTGGTATTTTCTAGAAACAAAATGGAATCCACGCCTGACCTAGCGTTATAAGCAGGTTCGTGAATTATCAAGGAGCTAGTTATCGAGGGAGAGGTGTATTGAGACAACAAAGTCTGCAACTACAAGTTAATACTATATTCCACAGTCCAGTGGATTTTAAAGACGGAGACTTTGTGTATTTTTTTGTATTTAATGTCCATGTGTGTTTGTGTGTGATATGACAATGCCAAGTCTGTGAGCTATGTTTTGTTTGGAAATGTATTAAATGCTTGAAAGAAAATATATATATTTTTTTCACATTTGAATTTTCAGTCATTTTCTAGCTGCTTATTATGAGTAAATAACTTATTCTCAATTGTACCATGTTGCTTATTTGGATCAGATGCACTGCCCCCCGCCCCCAACATTGGGACCACAAATCACTTTTTGAGTTGCAAAAAATCCCCAACACTGTCTGGAAGGTTGGCAGGTATGGTACACTTTAATGGTCAATTGTGTTGCCATTGATGTTAACTCTATGTCAAAGATAATCACAATCAGTCAGGGTTGAAACTGTGTCTGTAATCCACAGTCAACCAAAAGGACCATAGTAGTAAGGTTTTTATTATAAAGACATGTGCATTGTTCAATTAACGTATCATAACAATAAAAAATGTAGCATCTGCCCTCATGGGCCTACAAGTCGCTTCCATTGCATATTCATGTAAATGTTTAGCATAAATGTGTAAACAATGCTTGTACAAAAACATTTTCCTCTCTTGAATCGAGTTGTTGATATTCACATTATAGGAAAAATGTACTGTATATACTGACTTATAGGTTAGGTCCATCTGCAAACTGTGCAGTCCCAGATCTGCTGTTGCATAATGCATTGGCAGATCAGGGTCTATGCAATTTGTTAGGAGTAATGAGTGAACAAACAACATAGACACTGATCTGCCAGTGCATTATGCGACTGCAGATCAGGGTCTATGTTGTTTGCAGTTGGACCCAACCTACATGTATAAGTGAGTATATACAGTATGCAGCAGAGCATTTAAAACCAGTACAAATGTTTACCACAGAGTTATAGTGATATAGCCTAATCATATATACAACAGTATACAAGTTGAAACACGCTACAAATGTTAAACTTTAATATAATAAAGCATTATTTGATTTCGCATTACTTGGCAGTACTGCATATTTCCCCGAATATAATACTCACCAAAGATACAAACAACGTAGACCTTGATCTACCATCACATAATGCACCAGCAGATCAGGGTCTATGCTGTTCACATTTAGTGAAAAGTACAGTGAATAGCATAGACTTTGATCTGACAACACATAGTGCACCAGCAGATCCGGGTCTGTGCTGTTTGCTTTGAGTGAAAAGTACAGCGAATAGCATAGACTTTGATCTGACAACACATAGTGCACCAGCAGATCAGGGTCTTTTTTTGTTTGCTTTAAGTAAAAAGTACAGTGAGCAGTATCAAGACTGATCTACTGACACATTATGTGATGGCAGATGTGAGTCAAACCTGTTCATGATTTGGTGTTGTTATACATGATAAAAATGGCATTCAATATTGTTAAATCAGTACAGCTTGAGTGATCTCAACCATTATTCTTCACTGTAACACTTATGGGTGGTTGACAACAAACCGCTGATAAAGCTGTACTTTCTTGAAGATAACCTAAGCCATTATACACCTTGCAGATACTGTGTTCAGCATTAACAAGTTGGTAGCTCAGGTGGTGGAGCATTGGACTTGTAATCCAAGGGCTGCAGGTTTGATACCCACCCAGGCCAGCCTGGGTTGGCTGCCTTGGTTTGTCCTTGGGAAAGGCATATAGTCAAACCTGTCCACAGTGGCCACCCATGGTAAAAGACCAAAGTGGCCTTTGTAGACAGGTGACCTCTTAAGGCAGATTCAGCTCTCAAACTTGGTTCATGACAAATACATGTACTATGCACCAAATAGCATCAGCATTATTATTAGTAGTAGTAGTATGCTATCAAGATACATGTATTTAGTTTAGCTATTTAGCAAAAAGAAAAATAACAAAATAATAAAATAAAAAGTTCCACTTTAATACATCATGTACATTAAATCATCACTTATCAGTAGAAACAGAATCAAAATAAAATTACTAATTGACGGCTTACCTGTAACTGTCAAAAACAGGACTGACTTTTTGTTAGGCCAGCTGGTATAATTAGGCATGAAAACAGGTGTTCACACTTCAAAAAATTGATGGATTAAACAGTTGTTCAAACTTACCGAGATCAAAAGACAGTTGGCTTTTGTGAGAGACCTTTGATGATTTGGGAATGAAAAGAAACTATCCCGTAAGGGATATCAGAAGTACATTGTACATATATCTCTACTCAGAGATTAATGTTCCTGATACATTGATTCTGCGGGATGTAGCATCCTGGAACCATTTTCAGCATTGTTCATTTATCAAATCATTTGATGTTATTGTACATAATCTCTTACACTCCAGATTAACGTTGTTCTCAAAATCGGCCATAATATCTCGCTTACATTTAATTATCCCTTGGATCAGAGTTCACCCAAATCCCATTTCTGCTGCAACTACAGGACTACTTTTTCCACTATCCAGCAAACGAATTGCTTTGATTCTCTCATGTAAGGACAAAAACCGCCTTGCTTTCGAAGCCGATATGTTGGCACCTTTGAGCTTGACTGACAGTGTGACTGGACAACAGTAAGTACAATCGAGATATGAAATGCTTAAACATCGATGCACATGATATACCTTTATCTAAACAATGTGTTTAATTTGCATACTTTGAGCGGTCACTTCTGACACGCTCCAGTGACCACTTAAGGCAGGGTGAAACCAGAATTTGGTTAGGAAACAACTGGTCACTGACCACTGAAAGCATGTGACTGTTAAATACAGGGCATTTATATAAGAAATTCGGGGGGGGGGATTAGAAATACCTTTGTGACCAGGTGATGGCTGAACATATGTTAGGACAGGTTTTACTGTATCTCCCATTTCCTTGGCATGATAAATCTATTGAGTCTTACCAGTACTGATGATTTTGATATCGTTTATAGTTTCATTCAACATAAGATGAACATAGCAATACATACACAAAAATATTGTGAACTGGAGACATGGTAAATGAAATGTGTGATTTCAACAGTTTCCTTCTTTAATTTGTAAAATATCCTTCCATGGTCAGTGTTTATGAGGGACTGAGAGCTCAGACATTCTGCTAGTGCCATTTAGATCTTTCAATATTTATTTTTGAGGTCTTTGCGTGGGAAGAAATGTCTTCAATTTTTAAATAGAGTGCTTAAGTTATCCAATTGAAATATCTAAGTTACTACTCATCATTATAGGTAAATATTAACTGTACATTGGACTACAGTATGGTATGATTAGCCTAATGCTGTACATTGGACTAAAGTATGATATGATTGGCCTAATGCTGTACATTGGACTACATTATGGTATGATTGGCCTAATGCTGTACATTGGACTACAGTATGATATGATTGGCCTAATGCTGTACATTGGACTACAGTATGGTATGATTGGCCTAATGCTGTATATTGGACTAAAGTATGATATGATTGGTCTAATGCTGCCCTTAATTATAGGTAAATATTAACTGTACATTGGACTACAGTATGATATGATTGGCCTAATGCTGTACATTGGACTACAGTATGGTATGATTGGCCTAATGCTGTATATTGGACTGAAGTATGATATGATTGGCCTAATGCTGCCCTTAATTACAGGTAAATATTAACTGTACATTGGACTACAGTATGATATGATTGGCCTAATGCTGTACATTGGACTAAAGTATGATATGATTGGCCTAATGCTGTACATTGGACTAAAGTATGATATGATTGGCCTAATGCTGCCCTTAATTATAGGTAAATATTACCTGTACATTGGACTACAGTACTATATGATTGGCCTAATGCTGTACATTGGACTAAAGTACGATATCATTAGCCTAATGCTGTACATTGGACTACAGTATGATATGATTGGCCTAATGCTGTACATTGGACAACAGTATGATATGATTGGCCTAATGCTGTACATTGGACTAAAGTATGATACGACTGGCCTAATGCTGCCCTTAATTATGGTACTTAAGAGGACTGAAACTGTAGAGAGAAAAATTGCATGATTTCCCATAAACCATTAAGGCTTTCTCATACTTATAATAGAACACATCATAACATTAACATACATTTCATCCAGTTAAAATAATTGTTATTCAACATAGTTATAAAGAGCTGCAGTGATTTGGTGGTTAGTGTGCCAGACTCACAACCAAAATGGTGTGAGTTTGAATCCTTCTATTCAATCAGCCCAGGCTGGTTACCATGGTGTCCTTGGACACGGCACTTGACTCAAATTACCTTGGCACTAAATAACCTACTTGAGCTGCTGTCCTGTAAAAGACCAAACCTTAGTGATATGATAGGGGAAGCAACTCTTAGACTTCTGCTAGCAAAACTTGCACTATTTACCCTTCTTACATACAGAAATCCATTTTAAGTCTATAGGCTGAGAAACTCCCATTGTTGTTATCATACACTCATGAAAGCTACATTTGGGCTGGTCGCATTTTCATATAGGTCATTTTAAACTTGTATGGCCTCTCTGTCTCTCTTAACATAGCCAGTTATTGTGTCTTCATTCAAGGTATCGCTCCAGTGCAGATTGAAAGCACAATACAAACAAAGCTAGATCCACATTTTTCTCGTAGACCCTTCTACCCCTGAGGAGATAATATAGCCAACCGGTATGAATATTAAAAACCACACTGATAACTTGGCACATTTATCAAGCTTTCTAAATTTAAAGTCATCATTTCTAAAATTCCAGTACTGTTTTTTAGTCCAATCTACCACATTCAAGATATATTTACTGTGTAGTCAAAGGAAAGGCAAAAATATTGAGGATATAATTGCAGTGGTTTGCTGATGTGCACAACTATTTTAGAATTTGGATCCACTTTCCTGTGGGCGGAGCTTGACAGGGGGTGGAAACACATTTGCAGAGGGTGAAACTAAGATTAATTTTTAAAAAAGCATCAGAGAATGCAGCTATGCTGCAGAAAATCTAGTTCAGTTATTGTTAACTATCATAAAACAACTGTAATTATGATATGAATGTAGTAGTATTTTACGGCACCTTGGCAGATTAGTGGCTATATGGTGCCGACTTAAGATAAAGTTCGAAAAATGTAAAAATTAATTGCACACAAATTTAGGAAAATAAATTATTCCAAATAAATATAAACATGAAGTACAACAACATAAAATATTGTAATTATGAATGTAGGAACCAAAACAGTATCCTTAGATATTAGCATGTGGTTGTGATCTGGGAAATATTTCCAACTTCTGTACGAGTATTCATATAAATTATCAGTCCAATAACTCTGTCAATTCACTTTCTATGCACTCTTCTTTGCATTTAAACTCTCCCAAATGCTATTTCTGGTGGTCCTTGTTATATCTGTAAGATTTGGTGGTTGTAGAAATAGTACCATTCAGAGTGTGTGCACTGCATCTTGCAAGAGTTTACAAGCAGGTGTATTGTAACAGATTGAAAATGGCGATGTGCTAGAAGGTTTAAATACAAACGAGTGTTGAATATGTCTCATGGAATGTATGATGTTTAGAACAGATTTTTTTTATCATGGCACATAGACAAAGAAAATCCGTACTAATGCACTCTGAGGGACATTAATTAAAATCACATGAAGATCTGTACAATAATTACTTTCTCTTTTAGTTACATCTTTTATTTACATAACTTTGATCTGGTATGTTGGTTCTCAGACTCATACCCATTAATATATACCTGATTTAGTACCAAAGGGCGACGAAATTAATAATATACTTCTCATGATATAGTTTTACATTTCTAGTGTATGTAAATATATAGAGGATCTAACACGTGTTCATTTCACATGAATTTATGAAACAATATGAATTGACTGCATCTTTAGCATGCTTTGGAAAGCAAATTGTTACAAGAATTTAAAAAGCTTCATCAATTTTATATGAATAGAACACTGATGTAAGATTTTATTCAGCATATTAAAAAACAAAGAACATGAGTGAAAAAAATCAACTATTATTAAACTGGAACAGTTGAAGTTGGAAACTCAATCAGATACTATGTAAATAACAACTTTGTAACATCATATTGTGACGCTTTTACCTGGAATGACGTTATGCTGTAGAATTTGCGTTTACTGCTGGGTCACTTTTGATTGACTGTTCCTGTCTCCTGACTGAAGAGCTGATGAACAGGACTTGAAAGACACTTAATCATACTATTCAGGTTTTATAATAAGCTTTCCAACAAGCAACATTCTTTTGAAGGTCGGTTCCATATGTTCTTGTGAATCTAAACTGGGAACATGGACCATTTTAAACTGCTGTCTCAGGTGGCAGGGAATAGTCAAATTTCTTAACTTACGGCTACAATATGACTTTTTCAACTATTGTTGTTTACTAATGAAAGATATGCATATATTTGTAAATTAGGTGTTTCGGACATGTGTTGTTCTTGAAATTGATTCGAGGCATGTACACCTCCCCCAGTTTCTTTATAGTATTTGGACAGTGAAATACAGATAGTCGGTTAGGAAGCAGAGCTAGCCACCAACAGCAGCAGACATGTGGGTTGAAAGCAAGTACAGTATCTGAAAAACAACCAGGATGGCAACTATTTTGAATTGCATCAAGTTGTTTAGTACACAATGTTTTTCAAAATTATCACATAGGGAAATGGCTTGCATTTGCAATGCGAGCATCACTTTACGTCAAAAATATCCTTGGACATGAAAAATGCAGTATGAATTTGTGGCTAGGGTGCATAGACTTCGTTTGCTATGAGCTTCCATTGACTTCTCAGATCAAGTGAATGACGTTCTTCTGTTTTGTTTTATTATAGCTATTTAAAATATGGACCTTTTTGGCCTCACTGATATATTTTAGTTTTTATGAATTCTCATACTAGGCAGGTCGATGCAGCATAAAATTTGTGCATACAACTGTCTCATGCACCCTCAAAGTCTGTGCAACCGCAAGCAGCAGAGTTTTTACAAGTTCACAAGTATAATCGTCCCACACAATCATTTCCCCCTTGCATAATTGCACCGGAACTCCTCTCTTTTCTTACCCTTAGTATAACTGCACCAGATCTCATTCAGACTGCTGGAAAGGCAATCATCATATTTACATTACTTTCATTGCATTTAATGTTAGATGACTGAATAGCACCACAAGTTATGTGCTTCTGTGTTAGATGACTGAATAGCACCACAAGTTATGTGCTTCTGTGTTAGATGACTGAATAGCACCACAAGTTATGTGCTTCTGTGTTAGATGACTGAATAGCACCACAAGTTATGTGCTTCTGTGTTAGATGACTGAATAGCACCACAAGTTATGTGCTTCTGTGTTAGATGACTGAATAGCACCACAAGTTATGTGCTTCTGTGTTAGATGACTGAATAGCACCACAAGTTATGTGCTTCTGTGTTAGATGACTGAATAGCACCACAAGTTATGTGCTTCTGTGTTAGATGACTGAATAGCACCACAAGTTATGTGCTTCTGTGTTAGATGACTGAATAGCACAAGTTATGTGCTTCTGTGTTAGATGACTGAATAGCACCACAAGTTATGTGCTTCTGTGTTAGATGACTGAATAGCACCACAAGTTATGTGCTTCTGTGTTAGATGACTGAATAGCACCACAAGTTATGTGCTTCTGTGTTAGATGACTGAATAGCACCACAAGTTATGTGCTTCTGTGTTAGATGACTGAATAGCACCACAAGTTATGTGCTTCTGTGTTAGATGACTGAATAGCACCACAAGTTATGTGCTTCTGTGTTAGATGACTGAATAGCACCACAAGTTATGTGCTTCTGTGTTAGCAAGTGCATGGAAAGTTTATACATGTGGACAATAAAAGTCATCTGAGAAAAGTGTGTTTGTGTGTCAGTGGCGCACTTGCTACATTCATAGTTTTAAATCAAACACATTGTTGTAAAATCCACAAGATGTCCCAAAAAGTCATAACAATTGCATTAAATGTTAGGTTTCAATAAGTATAGCTTGTGCATACAACCAGAGAAATAGCAGCTGGTGCCAAAGCTTAAACCTAAAATTTAACATCAGTTTCAATTAACCTCTTAAACTACAAAAACAGTATGAGGCTAGTTACCCTTATACACATGTAGCCAATGTATAAAACTGATAATAAAATAATTAAAAACTGTGATCACCAGTAAAATTATTATAAAGTACGTGGTCTTATAAGCATTGACATCCATCAAAATATAAATTGGAAATTATTGGAAACTACTTCACCCGTCATATTTATTATGTTATGGATATAATTAGGCCAGAAATTCCTTAACACAGCTTTGTGGTGATTTTTTGGTTTGTTTGCTGTGAACACATGTAGCTCATGAGTAGATCACTAGGTACTCACATGGATAAACTAGTTCATAAAATATATTCATGTACAGCCCACTCAGACATAAAACCAGGTAATAAATTATTCATAAGTGTGTCTGCTGAGCTTTTTCTTCTAGCTCATACATAAAACTAGGTCCCAAATTACTGAACTCTGCATCAGAGTGCCTTTTTGATGCAGTTCATGCATAAAACTAGATCAGAAATAACTCAAGAGCATGTCACCGATGGTTTTTATGTAGCTCATGCATAAATCTAGGGCCAAAATTACTAAACAGTGTCAACAGTGACTTTTTTTGATAGCTAGCTCATGCAAAACAGTGGATCAGAAATCACTCAACACTTCATCATGAGTGACATTTTTATGTAGCTCGTGAATAAAACTAGGTCAGAAATAACTTAGTACTGCCTCACCAGTGATTTTATTCAAATAAAGCTAGGTCAGAAATAACTTAGTACTGCCTCACCAGTGATTTTATTCAAATAAAGCTAGGTCAGGAATAACTTAGTACTGCCTCACCAGTGATTTTATTCAAATAAAGCTAGGTCAGGAATAACTTAGTACTGCCTCACCAGTGATTTTATTCAAATAAAGCTAGGTCAGGAATAACTTAGTACTGCCTCACCAGTGATTTTATTCAAATAAAGCTAGGTCAGGAATAACTTAGTACTGCCTCACCAGTGATTTTATTCAAATAAAGCTAGGTCAGGAATAACTTAGTACTGCCTCACCAGTGATTTTATTCAAATATTCAAATAAAGCTAGGTCAGGAATAACTTAGTACTGCCTCACCAGTGATTTTATTCAAATAAAGCTAGGTCAGGAATAACTTAGTACTGCCTCACCAGTGATTTTATTCAAATAAAGCTAGGTCAGGAATAACTTAGTACTGCCTCACCAGTGATTTTATTCAAATAAAGCTAGGTCAGGACGGGTAAAACAGCATGTTGCCAATAAGGAGTTTTATTTCCTACATCAGGAATAACCGTATAGTCTTTGCGAAAAATACATTCCAGATTTTTAAAAAAGAAGTAAACATTTGTCTCTCGTTTTTTTCTACAAAGCAGACACAAACTATGTCAATTTCTTCAAGAACATGGCACATGTGATGTTTTTAAGACACACACACACATATATTTACACACACACACACACATATGAAGTATGAAGGGCGTAACTAATTTTTATATATTTAATATTTTCATTCAAAAATCACTGGAATATTATCTGGTTATGGACTTAATGTGATAAAACTAATATCAATATTATTTTTTTTAAAAATATGAATAATCATCAATCGTGGTGCAAAACCACCTTGTCAGTAAAATATGGACAGAAACATTTTGTTGTAACTATCCCTGTACATCCGTCGATTCTGTCTTTGACTCACTGCAGTTGAATGTATATTGATGATGTTTATTTGAATCTTTCTGACACAAAATTTCTCAGTAGTGATCAAAGGACTCTCCCTCTTTTCGTTTAGTCTAATTGCTTTCTCTTTTCATTCTAAACTGAGAATGTCTGAAAACATTTTGTGACAACTTATTCCTTCATGGGCAATATGTGTTTATCACACAAGATGCTCGGTGTTTACAAAGGAAGTGACCTTGCCAGGCGATCAACATTTTTTCTTCTTCTTATTCCTCCAGTCTGGAACCCGCTTAAGTACATTTCATAATCTATGAAAGGGAAGCCAGAAAGGCTAACATACCATTTTACTATCTGGCGACCAGATGTCATACTGACTGGAGCTGAACAATACTGTGCTTCTCTGCGGTTAGCTTTTGTCATCTTGATAATTATCGGTGGTAATAATAGTCAGTAATTATCAAAGTGACAAAAGCTAACATCTAAGGAACACACAGCAGTTAGGATAATTGGAGTACTTACCTCTCTGTATGGATTCAAGTTACTTTATCGACATGTTGGAACAAATGTCAATGCGTTGAGTTGAAAAATGAACAAATATTAGCAAGATTTAAATCTGTAAACAACCATTATGTGGCCGCTTGTAAGGGGTAAATTTGACAGTTTTTGCACTAAAATGCAAGCTGCTGGTCACATTAGAGGGGTCTCCATCCTTGAGGGGTACTTTTGAACACAAAGTTGTCAATGCCATGGGATTCTGGCTGTATAGAGTGGGTGGCCGCTGGTCAGGGGGGCTGTTCAAGAGGGGGACCACTGTATGGTCATCAAATTTGTTCCGCTGCAATGCTGAAAAGTAATCATGACAGAGTGAGATCAACAAGTTAACACTCTCTCATGTGTATTTCCAGTCAAGTTACAGAACAAAAAATACACAGTGATGTGCAACAGAATGATTTTCTTTGCATAACCCTTTACCTCATGTAAGCACTTTTGGACGCCTCTACTCCATTCTCACGGAAGCGCTAGTGGACGCCTCTACCCGATTTGCATGGAGCAAGTTTGGATGCCTACTGTAAACATCAGCCATTTTGAACTGGTTTTTGTAGCGCCACCTTCGGGGAAAACCCTCTATTAGATACTACAGGCATTTAGGTAAATGATCATTACGGCAGATCATGTATTTGCTATTTAAGATCTAGTCGTAATCTGTTATTTAAAGTAACTAGGTCAGATTCTCCACTCTCCAAAATGGAGGCCGCAAATTTCGTTCAGTACCTTCTTGAGTTTGGATGATTAGAATTACGACTATGAAAGCTTCAATTCAGATATAGGCTCCGATGTCGATGTAGGCAACAATGATTTTTGATAATTTATTAAATTCTGATGATTTAGCAATGTAGATGTATACAACGAACCGACAGATTTTGAGGTTGAGAAATGTCGGCTACGGTTTGTCACACTGCTTCAGCGACCTGACAATGAACGAGTTCTCTCAAGATTTTAAAGCATATAAAAATTCTTCAGTGAAAAATAATTATACAACTATAAAGATCAGATTTTACTCTTAAACCCATCTATAGATAATAGATGTGTACAAAAAAGGTAAAATGGTTAAAATTGATACTGAACTTAAGATATACTACACTGCTATACATGTAACAGGCAGGCCTATGCGTATTGAGTCATAGAGCTAACAGGTGTTCTATTTAGAGCACACTGCACTGTGAGGATTGAGCACATGTATATCAACTGCCTACACAACAACAGGCTCTATGGTGTAAAGGAATAAGCAATCAAATAACAGGAGGTTTGTAAGAATTATTTATTTGTTAAATAAGGCTAGTAAACAAATTAGTTACAATGGTATGAATTTAATATTTCACAAGGAGTGAATGTGATGTGTGTAGGAAGCTTTAGTGCCATGATCCTCTCTCTGGAATTCTTTTTTGTTCAACTGTAAAACAAGCACCTCCATCTGAAAATAAGAAAAACAGTGGAAAAAGTGTGCATTATATATAAATTATGGTATGTCAAAAAACAAACAATGCAAATTACTTTTGTTGAATTGTTTGAATTTCCAGCTAGATAAAAGGGCAGAACCATGTTCACCTGAACTTCTTTGTTATTTGGGGACTCAGGGGGTGGGTGGGTTATATCAAATATGTGTTTTGTATGAACCTAAAAGAGGTTTGGATGAATTGATAATCATGTCCTGATAAATGAAAGCTCTGTAGTAATGAATTTATGTACACATCCCAATAGCACCATGTACCGTATTTATCCAATGAAAAGTCCTGCTTGATGATAAACCCCTGCATGATGATAAGCCCATGCTTGGTGATAAGACCCTGTTTGATGATAAGCCCCTGCTTGACAAGTAAGACTCTGTTTGATGATAAGCCCCTGCTTGGCAAGTAAGACCCTGCTTGATGATAAGCCCCTGCATGATGATAAACCCCTGCTTGATGATAAGCCCCTGCTTGATGATAAGCCCCTGCATGATGATAAACCCCTGCTTGATGATAAGCCACTGCTTGATGATAAGACCCTGCTTGACAAGTCCACACATTTTTTTTACAAAATTGTGGCCAATATTTACTAAGAATATCTTCATCTGATAATAATCCCACCCCTACGTTTTGACAAAATGGAATAGGCTAGCCCCCTGGTCTTATCATGGGAGAAATACCATATAAATGCACTTAATTGTGAATATGGTCTCAAGGACTGTTCAATTTAACAAGTATATGTACAATGAATAAAAAGAAAATTCCAATAAAAATGTTACTCATACATGTAATAAGGTTAGCCATGATGGCTTAGTGATTAAGGCTTTAGACATGTGAGTAGAAGGGTGTGGGTTCTTATCTCACAATCAGATCAGTCTGGTTCGACTAACATGGTGTGTCCTTGTGCAAGGCACTTTACCCTTCTTATATATATATATATAACCTTCAAAGTGTTGCTGTGCTATAAAAGAAAACCCAAATAAAACCATGTACTAAGTTATACTGAGTTATAGTGTCATACTCTGACAGGCAATAGTATGTTTCTAGTATTATGTTCTTTTTCATTGTCCATTACTGATAAGGTATCTACAAAATTAATCCATATAACCAATTTTCCAGCAATCCTGCTCATAGAAAGCAAATTACAGCTTTAATTCATTTTCATCAAAATCATAGAATTCTTGATATAAACTCTGAACAACAAGCCCCATAACGTGTCCAACCCAACACCACTCACCCTAATCCACCCCTCCCCCACAATATAATTACTGAATTCCTCATAAGACTTGGTGTTTAAGTTATTCAATACTAGGTTGAGTAATGGAATGTTCCCATTATATTTCTCGAATTCTTCTGGGGATCCAAAGTCAGAGTTATCTCCCTTTTATATTGAATACCTTAAATATTCTCATTAGTTCTTGATCCTCTGAAGATACAATTTACTTAAATACGGCAGTCCATATGAACCAAGGTAGAGCACTCCATCATGATCCTCCACTTCACTAACATCTGGGATTTTGGTACCAGTCGAATCATGTAAACTTCTGACTATTTCACCCTCATCATTGAATTCTACAATCAGTCCATACTTTGGAATAAATTTCATGATTGCTTCTTGTGAAAGGAACTGAAATGTAAACATAAAAATATCTGAAATGTGGATTTATAATAATGCTATGATAGTGTATAAATTGAGAAACAGAACTTTGAAATAATTTGCATTGAAATATTTACACAAAAGCCGAAGATAATATCAATTTAACAAAAGGGAGACTATCACTGAACAAAACCAGAATATAATCAATGATCATATAGCTCACCTCTACAATGCTTGTAGTAGTCCCCAGTACCCATTGCAAAACATTCATTATCATGCAGAAAATAAATTCAGACCTAAGTGATCTTGACAACAAATGTTGACCCCTTTTCTAACTAAAGTTGTTTTTGCAAATTTTTATCAAACATTTGAACTTTAAATCTTTTAAAAATTAAAAATTTTAACTTTTATTCAGCACTATGTAGTCAGTATTGTGCTGACATACCATTAAACCATACACATAAATACACACAAAAGAAAGAACATTCTTTTTTATGATATCAAAATAGAGTCAGTATAATAAGTTGATAAAAACCAGGGATTAATTTGTTTTTGTATTTTTTTAAATAAAAAAAATCATTGTTCTTAAAATCTGCTTCAGAATCTTTTGTCACTGTCCACCCCTAGAAGCTGATTTTTCTGGCTGAAAGTTACAGACTTTGAGCAACCTTGGAGTGACAGCCAGATGTACAAGCATAATTCAAGCATCAATAATTACCTTGGAGTGACAGCCAGATGTACAAGCATAATTCAAGCATCAATAATTACCTTGATTAGCTACAACAGATAAGGTCTCACATGAAAAGCATGCAGTCCACTCATCCAATTCATACTCATTCACATTTACAATACACAGCATGCAGTCCACTCATCCAATTCATACTCATTCACATGTACAATACATACATGAAGTCCACTCATCCAATTCATACTCATTCACATGTACAATACACAGCATGCAGTCCACTCATCCAATTCATACTCATTCACATTTACAATACACAGCATGCAGTCCACTCATCCAATTCATACTCATTCACATGTACAATACACAGCATGTAGTCCACTCATCCAATTCATACTCATTCACATGTACAATACACAGCATGCAGTCCACTCATCCAATTCATACTCATTTTTCACATGTACAATACACAAGTAACATGATGAAGGTAACATATCACAATATGCAGTGTAGAGTCATTAATTTGGAAAGTTTACATCTGAATAGACATATTTATTTCAATGTCAACTGCACTGGTCATAAAGCGCTATAGCATGGAAAAAATCTATGTGGTCATGAGCTAAATGCAAATACTTGAACTATGTTAGCAAAGCATAAATTGAAGGTCAGAGTGACCTTCTTTGGTTGTAAGGGTGTAGTACTAACAGAGATGCATCCAATTAAGGTCATAAGCTAAATGCAAAAACTTAACATAAGCCAGTAAAATGTGATCTGTAGGTTGCAATGATCTTCTTTTGTTGAATGGATGCGGTACTAAGAGATGCATGCAATCATCTAGTTTGATGATTCTAGCAGGTTGTGAACAGATGTGAGTGAATCCAAGTCAGTGAAGCATAAAATATGGATCACAGTGGCCTACTTTTCTGATGAGAGTGCAGCATTCCTTAAGATGCATCTGCTCACTAAGTTTCATGATTCTAGGTATAACAGTATGTATACAGTGTACAAAAAACCTTTGTGGTCATGAGCTAAATGCAAATACTTTACCCTATGCTAGTAAAATGTGAAATGTAGGTCATAGTAACCTTTTGTTGCATGGGTATGGTAATTATAGAGAGCATGAAGAGAACTTGAGATATAGACTTAAACACAAAATTGAGCAGAATTCAGTGAATCATGAAATACGAGTCAGAGTGACCTACTTTTTTATCAGGGTGAAGTATTCAACAATTCATCAATGCATCGATGTATCAATAATTTTGCCATATCAATACATATATTGATACAAGTGGTGAAGAATTTATACAAAATGAGACTTACCCTATACAAGTTACTTTAATCTTCTGCAGTCACGAATAGTTATTAGTCATTTACCTTTTTATTCTTTAAATTGAGAATTCATCAGTGTGAGCCATTGTGGGCAAAGCACAAATTTCTGCTGGTTTAAAAGAAAAACATTTGACAAAACACACTCCCCTTCTACAAATTAACACCTGGTGACTAACTTGTGCGATTTAAAATCAGCCCCCTTGCCAATTTCATGCTAATATTTTCATCCTATCGGCACATTCAACCACTGATAATATATATCAATGCAAAGATTACATTCCAAACTTGTTCCCCCATGTATGATTTAAATACTTTACTGATCATTTAATAGCCACTTTTAGTCTCTCTGTTGCTTTGTATGTTGTCAACTTGGATCAAATTTGGAGGCCTACATTTCCAATGTGTCATGCAGTGAAATACGCTACATTCAATTCTGATTGGTGGTTTTTGTTTGTACCAGTCCAGGGTAAACAATAACCACCAATCAGAACTGAATGTAGCTTATTCACTGCGTGACACACTGAAGCGTACTTGTCCAAACTCAATCCAAATAGATACAAAGCAATAGAGAAACTTTGCGTAAAAGTTGCTATTAAATGATCAGCAAAGTTCTTAAATTGTACATAGGGAACACGAGTGCCTGTGGTCACGGCAGTTGTTTTGCATCTACAGGAAGTACAGTGTGAGAGATTCGGTTATTAGTCATCTCCTCTCCCACACCCATACTTGTTCTAGATCAGATTTTCCTTGCACTATTTCTTCTGTGCTTAAGATAATAATATCATAATGCCTTTCAAATTAAAGCGAAGACATACAACTGGTAATAAGACATTTTAAAAAAATTAATGCAATGCAAAACAAAGGGCATGGTAACCAAGATGAATCCTGCATCTGATCAATGGAGCAGCCTCTAATAGCCAAAAATATTAATTAAAATCACTGATGACTAGCTGGTAGTCTGTTTAGAACTATTTTTGTTATCTTGTCAAGGATGAGAATGGTATCTGCCTACTGGAAATACAATCAATATGTCAACAAATCTGAAAAGGCACCACCATAACACTGACAATCCTTCTAAAGATGACAAGACCTTCAAAGTGATATTTGTATCAATAATGTATTGTATTGTATGTTGTGTATTACAATATCTATCAATATGCAGCACAGGTGTATTGTTTCACCTCTACCCTCACCAAGTTTAATGAATCTAGGCATAACAGTAAATTTACAGGGTGCAAAAGACCTTTTTGGACATGTATTAAAACACAAACTTAATCTAAGCCAGTAAAATATGAAATGTAGATCACAGTGACCTGCTTTTGTTGTAAGGATGTGGTACAAACAGAGATGCTTACAATCATCTTGTTTGAAGATTGTAGTATGAACAAAGCTTGAGAAAAAACATGAAACAAATTTAACAAAAGTCAGTGAAGCATGAAATATGAGCCAGAGTGACCTATTTTATGATGAATCTGTAGTACTCATCAAGATGCATCCCCTCACCAAGTTTCATGAATCTAGGTATAACAGTATATATACAGGGTGCATAAAACCTACACAGCCATGAGCTAAATGCAAGAACTTAAACAGCAAAATGTGAAATGTAGCATGAACAGAAATAAACTTAAAACACAACATTTAACCAATGACAGTGAAAAATTAAAGATATGTCTCAGTGACCTGCTTTTGTGATAAGGGTGTAGTACTCATCAAGATACATCCCCTCACCAAGTTTCATGATTACAGGCTTAACAGTATTTATAGTGTGCAAAAAACCTGAGTTAAATGCAGAAACTTACACAAGAATGTACAACTAATGTACATGTATTACAAAGTTAGTCCCCTCCCCTGGGGGTAGGTGCTATGAAACCCACATCAAACTGTTGCCTAGGACCTAGGAAAAAAGAATGTTTGAGATTCAGTGAGGATGTACATATGTATATGCTATTATCTGTGCAGATGCTAATGCTGACACTGACACCAATGCTAGAGGTAGTACAATAGCCCTCCTCTACTTTGTGAACGTGAGCTAAAAATGGTTTAATGACATACTGTAAGTCTTCAACCAGGTCAATACATGTATGTGTTTAGTGAAAGGGTTCCTTACAAAACTAAATAAACATTTTACAACAACAACAAAATTCCTTGCGCTATATATAATTCTTTAAGAAATCAAACTGAGGCACAGACAAATGTGTAATCATTTTCTGAAAGTTTATATGGACAATGTTCACTTATAAGTATTCCCTCTTTTATGATGATTTCTATTACAAAGAATTTATTCCAAGCAACATTTTAATTTTACTTCTTGGCAGAGTAATATAGAAAAAGCCGTCGTAAGATGACTAATCAAGATGAACTCAGTGTGTGGTTCATTGAAACTTTTATAAAAGCTGTCATTTCTGTCTCAATGCAACTGTTCATAGGATCATTATGAGGAGTCATAACACAGGTTTTTGTTATATGTTCCGTTAAATAACTCTGTAAACACTGCCACATGAAGAGTGATCAACTGTGCGGTGACATGTTTCCCCCAGGTATAAACTGATTTTCATGGTCAAATGACCAGATGGTTTGAAGCTAGAAGAGTAAATCCTACTGATTGTTAATTCAATTGAGTTAGAGAGTTTGAGGGAGAACTGTTTGATCCATCTGGTACTTCTTTTCTACATAAAACATGAATTTTGTTAGAAATGAACAGTTTAAGAAATTGCAGGTGTTGGAGATAACTGTGTTAGAGACAATGAGATTTTACATATTCTATTGTAATGGATGATGCTGAATTTAATAAATTCTGTGATCAAAACAAAAATGAATTCAAACTAGGCAATGTAAATAAATAGAACTCATGAAAATAACCTTATGAAATATTCATTCCCTTGAATAAATACCTTAGTGATTAGTTTCCTCAGCCATGGCCTAGGAGCAGTAAAGTCTATCAAAGAGAACTGTTCCTTTCTTCTTATTACTGCAAATCCCACCCAATAACCACCTGAACTGCTGCGACGAATGTTATCTGGAAGACCTGGCAGATTGTCTGCAAAAACTTCCACCTTACCGGCATTTGGTCCAATCAGATTATACCTGGAATAAATAGAGGATGGTTACTCAATATTGTTTTATTTGAGATGGATTGTATAGTAGTAGGTCTTGAGCTATAACATTATCTTGACACAAATAAGACTCATACTTGTATGAATATTGGACTTGGAGCATACAAATGGACTTAAATATTAACAAGGAAAAAGGAAATTTTATAGTAAATTATGTTTCTTTGAGAATATTTACCTGATCACATTAACATTTGGGAAAAAACTCCACTAGCTCTCAAATCCAGCTCTCCCAGAAAGATGATCAAGAGTCCTTCGAAGGGACTGATGCTCTACTGTCCAAAAACAATTTCCTGGAATTTAATATATGACTACTTCTTCTTTTTAACTGCTGAGTGTTGAAACAATCTCTGATATTCTTGAGTGATAATATTTTCAAATTAGTCACTGTAACTGCCATATTGGATGTAAGATCAGCACCATTTTCATTCAGGACAAACAAGACACAATTAGAAGACTTTTGGTGAAAACCCCATGTGGATGTGACCATCCATTCAGGAGAATTAGTGACACAATTTTCAATATGGTCATTCTGGCAGCCATATTTGAGATCAGAGCAGCACCATTTTCATTCAGGACTAACTAGATATCATAATTAGTCTTCTGGTGAAAACCCACATCGATATGACTTACTATTTAGGAGGAGCAGCAATAACAAGATTTTTAAGATGGCTGTCATGGTGGACACAATGGATGTCAGATAGGCACCATTTTCATTTAGTACCAAGTAGATATCATAAGAAGTCTTCTGGTGAAAAGCCCCCCGCTCTGTACCCTACACTGGCTACCCATTCGATCCAGAATCAAACACAAAATTTGTTCTCTCTGTACATTTTGATGACTGGCTCCAGTCCAAAATACCTAGCTGACCTCACCCATGTGTACACCCCAGCAAGATACTTACGCTCCTCTTCCGACACTCATATTCTCATTATTCCCACTATCAAAATGAAGTCATATGGACAACGTTCTTTTGCATGCTAGGGCCCTGATATGTGGAACGAATTGCCCATTGAACTTAGACACAAGGAAACCGTGATCTCATTCAAGAGTGCTCTTAAAACTTACCTATTTTGACTGCAAGAACAGACTTAAAGACTTAGTGTTTCCTTACCTTAATTATTTTCAGCATGTTTTTTTGTTTTCTAATTTCATGGTGTTTGTTTTTGTAATAATGTTTTTATGTTACCTAATATTGTAAGGCGGTAAGAGCTTCTAAAGATTAGGCACTGTACAAAGTCCTGATTATTATTATTATTTATTATGTTGATATGACTTTCCATCTAGGATGAGTAGCTACAAGATTTTTAAGATGGTGACTGTGCCAGCCATATTGGATATCAGATTGGCACAATTTTTATTTAAGACCAACTATACCATAAGAAATCTTCTGGTTAAAAATCCATGCTGATACAACTTTCCGTTCAGTAGGAGTAGCAATAACAAAATTTTCAAGATGGCTGCTGTGGTGGCCATATTGGATGTCAGATTGGCACCATTTTCATTTAGGGCCAAGTAGACATCATAAAAAGTCTTTTAGGGAAAACCCCATGTTAACATGACCATCCATTCAGGTAGAGTAGCAATAACAAGATTTTAAAGGTGGTCACTGTGGTTGCCATATTGGATGTCCATGCAGCACCATTTTAATTTAGGACCAACAAGACATCATAAGAAGTCTTATGATAAAAAACCCATGCTGATAAGACTTTCAATTCAGAAATAGTGATACAGTCCTACCCAATTATATCAACAACACTTATGTCCACAAACTGTCTATTTCGACAAAAGGGCAAAGTCCCGGTCCCCTGGTTTATTGTTACTACCAAATTTGTCATGCTTTTGTCAACGTCGAGATAAAAAAATACATGTATATGTCGACAGAAGCCCTAGGTCCCAGCTTGAACAAATCCTTTATTTTCTAATCATTTATGTCAACAAGCTGCCAGTTCCGACCCATACTTTGTTCTATAATTATCTGATGTTGTCGCCAGGCTTTAATGTTACCGTTGGATTAACAAACAGGCATTTTTTTTTAATCCTCCAAAGCTGACCTTTAGCAGAACTTCAATAACCCATGCATCCTTCTTCAAAGCAAGCTGGCTACAATCTTCAATAAAAACAATGCACCCTTCATCAAAGGAAGTCATCATCAAACTTGTATAAAAGCAATGGAATTGGATCAATTGTTGCATTTTCCAAAGTGATCGGTAATTGAAACATGTTTATTATGCCATGAAAGTTTCCTTTTCTGCAGGAAGAAAAGTACCAGTAAATTTATTTATGCTTACAATGGCTACCAACGGCAGCATAAAATGATACATCATGATACACAGTTTCTTTGTGCCATCATAAAAGCTGTTATAATAAATGAATTCAGCTTCAGATATATCTACAAAAAGGGTGCCTATCTTTCTAATTCATTTTTTTATGCACCCTGACAGTGTATACTTTGCAAGTGAATGCATAGATTTCTATCATTGCACATGCATAAAAACTAGTCAATAATGTGTTTTCTATATAGCATTTTGATTTCAATACACTATCCCAATGCTCATTCATTGCCATTTTTAAAACAAAAATTCAATTTTGTCTTTTGACTTATCTTTGAATATAATTATTATTGCAAAATAGGCAAACCGTTTTACATGACAATAAAATATGTCTTGTTGAAATTATTAACATTGTTCATAGTTTTTTTTATTAAATGTCAATAAAATATCTTATATGCTTAAATTTTCTTATAATCAATGCTCCCCAACACACACATAACCCTAACCTTAGGAGCACATGGTTGATACATATGATCGGATACTGACTGTGAAAGTCATTTAGAAAGATTTATGTTCTCAGTGTTCAATTAGTGAAATCAGGGTGGAATCAAGTTTACCAAATGAACTACAAAGTATGATATCTGAGGATGCTATTTTTGAAGAAAACATGATTCCTCTCACTCAGTCTCTGTCATTGGAGTGAGTGGGGATCAAAAGGTATGATTTGATGATATATCAGCACTTGACCCACATCTGCAAAAAATGATCAAACGACACACCTGGAAGTAAATGGTCAATTATAGGTTTAATGGAAGGAAAATTAAGTGTTACTTGAACAAAACCAAATAAATAAAAACTGGCTTTTGTTCAAAAAGGTCATTTTTTAAGGTTCTTCTAAACATATGCATAATCAACAAAAATTCACATTCTCTGAGAGATATTAGCAATATGGTGACAATTCGTATTCAGTAACAACTAGACCCCAGCCAGTACACTAAGGAACTAGATAATGCCAATTTTATGACAAGTGAGGATGAAACTTTGTGAACAATTAATAATTCAAATAAATGTACATAATATCATTCATAAAAACAAAATAATGAACAATGAGAGAAAAAAAAATTCAATGAAGGGGAGAGCTGAGACAGACCCTGGGCTACATTATATGTCTTCTGCTTTGCACAATCTTGTAGAAGACAAATAATATAGCCCCTTGACTGCAATTTCCTTGTCTTGGTGCCAAACCCTAGCATCAATTCTATTAGTCTCGTTTTCTGCTGATGCAGGTGAGATAATAAAAGCTTACTTCATGATTCTAGCCGTAGTTGTTTCACAAATTAGGAGAGCATCTCCATTTCTTGTTAACTGGATTCCATTTGCAAATGCAAAACCACTGGCCAGCTCTGTGGTGACGTTAGTTTTTGGATCATAAGATAAAAGCCTGAAAATACACAAAAAAGGCATAGTCGGTGAAAGCTACAATCTTTTGACAGTATGTTCAGATACCAGAGAAGACCATTGTGTGTAAAGGGGAGTGTTCTTGCAACCACAACATATGTATAAAGAATACTTTTGGGGGATAAACCAAATAAACCAAATAAACATGAATTACTATAAGATAAAAGATGAAAGGTAAAAATATTAGAAATCGGTAAAAGGTATATACAAGCAAAAAATATAAAATCTGTAATACATAGGACAGTCATGTGCAGCTTCCTCCATGCCAGATAAGCAATTTTTAAAGCCACACCCTATGATGTAAATAAACATATAAAACCAAGTCGCGGGCCAGATGCGGCCTCTAGGTTGCACATGTCTGATATAGGATGTAATGTTACACCACCATAAATAGTGACACAAATTCCACATTTGTGCATTAGATGAGACAAATTATTATCATTACTCTATTTTGTTAAATTAAAACAACTTTGTTCAATATTTCAAGCATAGTAAATCTTTGACACATAAATCAATGAAGCTTCCTTCCAAATCGATTAACTCAGTGGTCAGATGCTTATCACCTATTGTGAACTTGTAGTAGATGTGATATTCATCCGGGCTTTGCAATAAATCAAAGTGTAACAATGAGAGTACAGTGAATGCCACATTATATGCCTGCCCTGTGTTTAATTGTCCTCTATGAAGATAACTGAAATATTTGTACAGAAACTATTTTCCTTTTTCAGTCAGAAGTCAGTCACCTTTGACCTTTTGACTCCAAAATTGATAGACTTCTTTTTATGCTAAGTGCAAGCCATCCATGTTTGATCAAAGTCTGTGATATAGAACTAATGCTATTGTGCAGAAACCATTTTCTTCTTTTATGTGGCGTGACCTTGACCTTTGACCTTTTCACTCCCAAAATTAATAGAGATCTTGTTAACCTCAAGTGCAAGCTGTCCACAAAGTTTGATCCAAGTATGTGATGTAGAGCAAATGTTATGGTACAGAAACCAGTTTAATTTTTCGGTCACAGTGATCTTGCCCTTTGACCTTTTCACTCCAGAATCAACAGGACTTTTTCTTACCCCAAGTGCAAGCCATTAACAAAGTCTTGTAGCCATAGTTGATGGAGAATTAAATTTATTGTGTGGAAACCAATTTTCTTCTTTCAGTCATAGTTACCTTCACAATTGATCCCCAAATTGACAGGGTTCTTCCTTACCAAAAGTGCAAGCTATCTACAAAAAATTATAACTGCACATGGTGGGAACTTGAATTATTGTGCAGAAACCATTTTTCTTTTTCCAGTCACACTGACACTGACCTTTGAGCTTTTGACCTCAAAATAGATAGGGTTCTTCCTTACCCCAAATGCAATCCAAATTCTCAAAGTTTGGTAACTGTAGATGGTGGACAACTTAAGTTACTGTGCAGAAACAAAACTGGTAACATACAGAGAGATGGATAAACATCATAACATAATACACTTCGCCTTATGGTGGGGATATAAAAAAGCTTTTATACTGTATACAATAGCTATGAAAAGGGTACATTTAAATCGGCACTAGTTTTATACCAAAAATTGAAAATGTAACAAACTAAGTCCTGTCCAGGTATTATGTTGATATAATAAGTCTGAATTTTAGTAATAGTCTCCTTTTAATCAATGGCCTGGAAGAAACAGACTCATTGGGAACAATATTTTCAGGTTTACACTTAATAGTTCAGTATTATGCATGATTTTTGAATTTTGTTTTTGTTTTTGTGTCAAATAATCAACCAATGCAGTCCCTAACTTTAATCCATACAAAAAGGTATGTAATCTGATTACCCATAGTGCTGTGTTTTCCTTAGATGTTAGGTCTTGTCACTCTGATAATTACTGGCTATTATTACCACTGATAATTATGAAGACGACAAAAACAAACAGATGAGAAGCACAGTATTGTTCAGCTAAAGTCAGTGTGACATCCAGCTGCCATAAAGTAAAAATGGTATGTTAGTAGTTGTAGCTTCTCTCTCTTAGATAACCATTTTTTTTTAAAAAAAGGGCACCAGACTATAGCCAGTTGATCATGTGACAAACTCACTTCCTTTGTAAACACAGAGTATTTTGTGTAAGAGTTAAAAATTTGTTTGACAGTGTTCTAATTTTCAATGAAGGAAAAAGCAGTTGCAAAAGGTGAACTTTGACCTATTGACCCCAAATCAAAAGCCTTCTTCCTTACTCCAAGTGCAAGTCATCCACAAACTTCAGTTGATGTATGTCACATAGAATAAATGTTATTGTGCACAAAGCATTTTTCTTCTTACAGTCACACTGACCTTGACCTTTGACATTATAACTCGAAATGAATAGGGTTTTTCCTTACACCAAGTGCAAGCTATCCTCAAAGTTTGGTAACTGTAGATGATGGAGAGCTCAAGCTATTGTGCAAAAACAATTTTTCTTCTTTTATTCAGAGTGACCATGACCTTTGACTTTTTGAACTTGAAATCGATACTGGTTCTTCCTTAGCCCAAGTGCAAGCCATCCACAAAGACTGGTAACTGTAGCTGTATGATAACTCAAGTTATTTTGCATAAACCATTTTTACCTTGGACCTTTCAGAGGTGCAGAAATTTTGTCAAAACCAGTTGTACAGGGACAAGTAAATTAACAAAATTACTTGTCTGTATAAAAAACACTCTACTTTTTCATAGTTAAAAAGAACAGTGGAAGACAGTATTGTTAACATTTTTACTCTTATTTAACCGTACCACTTAAATGCATGCAGTATGGATCTGTGACATGTCGGATATACTGGATGATATTTCAACTTGTCTTCTTTTTGTTGTAAAAGGTATACTTAGACTAAAGAAGCAAGAAAACAGTAAAGTTTACATAAACCTTTAAGCAATTTGTTGTTTTATTCTGGTGTAATTTTGAACAATGCTCATTAGTTTAATTACTGTGGACATTTTTCCTGGTATCCAGTGCACACATGTTCAGCATGTGCTGTTTCATGCAGTTCATGGGAATTATCTTGAACAATATGTGCAATCTGTTCATGCAGTATAAATTGTTTGTTGGTCTGTTTCTTGTGCCAGTTCAATTTAAGTGTGGGGGCAAGCAGGGCCTTAGAGCCTAGTAAAAAAAATACTAATCCCTGGTAATTGGTTTACATTGCATTTTAAATGTACAAATACATGAGCTTCAGAATGATCTCAGGGACTTATACAGTTCAGCCTTTGCTGAAGGAACAAGAGAAAACTTGAAAATGCAATGAAGTTATTTATTATTTTGCACATATTTTGGTTTTATACCTTTTTCTGATTCCAATAATGTAATTCTTTTATATCTGCAATTTTTGAAAAAGTCTAAATTCTATCAAAAACTACGTTTAGTGGATTGAAAACACTTCATTTGCTGATTGGTTTAAATTTTGATAAGATTAATATGTACGAGGTCAGTTTAGCCATAAAAGGAATATCTAGACGGAATTCAAGAGGCCATTCCAATAAATAAGGTTCTGCTTACATTTCTATTTGTTCAATTCTAATTTATCCAGTGAATTTTAACACTCTTAGTGAGAAAGTTGCTTCTATCAATAAATCAATAAAAAAATTGACAGGATTTCCAAGCAAATTTCATTGCTTCGTATGAGCCTTTCTTATACAAAGAAAAACCCAAAAGGCACCTCTTTGCTATAATAAGGGAAAATATTCTTCATCTAAATTCTCTAGGAACCTACAGATTAAAACTTTTTTTCATTCAGATTATAAATAGATTATAAGCCAGGTCCAAATGCAAACAACATAGACCCTGATCTGCCATCACATAATGTGGCAGCAGATCAGGGTCTATGTTGTTTGTTCTACTGATTAATCCTCACAAACTGCATAGACCCAGATCTGCCGGCGCATTATGCGATGGCAGATCTGGGTCTATGCAGTTTGCAGTTGGTATCGGATTATATGCAAGTATATACGGTAAATAGATTATAAGATTGTAAATATTTCTGCATGCTTCATAAATTGTTTGGAACCATACTGATTTGTTCAAGTATTTCATTTAATGGCCGAATACCTTCAAGGTTACATATTTGTATATATTGTGTTTTATTAATATGCATACATAAAGATATAATGTTTAGACATATATAGTTTTCCATGCTTTTGCACTGCTCATTTATTTGTACTACATGTACACCTGTCCCTCAATAACTCACAAACCTCCTTACAATGAGGGGTCAGGCATGAATCCCATTTTTTTCTTTCCAGAAAATACCCAAAGAATTGGCCCCTACATGAAGAAAATCACAAACAAAACTGGTAAATGAAACTTTGAAATATTGCTCATTTATTCTGTGAAAATGGCAGTTGAATCAGCATCATGAAATTCTCAACTTTTAATAAGAAGTCATATATTTAGTTAAATTTTCTTGACAAAACAAAAACATTCTCAGTACACTGTAAATAACAATATCTGACGATATTTCAATCCATGAAAATCTCAGTAATGCCTACTGGTGGCAGCACCTGAAGAAATAAATACCATTTTAAAATAAGTTCTGTCAAGTGAAATTGATGTTTTAGTTCTATCTTTCAATTCGGTTTCAGTGTAATCATTACAAATGTGATATGCCCTCTTGTATTCAAACATGAAAAGTGTCAATCTCCAATCACAGCTATGTCTGCGAGCGTTTATGAGAACCTTATTAAATGCCAACTGTGTTTTGATCTCTGATTTGCAAAAGTGTTTGTTGTATTTTTTTTATTCCACCCCCTTTATTTGATTTGATACAAAAAACGTAATCACAAGCAAAAAATCAGTGGCGTAATACACAATGTGCACATGTGAGTGTGTTGAAAACTCTATGAGTTATGTTTTTAACGATCTTTCCAAGGTTGGTTATCTTGAAAATAAATGTAATTTATACAGAAAAACAAACAACTTTATTTGAAAAAGCATTTTATTGAAAATTATTCCCAACGCAAAAACGAGTATTAAAACTTTCAACAGTACCCCCCTCATCTTCTCATTGTCGATGTCCAGCTGGGTAACTCACGCGCTCGCTTATACTGCGATCTGTGTTTCTGGATCCTGTTGTGCACGTGTTATCGAGGGAGAGGTGTATATTACTACAAGGGTATCTTGATACTGATATGCCTTTGGAACTTATGCCATATCTGTATTTACATGGAACTTATGCCATATCTGTATTTACATAAATGTATTCATATAATATCCTAATTTTGGTCTTTACAATTTATTTATTTATCTTGGAAGGCATACAGTTTGGCGGGTGGAAAAAAGATGGGGATTTCAATATAACAAGTGTAAACTTTGGAATTATATTTGAAAAATGTACATATTTTTGTGCTTGTGATAAATTGTTAAATTTATATACATATATACTTATTTGTTTAAGGATGTAGGTAATTATAAGTCAGTGTGTTGACAATGAAAAACAAACACATTTACATATGGGCTCAGTCCACATGTATTACTGAATAGAACAATGATCAGAAGCTATGATCTGCTTCACTTTTGCTCTGGTCTTACTGTCCCCAATTTTATCAAAGACATCCTGAAGAAAGTTTACATCAACTCGCTCAGCCTGAGACTGGCTTATACCATGCTGTGGTACATACTGAGAACTCAGCTGCTTGGCTTGATGGGTGAGTTGCCTGGTTCCAAGGTCTTTGTTTAACCAATGCATTACACTTTCTCTTGGCTCATAGTAATTTAAATGAGGTCCATTGGCAACAATCCTCATCTGAATGATTTAGTTTGTCTGACTCTATAAACTGTGAAGGCGGGTTTTAATCTGGTTCATTGAGACAAAAAAAGCTTTCACACTCTGCTGTGGAAGACAAAAGTGTAAAGAGCAATTCTACCAAGGTCTTCACATGCATAAACTGTTTCTCTTTGGATTCAAGCAGCTGAGAGAGAATTGCCAGTGGATGACCTAACTCATGCATAGATAGTCTCACCTTTAGGTTCTACCATTCATTAGGAATGTTCTGACTGATATCCTCTGGCAAAACTGGTTGGAAAAAAGCACATAGGGAATCAACAGCTTCATTTCCATACACATCAAGTTCATTTGGAGAAAGTTGAATATTTGAAAGTGAGACAGTGGAGACTCAGCAAGATTCTAAAATCTGTCCAATATGCGCTGACTCACAAGCTGAAGGAAGCTCTGAATGTCATTATCATCTATAAAAGTCTTTGGTAATAGACCTGTCAGTCTGATGTCTTGATACATTTGAGTTTCAGAGTCAAACTGATAATAGAATTCAGACAGTCACCATCATGTATCACTGTCATGGTATGCAGATGTGTGTACAGTGCATTTACAACTTCACTCACTTCAAAATTCTGAAGGTCATTTGTCTGGAACTGTTACAGCTGACTAACTGCAGTTACATGCTTGAGGACATCAAGCAGTATGTGCGTGTATTTTACAAATTAAACCCGAGTAATACCATCCAGAAGTTTCTTAGCTTGTCTACATTCATCTGCATGTATTGAAGTCTCTAGGATCTGCTCCAAGTGTACAATTGTTGGTTTGATGTCAGAATACATGGTCAATTCACTGGCTAAAATTTCTGAAATTTTATGCAGATTTGTATGTCTTTTAGGACTGAAGGAATAAAATTTATATAACATTTTGATTGTTAAAACTTCTGAAGATAAGGAAATTTCTCGGCTGGACCCAAAACACCAAGCTCTAACCAATGTGCTACAAGGTTTGTTATGATGACTGAATTATCAACAGTGTCTGAAAGCCTTTTAGCAACACTGTTCTTTGCTCCCATTTTTAAACTAGTGCCATCCATGTTGACACAAACAAAGTAAAGGCTATTACGTTGCATGTTACCAGAACCATCTAGATGTCAAGATTACAAAGTCCCCTCTTAATTCCAATAAAAGCCCCATCAGAATCTGAGCTGTCAAGATGTTCAACACTAGCAAGCATAATGTAACTGGACTTTTAAGGTATGGGTCTACAAATCTAACGAGAATGCATTTTTGGTCTACAAATGCTGAATCAGTAGTAGCATCTGATAAGTTGGACATGAATTTAGCCCTAGATATTTTATCTTTGACATTTTTCAGTGGGACATCAGATGTACAGGTGAAATCTACAATGCAGTTCTATTGATGTGATCAGTTCCAAGTTGGACTAGAATTTCTGATTTGCATCTTACAAAGAAATTCATGATCTGAAAAAGATTGTCTGTTTTGCTATGTGGCATATGCCATGTTAAACAGCTTCTTGTAATGCTCAGTTCGGCTCACATTGTATTTACTGATCACTCTGTCTAAATTACCTACAACTTCTTTTTCTCAGATTTGGCCTTTTCATGATCAAGTTTTAACTGACATGTATTGTACTTTATACATTTCTGATGTGTTAACAGTGTGTCTTTCCTTGTAATAACCTGTACTGCAAACAATCAACTGGGTTTGTCTGCAATTGTGGGGTATCTCTTACATATACTGCAAGAGGCAATTGTTTGATATTTGTTGGCCTCAAGCCAAGGGAACTCATGCAAACAACAATCTTTAAACTCCCGTTTTCTTTTTTCATTGTATTCCCTATCATAGTCAATTTTAGTTTTATCACATTTTGTTGACTGTTTATTCAACTTATCACCATTTGGCCCTAGTTTTATAAGAAAACAATCCAAAATGCAGTGATGATACTTTCTTATCACAGTTAGAAGGAGTCCACTGATTGGTTGAAAAAGATGGATTCCTCCAGGAAGTTGCAGGGCTCAAAATTAGCAGTAGTCCGCTAGCCCAAGGCTAGTAAATTTCAGTAGTCCGATGGCTAGTATAGATTCAGTTGTTGCCAGTTGGCATTTGTGGGAAGGACTAGTGAAGATTCAGCAGGGCTAGTAAATTTCTCAATGTACTAGACCTTCTGGCTACAAAGAAATTTATGTTAAATTTTAGGTCTGCAGTTCTAATGTAACCATCAAAAGATATCTCCTAAACCAGCACAGTAGGCCCCCATTGACTGTAACCAAAGAAGCTGCAGCTTATTTCAATCCAAGTTGATAAATTGCTGCCTACACTGTGTAAACAACAAAGAATGCACCTGTATGGTACTCACTGGTAAGTATGAATGGTGCTTGTATAAAAACTGCTCAGACAAAATGGGAACTACTGTCCTTTCAAGTTACAGGCCACAAATTACTTGCCCATGGACAAGTAACCTTGCAAAAGTTGCTAGTCCGTAAGAAGAAATTTCCAACTCTGACAATATGGGCAATGGATTTCTGCACACCTGCCTTTTGACTCTGAAATTGATGGAGTTCTTCCTTAACCCATGTGCAAGCTATCCACAAAGGTAGGTAACTGTTGATGGTGGAGAACTCGAGTTACTGTGTGGAAACCATTTTCCTTCTTAAAGCAGAGATGCTGCAAGGATTGTACCTAATGGGAGGATCTCCTTCCTTGTCACTAAAATAAGACGGGAGAAGCAAAAAAGTGGAGGGGGGAAGGAAACGACCATAGTTCAATATTTACCTAACACTTAATTGTCCATCTATCTTTCTTCCTGCTCCACTCTGTTAATACTCTTTTGAAATCAAAATCCTCAAAAGATGTCCCCTCTAGGTAAGCATTAATCTGTTGATTGTTTCTGAGCTTAATCTGTTCCTTATCTGTGTATGAATACTGTTCTGTGCTGAGAAGCCCCTTTCACAGTATGCTGACTGAAGGGGCATATGCCTAGCTAGCTTAGCAGCTTGAACAAGTTGGGAAACTGTTCTTTATGATTGTTATGTACAATTTTCCACAGTTCACAGGTATTGTCTCTTGGATATCTTTTTACTCTAAAATAAGATTTTTCACTAACATTAACTCTGCCAAAGTTTCACTTTCCTGAATCAGTGCTTTGCTGACTACCATCATGTAAGTTTTCTTATCTGTTCCATAATCCTGTATTAGTGTTTTTAAGTCCATCAATAATGGCTTCCAGAATAAAAAAGGAAATGCTTGCTCTCCTTTTTATGGGAATTTTAAACTTTTGTGGACACAATATTAGGTCTAATCAGGAAGATGCATAAGAAACTGTAAAGTGAATACATGTTGTACTTGTAAATGTGCTAGTAATAATACTACATTGCTAATTCCCAAATCCATGGAGTAACATTACCCTATTTCCAAGGTGACAGTGTAACACATATTCTGTGATCTACAAAACCTGATGTAGTAACAATACCACATTGTTAATGCCCAAACCCATGGAGTAACATTACCCTATTTCCAAGGTGACAGTGTAACACATATTCTGTAATCTACAAAACCTGATGTAGTAACAATACCACATTATTACTTCCCAAATCCATGGAGTAACATTACCCTATTTCCAAGGTGACAGTGTAACACTGATTATGTGATCTCCAAATCCTGATGTAGTAACAATACCACATTATTACTTCCCAAATCCATGGAGTAACATTACCCTATTTCCAAGGTGACAGTGTAACACTGATTATGTGATCTCCAAATCCTGATGTAGTAACAATACTACACTGAATGCCATAGTGTGCTTGTTCAGACAGGTATTTTGATCAAATAAATATTTTTACTTTTTAATTTCTTTTTAGATTCTTATTTATTCAATTTATCTTAACCCTTAAAGTGCTATATAGTGTTTTAGCACAAGATTCCTCAATGCTGAATTGTTTGAGAAAAGATATGAAAATTGCACTCAACTTTTAAATTACCTGTATTTTAATTAGGCTTGGTATTATCCATTTCTACATTTAATTTCAAAATACCACTGAATAGGGGTTTGACGGGCATGCTGTCTGTTTTTGTCCATCCAGCATGTACATTAACTCATATTCAACATCATTTTCAGGCTCAAAATCACTCACTAGTATTTCCAGGAACACTTTCCCAGCTACAATAATTTGATATACTTCAGAACTTTTAAAATCATTGTCATCATCGCTATCATCAGCCAGTATTTGCAGAATTTAATCGTCATCTGAAGATGAACCATGAGTCATCCATTTTGAGTTTTCTCAGAAGCCTATATTTTAAACAAGCATTTTTAAAACTTTCTTGATGAATGCAAGGTTAAAAATATGACAATGTTTGTTCCAGGGCCCAATGTACCAATCAAATTTAGTTTAGCAACCATTCATGTCAAGTCGAAGTACTTACACGTGTAAACAGTTGCCCACCTGAAAAACGACATATATTGCGACAAGCACTACGAGACCTCTACTGGCGGCATGACTTATATCACAACAAGCACTTTAACTCATTAACCCTGGGAGATTCTTTAAATTTTTGCCTGAAATGGGTGTAGGAAAGCATTTTTGGGGTTACTTCTGAATGCAGCAAAACACATCTGCTTAAGAAAGTTCTTCGCTTAGCCGGATGTTTAGGCGTATCAGAAACATTGTTTTTGATTGGCTATTATGCTCGCGCATGTGCAGAAGGGTAAAAGTTGAACTTTCTTTTTTTTTTTGTATTGGATCCCCAATTTTTGTGTCCTGGCCTCTTTTTACTCCAAATCTCAAACTTATCCTACTTTTTGCAAAGGTTCATCTGCCTGTGTGCAGTTCGGACCAGTTTGCTTTAGATCTAAGGCCAAAAAGTCTAAAATCCGGACACAAACTCCGGTTCCGGAACTGGTAATTTTCGACCTAAAAAAAATCGGGTCTAAAAAAATGCATTTTTTTTGCTGTTTTTTTTAATGTGAGTAGAAAGTCGACATTATTTGGTATCATTGTAGAGATACATCTGTCTACTTTCCTGAAATACCATCCACTTTAGTGTATCCTAAATGATGTTCATGTTACCATGATTGGAAGTAGGGTACAACCTCATGACACATAATTGTGGTGCTAGGGGTTAATGAGTTAAGGGTTAACAGTCAAATAAAAAATCTTATACTGTGCAGAGTACATTTTTATATACATTACTTCAAACTAATTTGTAGGAGTTCTTGCACATCACTGCTTTCCAAGTGCATGAATCAATAGGGTTCTTCTTAGATCAAGTGCAAGCCATCCACAAAGTTTGGTAACTGCAGATGGTGAACAAATGAAGTTATTCTGCAGAAACCACATTGGTAACAGACAGAAGGTGGATGGACAGGCGGACATAATCATAACATTATATATTTTGCCTTATGGTGGACGTATAAAAACAGAACAGATCCTAATCTGCAAGAGCATTATGTGCCAGCCATTTGTAGTAGTGTGAACTGATTCTACCTGAGAAATGCAGTATTAAAATGAGGCCAATACTCATCCATAGGGATATGGCAATAAACTGAAAGTCACACAGTGAAGTAGGGTAAAAATATTGCTATCATGTGGTGTTTCTTCAATACTCACCTAGGGGCATATTGGCAAATTACTGACAATCACGTAGTGGAGGAGGGTAGCTAAAAATAGCACAAACATGTGGTGTTTGTTCAATACTTGTCTAGTAGGATATCAGCAATAGAACACTGGAAGTAAACAGAAATCAATGTGACAATCGGCAAAGCAGGGAAAGACTTGAAACTCTTGTTGCTGACATATTTACCTTGCTTTGATTTCTGCATCAATAATACACACAATGTGAGCATTACCAGTGTCACTTATGTCAAATCTGTAATTTAAACAATATTTTGCATAAATGGGAGCTAAGCATAGGTGTGTACTTCACACAGTACATATGTTGTAAGTGGGGATTAATGTAGTTTCTGGGCTAACTGTTTTCATCCAAGGGCACTCTTTTTTACCAACCAGGTCACCAACAATGATGCGCATTGTTCACTACATGGGCACAAGTGATACATGGTCAGTACACTACTTTCAGGCTTGTAACAATAGTGAATGTTTCTTAAACAAGCTCCTCTGTAACCCTTCTTTCTGCAGACTGACAACATATTTTGGACCCAATAAGTCCATTCTAATACTAATAAAACCTCTGTATACCAGTCATCTCCATTAAATGGCTGAAATTTGTGGTCCCAAAAGCATCTGGTTATGGGGAGATTTATAAACATTTATATACAGTATAAGAAAAAAAAAACTGGTGTAAAAATGTGTGATCCTTTATGCTGACCTCCCCGTGGTATCCCCCTCCACAAGGTTGTATCTGTTGTGTCTCCATTGCCATTTGGTGCTGGACTCTGTTATGTAAATCAATCCATCAGGCATGATGTACAGGTCATTCAGGAATCTAGGAACCTTCCCGTTGATGGGGGCAGAGGACGGCCATAACAAATGGACATCACCTATTTAAGTCATAATTTTTTATATATTTAGACAATATAGGATCATACAAAGTTCAGAAAGTTCTTAGGTTTGCTGAAACAAGGGGAAGATTTTGAACTTTAGAGCCAAGCCCAATGTCTAACACTCTTTTTGAAGCATTACAGAAAATGTGTGCGAAGTTTGCAAACTGTATGATCATTACATTTTGTCTGCTGTTCCTGGGATATTTTACAAAAAGTGTGTTAAACAATAAGTGGCCCAAGCTCACCTGGCTGTCAGCAGACTAAAAGTCAACAACAAGAGCAGTTAATCAAGAAATCTGGGTCAGTAGGATGCTTTCTGTCCAACTTTATTCAAATGGTTGACTGGTTATGGAACAAAAGTCCCTTGAAGAAAAGAATTTCCAGAAATTCAAGATAGGACTATTTCTTCTTTTTAACTGCTGAGTGTTGAAACCAACTCTAATATTCCTGACCAATAAGAATTCATAATTAGTTGCTGTGGCTGCCATACTGGATGTAATATCAGTAAGACAAACTAGACATCATTAGAAGACTTTTGGTGAAAACCCCATGTCAATATGACCATCCATTCTGGAGAATTAGTGATAAGATTCAATATGTTCATTGTGGCAGTCATATTGGATGTCTGCGGGGCACCATTTTCATTTAGGACCATCTACATATCATAAGAAATCTTTTGGTGAAAACCCTATGTTGATATGACCATCAATTCTGAAGGCGTAGCTATAACAACATTTTCAAGATGGCCATCATGGTGGCCGTACTGGATGTCAGATTGGCATATTTTTCATTCAGGACCAACTAGACACCATAAGAAGTCTTCTGGTGAAAACCCCATGTCAATATGACCTTGCATATAGGAGGAGTAGCAACAAGAAGATTTTCAAGATGGCTGCCATGGTGGCCAAACTTGATGTCAGATTGGCATCATTTTCATTTAGTACCAACTAGACATCTTAAGAAGTCTTCTAGTCAAAACCCAATGTCGATATAACTTTCCATCTAGGTGGAGTAACGATAAGATTTTCAAGATGGCCACTGTGGTGGCCAGATTGGATATCAGGTTGGCACATAAAAAGTCTTCCGGTGGAGGAATAGCAATAACAAGATTTTCAACATGGCTGCTGTGATCGCCATATTAGATGTCAGATTGGCACCATTTTCATTTAGGATCAACTAGACACCATAAGAAATCTTTTAGTGAAAACCCCATGCTGATATGACCATCCATTCTGATGAAATAGCGATAACAAGATTTTCAAGATGGCCACCATGGTGGGCATATTGAATGTCTGGGTGGCACCATTTTCATTTAGGAGCAACCAAGTTTTCTGGTGCAAACCCCATGCTGATATGACTTTCTGTTTAGGATAAGCAGCAATAACAAGATTTTCAAGATGGCTTCCATGACACCCATATTGGATGTCAGATTGGCATGTTTTTTTATTTCGGACAAACTAGACATCATAAGAAATCTTTTAGTGAGAACTCCTTGCTGATATAATCATCCATTCTGGTGGAGTAGTCATAACAAGATTTTCAAGATGGCTTCTGTGGCCACCATACAGAATGTCTAAGCAGCACTATTTTCAATTAGGACCAACTAGACTTTGGGATAAATGTGTGTGTATAGTTTCATGGCAATCCTCCAATTAGTTTAGGAGGAGTATCGATAACAAACTTGTGCTAACAGATATCGGACAACAGATGAGAGACAACAGGCCATCCCACAAGCTCTTCTGGTTTATGACCAGTGGAGCTAAAAAGAAGTTGTTTCAAGGTTTCTCTACTTTAACTATCTCTAGCCATATTTAATGGCAGATCAGCATCCTTTGTATAAAATTAAAATGCCTTTAAACTTGGTGCTTTCTACAAAATTTGGTCAAATTCTGTTGAGCAGTATTTGAGAAGTTTTTTAACGTTTTTTCTATCATTAGCAAAAGCAGCCAAATTGGTCTGGCTTGGTTTGTTGGTTTTAACAGCACTTTTAACACATTATTGGCTATCATGCTGAAGAAATGTGAGCCAAGTACCTTTCCCTAAGACACACAGAGGTAACTAACTTGGGCTGGCCTGGGTGGGTAGCAAACCCATGACCATTGGATTACATTTCCAATACTGAGTTACAGCAGCTCCCCAGTCAAAACGACTGAGGATCTGCATAATTTCTACTAATTTTAAAGGCATTCATCCAAAAATACTTCTACTCAAATTCGATAAAGTTGTGTTGAGGAGTTTATGAGAAGTAGATTAAAGGTTTTTCTATTTTTAGAAATGGAGGCAATATTTGATGGCAGTTTCAGAATTATTTGTACAAACATGAAAGGTCTTCATCCACGGCTTTCATGTAGAATTTGATCAATTTCTGTTAAATAGTTTTTACAAGTCATTTAAAGGTTTTTATAATTTTAGTAACAGTGGGCATATTTGATAGCATATTGGCATCATGTGTATAAATTTGACAGGTCTTTATGCCAGTATGCTCTCTGCCAAATCTGACTGAAACTGGTCCAGTAGATTTTGAAAAGTTGAATTTTGATGGACAAGATACCCAAGACCATACCATAAAACTCACCTGGCCTTATGATCAGGCAGTGTCAATGCTAGGGGATGATTCAGGTGAAAGTCACCCCAATGCCTGTCATTTTGCCCAAATATGCAGAGAAAGAGAAGTTGACTTTGAATTTTCTTGAATATCTTCATCCAACTCATTTTCAGGCCAATAAATTCTTTCATATTGAGTACAATATCAACTCTTGTGCCTTTTTTCGGTTTAGTAAGCAATGTAAAACAGTCTAAGCACTGTTGGTTGGATTATGCAACAGTTGGTAATGGATGCCACTGCCATGGCACAACATTAAGTGTATAATTCAGTTCACAGGTCAAAGTAAAAAAGGGCCATAACCCTGCAAAACATAGCTAAAAGGTACAAAATATAAAAGTTTACTTTACTCTCAATTCATCTGATTGTCTTACTTTGCAGGAATTAAAGGGGCTTGTCCAAGTTTGTATGGCTAGCAATGACTGGGAATTCAAGGTTTCCTGTAGATGAGATGCCAGTCCAAGCTTGTATGGCCAGGAATGACTGGGAATTCAAGATTTCCTGTAGATGAGATGCCAGTCAAAGTTGGTATGGCCAGGAATGACTTGGATTCAAGGTCTCCATTAGATGGGATGCCAGTCCAAGTTTGTATGGCTGGCAATAACTGGGAATTCAAGGTTTACTGTAGATGAGATGCCAGTCCAAGTTTGTATGGCCAGGAATGACTGGGAATTCAAGGTTTCCTGTAGATGGGATGCCAGGCAATCATGGAATTAATCCCTTAGCTGAAGCTGACGACATTTACATTTGGACCAATATTAGAAATGGAAAATAAATGTCTTGATCAGCATAACAACACAGTAGTTTTTCACAATGAGCTTCTTAACACTCTAATTTCACATCATATTAACAGGTTGAACTAGCAAATGGTAATAATGTTGCTGCTTTGTGGCAAGCAAGAGTCAATCATACTTATGTTTATTTAAATATGATCCAGTACTTGTTCTGGCAAGTTTTAGATAAAAGTTGCAACCATTCATTATTTAATGAATATTTAACGTTTAACTAAAATTTACTTATTGTAACCCAGGAATGTACCCCATTTTCATTCCTCTCAAAAACTGTAATATTTAGACATTGTCATGCCTACTGTGAAAGCATCTTGCTAGATTTCATAATAACAACAATCTTCGGAATCGTGTGGTTAAAATTTTTACTAGTAGAATCTTTATCAGATCCTGATGTACATTTTAGGGGAGGTAACCATACAAGACCATGTGATTCAGAGTTAACTGTACCAACCAAACGGCCATGCTTTCTATAAATGTAAGTTTGGATGATATAAAATATATACCTGTTGCCACATTGACTTTAAATAATCCTAGGTAAGAATCTGCAACAATCAAGTAGCCATCTTGGTCTAGCTTCATTCCCAGAGGTCGGCCACAGGTTGGTTCATCTTCAAATCTACCTGAAGATAAAAAAAGGACCCAAAGTAATATACACAAAAGACAAGAAGGTCATTCTAGCAAACACTTCTGGAACAGAATGGTATAAAAGAAACTGATATCTGCAAGTTAAAGTCTTTATTCAAAGCATCACCTGACAAACATAACTATCAATGTATACATTGGTTCAGTCACATACCTACGCAAATTCTGTGGCACCAAATTGATTTAACCACAAAATTTAAGTAAAGTCACTGAAGCACAAAATACAGGGGAGAGTGACTAACTTTTGATGAGTACTGTACTCACCAAGACACATCCACACATAAAAATGTGTATGACTCTGCAACCCAAAATTGATGAGAAAATTAACTTTAATGTAAAACTTAACCAAAGTCACCAATACCTGAAATATAGATCGCACTGACCTACTTTTGTTATAAGGGTGTTACACTCGCCAAGAAATATGCACAAATAAATTATATGATCCCAACAGCTACAAGTGCGTGAGAAACTGACACAAACAAAAAAACTACAACAAGGTAAGACAGACAGATGAAAGGCTGGACAAAAACAATATTATATTCCTTTCACATTCATGATGGGCCTAAAAGCCTTCATACAAAATTAATAAAATACTCTTTTTTCAGAAACATATTTTGAATAAAGTGTATGGAAAAATTACAAGCCAAGCCATACGGAGCAACAAAAAAACCCAAAGGATTTGTCACAAAATATATACCTCAATTTAATCTTGAAATGAATGAAATTATAAAGACTTTTCACACTTACTCACCACAAGGATCTCTCCCAAGCTTGGCTACTGTCCTAATTGTTCCTTTATGAACATCCACAATCTTTCCATCTTCCGTTCCAGTGTACAAATGATCTGTGCAAAGTAATATTTTTTGTTTTGAATTAGAAATTAACAAGAGTACCATGAATGGAATGTTATACACCTGCCCCATGTTTAATAGTTCTCTACAAAGATAACTGAAATTTTTGTGCAGAAACTATTTTTCTCCTTTCAGTTACATTGACCTTGACCTTTTACCTTTTGACAACAAATTCAATAGGCTTCTACGTCACCCTAAGTGCAAGCTATCCACAAAATTGGTACAAGTCTGTGATGTAGAACTAAAGTTATTGTGCAGAAACCATTTATCTTCTTTCAGCAACCTTGACCTTTGATCTTTTGAGCCCCAAAATGATCAGCTTCTTCCTTATCCAAAATGCAAGCCATCCACAAAATCTGGTTGAGGTATGTGATTAGAAACTGATGTTATTGAGCAGAAACCATTTTTGTTCTTTCAGTCACAAATGTCCTTGACCTTTTACCTTTCATTTCCAAAGTCATTAGGATTCTTCCCCACCCCAAAAGGAAGCCATCCAAAAAGGTTGGTAACCATTGATGATGAAGAACTCAAGTTATTGTGTGGAAACCATTTTCTTCTTTCAAAGTGACCTTGACCTTTGACTTTTTTAGCCCGAAATTGATAGGGTTCTTCCTTACCCTAAGTGCAAACTATCCACAAGTGACCTACTGTAGGTGGTGGGGGACTAAGTTGTTGTTCACACACCATTTTCCTTCTTTTAATTACAGCTACCTTGAACTTTGACCTTGTGTCACTGAAATCGAGAGGGTTCTTCCTTACCCCATGTGCAAGCTATCCACAAAGTTTGGCAACTGTAGATGGTGAAGAATTTGGGTTATTGTGTGGAAACAATTTTTTTGTTTCAGTCACACTCTGACCACTTTTGAGTCCAAAATCAATAGGGTTCTTCATTACGCTAAGTGCAAGCCATCCACAACGTTTGGTAAGTGTAGATGGTGGACATATTGTGCTGAAACCAAATTGGTAACAGACAGACAGATTTATAGCATCATAACATAATACACTCCACCTTATGGTGGGTGTATAAAAGTATATTTAACTTTTAACCAGAGATCCTGAAATTCTCATCGCTCCTGCCAGACAATTTTTCCCCCAAAATTAACATGGTGGACATTTATTTGTGAAATTTTATATAAAAACATTAAAAGGAGATATAATCAGTTGTAACAAATAAGAAAACATTGATATATCTAATTATTAAATGTACAGGAAAATGTCTCAGTTTTGGTTCTGGATTTGCTGCTGCTTTATTGTTAGTATTATCCTTCCGTGATTAACTGGTTTCCTCTCAAACTAATTATTTATAAAAATTCATTTTTCCTTTTAAAAACTATACTACAGAATTTCAACCAAGATCAGTATTTTGTTCCACTCTACTGTTTTTAAATATTAATTATTAATGGACAACAAGCTGATTTACTACCTTGAAAATATATAACACCTGAATAACGGACATTTCCAGTAAAGTCGGATGGTGAAATTTTGTTTGATCAGGTCCCCAAAAAAGTCCTGGAGGATGATAATAAAAGTTGTTGTTGCTAGTATCTTTTTTCTTAATTTGGGCCTGGGCCGCACATATTGTATTCTAAAGGTATCATGTGCTGACACACCGTGACACAAACCACATGGTGTGAAAAACTGATGTAATGTCTATAGTACATGGAGCAATTGTTCAGTTATAAGATTTTTTTTGTAAGTCAAGGAGATAAACTTTCACACATCTTTTGTCTTGTGTTTTATGTAGTGTTTAAACATTTTGGAAAACATAATGACCAAACAAACTTAGTGACACCTCTTTTGATTGTCCAGGAAAGAAGCAATGTGTAAATGTGATGTATTGATGTGTTCCTTTCCAACAATGGTTACCTTTTAAATTCTTTTTTTTTCATGGCTCCAGGTAGTCAAAAAAAGGCTAGGTAGTCTATAGACAATCTGGGGTTTCTTCATAATCCATTGTAACTCCTATCTCTAACATTTCTGCATGAGTAAGTTAAATTGTTAAACTATTATGTCAGTCGGAACTACTTTTAACCATGTTTCTGGGAAAAGTAATGCCCGCTCCAACTTTTGTTAGGGGGAAAACTTTCACAAGTGATAATTTGTAAGTAAGTTAAGTTTGACAACAGATGCTGCAGATACTCAGTTTTTTGGTACTGAAAGTTTAAAAGCAAGTTGAAACAGTGCCTCCATATTTAACCTTTAAGAAACATGAATCAGATATTTCTCTTGTGGAACTGGACTGTGGATGGGTACTGCACTCATAACTGTTTTAGAGGGGAAAAAAAGCCAATTTGGATACAAACATTTTTTTCAGGGGAAACTACTAAAATTGGAAATCCTGCAGCATGATTTTCAATTATTTTTTAAGTGTTTGTTTTATAAAGGACAGGGTCCATTATTGGCCTTAGAGGACCTTAAATAATCTATGTGAAAAAAAAACTACCTCCATCAACCACAAGGGATTCTGGTCCCAGTATTTTATTCTCATACAGACGGTCTGCCTTCTGTAGATGATCATTGGGCGCCAAAGGTCCTTCAAAGCTCGGGGGCTCTGACATTCTGAAAGTCAAAAATCATATGCAATAATACACAGCTATTCTTCTGGATCTTTAAATACATCCTTCCACTTATTAACCTGGTCCCATAGTCAAGAAATTTCTGAAACAATAAGAAGACCAGGCCTGCATGTCAATTAAAAGCAGCTTCAGCAGTCATGTACAGTGTCTTTGTTTTGATAGTTTTGAAGTAGAGAGTGACTGCATATTAAATTTCCCTTGAGTCTTTGTATTTTACTTGTGGATGTATGCATTTATTCAACTTTACAATGGGTAGTCTTTTGCACTTGGACCTATTACTTTCTTGTGTTGTTTCATGACACATTTGCAATATCTAAGGACTTGAACTTGACCATCAAGGCATAGTATACCAGTGTTTGTATACAATGGCATCCAGCAAAAACAGAAATCATCCCCAAATCCACTTAACTGAGTCAGTAAAATAGCTTGTCTAAAGCTAATGTTTTTATATTACCAGGACAATCGACATTAAATACAATTTCTTTTATCTTTATCTTGTATCTTGTAAGTGGATCATTCAGCAGTTAAAGAAATATTGGGAGCGCATAAATTTCAAAGTGACAACTCTGAAGCATGCTCTGCGACAATTACATCTTGATAATGTGTCATCACAAATTTGAGGTCTACTGGTTGCACATCGATACAAGAACTCAACCTTCCACCTCCGATGGAAGCAATCATCTGTGTAGAACGAGAAAATTATTTGAACATTCATTATATAGACCAAATTGAAGTAAATTTCATACAATCTGTGCGACAATATTAATGAGATTTCTGTAAAACGATTTGCAACATCTGAAGGCAGTGAAGTGACACAGTAACCACAGTCAGTGCACTATTCTTGAAGTTGGAACTACTTCCAAAATGGCCACCATAGATGTATATATGGTTTCTACCGGTAGCCCTATGTTCACTATTCAGTCCATTAAATGTTTGATGGTTGAACAAAATCAGTCTATCAGCCACATTATGGTTTGCCAACAATCTACATGGTTTTGGCACTATGGTACAGCAAACTCAGTTACCTACAAAATAATTTTAAAATGTGCTATCAGTTCTAAAACAGCTACTGTTGTGGATTAGTTATTTGAAAGAAATGTGACCAAGGCTTCATACTTGGCCTTTTCTCTTCTATTGAGTAGTCCAGGTTGCATAAGATCCTCCCCCTTTTAATGTGATGAGAGAACCATGGCATTGCTGACTTTAATCTTGAACAGAATCAAGATTCCCACAGCACAGAGCAAAACCCTTGGTCCTACAACAGTCATTGAATATTTAGGAATAATTTTCAGCTCAGAGAAACCAATTTATGCAGTAAAATATGTTTCTTTGACAACACTTACCTGACCGTAATACCTTAGGAGTATGACCACTACTTCATAATTCCAGCCCTCCCAAGTTAACTTTTAGCTATAATAATAATAATAATAATAATAATAATAAAGACTTTATTTTATGAGGGTAACTCAGTTATAATGGTGGTGCTCTACAGTTTCGTATTTTGCATAGGGTTAGATTTTTATAGAAAAAGAATTACCCAGGTTTTCCTCACTGGTTATCCTGGCTATTTAAAAAAGACCTTGTATAACTTAGGTATTTTTGAAAGAACTTTTAATTCCCTTTATTTTGGTGTATGATTGATGGGTGCAATTTGGGTTATAGAGTATAAAGCTTAGTCTTATTTAAGATGTGCACCTCTCAAAAAACTGCTAGCTCCGCTTGGTCATTTTCACTTCCTGGACTTCAAAGGTAAATAATAAAACAAAGAGCCGATAACTTTTTTACTTTTTATATATTCTGTAATTCATTCATTGTACTTTGAGAGGCTGGTATTGCCTACTCTGCCAAAATTCGTTTCCCTATTTTAATAACTGCTGAAAATAGTATACTTTTGACTAATTCAGGCTGATTTTTTTAGTACTTTGGAGCGGCCATTTCTGTCTGCTGTGTGCTTAGATCATATACAATTTCAACAAGTACAATACGTAAAGAAATTTTAGCCACAGTTCATGAAAATAGCATAGAGGTATGACAACATTCTCTTCATTGTGCATGTTGCAAATTCAAACAACTTCACCTCACCCCTGTCACTCTCTCAGAAGTAAATAATATCTGTAGAGCGCCCCCAATATCCTAAATTAGCTATAAAAAACAAAAGTTGTCTGCCCACATAGGTGGAAGTCAGACTGGAGTGATATCCCCTTGGATATAGGGATTGATGCCAGATCTCATCCATACTTCAGTTACTACTGGAGCAGAATGCACACTCTGCCAGTAGGATGTAACTGCAGGTATGTTATGAGGGTGCATCTGTAATATGATAGGTAAGTATTATTGAAGAAATATATTTTACTCCAAAAATTGGTTTCTTCTTCAAATGTTACCTGATCATAATACCTTGGGAGAATAGGTAAAAGGTGGAGGGAGTTGTATCCCCTTACCCTGGAGAAGGCCCATTTCCAGTCTCCCAAGGTATGTGAGGCAGCTTCCAATTCAAGAGAAATATACATGCTGGAGTAGTGACTCGTTATGCCCTGATGCAGCTGAATGAGAAAAATCCCCCCCCACCTCAATCCAGAAGTCAATAGGCCACATCACTGAGAAGCTGACAAATGACCTGACAAGGTAGTCTGTTACGCTGCAGTTATAGGTCCCAACAGGGGTCAAACAGCCTTTTGAGATCAAAGATCTTGGAGGTAAAAGCTAGAGAAAAGTCGTCTCTGCCCTCCATCCCAAGGCTTGTATAATGTCTGTTAAGGACTGTTGCACTTGAATGCTATGCTCATGGTGACTGCCTAACCTCATTAGCCAAAATGTGCAATAACTTCATTTGGTTAGTTTTCTATATGCAGAGCAAATAACCCATCACATCCAGGATGATAGAGCCTAAGCTGAGATATTGATCTTTCCATCTTACAAAGGTGTAAATTAGCGAGATCTCCCTTATCACAGCAGTTCAGTTAGTTTCAGGTACCACTTCAAAACCCTCACTGGGTCCTGTAGATGACCATGAGGAAAAAGGGTCTAATGATGATAGAGGTTTCAACACAATGAAATTGAACCATCATGATGGAACTATAGGTAGTTTGGATGGACTGACAAGATTTGTATTTAAATGATTCTGCCTGCTGTAGCTTAGAGCAACTAGGAAGCTGGCTTTATAAGAGAGACGAGCTCTACATATTGATTCAAATGGGGATTTTTTTCAAACATGGGTTCCATGGTCATAATAGGTCAAAGTTTGCCAGAAGGTCGGGGAAATCTTTCTTTTGTCCTATATCCTTCCTGCCATGATGCCAAAATATGCATGAGATTGTGTATGGTAACCTTTTACAGCAATGGGTGCTAACTTCTTTAGCTGGAAAAACCACAGGAAAAAGTTAGCTAACTGGGGTAAAGATGCTTTAAGCAGTGTGATATGTTCTCGCTCACACCACTGTGAGAAAAATCTCCACTTCCAATTGTACTCTTTCAGAGTGTTGGGCCCTCTTGACTGAGCAATTCTGTTCACCACTTGTTCTAGGAAATGTTTGTCCCTGAGGGCTTGTTTGATATGATCCAGATGTGCAGGTAAAATAGATCTGGATTTGGATGAAACACCTGCTATCAAGTGAGGAAAGACCCCAATTTTCTTTGGGATTTCTGCTGCTTGGTTTAACAAGTCATTTCTCCATGATTTTTCTCAGCTGAGGTGAGCAATCAGGAAAAGGCAGCACTTCATTTCCCACACCTTTTGCAGGATCTTTGGGTTCAGAAGTGTTAGAGAATAAGCATCTGAATCAATGTCATTCCAATCTATGGAAAGAGCGTCAACTGCCCAGGCCTTCAGGTTTGGGACTGGAGAGAAAAAGGTTGCGAGTTTTGCATTCCACCTTGTTGCAAATAGATCCACAAGTAGTCAGCTCCAGCGAATACAGGTTAGACTGAATACCAAGGGGTGAATTGGCCATTTGGTTTGGATTAGCTGATTCCGCCAATATGTTGAGCCTGCCTGGGATGTGACATACTTGAACATGGATTTGTCATTGATCACCACCTGGGAAAATGCCAAAGTAGGACGCACAGATCTGGGGATTTGATCTCCATCTTGCCTTCTGAGATATATCACCACTTTGGAGTTGTCAGATAGAATGAGGACGTCCTTTCCATGTAGTATGTCCTGCCACCTATGACATGCATCACTATGACCTTCATCTCTAGGAGACAGATATGTATACCTGCCATAACACAACATGTCACTCTAAAAACATGATTTTTTACTTCCAAACCCCAACACAGTCGTGTTTCAAAAAACATGATTTTCAGTAATCTGTGGGAAACAAACACCACCTCAACATATGCCCATAACATATGTAGCATGTATAAATGGTAAACAGTCCTGCTTAGAGCTCATGTAAAACTATGATTGGGACAGTTTATACAGATAATTGTCACAGAGGCAATTAAAAGGTGAGGTGGTCAAGTATAAACAAAGACCATTTCACCTATGACTTAATTGGCTGACAATAGCTAATGTGATGTGTTAAGTCCTTTGAAGACTGTTGTGGGAGAGCCCATTATGCTAATTTACGTAGGTAAAGTTCACAAAGTGGAACAACCGAATTAATTTTAGGTTATAGGTAATCCAAGAGATGCATGATGAAGAAAAAAAGTAATCACACATCACTGCCTTGAATGAGAAAACAGCGGCAATGTTTCTTTGAAGTCAGATTTGAATCCATATATAAAATGCAAAGCATGATTATTTCAGCTGTCTGAATAGTGTTCAAGTGTGATTCATTTTTGAAGGCAGAATATCAAAATGCATTTCCTGTGATTCTGAAAGCAACAAGCAATCAGTGAAGCAAGCAAAGCCCAGCAAAACTAAATTTCAGAACTCCTGGTTGATGGAGTTTGACTTTGTGAGGCACTGCAGCAAGTGGGAGCATTTAATTTTTTGCACATATTGCAAACAACATATCAACATATGTCATTCTGGAGTGTACGACGTCCGTTGAAACAGGAGCACCACCTGTATGTAACATTGGGACAAACCAGACCATATTCCACACACTGAATTGAACATTCAAATTAATTTTATTATCATTCGTTATCTTAATCTTGTTAAAATACCAACTATTAATCAGCCCATGCTTTTCAGGATGATTTTAGCTATGAAATAGATTGATTGAAAGACAATAATATGTACATGCTCGTGTTTGCACAGTTGATTTGTGTTGATCAAGTGTTAACACTCGTACTGGACAGAGACATTTATTACTGTTGTATTACCCATAAGGCCACCATTAAACTTGAAAATATTATGTTCCCTTCCCCCCCCCCCCCTTTCCCCTAATTATATGGTCAGTCCCAAAGGTGATGTATATTCTTTTTTCTATAGAGACAAGCATATCTTGTGCTCAACTGCATCAAATACAGTCCTAACAATGCTAACATTACGGTTGTCAAGAACAATTCAGTTCTAACCAGGATTAACTCCAAGAATCCAGCAGGGAAGTTTGAACATCAGTATCATCCAGTCTCTAATGAGTGCAAAGATGAACACAAATGACACTTGCATTACCTTCAAAGCCCCTACTGAATTACTAAGAGCCACACAGACTGCATCTCAGTCTATATTTTGCCATCCAGTAGATTTTAAAGACAGAAACTTCTTGTATGTTTATTTAATGTCAGTGAGGTTATGATTATGCGAGTCTTTGCAAATATGTGTATGTGTGTTGTGGTGATATTTGACAATGCTAAGTCTAAATTTATTTCTTTTTGTAAGTGTATTAAATTCTTTCACAAAAACAGACAAGTTATTATCTTTTATTCAGATTTGAATTTCAATCATTATTCATATGCTTATATAAAAAGTTAGCTTATTCCCTATAGGACGACATCACTTTTTTTTGGTTACATGCACTGACCCCCTTTGGGTCCTAAAAACACACTTTCTGAGTCTCAAAAAAAACCCAACACTGTCTGTGAATATGGCAGGTATGGATATGCCTAAGTCAGTCCTGAGGAGACTATACAACCCACTGGTTTCCCAAAACAATAGCAGGAGCTGTGCACCCCAGCTATGCCTATGTCAGTCCTGAGGAGACTATACAACCCACTGGTTTCCAAAACAACAGCAGTAGCTGTGCACCCCAGCTATCTGTGCTGGTATCCATACAAAATTGTCATTCCTGATGGCTTGACCTATAATAATAATAATAATAATAATAATAATAATAATAATAATAATGAGGACTTTGTACAGTGCCTAATCTTCAGAAGCTCTAAGCGCATTACAATATTAAATGATTACAAAAACAAACACCATGAAATTAGAAAACAAAAACATGCTGAAAAGAATTAAGGTAAGGAAACGTTATGAAGTCTTTAAGTCTGTTCTTGCAGTCAAAATAGGTGAGTTTTAAGAGCACTCTTGAATGAGATCACAGTGTCCTTGTATCTAAGTTCAATGGGCAATTCATTCCACATAGGTGGGCCCTGGTATGCAAAAGAACGTTGTCTGTATGACTTCATTTTGATAGTGGGAATGAGAATACAAGTGTCGGAAGAGGAGCGTAAGTATCTTCCTGGGGTGTACACAAGGGTGAGATCAGATAGGTATTTTGGACTGGAACCAGTCAATGAAATGTTGCATAGAGAACAGATTTTGTCTTTGATTCTGGATTGAATGGGTAGTCAGTGTAGGGTACAGAGCAGAGGGAAGGTGTGCTCGGTTCTAGGTACTCTAAGGACAATCCGAGCAGCTGTGTTTTGAACATTTTGAAGTTTCTGTAGTAGATACCGAGACAAACCAGATAGAAATGAATTACAATAGTCCACTCTTGAAAGTACTAAGGAACACACAAGTGTTTTAGTGACATCAACTGAAAGAAAACTGTGAATGGAGCTGATGCGTCTCAGATCCAGATATGCAACCTTGCATATGTTCATGACATGTTGGTGTAATGAGAGATTACTGTCAAGAGTAACACCTAGGTTTCATACTGACTGTGTGAATTTAAAGTTGGTGTTGCTGATACTTACTGTTTGAAGTAAAGGATGTGAATGAAAAAGTCTTTGCATTGTGATCAGAATGGCTTCAGTTTTATCATCATTCATTTGCAGCTTGTTACATGTCATCCATGACTTCACATCGGAAATGCACCTCTCTATGCCTTGGATGGTAGCATCAACTTCATTTGGGTGGCTAGATTTGCATACTAGGGCTTGTGGGTCAAATCGGGGATCCATGGTTATGTCTTCTATTTTTAGAATATGTAACACACATGACAGCATGACCCAAAGTCAATTGTTGTTTTCAGTGAGAGCTGTCACAGTGCCATCTGCTGTCATTACTGTAATGTTCCATAATGACAACAGATCATGCTGATTACATTATTCTAACTTTCGTTATACTTACATCTTACTTGAAACTTTCACTGAACTAGATTATAACTTCCAGGATGTTATATTTATATTGCTATGGTCATTAACATGTCATCAAATTAACTGAAACAATGATAAGAGGAAATTTCGAGTTGGAATGATGCAATTTAGAATGTAGGGTGTGTAATATGGAAAATTTCAATATATAAAATTGCAGTATTCCGATATCACACATATCAAATTAAAAAGAAATATTGACAGAGGTAAAGATGAAACTCAGAATGTACACCATACATACATAGAAAATGCAAACACAGAATAATGCATATCAGGATGTACATCATATATTAACAGAACATATATACAAAGAATTATGGTGTGTTGAACCCCCTCCATACACCACAGAATAGCCATCACTGAGATTCATCTAAACACTATATACATGCAGTAATTTGCAACTGTAAATATTGTGTTACCAGTATACATGTACCCTGATAACTTGCATATTGTTAATATGACTAGTATTAACTATGTCACTGGACATTCTAGGCTTCCGGGCTCACCACTTCATTTGATTCTTCTGGGACAACAGCTGCTACACATGTTCTCTTTGGGCATTTACTTACTTCCATTCCATTTTATTCATCCAAGAATCTAATGTCAATGCTATTGTGTATTCAAACTAAACCCACTGAGTGATGTCCACAAAGTTACTGCTGTCATCCCCAACTTTCATTGGCCAGATGGGCATCTACAGCCACCACTGAAGAAACTTTACATTAAGTACTCAAGGAATATCTAGAACATTCTGTCAAGGAGTTCACAGCCCTGCTATGACCTTCGTACAACCCTGTTGTGCCCATTCAGCAACCGCTGAATCACTCACTGATGCATGAACTGAAATTCATCAATAACAGCTTACAGCCCTCCTGGGCCCAATATACATGTTTTATTAATAATAACAAGTTAACTTGACCTGCTATTCGTTCTGTATAAATTTCTCTAAAACAGTACACAACAAAATAGATATTCAAACAAGAAGGCCAGAACTTGCATGTTTAGCCCATGCTCAGGCAATGGTGTAAACCTTGTGACATCGACCCCAATGTCAAAATGGCGAGTGACTCTGTCACAGAATGAACTGTCTTTGCTTCATAATGATTCATCACAAGTGTGAACAGAATCTATCAAAAGGACTTAGGAAATATATGCAAATGAAAAAAACTTTAACCAAAACCTTAATGGAAATCTTTCATGACAATGGCCTTGACCCCAAGATCAAAAGGGCAAGTGGGTGTGCCACAGAATGAATGGTCCTTGCTTTGTAATTGTTCATCCCAAGTGTGAACAGATTCTATCAAAGGATTTAGGAAATGTAACCGAATGAAAACTTTTATCAAACCCTTAATGCAAATCTTCTATGACTGTGAACTTGAACTTGACCCCAAGGTCAAAGGGACAAGTAAGTGTGCCGCAGAATGAACTGTCTTTGTTTCATAATGGTTCAACCCAAGTGAGAACAGAATTTGTCAAGGATTCACGAAATATATGCGAATCAAAAACTGTAACCTAACAGATAACAAGTGTCCCTCTAAAGAACTGATGCTCTGCTGTCCAAAAAGATATTTCCAGATTTAAAGGAATAAAAGACCAGACTGTTTCTTCTTTCTAACTGCTGAGTGTTTAAACCATCTCTGATATTCTTAAGCAATAACAAGATTTTCAAATTGGCCAGTGTGGTAGTCATATTGGATGTCAGATTGATACCATTTTCATTTAAGACCAACTAGACATCATTATAAGTCATTTGGTGAAAACCCCATGTCAATATGATTATCCGTGATTAAAACTTTCAAGATGGCCATCATGGCAGCTATATTGGATGTAAAACTGGCAACATTTTCATTTAGGACCAACTAGATATTGTAAGAAGTCTTTGGTGAAAACACCATGTCAATATGGCCATCCATTCAGGAGGAGCAGCAATAACAAGATTTTCAAGATGGCCACCATGGTGGCCATATTGAATGTCAGATCAGCATAATTTTCATTTATGACTTTCCGTTTAGGAGGAGTATCGATAATAAGATTTTTCAAGATTGTTTCCATGGCAGCCATACAGCATGTCAGATTAGCACCATTTTCATTTCGGACCAACTAAACATCATAAGAAGTCTTTTGGTGAAAACCCCATGTTGATATAACCATCCATCAAGGAGCAATAGTGATAACAAAATATTTCAAGATGCCCACCATGTGGCCATACTGGATGTCAGACAATTATTATTATTATTTATTATTACTGGCAGCATGTTTTGGTATCAATATGGTGATTCTAATACTAATCAAACCGCTTTATACCAGTTACCTCAATACAAAGGTTCAATTCTTTTGGTTCCAATTGAGTCTAGTTTAAGGAAGTTTTCCTGTGTATGTACTACCTGTACGCTACTGGTTCTATTGGTGATGGTAGCAGCCAAATGACGAGTGGAAGTGTAACCATGCAGGAAATAAAGCTGACACACAGTGCTCTTTTCCAGCTGAAAATAAAATAAAAATACTAAAGTCTGTGTTTGTAAAACACAAATCCCAATGCTTACCCATTCTGACCACTACAATCAAACTGAGCCTCTTGGCCAAGTTCCTAAGGGTTAGGATTGACCAAGGTGAGAATGTTAATTGCATATATGTATTTTCTCTTTAAAATGTATGACCAGTACATATACATGGTTTCTGGTGTGGGGAGCTTGAGAGTTTCCAAGTTATGTCCTATAGGTTAAATCATTGGTGGTGGTGGTGGGTAACATAGACCCAGGAACCAATATTGGTTGCATATGTAAATTCATCTCTTCATGTCCAGTCGGTGTATATTTATGTTTTGAGGGTGGGTATCTCAAGAGCTTCCAGTTATGAAGTCCCTGTGGGTCAAGATAGACCCAGAAGCCAATGTCAGCTGCACATCTGAATCTGTCTTTTCATGCCCTGAAAGTGTATATATGTTATAGGGGGGGATCTCAAGAGTTTCCAGTTATGACCCATAGAGGTTAAGTCCCTGTGGGTAAGGACAGACCCATAGTCTAATGTCAGTTGTTCATCTGAATAGTCTTTTCATACTCAGTAAGTCTATATATGGTTATAGGATGGGAATCTCAATACATGTAGTTTCCAAATTATGATCCAGAGGCTAAGTCCCTGAGGTTAAGAACAGACCATGGGGCCAATGCTGGATGCATATTTTAAGTTTTCTTTCATGTCTAACAAATTGTGTTCATGTTTGTCAACTCCATAAACAAAAAGTTTATAGAAAAATATATATTGGCAGTAACTGTACTGTTTGAACTGAGTACTTTTTGACCCCTCCCCATGGCCCCAGGGTGTCAGACCTGGAAACAAAACAAGTGTCGTACCACTTTACATCATGTGGAAACTAGTGCACCAGGTGTCTTGAATGTTTCTCTAAAATTGCTGGATGAGTAAGTGTGACAGATAGATGGATGGAGAGAGAGAGAGAGATGTGATAATAATAATCCAGACACTTTTGAAACAGCACAGAGATAAAAAAAAACCCAACAACAATCATACATTAAAAATTAAAGTTATCAAAAAATCCCTAATTTGTGTGCATAGCAGCAGTATCATTTGTTTTTACTCTTGTACATGCAAATTCTATTCAATGAAAAAATGTGAATGAAATTTTTCTTTAAAAATACAAATATGTTCCATAAATTATGAACATCTGATGCATTATACACACATCCTACATTTTTAGAATAAGAAGCATCCAATATTTCAACATTAAACATGTTATCCTATGACTTATGGTTGATTAATTCAAATTTGCATACAACTACACAATTCAATAGCTAGATACACCATACCAAAGTAACCCATGAGTTATAATTTACTGGTGAAAATGAGATACTAACATAAGATATACATACATGTTGACAAATCAAAAATGGCCTGAGAACATTTGAATTGTACATCTATAAGGGGGAAATAACTACAGCACTAACGCAGTTGTTGTTCATCCTTCGAGTTTTCAAAGAAGACCATGACATCACAAACTGGTTTGGATTCTGTGAGTACATCAGTGGCTGATCAGGCCAATTTGTGCTCTGAACTGTTTGTGGCCTTCTGGACCGGAGATGCCATTTGGGGTTGCTTGATCAGTAGAGGACATGCTGCTGTTCTGAGATTTACACTGCTCACACTTCTGCACTGCCTCTGCAATTCTCCTCAGCTCATATTCTGTACCTCCAGTATGGATGAGACTGCGCCAGGTGGAATGATCCTGTGTGAGATCTTCCAAAGACTCATGGTCGATGTTGAAGTGTTTCAAGGATGACTTGAGGGAGTCTTTGAAGCACTTCTTCTGACCTCTCTGAGATCGCTTTCTCTCCTTTAGCTTGCCACAGAAGATTTTCTTTGGTAGACGCTCATGTGACATCCTGGTGATGTGGCCTGCCCAGTTCATCTGCGATTTCATCAGCAGAGTGTGGATCTTTGAAATGCCTGCCTGTGTGTGAACCTCAGCATCTCTGGGACCTTGTCCTGCCATCTTATCCTCATCAGTTTCCGCAGGCAGCCCATGTAAAAATGGTTCTGTTTCTTGGCATGACCTCTGTTACACCATCCAGGTTTCACATGCATACAGCAGGGTTGACAATGCAATATCTTTGTAGATCTTCAGTTCTGTTTGCAGACTGTTGCCTCTGCACTCCCACACATTTGCACATAGTCTGTCAAAGGCCACACTTGCTCTGGCGATTCTGGCGTAGGTTTCATCATCAATGTGGAATGCACATGACAGTGTATTGCTGAGTGAGGTGAAATCATCCACTGCCTAGAAGGTCTGGCCATGCACTGTGATGGTAGACTCTACATACGGCTTTCTATTGCAGGTTGGTGCATCACCTGTCTTCTTGATATTGATAGTGAGACAAATTTTCACAAGTTGAAAAGAAATGATCTATACCCTGTCGCATGTCAGACTCAGATTTGGCATTCAGGGAACAATTGTCAGCAAATAGATTATGAACAGTAACTTCCTATAACTTTGTCTTTGCCCATAGTCTCCTCAGACTGAAGAGCTTGCCATCAGTCCGGTATCTGATGTCAATCACAATGTCATCTGTAAGCATGGCATAGAACGTAATACTGAAGACAGTCAGGGCCTGCACGCAACCTTACTTGACTCCAATGGTGACTGGGAATGGTTCAGATGACTCACTGTTGTCCACGACACGAGTGACCATAGTGGAATTGACAAACCATTATGATGAATTTCTCTGGGAAACCAAATTTTGCCATGATTTCAAGAGGCCCCCCCATGAGTGACTGTCAAAGGCTTTTGTTAGGTTGATGAATGTCGTGTACAGGTTGGAGTTCTGTTCCTGGTATTTCTCCTAGAGTTGAAATGAAAAAATTTTGCTTTATTCATCTTTTTTTTCTCCATACCTCAATCTTCCTGATCACATTTTAGCCATAGGTCCACTGATATTTGATTTACCAGTATTTTATCTGACACACTCAAGTGATTAGCGGTAGATCTTTTTCACTCATATAACTGATCCTACAAAGGGATGTAATCCATATTAACAACTTGAATGTTCTACGAATATTTATAAAATACTGTTGATTACGCACATAATTATCATATACTGTAGTGTCACAAATTTTCATTTTCATGGGGTACCAATTTTTGTGGATTTTGTTGTTGTCCCAAACCACAAATTTAAAGACTCAACGAAAAATTAGCCACACATGATAAAGAAGCCCCCTTGCCCAATTTCTTACTGTGTTTCATTCCTAGAGATCAACAAAGCTGTATTATAAATCAACATCATTTCTATAATCTAGTAATCAAATATTAGCTGTTACATGTGTTTGTTTTATTTTAACCATTTAAAAAAAAGAATTATAATGTATGTTATATTGTTTGAATGCACACATATCTATACGGTATCCAATAGCTGTAATTTCCACTTACTGCCTTAAATCAATATGTTGTGAAAATAAGTCAGGATGGAGAGAAAAGAGAAAAAGCATAAGGTATTCAAGTACTAATATTACTGAAAATGACAGAAAGAATAATAAACTCCATAATAAAGTGTAATGTCAACACATTACCCATATTCATTCTTAACAAGCTGTTGTTTCAGCGTCTCTCTTTGATTATAAATTGATAAATTGGTCTTTAGTTTCCGACAACAATCCAAGCCAGTTAACATAGTTGTTTAAGCCCTGATACTGTTTTTGGCTACTGGTATATAGGTAATGCCAGTACTCCATTGTTCTCTGTCATTAATCCACATCAATTTCGGTGCTGGTTTTATGATCTCAAGCGGATTGAGAACCACAAAAAACGATGCCCTCTCTCTTCTCTGGACGTAAATAACGAACATTAGACGAGGGCATTGTTTTCATTGTAGTAATACTTGTACATTTTAATGAGTTAGGCATGTTCTAATCAAACAGAGATGCCAAAACAACAGCTTGTTAAGAATGAATACAGGTAATGTGTTGACGTTACACTTTGTTTTAGCTAAAATGCAAAACTAAAAACGGATCAAGATGGATTAACGTTGAAGACAAGTTAGAAGAATATGTCTTGACATAACACGCCACGTGTCATGGAATGAACTCTGATCAACTCATAATGGAATATAGTAGTGCCCTTGTACATGAAAAAGATCACAATTGTCAGCTAACTGAACAATAGAGATTACAAGTGCCCTGAAACCTCTCTCTCTTTCTCTCCAACATGAAACTGTGGAAAAAGCATGTTAGCATTGGTGACTGCAATTTCCCAATTACCGGTTATCTGGAATAGCATATACCATCAATATTCATGAAACCAGAAGTTACTAGCGAAAAAGATGAAGTCAAGGTGTTGATCTGGCTTCGTCTTATAGTCTGCATCTACTTATATATGGATGAAGAATGGAAAATTTACAAACTTAGCGAACTGAACTTATACTCTGCATCAACTTATAGGCCGGCAAATACGGAATTTACATCCTGCACTCTTGAGAGCTTGTATGGAAATATGACTGGGGTATACAAATGCACTTACAATGAAATGTGGTTGAGGTGTCAAAATGTGTTTGCTATGAAATATGGGGTTCAGATGCACATGTATTTAAGAATGGGGTAATGATTCCATAAAGAATCTCAGGACTGCAGATGTACACAGCAACTTCTTTAACCACAGGAATTAACTGAATTAGCAAGTTGTAAAAGCTTGAGGTTATCAATAGTAAAGTACTCTTTTGGCATCAATAACGAGGTTCCACAAAATGTGTATATTCTATCCCCTATCTTTGCAGAACTTGCGATTCCTATGCTATTGCCACCAGAAAAGTGATACCATATATACTCTCTTATAAGTCGAGTCTAACTGCAAACAAGATAGACCCTGATCTGCTGTCACATAATTAATGTGCTGGCAGATCAGGGCCTATGTTGTTTGTTCTACTGATTAACCCTAACAAACTGCAGACCCGGATCTGCCGACGTATTATGAATTATGTCAGATCTGGGTCTGTGCATTTTCAAGTTGGACTCAACTAATAAGTGAGTACATACAGTGCTGACATGTATATCTCTCCATCCTTAATGCTGGTGAGGCAACAAGAGTGTACCACTGTACCAAATTTTAAATGGCTAAATATATGGATTACCTCATGGACTTTGTTGGTTGCTTTAGTTCTTCATGTTCAACATTACCACCTGTCTGCAATGGACGTCTTTGTCGTACTCCGTCAGACATTTTTCTTACTTCTCTAAAATCACTCCTTTAATGAAAACCAAGAATGTTACATTACATAACTCCTACCAAACTACAACAAACTGAAAACAAAAATATTTTCATGTCACATTTTCTTAGACAATGTAAAATTTCTTATAAAGTTGAGAAAAGTCACATGGAATAAAGTACAGTGCTCTCTTATTTTAACTGTTCATAGGAGCAATAAAAGAGTACCACATTTAAAGTGAGGGCACTTTGTACTGAGATTAATGTTACAAACATAATGTTGGTATGCTGTTTACAAATCCACAGGAAACAGAATTTACCTTGCAGTCTGCAATGACACCGAATTCTCCCAACACTTTTCTCAGTTACTACCCCCCCCCCCTCCATTACACATATACATGGGTGTTACCCCCAATAAGATCTGTAAACAGAGAATGGTCAAAATTCTAAGACCATTGTGAACATCTACAGGCCAATCCCATCATCCGGGCCATCACAAGTTTAAAGTGGAAAGATGGGCTACTGATGTGTCTTATTCAAAATTTAAAACTAGATTTGTGTTTCTAAAACATGTATGCCCCCAGAGAGCTCAAACTAGCAGGCAAAAAAGTGACTAAAATCATTTTTTTGGACAGAGGAGCCATAATTTTTATGCATATGAGTGAGTTCCACATCACCTTCTAATTTGGAGATTACAACTGACTAAAAAACAGCTTTTGAGTTGTGTCCTAGTAAAATATACTCCCTACCACAGTTCTCTTTCATCAAATGTCCCTGAAGCACCTTATCTTCACTGACAAATGAGTGAACTAGTGTCCTAGTTTATTAGCTAGCAGCGCATTCAAAGCCAGGGCCAAAGTAGTCCGAGTTTCCTCTGACCTCTCCCACCCAGTTTAGATATTTGGGCATTTATGTTTCAGTATGAGTGTTCACTAGGGTGTGAGTGACATATATTCTTATCAGTATCTGATAACTGGTCCCGCTGATATTAGCTGTTCTGCTGGAAGAACTCAACTGGCTCCACCCATTACATAAACAACACTGCTTCAGATGTGGGTTGTTGTATGTGCCAAGGTGACTTGAAAGAAAAAATATATTACCACTGACCTTTTGTTTTAATCCTAAAGGTGCTGATATCCGCAGGTATAGTTAGATAGCTGTAATATGATCTGGTGAATAATATCCAAGGTATTCCCAATTCTTAATCAATTTATTGGGACCAACAATCTGAACAGGTTCCGGAAAAAAATGCACATGAAAAATGTTTTGGTGACAAGAAAGAAGAAGTGAATAAAGACTAAATGCATAAAAGAAAAGTCCCTCAAAGGGACTGACACTCTACTGAACAATCAGAATTTCCAGAAATTCAAGATAAGGCCATTTTTTCATTGTAAGCTTAGTGTTGAAACAATTTCTGATATTCTTCAGCAATTATAACAAGATTTTCAAAATAACTGCTGTGGTGGACATACTGGATGTTAGATTGGAACTATTTTCATTTAGGACCAAGCAGACATCCTTAGAAGTATTTTGGTGAAAACCCAATGTCAATATGACCATCCATTCAGGGAATAGTGACAGCAAGATTTTCTAGATGACCATCATGGCAGCCATATTGGATGAACGATTGGTACCATTTTTATTTAGCACCAACTAGACATCATAAGAAGTATTCTGGTAAAAACCCAATGTCAATATGACTTTCCATTTAGGAGGAGTAACAATAACAAGATTTTCAAGATTGCTGTCATAGTGGCCATATTGGATGTGAGATCAGTACACTTTTCATTAAGAAACAACTAGACTTCATACAAAGTCTTCTCGTGAAAACCCCATGTTTATATGACTATCCTTTCAGGAGGAGTAGCGATAACAAGATTTTCAAGATGGCCACCACAGTGACATATTGGCTGTCCAAGTGTCATCATTTTCATTAGGACCAACTGGCTCATGGGATGATGTGTGTGTAAAGTTTTATGGCAATCCTCCAAATAGTTTAGGAGGAGTGGCAAAAATAAACTTGTGCTAACAAATGGACAGATGATGGATGACAGACCATCCCATAAACTTTTCTGGTCTAATAGACTCTATGACCAGTAGAGCTAAAAATAAGTTACAAATTCTTAGCTAATTTTGCAAAATTCTTAATGGCTTTTTTCAAACACTGGTTTTTATTTCTATACAAGAAAGATACTACTATGACTACTTGAATCTTTTCATCAGTATAATGAACAGATATGTGGGTAGATTATGTATGATAATTTGATCTGTTGTGGACCATACAGAATAAATGAAAACTAAATTTAACCGACTTATCTTACTTCATACTCAAACACTTTCACTTCTCCCATTTTTCTGACCCTAGTTTGAGCCATGCCCCTACCAGCCTGCAAAACTTACCACAACCCATAGCTACTGACCAGCAGTTCTAGTAACTTCAAAAATCAACTGGTCCTGTCTACACACTAATTAACTGGTCCTGTTGCTTGACATATTTCAATGGGCCAGATTGCGTAATATAGCGAAGGTCTTTCCATTGTAAACATGGATGGAACTGTATGTTGTTTTTTGTATTGGTAAATTCAATAATTCAGTCAAACTAGTAATTTTGCTTCCTTCTTCAGATATATGCATAATGGTTTTCAAACAATTTGTAGATATTAAATACATCCATCTAGAAAACAATATTTACTTTATTGCTAGATGGAAATGTGAATTATTGAATATTTTTCAATAAAATTTTTTATTATTTTCATAAAAGTAGGATTATTCAATAAAATGCATGGGTACAGGTATATTTCATGTCATTAATATACAGCATCATGTCTGTTTTAGTACCATATATACTCGCGTATAATCCAGGTCCAAATGCAAACAACATAGACCCTGATCTGCCATCGCATAATGCACCAGCAGATCAAGGTCTATGTTGTTTGTTCTACTGATTAATCCTTACAAACTGCATAGACCCAGATCTGCCGGCGCATTATGCAGTTGGTATCAGATTATACGCGAGTATATACAGTAAGTATGATAAAAGCTATTATTGACAGTAAAATGAGCTTAATTGGAATAAGACACAACAAAGAGTTATCCTAATGCTGTGTGTATATGTGTGTGTGGCTAACCTAACAGCAAGGTTAAGAAAAACTGTAAGCGAAAGTGTTAAGAACTCTCAAAAGAGCTTAATTCCAACTCTGAAAACACTTGGACTGAGGATAAATACACTCAAAAATTACAATACACATAATATAAATGCCCAATTCATGCTAATAGATGAGGAGGGAAATCAATTTTTTGTAGAGAGTAAATTTTCTAACCATAAAGATGGTGTTGTCTGGAAAAAAGATGATGACTATTGGGCATGCACCAGGTCATAGGGTAGGCTTCTGGAATCTTCTGGAAATTCTCATCATATGGACGAGGGTAATTTCCATTCCGGAAAGGTTAGCTATGCAATAGCAACAGGTTATATATTGTTGATATTAAATGAAATTATAATACACAGGTTGTTTTATTTTTATGCCATGGGTTTCTTTACTTTTTGTAATTAAATATGAGACGTTTCAGGAAAAAACATATTACAGTATATTTCTTTTATTAAAAGCCATAAATGCAAAATATAAATTCCAAATAATTTGTGGGTAATGCGCTGCATATATGAAATGCTATAAAATAATGCACAATACATGTGATAACATATAAATGACAAATGTTTCTGGCACTTTAATATGACAATACTAGCAACTCAAACTCTATTTTACCAAAAATAATAAAACTTACTTCCAAATATTTAAGAATTTCAAATGTGGCAAGGTTTTTAGAAATAATTCCCTGCAAATAAATTTATAAAATCAGACATGGGTTTTTACATGAAATATGTTCTTGATGGAAAACAATCAATATTAGAAACAAGTGGGCCTGATATTGCTCATCTGGCTTACACACTTCCCATTTATCCAAAATCTTAGTGATTTAAGCATTTTTACAAAGTTGGATCAGAAAGAGTCTCTATACAAGCACATCCACATGCAAGATCACCTAATTAATATGGGTGGATCCTAGCATTGCTAAATTCATGTGAGACCTTGATCATACAAGCATATATTCAATGTTAATCACAATTAGATCAAAATATGGTTTCCATAGTGATAATAAACTCAGTCAATCTGATGCAAGATCATCTCATTAATATGCACTGATCTCACTCATTATCAAACTTGTTAAAGATCTTGATGGTATAAGCATATATTCCAAGTGTGATCAAAATTGGATCAGAAATTAGTCTGCTGAGTGGTAGCAAGCTCAGCCAATCAAATGCAAGATGATCTCATTATTATGCGTGGATCTCATTCATCAGCTAACTTGTCAAAGATCATGATGATATAATTATGTATTCCAAGTCTGATCAAAATCAGATCACTAATTTGGCCTACAAAGTGGAAAAAAATATCAGCTAATCAGTTGCATGATTACCTCATTAAAATGCATTGATCTTGCTTATTATCGAATCCATCGTTGATCATGATAATATAAGCAGATATTTAAAGCTGGATCAAATTCAGATCGGAAATAAGGCTTCCAGGGTGGTTACAAGCTCATCCAATCAGATGCAAGATCACCTCATTAATATGCATTGATCTTGCTCATTATTGAATCCATCCAAGATCTTGATGATATAAGCATATATTTCAAGTCTGATCATAATCAGGTCTGAGAAATACTGGCTCCAGAGTGGTTACAATAAGCTCAGCCAATCTGATGCGAGATAACCTCATTAACATGCATGATATCTTGTTCATTATCTAACTCATAGGAAACCTTAATGCTGTAAGCATATATTCCATGTTTGATCAAAATCGGATCATAACTGAAGCCTAAAAAGTGGTAACAAAGTCAGCCAATGCAGTTTCACCTCATTCATATGTTTGGATCTTGCTCATTATGAAACTCATCCAAGATTTTGACGATATAAACCCATATTCCAAGTTTGATTGAAATCAGATCAGAAATATGGATTCCAGATTTGTAAGAAGCAATTGCTAATGGGCAGAGAATGGAGGATGCATGATGGACGATTCAGGGCCATGCCACATGCTCACTTGGCCTTTGGGACAAGTCGGGCCAAGTGAGCTACAAACACAATTACTTGCAAATATGTGTAAAGAAACTCTGATCCTTAATGACTGTACAACATTACACAGTTTATCCTAGCCTACAATTGTGCATTTTGTCTAACAGTATTTTTATTTTATACTTTATCTCAGTTATAAATGACCAATTATTCATTTTAATCTATAAGGTGTATAATTTTACTTTCATATTTGGTTATCATAATTTTGCAAGGGAAAAACTCAGTAACCCCAAACGTGAGATTCTAAATAAATAGTCTGGGTTACTTCCCCTTCTATGAGAGAGAGAGAGAGAGAGAGAGAGAGAGGGAGAGAGAGAAAGAGAAAGCAAGAGAAAGAGAACCGATATTTTGAAAACCAAGAAATATTGTTTAAATTGCATATGGTTTGAGAATCTTTCCACTTGAGCCAACTTTCACAAATATGCTCAGATCTTGCTCATAATAGACTCAGTGGATATCTTGATGAATTTACCAAGTTTACTTAAAATTGGATCAAAACTAGTCTCTAGAGTGGCAACAAGTTCAGCCAATCAGATGCTAGATCACTTCAATAATATATGTGGATCTCACTCATTATCATGCAAGATCTTGAATATATAAGTATATATTTAATCTAAATCTGATAACAAAATATGGCTTCCAGAGTGGTAACAAGTACAGCCAATCTTGATGCAAGATCACTTCATTATTATGCGTGCATCTCACTCATTATCATACCTGTCCAAGATCTTTAATTAAGTTCATTTTTCAAGTGTGATCAAAATTAGATCAGAAATGAGTGGCAACAAGTTCACAAACTCTGATGAAAGATCACCTAATTAACATGCATAGATCTCTGAGATATTGATGATATAAACCTATATTTCAAGTTTGATCAAAATCACAAAACACAGCCTCTAGAGTGATAACGAGCAAATGTTGATGGTTGGATGATGGATACCATAAGCTCACTAGGCCTGATGACCAGGTCAGCTAAAACAGCACTGAAAAAATTAGAATTATAAAAAATGCCATACAACAGTTTCTTGATAAGTCAACAATTAAATATAATTACACCTGTCACTAGAAAGGTCTTTATTCACATGCCTACCAAATTCATTTGTCAACCTCAAGTAGTTTTTGCTTAATCCTGCTGACAAAGTTTGAATAGAATGGTCTAAGTCCCAAAAGTTCAAAAATGTGGAAAAAAATTGAACAACTGTTCTAGTGGTCTGAAAATCTAGTATGGTCATCTATCAAATTTCATTCGCCTACCTTAAGTGCTATTTACTTAACCAATTGCTAACAAGGTTTTTGTAAAAAGAAGTCCAGTCCAGATCACAAAAGTGCAAAAAATGTGTAACAAGCTGAAACTTTGCTGTAATGGCATAAACATCAGCTCATCTACATAATCATATAAAAAAACTTTGCTGTAATGGCATAAACATCAGCTCATCTACATAATCATATAAAAAAAAAACTTGCTGTAATGGCATAAACATCAGATCATCTACATAATCATATAAAAAACTTTGCTGTAATGGCATAAACATCAGCTCATCTACATAATCATATAAAAAACTTTGCTGTAATGGCATAAACATCAGCTCATCTATATAATCATATAAAAAACTTTGCTGTAATGGCAATAAACATCAGCTCATCTACAAAATCATATAAAAAACCTTGCTAAATTTCATTTGTCTACAGTGAGTGGTTTTGCACAATTTTTCAAATGAGTTTTTTGGGGACAGACGGAGGATGGTTGATCAGGACCAAATCAAGATGCCCCCTGACACCTCCACTTCTTGCAGTGGGTGCATACAAATTTTGATTGATTAAAGGTGTGAGACAAACCAACATACTGTAAATAAAATTATGTGACCAAGCATATCTCACATAATTTATTAGCCATTGCTGATAATCCCACAGATGCTTTACCAACAGATTTGTTTGCAATAGTGATATAGGCAAAACATGGATGCATAACAAAACAGGTCAGATTAATACAGTGAAATCCTCAAGACTAATTACTTCAGTAAACCAAATACCCTTGAAACTCATTTTTGGTCTCCAATTTTCCCTTTATTCAATACAAGAGACTCCCTTCTTTTTGAGCTTGCCTGATTAATACAGTGAAATCCTCAAGACTAATTACTTCAGTAAACCAAATACCCTTGAAACTCATTTTTAGTCTCCAATTTTCCCTTTATTCAATACAAGAGACTCCCTTCTTTTTGAGCTTGCCTTTTATTTACCGTATATACTCGCGTATAATACAGGTCCAAATGCAAACAACATAGACCCTGATCTGCCATTGTATAATGCGCCGGGAGATCAGGGTCTATGTTGTTTCTTCTACTGATTAGTCCTTACAAACTGCATATATATGGTAGCTAGAAAGACGCATACCAAATCTGGTTGAAATCCGACATACCTTCGTAAAGTTATGCTGTGGAAACAAAGTCAGGAGGATGGGCAATCAGGGAACATAACTCCTGTAAATAATGTCATGAAATGCTGTAAATTGAACTCATTCAAGGTCTGATCAAGATAAAGTCACAAAACCAAATTTGTCTGAAATGCAACAAATGTTGATAAAGTTAGGAAGATAGGAAACTTCAGCACATTATGCCTGGAAATTCAAGAGCTAATCAATATAAATACCTTCTACAGAATTTTAACATCTTTATCTTTTACATATTATCTTGTTATCATGCTTATATTTTATCTTTCTAAAGTATTTTATTTTTCTAAAGTATTTGTCCAATTCTTCATCTTTATATTTTTAGAACTTTACTTTTAAATGCCACCATATAGCCATTACTGTGCTGAGGTGCTGTTAAACACTAATACATACATACATACATACATACATACATACATACATACATACATACATACATACATACATACATACACAGATACATCATCATTTTCTATTTTTCTACCTATTTTTCTGTTCACTTAATGTAGAATAAATATCTGAATGTGCTTTTACCTGTTTCTATTTCTAAAAAGATGAAATTCTAAATTATATAATCTGTATGAAGTCTTTTTATCACACAACAAATGCCCCATTGTTCCAAAAAGTGCCTCTTCCTTCAAGAAAAGTGCCCATATAGTTAAAGGTATCCCTCTTGCCCTCCCATCTGTAAAAGAATATTCCTCAATGGTCCACTAAATGATCACAACAATATACCCCATGTGAAAACTGCCCACAGTTCTCTAAGCTATGAGTAAAATGGATGCATCTGCAACTAAAAACTGACTTTTGTAATTGACAAATGTCAACTAGTTACCTTCAGGTGACCTAATGAATCACAATGCAGAAATGGAAATGAATATGGAAAGACTATAGTCAATCAATCAATCAATTGGTTATGTTAGATGGTTATATGTTCTATTAATAAAATCTTATGCTTTTTTATAATTACTCTTTCATTTGTCTTAACAAAAAGCTTAAAGTTTTGTCACTTATGATTAATTTCCCATTCAATTGATTTCTGTTTTCAATTATTTTGGTGATTAAATTATTTGGGCTTGGGCAGGTTCTATTCTAATTCAACTGAAAATTTAAGAGAGAAATCTTTGAAAGTTTGAAAGATACTTGCAGCACTTGTCCAGGATCACTCATGATGACCTCAAAATATCAGGATTACTCACACAGTCTGTTATCTCTATCTCTCAATATATATATATATATATATATATATATATATATATATATATATATATATATATATATATATATATATATATATATAATGTCAAGAGATCCCACAACAGGCTGGACATAACTGACAAATGAGCTCAAATGATCATTGCTAACTGGACATTAAGGTGTCCATAATTATCCCATGCATTTGTTTCATCTTAATGTATTACTACTTGTTTAAACAATCTATAGCCAAGAAGTAGAACACAATAGGTGTGAAAGCTTATCCCCTGGACTTGTCAGAACCCTATAAGTGAATGATTGTTCCAGGGTTTGTACTACAGACATTACACCAGTCCCTCACACCATGTGCTTTTTAACTATACATGTATTGTGTGGCAGTGTGTCAGCACATATCTGAGAACAAAATATGTGTAGCGTAGGCCCCAATTAAAAACGAAAAAATGCTTACAGTAACGAGTAACTTTTATTATTATCCTTCAAGACTTGTTCAAAGACTTGATCAAATAAAACTTTACCCTCAGACTTGACTGGAAATGCCCATCAATTAAGTGTTATGCATTTTCATGGTACCAGGTAGTAAGTCTGCTTTCTGTCAATTAAAAGCAGTAGAGCAGAATAAAATACTGTTGTTGGGTGAAATACTATAGTATAGTTTTCTGAAAGAAAAAAATAATTTGTATAAATAAATAAATGGATTTTTTAGGGGTCCTCTGGGACCGATAATGGGCATTTAAAAATCATGCAAAATCATGCAGAATTTCCAATTTTAGGATATTTGTTCCTGAAAGCTTTCTTCCCAACTGGTTTAATTATTTACTAAAATGATATACCCAGGTTCCATTTTCACTTACTAAAAAAATCTTTGAAATAGTTTTCGAGAAAACTAGTAAAGCATGGAAGGATAATAGTAAAACTGAAGCAACAGAAAATCTTGAATAGAACATAACACATTTACCGATATATTTAATAACTAAGCATATCAATGTTTGTTTTTGGGGGGTTACAACTTTTACCCCTCAACTGAATGTTTTTATATTAATTTCACAAACTATATAGCCACCATGTCAATTTTCAGAAAGATATGATGGTCCAAATATCTCTTAATATTGTTCACAAAGCAAAACAAATTCTATAGTTCAATTGGTCATGAAGGGAGCCATTAAAAAATAAATTCAGTTTAACTATATATTACATTTTCTTTCAAATCACTGTCAGCTCATCCCAGGGAGATCACTGGCTATCATGAAATAAGTGTATGATGACATTTAAATTGCTATCTTTAGTAATTACCCAGTGCAAACATATTAATGGGTTTGGCTCTGCTGTTTATGAACATAATTTTAGCTATGAAGCTTTAGTTCTTTGGTGCTTGCTTACAATGGATACATGTTTTGATACTGAGATGGAGGCAACTCTTACATATGCATGAATTTTTGAGTATTGCGTGTCAACTGGATTTATATTAAAAGTCTTCCATCTATTTTTATTAATTTTAATTAACTACTTAAGATCTAATATCAAATAATATTAAAATCCATTACACAAATTTTGTGTAGGACAGAGGAAACTCTGCTGCAACAACTAAAACTGCTAGCACTGCCTCCCCCCACCCACTGTTAGTGTAAACTAAAATGTGAGTCTCCCACACCATTACATACCCTTATGCTGCAGTCTGTGTTTATGTACCCTGCAGTCTGTGTTTATGTACCCTGCAGTCTGTGTTTATGTACCCTGCAGTCTGTGTTTATGTACCCTGCAGTCTGTGTTTATGTACCCTGCGGCTCACAAGTTACTGAGATTGGTGCACATAAATTATCTAGGAAACAGAAATAATATCAACTTCTGTAACTTCTCTTATTTTTTCACGAGTTGCATTTCATGGAAAGAATAGGGTGGGGAGAAATATAGTGGGATATCATGACAGCATTTCTCCCTGCCCATTTTAGGTTTGTTGGTTTTAATGACACTTTTGACACATTATTGGCTATATCATGTTGAGGTAATGGGAACTAAGTGCCTTTCCCAAAGACACACTGAGGCAGCGCTGATCCAGACTGGCCTGGGTGGGTATCAAACCTGCGACCCTTGGACTATGAGTTCAGTGCTCTACCAACTGAGTTACTGTGTCAATCTGGCCATTTTAGGCAGGTGCTGCCCATTTTTTTTCCCCCCATGTCACACCATCACACCTTTTATTCTGACAACTTGCCATGTTTTGGCTTGCACAATGCTCCTTTTCATTTCTCATAAATAATTGCCTATGTGCCTGATTTAATTTCAATAATGTATGATCACAAGTGGCAATATACAGTAGGAACCCGCTACAGCATGCTTCGTTATAGCACAAATTTGGATATAACACGATTGTGGCATGGCTCCCGAAATTTCATCTATTTTTTCGTACATGGAAAAAAAAAATATTTTTCTTCAAAGTACGAAAAATAATGTGTAAAAAATTAATTATCATTTTGGGGAAGAGATCGTGTATGAATTTGGATATAATACGATCGTGGCATGGCTACCGAAATTTTACAATAATTTCGCCAATTTCTTAAACTACTGTTTGTGAATGTTCATTTCAAATGTGTCAGTAGTCAATCACTGCACTCTGATCTTAGTTTATTTTTGAAAGATGTCAGCTCATTTTAAAGCTGATAAGTGTTAATCTTATTATTACTGATACATGAACAATAAAGTCATTAGGTCTTCTTTGTGTTTGTCTTCAGTGCATTCTGTGTACAATCGTTGCTCAAACAATAGCCGACATATGTTTGCCCATTCAACTGCATACACAGCCAAGCACCAAACAATGGGGTGGTTGATAAAAGATTCGCACCTGAATGTATAAATCAATTAATTTAAGTCATTGACAATCATCAAAGTCAATCTCAAAGCTAAAGGTTGTTCAAACCATGCGGCAATGATTTATAAAACATCAAAAAACGAAAGCCGCCAACGCGCACACGTGGCTTGGCGGTGTTGTTAGACAATCGCCACGCAATCAGTTGACCAGTGAATAATATTGTACATTCCCCATAAAAATGACCCCATTGTTGATTAAAAATTATTCTTGCTGTAGTCGTTCAAACAAATAGGTGTCAGAGTTTTAATTATTAGTTATTTACAATGGATAACAGTACACGGAAACGTAAAGCTTTTACTGTTAAAGAGAAGCTTGAAGCCAAAGACAGGATTAAGTCCGGTGTTAAACAAACGCAATTAGCTCGAGATTTAGGCGTTCATGAGTCGACCATCCGAGGTTGGAAGAGGGAAGAAGCTAAATTAAGAGTGGTGCTGATGGATCTGCATGAAAGTGAGGGATTGATGAGAAAGAAAGCCAGACTAGCGGGAGACACGCAACTTGATACAGCCCTGTATCAGTGGTTTGTTCAGACTAGGGCTGAAGGAGTGCCTATATCGGGTCCTATTATGAAAGCACAAGCTGAAAAATTTCACATGGACTTACATGGGGAAGATTCCAGTTTTAAAGCTAGTAGTGGATGGCAGCTGAAAATTAATCAGTTTTTCCAAAAACAATAAAGTATTCTAATTCGTAGCACATAAAATTATAGCAGTATGAAATTTATACTTACACCGATTATTGACCTTGGGACGTACTCATGCATACACACTGTAAATGTGCTTCATCATTCCTTACGTGATTTATCGATTATAATTATTTTTTTGCATTGAATTCAGACACATAATGATCTATGACTAAATATTATACTTCTGTGTGCATATTTTTGATGGAATTATTATGGACTCACTCCTACGCATGCCATGAGATCGGTTGGTGAGTACACGTGTTGATCCTTTAACTATTCATGTTATACATTAGACATGTATATATAAATGTACCAATGCATGGTTCTCTGAATAAAGTTAAATATTATATGTGCAATCTCTGTTTTCATTGCATGTGTATTTCTCATTTAATATGCATTGATTTAAGATGGTAACGGTGCCAATGAAGCACGTTGTTTTCAGACCACAATTTACCCCCCCCCCCCCCATTTTCTTCAGCTAAATGACTTGGTTTTGTCTTGTTCGGTTATAGTACAGTTCGGTTATAGCACGATCTCGTTTTGTGGACCCCGACCATCGTGCTATAACGGGGTCCTGCTGTACATTTACCCAAAGCTTTGGATACTTATTGTGTAGCAGGTCACAACTGATTAACACCATACGGTGATGCATAAAGGATGTGTTTGTTTATAGGAACTGACTGCTTGCAACAGTTCACTCACTGGACGTTTTGACACACAGAGGAGTAGATATGATTAAAGGGATTATTATTTGCAATGTGAATTGTCTTTGCAGCTGATGGCTGGATATGGTCAAATTTGTTTATTCTAAATAACATACTGTTTACTGTTCATTCATTCAAGAAAATACAGTAAAAATAATGTGAGACAGAAATGTTCTAAATCACTGCCCATCAGAAAAAAATGTGTTTTTAGCTAATAGTTTTCAATGGGTTTTAACAGTTGAGAATTAATAATTTAATGACATTCACATATAATTAAAACTTAAAGTAGTAGCAATACTACTCCATTCTCAAAAGAACAAAAACCAAGGATACATCAAATGCTATAGACTAATTATAGCGTTCTTTTTAAAAGGCATATCTAATAAACTAGTAAACACACAAAGCCTGCTGTTCAGTGAATTAAATCCTAGTTCATCCAAGGAATTTAAAGTATGAAAGAAGAAATATAAGGCCTAATAAAATACCAAAGTTTCTTATGTCGCCAATATTCACAGTAATTAATGATAATATTTACATTGTACATGTAACTAACCATGCATTAGATTTCCTTGCAAAGCAGTACTTACACATGTATCTTGTGTTAAGGAAAAATGAAGAAAAAAAGAAAATTAATACTGAGAAAGACTGTATCAAGGATTTTACTCCTGCGAGATCATGTTCTTGCACTTTCTTTGCACAAACTGTCCTTTTATTTTAATTACAACTTAATAAAGAATCATATAAAAATAATAATAAACGTTTTGCAGGCATGGAAACTTAATCAAAATTATTTTTAAAAAAGTAAGTACTTTTTTGAACAAAAAAGAGACTCCTTTTTATATAGTGATATAATGGTCATAAATTATGAGTAATACATTTGTCCCCTTAGGATAATAATAAATAATAAGAAACAGTACCCCAGATCTATTTCCTTACAAGTATTTAGATCTATGATTATAAAGTCTAATACAAAAATTAATATTGAGTACAAACAAGTCCGTTCCTGTGATTTCCTCCGTTTCGGGTGATTCCATTCACCCCTTAGATTCCTCTAGAAAATAGTACAACACTACATAATAGCCCATTTTACATTAATTAAGCAATGTCACCATCAAATCTACGCATAGTTGTATACATATTGTTTTAGGAGAATACTGAACCAAACACTATTTTAGATTGTGCTTTAGTTTTGAAGCATATTCTACAATTCGTGGGAGTTTCAACATACGTATCTTTCGGAGTACCACTCATTGACAAAGTTACATTTTATACCCCGAAATATTATCCGGGACCATTCACCTTTCACTGATGCTCTCCAGTTCTTTTATTTTTAAATTTTATTCATCTCCCTAATTTTATAATCAAGACAAAATCTGTAATTTTGTAAAAGCAGTCCCCGTTAGCAAACCATTCGAATTACCGGCAGCTAAGGTCAAGGTTGTGCGAAAGGTTATTTCCCGCAGATACAGCATGGACCTCGCACCTAGTAGAGGGAGAGAGCAAGCTCCTAAGTACATAACAATGTCAATAATGTGTTTAACATTGTAAATTTTAAGGATTTATTGAGACGTCTGAAACCAGTTTTTTTTTCTGTGTTAGATGAACCCTGCTTTTTACATGATTTCTAAATTGAGATGTATATAATAACTTACGCGGTTATCTCCCTTGTAGCAATGAAAAACTTTGTTTATATTGCTCAGATAAAGTTTTTAGTTGTTGTTTTTTTTATTTATTTAAATTGTTTATTAATGAAACTTTTACGATATGCTAGTTGTGTAAATTCGATGTTATATTTTTCAGTATTTAAATGTAATAATAATAATTAGATTTCAGTGTTTGTAAAATAGGTAGACCTGCAGTACTTCTCCATTTGACCTCCACTGCAATGCAATAACACTATCGAAAATTCAATTTTCTGTTTCTTTTTTTTAACAAAATCAATGAACATCTTACTCTGAAGTGAATACAAATTTTTTTAAAAACTAGATGGGCCACATAATAGCAATTTTACTCATGTCAAAATAGTTAAAATGTTTTTAAATGTTTTATAAATTTCTGGAAAAAGGGACCCAATTTTATAAATTTTTCATCCTCAGTGTTAAAAATAACGAAGCAGACACTGTTTTTCCTTCAAAGAATGCTGTCAGTTTAGGGTAACAGCAATGAAAGAAACTTGATAAGAAGCAGTCTAAAAGATGCCTTACTCCTCAAATTCTTGTTGAAAATTTGAAAATAATAATTTTAAAAAAAATCTATTTACAACACTCTTACAAGCTGTTAATGAATTTGTTTCAGATTAAATTATTCAAACCTAAGTATTGAACTATCAGTATTTGTTACTAATTAATAAACAAAAATGTTGAAGAATTAAATATGGTATATTTCATTCTATAATGTGTAAACATGTTATTTAAAATATAGGACTACTTCTCTGTTGTTGAAAAATTATACAAAGAAACAATTTGAAAAGAACAATAAGTTATGTATATTTTAAAGTATATACATGTTACATTCAGTTGTTATTGTATTTTGTTGTAAATTTAAATTCATTTGAAATAAATTCGTAACAATTATATATGTGCTTTAATTATTTTCATGCAAACTTGAAAAGAGTTATTCAAACTGTAAACATACTTTCACCCAGGGAAAAGAGTAATTGGTTGACTGATTACTAATTCTCAGAAATGCATGAGAAGGAAAATTTGATAAATTGGAAATTGATAAATTACTATGCCGTTCAAGTGTCAATAGTTAATATGAATTATAAGTGTTAGTAATAAAAAAAATTAAATAATAACATAAATTCCCAGAACTTAATCATTAATAAGCTTGAAAATGATGCCATCAGTTAACTGTAAGACTATCTGTGACAGCTAACTGTAAGACTATCTGTCACAGCTAACTGTAAGACTACCTGTGACAGCTAACTGTAAGACTATCTGTCACAGCTAACTGTAAGACTACCTGTGACAGCTAACTGTAAGACTATCTGTCACAGCTAACTGTAAGACTACCTGTGACAGCTAACTGTATGACTATATGACAGCTAACTGTAAGACTATCTGTGACAGCTAACTGTAAGACTGTCTGTGACAAAAACTTGTTGTAATAAATAAAGCTTGCCTGACACAATGTTTCCTGTTAAAAAATTGAATTAAATAGTTAATGGAGACACTGGGGTATAGCATAAACTCTTCTGTTTCCCTTTAGTTTCTAGATGTAACTAAAAGAGATTGAAACTTAAGGATAATAAATTTGGTGGCAAAGTGCTTTTTTGTAGTACATGGACAAAATTTTTTTAATTTATCAAATGCTTTTTAAGTACTGTCAGGCAGACAGCAAAAATAAATAAAAAGTAAGAAAACTCAAAGAACACATAGAAATATGAAGAAGACATACAAAAAAATGAAAATCATGGTTAAGTGTTTACTCAGCTTTGCACATAGGATCATAAGGGCAGGTGATATTGTGTCTCCCACCCTCCAAATTTAGGGGACACAACATTTTAGAGGGACAAATGAAAATAATAGTACATAATGCACTAATAGTGCTATAAAATGAGATAATTGTTTTTGCTTCGATAGTTTTGTACTATTTCAAATATAATACCTTAATGGATTACCGTCTCTACTTGCCTATAAGTTGGTTCCAAATTCAAACAACATAGACCCTGATCTGCCGTTGCATAATGCAGTGGCACATCAGGGTCTGTGTTGTTTACTCTATTGATTACTCATAGCAAACTGGATAGACTCAGATTTCTTGCCACATTATGCGATGGAAGATATGGGTCTGTGCAGTTTGCAATTGGACCAGACTTGTAAGCGAGTATCGGGGAATCAATTTGCACAGTAAATTCAGATTAAATATACATGTACATCTGTAAAATGTACTAAGCATATCAAGTATTTTACGATGATATCGAGTTCACCACTTTTGTAATTTAATAAATTGTAAGCATATACTGCTTGGTCATTTTTTCACATACAACATTGTACTACTGTGAAAATCTGGCACAACAGTTACACTGGTTACTTTTCATTGATATGCTTCATCGCTGAAGTAATACTCTATTTCCTTGCCAACTTAAAGAGGCATATCACCAATTTATGTTTCCTGGAACATACACTTCCTGCACTTTTAATTAGTTTAAGTACATTAATTCTCAGTTCCTCAGTTGACCATTTTTCATACTTCTCAGTACGTAACATTTTTGAAAGATTGAACATTTGCTTGTTTTAATGATCTTGTTTCATTACTGTTTTCATGAATTTCAGCTGTGTATGTAAAGCATGGATAACCTCACTTTTATTGGCACCTAGTCTAGCTATCCCTTTATTGATTTGGTCTTCCATTTACCAAAGACCATACAAACATCTCTGTTGCTCATTCACTCTAATTCCAACTTTTTATTTTTTATTCTTCAAGTCTTCCATTTTCTATTTCATGAATTCTTTCCTTGAACTTTTTCATGATCTCTGTTTATAAATGTTTAAAAAAGATATTCAACTCTAGGTGATCATTATGATTTGATCTTAAAAAAAATTCAGCTGCAAGTGATTGTAATAGGCTGATGTCAAAGAAAGAAAGAAAACAACAGAGATAGGGTTCTTTAAAGGTGATAAGGGGAATATTACAAAATAATACTAGCTGATGCACGAAGGGGGATTAAAGTTGGGGAAGGAGAGCAACAGAAGAATTACCCAAAAAAATACAATATCTATTTTAAAATTAATTCTTTATACTTTGAAGTTTATTTTTGTGACAAAATTAAGTTTCTAAACTACATATAACTTTATTGATCTGTTGATTATGTAGGGTTTATTGATGACTTTCATGCGACTTGGTTACATTTTAGTCGGCAGCAATGCAAATATGATAGGAGTTACTATTTTGTGAGCTTCATGATGGGAAGTTTAGCTGTTCTTGAATTGATACTATATCCATAACATGTTGAAATTTGATCTTATTATGGGTTATTTTATATAGAATTTGCATTGCTACTTGTAGATTAATGTTCCAACTGATTTAATGACATTGAATAGTTGGCATAATCAAAGGATTACCGGTAATGACTGTTAAACTGAAATGTCTTAACTTCAAATACGCACTTGGTTTTCCAGCTTCCTGCAAAATGCAGATATGGATTACATTAAGTTCAAGGTAGTTTCTTGCTAAATTTGGATTCTTTTGGAATTTTATGATTTTAATTAATGCATAGACAGCCATTATATAAAGTTGCGGTTGGCTTTCTGCCATGGACTGAAATGGGGTTGTGAGAGCTACCTAGCAGCCAAAAGCATCGCTACCTCCACTTTGAAGTTTGAGTCTCTTGGGTTCCTAGTAGGGACCTGAGGGTAAAGACTGCCCTAGGGGCAGCATCAGTTCAGGTGCATATCATGCCCAGGAAGCATGTACATGGTTATATGGCAGGGATCTTCATAGTTTTCAAGCAATGATCATGTGGTTAAGTCCCATCTGGCGATGCGGATAAGAATGACACTGGGCCAATGTTAGTTGCAGGTATAAATTAGCCTTTTTAAGTAGAGTATGTGTATATATGTGTATATATGGGTATAAGGTATCGATAACAGTGATTTCCAAGACATGACCCTGGGGATATAGATGCACCCTGGGGTCAAAGTCAGCTGCAGGTCTAAATTTGTCTTTTCATATCCAGTTTTGTATATATGTTTACATGGTGGGGATCTCATTGGTTTCTATGTTATGACTCGGGGGGTGGGGGTGGGGGGCACTAAGTTCTTGGGGGTAGAGAAAGAATCTGGGCATGACCCTGTCTGATATTGTTTACACTTGGGTCATTAATTGCTCACATATGCCAGTTCTCTGACATGTGAGATATGCAGCTTTGGAGTTAAAGTTATGTTAAATCACCCTCTATTCCCTTAGCCCCACATCCAGAGGCATGATCAGAATTCCAGAATTGTTTGCATAATCTGCACCCAAGAGACTATCATTCGCTCAAGTTAAATGTGTCTAGCTTCAATGGCATGGTAGGAGTCAAGGATATTGCACATGTATATACGTTTCGGATTGTATAACGATATTGCCATGTTGCTTTGAAAGCACGGCGATGATAATCATAATAATAATAATAATATTAATAATAATAATATCGAACATCTTTATTTCAAGAGTGTAACTCAGTTGTAATAACAATAATGAATACACAATAATAATAAACAACTTTATTGCAAGAGTGTAACTCTGTTATAATATACTATTCTCCCCAAAGGCCCAGAGGATGAACAAACTATTATTAATACGAAATGTATAACAAAGCATGCTTATATATATATTATATTCAGTATATTAAGCAAATAGTATATATGATATGCATGAACATAATAATTGGAGTGCATACATGTCAATATTTTTACAATGAAAACTGCCTTTCTAGATAATTGTCATAAAACTATGTTTTGAAAACATTTAGATTTGTTTCTGATCTAAAATATTGAGGGAGCTCTTTGCAAAGAGCAGCACCAGAGTAAGCCAATGATTTTTGTAGAACTAACCTTAGCGGAAGCTCGATATAGTGATCACTTTGGCCTCTGTATGCATGTCCATCCATCTGTACATTCAGACTTACATCCATCTATACTGTAGATTAACCTCAGCTTTTAAGTTTTATGGCCCTGAGATGGGGGAATCGACATTTCAGTTGTCTGTGTGTGGACGTCTATTTGGACAGCTTTGGTAAAGTTTTTTTTCCAGTACTTGTAGCTCAGTAACCTTCATACCTGATTCACTTCAAATATGAAATTAATATATTGAAAACAATATCGTCACATACTCCACTTCTCACATTACCACTCTTGCCCCAGGGTTCTACTCCTGTGTGGGGCCAGGGGTCAAGAATTATATGAAGGCACATTTTAGTTTTTGGTTAAAGTTTTTTCATCACCTGTCTTTCCATAACCCCTTGACCAATTCAATTCATGTGTAGAATATAAGATTATCACCAGTATTTTCTCCAGGCTGCACCATTGCACCTTTTTTCACAGTAAAATATGAAAGGGCTCACATAAACATTGGCAATGCATCGTAAAAGGCACACACAAAAAAAAGCCATCTGTATTGTTTGTTATCTTGTGCTTTGTGCCCTGATTGTTAGGCAAGTCCACAAAGTCATAAAGATGCATGATTGTATTGCTCATTTGATGTGGCAAGGCTCTCAATGATCAAGATTACTGCTTTGATAGAGCAAATCGTCAAGAATTAAAGATTCTTTCACTTTTTTATGCTGAATACTTAAGTAATTGAAGGTGATAATGACTTATGGTATAAGTGCAAGTACTAATGTATGTTTCAGAGATCGTAGGAAATGATTAGATCGAAATTATTGATGATGACAATAGGGACATTTCCTCAGCATCTGATACCAGTACCATTTGGCTGATCAAGAATAAAGAATTCACAAGAAAATGGAATAATCTTAGGTGCCTGATGCAAACTTGATGTTGAAAAAAGCAATACCCCAATAAAAATAAATTTGCATAGAGTGACAAAAGTTCCTCAGATCACTTCTATGACCCACTCTCTTATATATTATTATATATAGTGTCCAGTGTCAGAGCGGGTCAAAGCAGTGAACTGGGGAACTTTTGATGCTATGTATAATTTTATTCTTGTCAGGCTATTGCTTTTTTTTCAGATATTAAGCTTGCATCATTCACCTGTGCTTGCATCCCCAATAAAATGGTTGGCTTCAAAATAAAAAACAAGATTTCATTTTATTAAAGACTGTGCAACAATTTCAAAGAAATCACCCATGATAGAGCTACTATAAGTGTAGGCACTGTTGTTTCAATTCTTATGTATTTGTACTGTACACTATTGAATAAAAAGTTGATAATGATTGAACAATAATTTTAGAATAAAAAAAAACTTCTGGCATGATTTTCCTGTAGTAATTTAAAGTAACTTCATATAATACAAGTGTTGTACACACGTTGGTTGAAGTTTTTGTCTATCACTTGTATTCTCAAAACCACTTACTTAGTTCATTTCATATTTGGATATAATAATCTTGTTTTCCCCTTATCTCAGTGCCATTCGTGCTCAGGGTGGATAATGGAGTCAAGATTTTTATTTGGGACACATTTTGGTCACATTTTTTATATTTTTATTTTTATTTTTTTAATGTCTTATATTTCAATAATCAGTCCACTTTATGTTACAATATAACATCAATTCACACTGACCTTATTGATTTTATGTTACTATATAACATCAATTCACACTGACCTTATTGATTTTATGTTACTATATAACATCAATTCACACTGACCTTATTGATTTTATGTTACTATATAACATCAATTCACACTGACCTTATTGATTTTATGTTACTATAAAACATCAATTCACACTGACCTTATTGATTTTATGTTACTATAAAACATCAATTCACACTGACCTTATTGATTTTATGTTACTATATAACATCAATTCACACTGACCTTATTGATTTTATGTTACTATATAACATCAATTCACACTGACCTTATTGATTTTATGTTACTATATAACATCAATTCACACTGACCTTATTGATTTTATGTTACTGTATAACATCAATTCACACTGACCTTATTGATTTTATGTTACTGTATAACATCAAATCACACTGACCTTATTGATTTTATGTTACTATATAACATCAATTCACACTGACCTTATTGATTTTGCTACTCCTACCCTGGGTGAGGCCATCAGGTCAGTATGTAGGACACCTTTGTGTTAGTTTTGATTCCATCTAAAAAAAAATTTAATCAACTTTGTACCCAATTCACTATAAAGCTGGAATATTGTATGATCCAAAATTTCCATTTTTCCAATAAATGCTGTTGTCCCCTGTGCTACTTTCCATGATGGGGCCATAGGGTCAAGATGTAAGATACCTTTTAGATAATTTTCTAATATTTCAATAACCCTTTACCTAGTTCACTTAATAGTTGGAATAATATGTGATGCCATACTTCCTATTCTCCCTATACTTCTGTTACCCTCAGGCGTTTGGGGGGGGGGGGGGGGGGGCGGCAGGAAGAGATGAGGTCAAGAAGTACAATATTTTTTTATGATGATGGTGAATATTATTATTATTATTATTATTATTATTATTATTATTATTATTTCAATATAGTCTTGTCCAGTTTATTGCATATTTGGAATATAACATCATCCAATTCTTATATACTACCTTGTACTAATCCTGCTATTGGATTATGTCCTTGGATCGGGCAGATGAGTCAAATAAGTATAATACTTTTTGTGGTTAGAGCTTTTTGCTCTCTAAGTGTTCAAGGTTTTTCAACCAAATTTGCTGCACATGTCAGGTAAGTTGCATGGAGGTGTCTTATCATACTTAAAATTATCATAATTCAGTATTTTTTTTTTTACTATTGAAACAGTCTAGCATAAGTAAATAAATTGAGTGATGGATGACAAGGTAACTAGCATAAGTATAGTGTAGTATAAAAATTGAGAGTAATATAGTACGTTTAGCAGGAGTCTTCACACAAGCTGGGGATCAGGGGAATACGTGTATGTCATCTCCAGATGACTTATTTTATGACAGTTGCAGCTTTTATGCCCCACCTCAATAGCAGATGGGGGCATATTGCTTTGCTGTTGTCTGTATGTATCTTTTCTAAATCCAATTAGAGCTATAGCACAAAAACTATTGGACTTGAAGTCGTGAAATGTTTTCACGCTTTATCATGGACTTGAGTAGATGACCTGATTAGATTTTCAAAAGATTACAGCAATTTTTCATTTTTTTTTAATACACATTTTGTAACTTTTTGGTTTGTGGTTTTGTGGGTTTAATGCCATTTTTCAGCACATGATATTCTATACATGGCAGCCAGTATATTTAGTGGAGGAAAGCCCCGGGATCAACTATTGACCCACAGGAAACTATTGGCAAGCATTCTCACATACCCACACTGGCTGAGCCAAGACTCTAATCCACATGGACGGAGGTGAGATGTCAGTTATCTGTAAAGGCGAACGTCTTAGACCACTCTGCCACCCAGGGCCCCCATAACTTTTTGGACTTTGACTTTTTTTTACAAAAGCCTTGTTTGTACAATCAGGAAAAAATTACTTGAGTAGACAAATGAAATTTGGTATGAATATTTGTAGTTATATGTAGATGACCTGATTTGATTTCCAGGTCATTACAGCATTGTTTCAAGTTTGTGCTCAGTTTTGGATCTTTGGACTTTTTTTTAAACAAAATCCTTGTTAGCACGGTTAAGCAAAGACCACATGTTTCTGGGGTAGACCAATTAAATTTGATAGGCTTATTTGTATTGATTTGATTAGATTTTAAGACCATTTTTCCAAACGACATTTTTGAACATTTTGTACTTTCTTGTACAAAAACTATGTGAGCACAATCTTGGAAAAGTCATGTGAGGCAGACTACTAAAAATTTGGTATGGATATTTATATACTTAACTCATTGCCCCCTGGAGAATCTTTTAATTTTCACATGAAATGGGGGTAGGAATCACATATTTGGGGTTACTTCTAATGCATCCAAACACATCTGTTTCAGAGAGATTTTCATTTAACCAGATGCTTAGGTGAATAAAAGTGATTTTTTTTTATTGGCTATTTTGGCCACACATGTGCAGATGGGTGAAAATTTGAGTTTTGATTTTTTTTATTTATGTTTTTTTTTTTGCGTATTCGATGCACAATTTTCATATCCTGGCCCCTTTTTACTCCAAATCTGAAACTTATCATACTTTTTGCAAAAGTTCATCTGTCCTGTCCAGTAGGGGTGAAACGATACACCTCTGCCACACATCGATACGATTCTCGATACACAGCCTACGATACGATACATTATCGATAGACATATCAACTTGATGGTCATCTTTAGAATGTCTGTCAATGGTAGGGTGGTGCCATTTTTTTTTTTTTTTTTTGTGTGTGTGTTGACATATTGGGTGTATTTCCAGTATGCAGATTACAAACAAACATAGACTTATCATCTGTCCATATGCCATTCTCATCCTTGACAAGATTTAAAAAAAAATACTTCCAAACAGACTAGCTGTTAGTGATTTTTATTCACCCTTTTAGGCCATTTCAGGCTGCTCCATTCGATCATATGCATGACTCATCCTGGTCACCACGCCCTTTGTTTTACAATGAATGAAAGTTTTTAAAACATATTATTGCCAGTTTCATGTCTTCACTTAAATTTTGAAGAGATTACAGTGTTATCTTCAAAACAGAAGAAACAGTGCAATTTCCTTGTGCAAGGAAATTCTTATCTAGAACAAATCCGAGTCTGGGACTAATAGCCAGATCCTTCTCATTGTACTTCCTGCAAATGCAAATCAACTGCCGCGGCCACAGACATTTGTTTCTGTCATTGAAAAAGGAAATTACTGACAACACACACTCCCTTTCTACAAATTGACGAGGTGGCTATAGCTCATGCGGTTTGGAATCTGCCCCCTTGCCGATTCTGTGTTGTTTTTTTTTATCCCATTGGCAGGTTCGGTCGCTGATTACATATATCAACGTAAAAGGAGATATTCCAAACTTATTCCCCATGTATGATTTAAGTACTTTACATATATCATATAATAGTCACTTTTGTGTGAAGTTTCTATGTTGCTTTGTATCTATTTGGATAGAGTTTGGATGCCAATATTTCCGGTATGTCACGCAATGAACACGCTACAGTTAGTTATGATTAGTGGTTATTGTTTTACCCTGGACTTGAACAAACAATAACCACTAATCAGAATTGCATGTAACACTGCGTGACACACCCGATGTGTAGCCTTCAGTTCCATCCAAGTAGGCAAGATGCGATGCAACAGATAAATTTTGTGTAAAAGTGGTTATTAAATGATCAGTAAAGTACTTAAATCATACATAAGGAAGAAATCTGTAATGTCTTCTTTCCGTTGATATATGTTATCAGTGGCTGAAGATGCAGACGAGATAAACTAATTAGGATGGAATTGGGGCAGGAGAAGGGGGCAGATTTCGAACCACGTGAGGTACTCACCTTGTGTTAATTTGTAAAAGGCGAGTGGGTGTTGTCAATTGCTTTTATTTTTTACTGACAGAAGTGAGTGCATGTACTTGCTACAGCTGTCTCAGACGAATTATCAATTTAAAGAATAAAAAGCAAATGACTAATAATTATTCACGACTGCTGAAGATTAAAGTAACTTGCATAGAGTAAGTATTGTTTTGTATCGATTCTTCCCCTCTTGTATTGATATGGGTATCGATATAGAAAAAGTATCGATATATCGATTAATCTTTTCACCCCTACTGTCCAGTTCGGACTGGTCTGCTTTAGATCTAAGACCAAAAAGTATAATATCCAGACACAAACCCTAGTTCAGAAACCTGGGTCTCAAAAATTATGTTTTTTCCACTGTCATTTTTAACGAGAGTAGAAGGTCAACATTATTTGATATAAGTGTATAACTACATCTTTCCCCTTTTCTGTAATACTACCAGCTTTGGTGTGTTGCAAATGATGTTGATGTTACAGAGCTCTGAAGTAGGGTACTGCCTCATGACACATAAACGTGGCATGCGGGGTTAATGAGTTAAGTAGATGACTAAATAAGATTTTCATGCCATCATTGCACTTTTCACATTTTTCTATAATTTTTTTGGTCTTTTGGACTTTTATTTTTTTTATCTGCAGTGGAGGCATACATAATTTACATACACAAATCTAGTTGATGCTAGTAGTTTAAATCATGTACAAATATCTTTGCCAGATATTTAGTTTGCAAAAATAGTTCTTATATTTCAAAGTATTACACATCTGTCCATAAAGTTTATATCCTATTGGATGGCATAAATATTGAGCTGAAATTCTCTCTTTATAATTGCAGTGTAAAGTTTGACCTGGTTTTTTTCAAGAGGTTCCTGCACCTATTCTCCTGGTTCTTTCCATCCTGGAGGAGTCTTCCAGTCCTTCTCTTTGTTTTTCTCCTTTGTCTAGGTCTACTAGGTAAGTTTGTCATGTATTTTCCCAGAAATAACTTTTTATTCCCATGCTTCTTTGAATGCATAAGGATATTGCGATGCAGTACATACGTACGCTCATACGTATAGTGGTACATGTGTAATGAACTTCTCCTACACTGCTAAAACACATGAAACTTGGGTCATTGATAGTCAATTGGGAGTAGATTCTGCCAACACTTTCATAACTTTGATTTCACCAGTTGGGGTGGGATCAAGTGGATAGTGGTGATTTTACATGAATTTCTTTTAACTCCCGAGCTGTATATCTCATATGTCTGGGAATTAATTGGCATGTGGCATGTGTCAAGACATATCAGACTGGAACCTCACTGTGATACTCCAGGATCTTTCCCAACCTCCAAGAACTTAGATCCTGGTTCATAACATACAAACTATGGAGATACCCACCCAATAACCATATAATGTTTATTATCTCACCTGGTCTTTAGCATACCTCATGATTGATAATTTCAACTTCTTCTCAAAAACCATAATGCCAATTCCAATCAAACCTAGAAGGAATATTCCTCAGGACATACTCTGCCAACAATTTTTTAGGAGGAAGGTTGTGGGGGCGGGGGGTCCTCTAGCAACCATGTGACTTCTATAACAACATCCCTCCCTGAAAGACAGAAAATGTCGTTCTATCTATACATCATATAGACAAAGGGAGGCAACTCTTATAGGTTAACTCCCCTTTCTACCTGCTTGGTATCTTCTGGTATACCCAGATGTAACCAGTTTTCATCTTTCACTTAATTCTGTATTTCACTTAATTTGTAACCGTTTTCATCTTTTTCTTAATTTTGTAACATGGACTTCCAGGAATCCAGTCCATCATATATTTAACTTCAACCATCCAGTTATTTAATTCAGCAGTATAGTAAGTCAAAAATGTTGTTTTATATGGTGCATGCAACATTTTCGTGAATTCTGGTGAATTTATTCATATTTTTGTAATTATCATACTGTTCGTTATTGTCACATGTAATTTAGATTGGTAACATACAATTTCACCAGTGAAATGTTTTGGGTGCCATACTTTTCAATTATTACACTTCATTTCAATAATGCAGTTTACATTTATTTCAACAAGATGCCCTCTCTACCCCCCTCCCCCTCCCCCCACCCATTCATGAAGATGCAGAAACAGTGGTAGAACATACTGTAGCTGTTAATACACTAGAATCATTGATTAGTCTCATGTGTGATGTCGAGATGCCCTCTCCAACCCCCCCCCCCATGAAGATGCTTAAAAAGTGCCATAACGTACTGCTTTAATATCAGTAATAGCTTACTCTGTTGCTATTGCTTAGCTAATCTATTTCCGTGACAGGAAATACCAGACCGTATGATGAGAATTCATCCTCCCATAGGGTTGACTAGAAAGTTCTAGTGATTAGAACTCCCTGTGTAAACCCCACAGTATTCCACACATGTCACCCACAATTTGTCATTCTTTTTCTGGTCATCATCTTGATGAAGACCGTGAAATTGTCCCATGAGAAATTGCCTTTGCTAGACAAGTTCACATAGCGATTTACGCTCTTTCATTACGTTTTTCGTAAACTACAGGTGGTATTCACCCTTGACCATTATTTTCCTTGTCTGGAAATATTCAGCTCTCTTGTGAGTTTTGGCAATTTGATACCAAGAAACGTCCTGCTCTTAATCTTGGTTAGTAAGTTATTTTCCTTTCACGTATTGTTTTGTGGGGGGGATTAATTATTTTAAAAAAAATTCCTCAGTGGTATTTTTGTCTCATAAAAAAGAGATAAAACTAGAGTGGTTTAGCCACCTACAAGGTGAGTTCCTGCTAAGGTTCGTTTCCAGTGCAGTTATAACCATTATCTTGTTTTCCGTGTCTCTTTTTTTTACAGCTATGTCAGAGCAGGAGGTTTGGAGATGTGTCCACAGGAAAGGCCCCTGGGGCACCCACCCCACCTGCCTTTCTTGCACTAACTGCACGAGGACAGACGGTTGTCCTGTTTGCTGTCTATGGTCTGATGAGGTTTGGGACCTCGCAGAATCTAGAAGAACCTATAAGGGACGTAAGAAGATCTCTTCTTTTTCATCTGAATTTTCGGGATTTTCGATCTTGGAGTCCCTTGGATCTCAGAGAGGGATTAGTAGGCGGGTGGGGAGTGAGTCGTGCCCTCCCATGAGAAAGGAGTAGCACCCTCCCCGATCCTGTAAGGCAGAGAGCGAGTCGTGCCCTTCTGGAAGGGAGGAGCAGCACCCTCTCCATTCTACTAGGACAGAGAGCTAGTCGTGCTCTCTTGTGAGGGAGGAGCAGCACCCTCTACTGCCCCACAGTTCGGTGTCTGAAAGTGAGTTGCACACCCCCCCACTCCCCCCCCCCCTGTGAGGGGTGAGCAGCACCCTTTTAGCCCCCATGGCCCATTGTCAGTGACAAAATCGTGCCACCCTGAAAGGGGTGAGCATCGATCTAAGTCTGTCAGATCTGGGAGAGGATCTTCGTACAGATCAGAGTTGCCCGACCGGTCATTGACCAGTGACTGGGTACCGTGCACCAGTCAAGAGTCAACGGTCACTGGTCATGGGGATATGAGTACCGGTTATTACCAGTCATTCGAGGCCCATCGGTATGGAAGAGGGACAAGGTCGAGACCCCCCCCCCCTGCCTCAAGACTACTGTTCAATCCCTCTTGGGATTTGGATTCGTCATACCGACATAGGACTAGGGAAGGGGATCGGATCGGCATCCCTCCCTTACCTATGATTCCTTTAAACCCTTATGGGATGTGGGGCCTTCCACCGCATGGCAGCAATTGGAGAGTCCCCTGCATACAGCCATGGTCTTCGGGGCCTTGGCCCCATGGCAGTGAGATCGATGCTGCAGTCCATAGAGGGAGGGAAGGAGACAGACCCTCCCCCAATTGCACCAGGAGGGTTGAGAGTCGCTCTCACACTTCTGCCATGCCTGCCACTAAGGACAGTCCCCCTGGTTCCGTGTGAGGAGTCACAGGTCGAGGTCCCTCTTACTCCCAAGTCTCTCCAGCCTAAAAAACAGAGAGACACTGGGTCACATAGTCCTGCTTCCCAGGTTTGAGTGCAGGATGAGGATGTCCTTTCCATCCTTGTGGATTCTCACGAGTTTGATACGGAACCGACAGAGGTGGCACCCCCTTCCTTTGGATCTCCTTAACTGTCGGTTAAGGCGGCAGAGGAAGAAGAGGTCTGGTCGTTCTGACTGCCGATTAACCGGTCCAGCCATACGAACAAGCTATGTTTGTTGTTTGTCCTTCAAGTTCGAAGATGACCATGACATCACTAACTGGTTTGGTTTCTGTGAGTATGTGAGTGGCTGATCAGACCAGTTTGTGCTCTGAACTGTCTGTGGCATACTGGACAGGAGATGCTGCTTGGAGCTGCTTGATCAATAGAGGACGTGCTACAGTTATGACATTTGCGCATGGTCTGTCAAAGGCCACACTGCTTTAGCAATTTTGGCATTGGTTTTATCATCTATGTGGACTGCCCATGACAGTGTACTGCCAAGATAGGTGAACTTGTCTACTGCCAGGAGGATTTGGCCATTTACTGTGATGGTAGGCTCTACATAAGGCTTTCCTGGTGCAGGTTGGTGCATCGCATCTGTCTTCTTGATACTGATTGTGAGACCAAAATTGTCACAGTCTGAAGCTATGTACGATTACAGTGGTCAGGAGTCTGTTATCTCGAACTGGCCATCAACGTCTTCCGACAGCAATGGTGTCTGACACTGAACATACCACACAGCTAGCTGGCCAGCTGACCTATCGACCGGACTGACCATTCCTATGAAAATTCATAGCAAACCAGCATTACTTATGGAGCCGTCCAACCAAGACAAACTGGCTGTGTCAGACTGGCATTCTTTAATGTAATCACTACTAAGAAAATGATGATGCATGCTGATGATACTTAATCATCATTACCATATGGAAGGCTGTATCCCTGGACTCGGGTGTACAGGAGGAGGACAATCTCCACGTTGATAAAGGAGATGAAACGGAAATGCCAGAACATACCGATCTGACAATGGAACGGACAGGCAAGTCATTAACACCATGTCAAAGTTAGTCAGGAACGTCATATTGACTTCCTCCCTACTTGACTTCACACATCCGACAAATTTTATTCTGGCTTAAAAGACTGTAGACGATCATAGGGCATCAAATTGAGAAGGTGAGAAAGTAAGAGGCACAAGAGTTGCCCCTTTAGCTTTCAATTCAAGCTCCTACCTCTGTGCGGCCCGATTGAGGAACATACAAGAGAAGGGATGATTGTCGCCAGAGAAATCGCATGGGCAATTCTCAACAACAGCAGGTTTTTTTCTTTTGGCCAAATGAATTATGGGCAGTCATATGCCCCTACTTTTAAAGGCAGGCAAGGAGGGGAGAAATACACAGTTTTTCCTTCCCTAGGCCTTCCACCAATCGTCAGTGATACATCATCACCTACGCCCTCTAGTGAAATACCTTCCCTCATTTGCGGTTCAGGGTGGATAATCAATGTAGAAAAGTCTGACTTTATCCCTTCTCATCCTTTTGTCCATCTAGGTATGGAACTCTTAACACATATTAACATGGTGTCTTTCTCCCAAATGCATCAAAAGTATAGCTCATGTGTTGGAGAAAGCATCATAAAAGACATTGTTTAGGCAAGAAAGTTTCTTACAGCACCTCGACCTACTCATTGTGGTGGTGGACCTGTTAAAACACCAGTTTGTTGGGTTGGGGAGCACACTACTGGACTTTGAGATGGTCAACAACAAGTGGACTCTTCAAGAGAAGGTTTTTCATATCAGCCTCTTGGAAATGAAAGCCATTCTCAATACCTCCCACACTTGGGCAGAATGCATCCAAGGAAACACTGTCCTGATAATGGTGGCCAATTCAGTTGTGGTGACGTACCTCATCAACGGGTGGGGGTACAAATCACTGGACCTTTGCTACACAGAATGGGAATACCTTCATTGGTGCTCCCAATATCAGGTAATATTCAAGTCCAACACCCTCCTGGTGGGCTCAATATCCTGGCCAAATAATTATCAAGGAGAGGACAACCGCTTCATACAGAGTTGTCCCTCTGTGAACCTTCCATCAGGTCTGTGCCCAATGGGGCCAACCGATACTTGACTTTTTTTTCCGGACCCAGAAGCATGGGTCATCAATACTCTTTCAGTCTGCTGGGAGGTATTGTGGGCATATGCCTTCCCTCCATCAGTCATGATTATGAAGATAATTCAGAAAATGAGGTGCACAGACTGATTGCCCCACTAAGATTTAAAAAATCCTAGATCAACGATCTGTTCAATTTAGCGACAGATGTGCCCAGACAAATCGTAGTGACCTACACACTGCTCGAGCAGTTGAGATTGCCACTATTCCATCCAAGTACAGAGAAACTCCTCCTTCATGTCTGGTTCCTTTCAGGGATGTCCTGATTGAAAAGGAGTTTGGAGCTTCAATTGTGAAGAGGATCGCAACAGCTGAAGATCTTCAACTTTGAAGATGTACGAGAGGAAATCATGTGTTGTCAATGACTAGTGTCATATCAATGACATCACAGTACTCTCAGCACCCATTCCCCAATGGCTAAGTTCTTTCTCCTTCTAATTGAAGACAGGAAGTTAACCCCTTTCACAATCAAGGGATACCGTTCCATGATCTCAGACATATTCAAACTTCATGAAAGAGATGGTGTTAGTTGCAACAAGGAAATCTCTGACTTGTGGTCCAATTTTGACATATCCAGACCATGCTCACATTATTCCAAAATGGAATCTCTGCTGGGTTTTGACATGGCCAAACTCCTCTAAGTTTGAACCACTGTCTTCAACCTCACAGAAGCAGCTATCTTACAAGACTTGCAACATATGATAATGCTAGCTTCATCATGCAGAGTGAATGAGCTATATACGATACCCATAGATCTGAACTACATACAGTTCTTTTCTGATGGTTCAGTCATTCTAATGACACAACCTAGTTTCCTTTCTAAGAACGGGTGGCCGTCACTTGTCAACCAACAAATAATTGTTCTCTCCCTCTCCTTGATAAATCTGTTGAGAGAAGCGAAGCTGTGGGACCCATTATGTGCCCTCAGATGCTACCTGAGACAAAAGGACAGTATCCTCGGCAGCCATAAAAGACTATTCCTAACGCTGAATGCAGGAAAGCGAGACATAATGCCACAAGTGCTGGCCACACATCTAAAGGGAGTTATTAAATTAGCATACTCAGGATCAAGTATGACTAAAGATTTCAGCTCATACAACACAAGCGACTTCAATGAGCCGGGCCTCAAATGTAATGTCTCAATTTGGGACATAGTTGAGTCAGCTGTCTGGCATGCCCAGTCTATCTTCTCTAGCTTCCATTTGCTTGACATGGCCTTGCTATGGAGAGAACTCAATCTTGCTGGGCTTGTCGTAGCTGCACAGATAGTGACAACACCCCATTCATGAAAGCACAACCTTAGACCCAGGCATGAGTTTGCCACTTTTGCCAGTTTCGTCTGGGAAACTTTTGATGGTGAGACAATAATCAAGTGCAGAATCCCACAGGGATCTCCCTCACATATGTATAAACAAATTGTGTATTGTTGTGCTAAACTAATGTTAGGAGAAGTTCATCTTTTTAGTAGAGCAATCATGCTCCTACTGGGTGACACAGGTAGAGGTAGGATGCTTAGTATTTTCTCCTCCTCTTCCGTATTCTTCTAATATTAATGTGATCAGGTAATGTATTTGATGAGGAAAGCAAATTTCTTAGTAAATTATGTTCCTCTGATAACACTTACCTAATCAGATTACTAAAAATCCCTACCACCCTTCCCAACAGTGGTAGTAACCAAGTGGGTAGAAAAGGGAGTTAACATGTAAGAGTTGCTTCCCTTTGTGTACATGATGTATAGGGTGCAATGGACAGTTTTTATGCACAAATTTAATACCGCATCCACTAGCCTAATATAAAAAATCATAAGAAATAAAATACACAAGTGAGGTCAAAAAGGTCCATTGTTTTGGATAGCTATATTAAAACAAAGCATAAAAATATTATTCACTTGACCTGACAAGTCAATGGCAGTTCATAGCAAAAGTAGTTTATGCACCCCAACCCCAAATTTATACCTGCATTTTTCACAACTGAAGGTCATTTTTGACACCAAGTGATGCTCACAGTGCAAACACAAGCCCTTTTCCTAGGTGATATTTCCGCAAAACATTGTGTACTAAACAGCTTGATGCAATTCAAAATAGTTGCCATCCAAGCCGTTTTTGAGATATTCTTCTTGCCTTGAATCTACATGTTTACTGCTATGGGTGGCTAGCTCTGCTTCCTAGCCGAATATTGGTATTTCACTGTCTACATACTGTGAACTGCCTATGGGAGGTGTACATGCCTCACATCAATTTGAAGAACAACACAAGTCCGAAACAACTAATTCACAAATATATCCATATCTTTTATTATTAAACAATAATAGCTCAAAAAGTCACATCATAGCCTGAAGTTAAGAAATTTGACAGGGGCCAATTTACAAAACTGTCCCCTGCCACCATAGACAAAAAGACATTTCTTGTCTTTCAGGGAGGGCTGGATTCAGAGGTAGCAGAGTGTAATCCCTAATGTTAATGTGATCAGATAAGTATTATTCAAGAAACATAATTTGCTAAAATATTTGCTTTATCATAATTGTGTCCAGATGGCTTCACTAGCAGTCATGTGGCTTCCTTAGCAACTTGTTTGAAAACCTATTTATTCAACTTCTTTTCTAGAATGGCTAAGCCAGTTTCATTCATACTTGATTGGAATGTTTCATGCTTTATCACAGTTGTGTCTGGTGTGACTTCCTTAGCAATGATGTGGCTTCCTTGGCAACAATATTGAAACTTATTTTCATCTTTTCTTCACTAGAATGACTGAAGCAATTTCAATCAAACTTGGTAGAAATGTTTAACAAGACATACTCTATCAAAATAATGTCTTGGGTGGCTTTGGTAGCAATGGCGTGGCTTCTATAGCAATCATATGTGGAGAACCTATTTTCAACTTCTTGTGCAGAACAGTCAAGCATAGTTTGATCAAACCTGGTAGGAATGTTTGTTAGGACATGTGCTATGAAAATGTTGTCTTTGTTATCTCCCCTAGCAATGGTGTGGCTTCCAAAGCAGTTAGCTGGAAAACCTATTTTTTACTTCTGATCTAATTTCAATCAACCTAGTAGGAATTTTCGTTAGGACATGCTCTATGAATATTGTGTTTGGGGTGGCTCCCCTAATAATGATGTGGATTCCATAGCAACCACATGGAGAACCCATTTTCAACATGATCTCCAGAATGGCTGAGCCAGTTTTAATCAAACTTGGTAGAAATAGGACAAGCTCTATCAAAGTTATGTTTGGAGTGGCTCCCCTAGCAATGGCATGGCCTCCTTAGCAAGCAGTTGGAAAACCTATTTTGACTGCTCTAAATGGATCGGCCAATTTTGATCATATTTGGTAGGAGTGTTTCTAGGGACATGCGCTATTAAAATTATGTCCAACGTGGCTCCCTAGATGGTGTGAATTCCAGAGCCTAGCAAGCTTTGATCAACAAGGTATGAATCTTTCTTTGAATATGCTCTATCAAACTTTTGTCAGGGTGGTTCCCCTAGCATTGGTGTGGCTTTGATAGCAACCAGGTAGGAAACCTACCAGTGATACTTATTTCCAATCAGGTATGGCTGTTGTTAGTAATATTTGAAGAAGAAAAAAGAAACTCATAGAACGACTTTCTCTTCAAACTGCCTTTCCACATTAGAACAAGTGTGATAGGTAGTCCTAGCATGAACACCTTGACATTCATGCTACATGATATGCTCTTGGTTTTTAAATAAGTTAACAAGTATTTCAAGATCATTTCCCCTCTTTTTTTGACTCTGTATTTAGGGATTTTATTTTTGTACCTTTGTTTTTTATTTTATATACACATTTTACACAATTTTAACATCTTTACCTTTTATCAGATAGTACTTTATGCATGTTTATTTGGAAGGATTTATCTTCAAAAATTGTTTTGTGTGATTCTTTATTCACCTCTTCCTCAATAACTCACGAGTGATGGAGTTTATAAGCATAGGCAAGAGTGTGAGATAGTGAGGGAGACTAAAATTTTGATTAACAGTGTGGGTAAATGGGGGCGTGGTGCTTTCAGCTTTCATTGATACATTAGAATTATAATCTCCATTTCCCAACAAAACTATTCATCTAATAGAATTTTATATGTATGGATATTAGATCTGAAGAAATCAATTAAAGTCAGTAATTGATCACAGACTTTAAATATAGATTAAGTTGACATGCAGTATTCACAGATTCATGTATGAGTATAATTGGAGTTGCTTCCCTTTTAAGGTATCCCTGACAAGCAAACACCAATGAACTGATGTTTCAGAGCTAGATTTACACTCAAACTGCCGAAGCCAAACCCATCGATATGTTTGCACTGGTTGATTCCTTAAGATAGTTATTTTAAATGTCACTTCATCACTTGTACATGGCTGTGTACAACCTTTTATCATTTGTACTAATAAAAACAAGACACAGCAGTTGCACAGTCCCAGAAAACTAGATCTAGATGGAGAGAAAAACAATTTGAATGAAAAGAAAGAGAAAAGAATGTTATTTTTTGTTATTTTTAGAACTTTCAAAATTATTTTTGAAATGTATCACTGCATGTTTTAAGTAACAATCCACAGATAAGGCAAAAGCAGAAACTTAGAGTTGTCAACGGTGTGTGATTTTATCAAGAAATTAGGCAGACCTTACAGATGTTACTGTGATGTCTGCACCTTTCATGTATTATAATTGGCTGAGACAAATTAATCTGTTAATTACATTGTGTTATCATGGACCATTAAGTTTTCAGCAGTTATCATAATAAAGCTATTTAACTGCTGAGTAAGCACTTAATTAGGTTCTCACAGTAGTACTGGTGGCCATAGCCATGACAGTCAGTGCTGGTGGGCATAGCCATGACAGTCAGTGGACTCTTTTCATGTTTGAATAGAAGAGGGCATGTCACATTTAAACTGATTACAATGGAACCAGATTAAAAATAAAATTAAGACATGAATTTCACTGGACAAGACTTCTTCAGTTGGTATTTATTTCTAAGTATTGCCACCAGTAGGCATTTCCCAACAGTTTCATTGATCAATATTCCATCATATATTGTGTTATTTATTGAGAAAATATTTTTGTTAAAGACAATCTCACAAAATATGTGATTTCTTATTTAAATTTGCAAATTTCATGATGTTGATTCCAAATTAACATGCGGTAACTGCCATTTTCATTGATGAAACAATCAATAAATAAAGCTTTCATTTACCAATTTTGACCACGATTTTTATAAATGTTAAGCAGACAGGAGCCTTCTTTTGCCTTTTTTGTAAGAAAAAAGTGAGATCCACACTAGCCTATATGTAATTAACTAGTTCACCATTGGTGCATTATAATGATGAAGTGGTGTTTTTACATTTTTAGACCTTTACTTTTAATTTACTATATATCCATTATTGGGCTGAGAAACTGTTAAATGCTAATAATTACATACACACATATATCCATTATTGGCCTGACAAGCTGTTAAATGCTAATAATTACATAAACACATATATCCATTATTCAGCTGACAAACTGTTAGATGCTAATAATTACATACACACATATATCCATTATTGTGCTGACGTGCTGTTAAATGCTAATACACCTCTCCCTTGATAACTCATGCACAACGGGGTCCAAAAACATAGATCGCACTATAAGCGAGGGCGCGAGTTACCGAGGGACCACAAAGAAATTAAGAAGAGGATGCCATCCCCGCTGGACATCGAGAAAACCGCAGTGGGGGTGGGTAACGGGGCTGTTTAATGGCTGAATACTCGTTTTATAATTACATTGGGAATAATTATCAATAAAGAGCTTTTTCTAATGTAGTTGTTTGCTTTTCTGTATAAATTACCATTATTTTCAAGATAACGAACCTCTGAAAGATCGTTAACAACATTAGTCCAAGTGGTTTCAACAACACGTGTAAGCGAAAACATTGTGTATTACGTCACTGCTTTTTGTTGTTGGTTGTCGATTCACAACTAAACAAGATTACCTTTTTTTTCAAAACTAGGGACATTTATTTCGTGAAACAACCGTCAACGTCGAAACTCGATTTATTTATTGTTCTATTAATAAAATATGGATGCCGTGATTTCATATCAAGTAACAGTGAAACTTTTTCTCATCCTTGAGGAAATCCCTGAGTAGCAAGTTAGAAATTTTATGTTCAATACAAACTCTGGAACTTGCTTCTCCATAATGAACCGTATCTGTAAAACAAAGCTTTTTATTCACCAAGTACTCATTTGGCTTGGTTGCCTTACTATCTTTGATCACATTTGTGAATGAGTAGGCTTATTTAAGGTAGATTAATTATATTACTTACATAATAATATTTAGAATAGTGTTCGATTGATCAATTGAAATGAGTTGACCTGACACATGGCTGTGACCGCTAGCTCTTACGCAAGCAGGATTTGCACGCCTTTTAACTTTTCTGTTATTCCACCCCCTTGGTTTGATTTGATACAAAAGATGTAATTAACGTGATAATACAAAGCAGGTAAGCTATTAACTGAGTGTAACAACACAACAAATTCTTCCGCAAGTCGGAGATAAAAAACAAACGGTCGGCACTTAATTAGATTCTCACGGAAACGCTTGCGGCGATAGCTGAGTCGGTTGAACTATATATTTCACGTTTGAATACAAGAGGGCATATTGCATTTATGATGATTACACTGAAACCAAATTAAAAGATAGAACTAAAACAGGTATTTCACTTGACAAAACTTATATAATTGGTATTGATTTTTAAAGTGTTGCCACCAGTAGGTTTTAGTGACGTTTTCATTGATCGAAATTTCGTAGAATATTGTTATTTATAGTGTACTGAGAATGTTGTTTGGAAAGAAAATTGAACAAAATATATGACGTCTTATTAAAAGTTGAAAATTTCATGATGTTGATTCAAATTTCCGGGTACTAACCACTGGTTTTGACGATAAAACGAGCAATATATCAAGGTTTTATTTACTAATTTTGATCGTGATTTTTGTCACCTTCAACAAATAGGGTCCTTTTTTTAAATTTTTTTTTTTTTCTAGTTTAAAAAAAATGGGATCCACGTCTGACCCGCGTTATAAGCAGGTTCGCGAATTATCCGGGCGCAAGTTATCAAGGTAGCGGTGTAATTACATACACACATATATCCATTATTGGGCTGACAAGCTGTTAAATGCTAATAATTACATACACACATATATCCATTATTGGGCTGACAAGCTGTTAAATGCTAATAATTACATACACACAGATATCCATTATTCAGCTGACAAGCTGTTAAATGCTAATAATTACATACACACATATATCCATTATTGGGTTAACAAACTGTTAAATGCTAATAATTACATACACACATATATCCATTATTCAGCTGACAAGCTGTTAAATGCTAATAATTACATACACACATATATCCATTATTGGGTTAACAAACTGTTAAATGCTAATAATTACATACACACATATATCCATTATTCAGCTGACAAGCTGTTAAATGCTAATAATTACATACACACATATATCCATTATTGGGCTGACAAACTGTTAAATGCTAATAATTACATACACACATATATCCATTATTCAGCTGACAAACTGTTAGATGCTAATAATTACATACACACATATATCCATCATTGGGCTGACAAGCTGTTAAATGCTAATAATTACATACACACATATATCCTTTATTTCTCCATGTGTCTCACTTTTCACTAGTATATACTGGGAATTTTCAGGTCACAACTGGGACAATGCACATCATTTTTTAATTGAGAATGGAGCCTTATTCTATTTTTAAATTGGCATAGGGAAATCCCTGGCTTTTCAAATACAAGTTTTTCTTTGTCTTGCCAGCATTAGTAGCACTTTTCCAGTGGCAGTGTGTCATCCGTGTCGTTAAAAATTTAAAGTTTTATGTTAAAGTTATTCCATGTCAGGTACCATGGAGATAAATCAATGCACAGATGCAGGTGAGACACCTGGTTCAGTGGAACACTTTTTGTTAGAAACCTCTGTGTTAGTCAGTAAATGGCAGTGAGTTAGATCCTACAAACATCATGTAAACATTAGGGTCAGTAAATGGCAGTGAGTTAGATCCAACAAAAATCATGTAAACATTAGGGTCAGTAAATGGCAGTGTGTTAGATCCTACAAACATCATGTAAACATTGGGGTCAGTAAATGGCAGCGAGTTAGATCCTACAAACATCATATAAACATTAGGGTCAGTAAATGCCAGTGAGTTAGATCCTACAAACATCATATAAACATTAGGGTCAGTAAATGGCAGTGAGTTAGATCCTACAAACATCAATTAAACATTAGGGTCAGTAAATGGCAGTGAGTTAGATCCTACAAACATCATGTAAACATTAGGGTCAGTAAATGGCAGTGAGTTAGATCCTACAAACATCATGTAAACATTGGGATCAGTAAATGGCAGTGAGTTAGATCCTACAAACATCATGTAAACATTAGGGTCAGTAAATGGCAGTGAGTTATATCCTACAAACATCATGTAAACATTAGGGTCAGTAAATGGCAGTGAGTTAGATCCTACAAACATCATGTAAACATTGGGGTCAGTAAATGGCAGTGTGTTAGATCCTACAAACATCATGTAAACATTAGGGTCAGTAAATGGCAGTGAGTTAGATCCTACAAACATCAATTAAACATTGGGGTCAGTAAATGGCAGTGAGTTAGATTCTACAAACATCATATAAACATTGGGGTCAGTAAATGGCAGTGAGTTAGAGCCTATGAGATACATTTTGCTGTGTAATCACTGGACTCATCCAGAAAATGAAATGATCACTGAAAAAACCCCAAAAGAAACAAGAGGAGATAATATGTTATCAGAATGAAAAATAACAACCCTTCGATATCACAATATATATATTGTTAAGCCCACATTAGTGGGAAGTGAAACATCTGTGGTTGCGACAGTTTGCTATGGTTTTGGTTGAAAATTTTCATTTGATTATATTTCCTAAACCTCTTGATAGATTCTCAGCTTACTTGGCATGTATCTTTATGAATCTAAAATAATTAATTCTACTCTATGCTTGCTTGCTCCTTTTACCTTGCATTAAGGTTTTGGTTCAGACTTTTTCTGCTATTTTTATGTCCTAATCCCCTTAATGAATTTTATTTATAGTTGGGATGAATCATTATGAAGTTAAGACAATTCATTCTGTTACAAGCACACTTGACCCTGGGGTCAAGGCAACAGTCATAGAAAATTTGCATTCAGGTTTTGGTTAAAGTTTTTTCATTTGCTCATTTATTTATCCCCTTGTTGGATTTTCTTTATAGCTGGAATAAAGTAATTATTATAAAGTGAAGACAATTCATTTTGTGACATGCATGCACCTTGTGATCAAGATAACAGTGATAGAAAATTTACATTAAGGATTTGGGTAAAGTTTTTTTTTCATTTGCATGTATTTCCTAAACCCTGTGATGAATTTTCTTCATACCGGTACTTAAGATGAATCATTATGAAGCTTACATAGTTCATTCTGTGACATGCTCACTGGACCCTTTGACATTGGCCCCTGGCCTTCTTATATATAGAACAATCCTTGATAACAAGGAAAAATTTGGGTTCATTTACATTCTTTTTCAAACAATGTTTGCATTGTAATGAGTTTCCTGATTATTGTGTCCCTAAAGTATATGTGGTTTTGTGTGTGCCAACCTTGGTTTTTCTTGTATCCAGTACTTGTAATATATTTTGTTATGATGTTTTTGATTTTGTTTTCAGAACAGTTTGTGATATACAACATAGGGTTGATCCCTAGTAAGTATTACAAAGTACTGGGTGACAAGGACCATGATGGATTTTGGAAACAAACTGGCATAGCCATGGTTCTGATTCTCACTGAAGCTTTTGTAAGTACCTTGCATAAATTACGTTAATATTGTAGAGACCGACTTTTATTGCAATTGGTAACCATATTTTCTGCCATCTTGACAAGAGGATATAAGATATCTATACTAGGTGTGTGCATTTTTGCTGGTATATTGGTGTATTGTGGTACAAATCCTGCCAATGCATGTACCATGAACTTAGGCTTATATCTTCATTTCCTTTTTAAAACACCATTATTTAACAACTTTTGATAGTGCCCGCTATACCACAGTTCTGTATATTATGCTATTCTCAATATATCGTGGTTCCGTATATATTATGGCTCACAGTATATTGTGGTTCGTGGTTCCGTATATATTGTGGCTCACAGTATATTGCGGTTCGTGGTTCCGTATATATTGTGGCTCACAGTATATTGCGGTTCAGTACATAACATGGTCAGCAGTAATGGACCCTGACAACCGCATTATAATGAGGGAGAGCTGCTGTACATGTATTTCTATATAAATTTCTACTTCAGCCTTTATTTGCTTTGTTTGATTTTCTTTTATTGCCTCTTTCAATGGCTGTTGTTAAAAGACCCCAAAAAGATCTCTGAAAGATGTGTCTTTAGAAAAAAATGATTGAACTGTATGACATTGTTCTATCCCACCTGTTTCATGGTAATAATCCAAAATGACCTAAATTAAACCTGAATAACCCTTGCCATTTGTTGGGAGTGTAATGTGGGAGGTGAAGGTTGTGGGTGGGAAGATGAACTTGACTGCCCATGTTCACAGACATCATCCAATCCTTGCTGCCAATGTGGCCAGAGTTGAGAAGATGCAAATTAAACAGAAATCTATCTCTTGCTTGGACTTGCCTGCATGTCAGGATGTTTCCCAATCATTGTTCACTTAAAAGAGATTCAAAAGAAATCAAGGCAGGGGTAGAAAAATCCTTTGTCTGGCAGCTTGGGACAACTAAATTTTAGCTTTGGGCAACCAAGTGTATCACAGTCACAGCCCTGTTGGGCAACAAGATTTCGATGGTTATGGTTTATAATGAGTCTGATTAATACAATGAAAATGAATTTGTATGGGCAACATATGGGTCTGCTTGGTGTTTAATTTATGCCAGGTGTTAATGTTTACTAAAGATTTGATACAAGCCTGAGTAAACCATGAGTTACAGTAATAAAGCAACTACCTGCCGTCACTTGGAGATTCAGGACTGGCTAATGCCAGATGTTAAGCTCACTGTTAGCATGTTTATTTTCTGGCACTGATTAGGGTATTGCAAAACAGCAACTACCCAAAGAGGAGACACCAGGAAAAAATATTTACTCAAATAATTATGTTTTCTTAGCCACAATTCTAACATAGCCACATGCTGAGATTGTAGTTGTTTTCAATTTCCTCCACATCATACAGAGCACCTTTATCATAGTGTTTAGATATGGATGACTTCAAAAGGCAATTACTCTTTTATAAATCTGTACAGATACATTATAATGAGAAATACTTACACTCTGCTAATTATTACTTTTTTTGTTTTGAAAGTATGACATAATTTAACATACAAAAGCAGATTCGGTAATGTGCATGATACAATCAAATGTAGTATAAGAGGACGAAAAAAAATTCCACAAGATGAAATGAAGTCAAATAACGTATAAAGTAAGAAAGAAAATTTTAGTATATGAAAATATAAACTTTACATTGTGAAGACCAACAAAATTTATTTGGCATAAGCTTAATATTCATGTCAAGAAAAAGCTTATAAACATTTGAAACTAATAGTAATTCTTAACTTACAAATTAATACTGACTCTATGCATAATACAGAGAAAGATTTGATGATAACGCTTGCAAAATGTTGCATATACAGGCCAGATTATTATTTATAGATAGCCAGAATGATATATGTTTTAGCTCTTTGAAACTGGTTCTTTTATATTAATGTTTGACTTCCTTTGTGCTCCAAGAGCATATAGGAAAACTGACGAGTCATAAATATTTAAAAAATCCTTATGTTGTTTAAATCATACATTTTGGTGTCATTTATTGAGAAATGAAGTTTATAATTTAATTAGACATTTGTAGCAGAACTTGATTTACTGTTGATTAATAATTTTAAGTGGAATTGTGTTAGGGAATTTCTAATGTGGACAACCACATGATTTTACTGGCAACCATATTTTGCAGTCTGGTTGTCCTTTGAGCAACCATGTTTTTTGAAAAATTGTCTAGCCTATATATATAGGCTAGACTGGGCATTCAGTCGAGTTCCTCGAGATGCTACCGATTGATTCTAACCTTGGGTAGACTGATATAGAACGCACACATAAGGAACGATACTGGATACTTCAATGGAAAACTCATGGGGAGTATGGCCTAAATGAAAAAGTCTAACCTTCCTATTGCAATCTTATCAAAACTACAGCCAGGCATCAGTTTATCAGATGTAAATAGACCCACGTAAATATTCCGTAACTCTCTACATGTATTCTTTTTCTTCTTCTTCTTCGTATTATTATTATTATTATTATTATCATCATCATTTTTATTATTATTATTATTATTATTATTATCATCATCATCATTTTTATTATTATTATTATTATTATTATTTTAACTCTTGTCCAATATCTCACTATACCATGCTCTTTACATACTTCCTTAGTATCTCCATGCATAACTTTACTGGGATGTAATTTCCATTGCACATTTTAATGATGGCATTGATTCATCGCCATGCATGGTGTCAGTCTTTGTTCTAAGCTTGTAATTAGGTCAAGACACTTTGGTCCTCTGCATGATACGCATGATAAACACTTATATGAATTGTTTTACACAACTTTATTGGGCTGATGGCAGAATAACATAGATCTGTAGTTTACCTGTTTTAGACAGTTTTTTAATTTTGTCTTCTTTCGTTCTTGTACTGTTTATCCTTTGTTTGTTTGTTTGTTTATTTCCCCGTCATTTAAACATGTCTGTGACTGCATGTATATCTAGTTTATTGAAATAGGATTATATCATTTATATAAGAAATAGCATCAATTTAAATAATATCTTGTTTTATAAATGCACTGACTAGATTTAGAACTGTGTCTCAGATGAATAAAGGCTCCTGTTGTTCAGATTTAGTAACCAGAGATTAATACTGTATTGTATGTTGTGACATACAGTTGTATGAGATGATAATAAATACAACTTCTACATATTTAATGGTATGAGATGATAATGAATACAACTTCTACATATTTAATGGTATGTCTGTCCATAAAACTGTTCTTCTATTGTGCACACTCGTTTGCACAACTAGTCCTGCATTTTTGTATTGATTGCCATGAAACTTAGTATATATTGTGGTCATCACCTGAAAATGCACATATCAACAAATCTGTTTGATCCTGCAATGTTTATAAGAGTTATTGCCCTTTTTGACTTACAGCTGCATGCAGTGTGTGACAGAATCTTGTCAATGTACCTAGTATCACATTTTTTAATAGATCACCATAAAACCTGGCAGATGTTATGATCATCATCTGAAGGTACACATATTGACAAATCACTTTGATCACAAAATTTGTGTTAGAGTTATTGCCCTTTTTATATGCCTGCCATAAGGTGGACCATATTATGATGCTATCTGTCAACCCACCATCCGTTACCAATTGTATTTCCACTCAATAATTTTAGTTGTCCACCATCTGTGGTTACCAAACTTTGTATCTTTTTTGCACTTGGGGTAAAGAAGAACCCTATCTATTTCGGACTATGAAGCTCAAAGGTCAAGGTCACTGTGATTGAGAAAAGGAAAATGGTTTCTGCACAATAACTCAAGTTCTCCAACATCTATAGTTACCAATCTTTTTGGATATCTTGCACTTGGGGTATGGAAGAACCTTATCAATTTCAGGATCAAAGGATCAAATGTCAGAGTCCTTGTGACTGAAAGAAAATAATAGTTTCTGCACAGTAACTTGAGATCTCCATAATCTGCGACTTCCAAACTTTGTGGATGGCTTGCACTTGGTGTAAGGAATAACCATATTGATTTTGGAGTCAAAGGTCAAGACCACTCTGACTGAGAGAATAAAAATGGTTTCTGCAAAATTAAATTAGTTTTATGTGACGTACCTCAACCAAACTTTGTAGATGGATTGCACTTGGGTAAGGAAGAAGGCTATATATTTTGGGGTCAAAAAGTCAATGGTCAAGGTCACTGACTGAAAGAAAAAAAATTGTTTCTGCACAGTAACATGAGTTTTACATCACAGACCTGGTCTAAACTTTGTGGATGGATTACACTTAGGATAAGGAATAAGCCTATTGATTTGTTCAGAGCTTACTCTGACTGAAAAGAAAAATGATATGTGCACAAAATTTCAGTTGTCTGCATAGAGGACTATTAAACATGGGATGGGCATATAATGTGCTATTCATAGTACTCTTGTTGTCTTGTGGCTTAATACAGTGTATGACACAATCTCGTTAGCACAAATATGGTAGTCTCACAGTTTTTGATGGATTGCCATGAAACTTGGTAAATGTTATGGTCATCACCTGAAAATGTGCACATTAACAAATCACTGTGCTCCTGCAATTGTTAAAATGCAGCTGAATGCAGTTTGACAGAATCTTGTGAACGCAACTTGTCTCACAGATTTCAGTGGATCATCATGAACTTAGGAAATTCTGAAGATGCACATTTCGATAAATCACTGTGGTCCTAGTTTTGTTCATTATTGCTCTTTTTCACTTGGAGCCTGAAGTAGTGTATAACGGAATCTTGTGAACACAATTAGTCTCACAGTTTTTAGTGGATCGCCTTGAAACTTTGTAAATGTTATAGTCATCATTGTACTGTGAATTACAGATTATTGCTGATTATGATGAATTAAAACGGTGTTCCGTATCAGGAAATCGAATCAAACATATCCCACACAAGCCATAAACCAAAACACAGACACTAGAACTCTTTGGAAATATATGAATGAATTACATCTCAAAGAAAATCCAGGTTTTTCATCTCAAATGAAAAATGGCAATAAAATCCTCTCTGATACCAAAGACATAGCTGAACATCTAAACAACCATTTCTTAGTTGTGCCAAACGTATCAAAATAAATGACTCCACACCAAGGTATACAAAACTAGAAGAATTTGTCAGCTCCAGACTTAAGAACAGCCTTGAAATTAAACAAGAAATAACTGAAATAATCAATGAAGATGTATGGTAATATCTCAAAAACATAATACTCAAAAAGGTACAGGGTAGATGGTATAGGTCCCAAATTGTTAAAACTAAGTGCTAATATAGTACGCAAGTCATCAGCACACTTTATTCTAAAATATGTATTGTGAGACCACTGCCATGAAAGACCACCTGTCTTGAGAGACCACATTCTCAATGCACTGAATAATCAATTATATAGTGTTCTGACCTGTAATGAAAGACCATCTGTCTTGGGAGAGAGACCTTTTTGGTTGGCACAATTGATGGTCTCTCAAACCAGGTTCTGCTGTATTAACTTAAGTCTAAAATTTCATTATGCCTTAAAGAAGGCGAGAACAACACCATTGCATAAAGGCAATGACAAAGATCTTCCAGAAAATTACTGGATCCATTTCTGTCTTCACCCACCATTATCCAGAATTATTGAGAAACATGTAGCAAAAAAATCATTACTTTCTTGCAAATGAATGACCTCCCACATCAACACCAATCAGAATTTCAATCAAACCACTTTTGTCATTCTACGCTGATAAAGATAATTGATAAATGGCTTAAAGACATTGATAAGGGCAGTATAATAGGTTCAATCAATTTTAGATCTATGGAAGGCATTTGACTTTCTTGACCATATTGAAAAGCTGTTTTAGTACAATTTCAGTAAAAAAACTTATTTTCTGCATGCAGTCTTGTCTTAGTGACAGAATCCAGCAAGCAGTGTTGCACCTAGGATCCCAAATATGTTGTTTTAAAATGGATGTTAATTGCCATCTTATAGTTTTTATTGCCTTTACCGACTCTGGCCATTGCTAGCGCCTAACATATATGTGGATGGACATGCACTAAAGAAAAGTAGTCTGCATAATTTTTGATTTTTTTTTCCAATGAAAAAGGGTGCCCAGAGGGTGCACAGGGGTCATGGTTTGGGGACATAGGACAAAAAGTTGTGGGAAACCCAAAATCCTGCACTCAAGGTGCAGCAACTCAACAACATTCTGTAAAGTCCTTGTTGAATAAAATATGGTGTGTGTTAGGGCTCAATCCTAGGACCTATCTTATTTCTCTTGTACGTTAATAACCTGCCATTGTACACAGAGAACACTGAAACTGATATGTATGCCGATGAGGCAGCATTCTACACATTGGGTCAAGAAAGCAGCACAATCCAAGAAGAGCTGCAGCATGATCTAAATCATATCATTAAATGGTGTCAAGACAGTGGAAATACCCAAAAAAGATCTCTGCAATACCACAAGGAACATAAAACAGGTTATCCATGCAAAATCCCATTTGGTTGTCTGTAAATGATAAATATATATCTAATGTAAAATATCAAACTCCTGGGAGCATATATATTGATGATAAACTAACATGAAATCATCATATAGATCAGATCTGTAACATTCTAGCTTCTTTTGCATACTATCGGGATCATGCACACAAAGTAACATTAATCGTATAATAAAACTTCAAAAGCTAGAATTATATTAGATGTCGATCCAGTTACATCATCTGCTGATGTATGTCAGTCTTTAAACTGGCTTCCTTTTCACAAAAGAATTTCATATACCATAAATGTATTTTAGTTTATAAAGCCGTTCATAATGTAGCGCCTTTTTACCTAAGTGATATGCTTGTCTAAAACAGCAATACTGCCTCTATGTACTCTTTAAAATCAGCATCAAACCTATGCTTAAAATTACCAAAAGCAAGAACTAATGCATTGAAAAAGTCATTCATATATACATGTCTACTGACTGGAACTAAAGAAAGCTAATAGTATGTGTTAAAAGCATGTAATATCTCCCACTAAATATTCTGTCAGTTAGTTTCCCCTTTGTTCTTAATCGTATGTATTAATCAGCTGTAAACATGATACAGTGGTGTTTGTGTGTGTGTATATATATATAATGACACAAAAATTGATAACGACGCAACAGCGCAAATAAAAAAAAAGTTTCGCAATGATTCGAGCTAAACAAGCTCTTCATCAGGGGAAGAAACAATTTACATTCACAAAACAAACACCAAACACAAAAGTCAAGAAAAATTCTTGATTCCTAAATGTTTAAATGACGGGGAAATAAGCAAACAAAGGATAAACAATAGAAGAAATAAAGAAGACAAAATTTAAAAATGGTCTAAAATGGGTAAACTACATATCTGTTATGCTGCCATCAGCCCAGCAAAGTTGAGTAAAAATAATTCAAAGTGTATATCGTGCGTATCACGAATAGGACCAAAGTGTTTTGACCAAATTCCAGGCTTTGAACAAAGGACTGACACACATATACACATTATGTACATTTTAAGTGAAATATTTGTGTGATATCAACCCACAAATTCATTCATTTGTTTCTTTTTTAAAAATATTGTGCACATGTATAGAATATTGTATGCTGTTGAGGGTCTCATGGTAGATGAGCTAATATTTAATGAAATGAGTTGTACCCTCTGAAAATAAGTATTATTATTATTATTATTATTATTATTATTATTATTATTATTATTATTATTATTATTATTATTATTTGAAGATGTGCATATCAACAAATTACTGTCCTCCCACAATGTTTAGCTCTACTGCTCATAGACCAGAAGAGCTTATGTTATTGCCTGTTGTCTGTTGTCTGTCTGTCAGCACAAGTTTGTTATTGCTACTCCTCCTAAACTACTTGGAGGAATGCCATGAAACTCTACACACACATTCATCATAAGGTCTAGTTGGCCCTAAATGAAAATGGTGCAGCTCAAACATCCAATATGGATGCCACAGTGGTTATTTTGAAAGCTTGTTATTGCTTCTTCACCTGAATGGATAGCCATATCAACATGGGGTTTCCACTGAAAGACTTCTTATGATGCCTAGTTGATCCAAAATGAAAATAGTGCTGGTCTGACATACAGTATGGCCACCATGGCAGCCATCTTAAAAATCTTGTTATTGCTACTTCTCCTGAACATAGTCAGATCAACATGGGGTTTTCACCAGACGACTTTTTATGATGTCTAGTTGGTTCTAAATGAAAATGTTGCCTATCTGCCCTTCAATATAGCCACCATTAAGGCCGTCTTTAAAATCTTGTTATCGCTACTGCTTCTGAATGGATGGCCATATAGACTTGGGGGTTTTCACCAAAAAAATTCTTATGATATCTAGTTGGTCCTAAATGGAAATGGTGCTAATCTTCCACCCATAATGGTGACATTCACATTTAGAATGCAGATAAATTTTGTTTCTATTTGTTCAAAATATTGAATCCTAAATATTTTTCTTCTACTTAAAATCTCAGTTGGAGTTATATCTAACACATTGCTGTTGTGACATCTTTTCATAAATTTTTTTTACCATAATCGAAACACATAATATTTTAAGTCAGTTACTTTTTAATGCCACCCTCACTGAACAACAACTTTTGTATTTTGTTTGGAAGTTGTTGACAGTTGCCAGTAAAACACATGAAAATATGTAGAAATAGCTATTAAATACACCAAAATATCCAGTAATTTATATCAGTAGTGACATTTGGTTTGCAGATACTAAGAGAGAAAAAATGAATAATTGATCATCTGATTGTATTATTATATGAAGCATAAAGTAACGCTTGTTTGAAACTTTTTTCAAGTTTTGCATGTATATTTGAATATTGCACATACAGTTATCTGATCAGTTGTGTCCATGAGTGGTCTAGTCCATCCACCACAGATCTCTGGGGAAATGTGGATCATGGTGGCCGGCAAGTTCCGTTGGCTCTGTCCCAAAAGATGTATTACACTGTATGGATATGCGTGGATTTGCTTTATTGCATGAATGTTGATGGGTATACTAATCTTTCCCATGCATGAGTCATGCCTGCAAAACATGCGTGGAAACAGTTGAACCCACAATGACTGTACTGTACATGGGTGAATATGGTTTTGGTGAGTTTTGCAACATATGTAGTGAAGCTATGATAATAGAAAAAAGTGTCTATCCATACAAACAAATCCAGATGAAGCATTTAGAGCAACCATCTAGAATGAATAATTTGTATATTTATGAAAAGAGCAATAAAAACATACTTTTCATGCATCAGACCAAAATAGTATTTCATCTCTGCACTAGATAAATAAAAAAATATGCAATTTGTGACAACATTTATTTGACTCTGTAATCAGCCTGATGGTGTTCTTTACGTATGAGGGGTATTTAAAAAGTTCTGAATATAAGCATGGTGTACAACAAAGTTCTTTATTATTGAACATTACATCAGTGCATCCCCTCAGAGTATTCCCTTGCACCTCTGCATACCTTCTCAGTCTGATTGCCCAATTATTTAATGCCATTTTGTGTTCACTTTTTGGTATGTTGTTCCTACACTAGAAAAGTGCACTTCCAAACACATGGCAGCTTTCAAATTGTCTGCCTTGCAGCGAATCTTTGATTCAGCCAAAAATCACTTAAAGCTAAATCAGGGCTGTATGGAGAATGTGGCAAAGGTTGGATGTTGTGCTTCAAAAGGACGTCCATCACAACAGAAGATAGATGTACAGTATCAGTGCATTGTCATGGAGTAGATGGATACCTCAGGTACCAGTGTGTATATGGGTTCGGTAGTGTTCAACAACTTTTTGGTAACACTTTGAAAGAATAAAATGTCCATTGACACAGGTATCTGGCTAACCAGGCCTTTTACATATAAAAAGAATGCATATAAAACTCTCTTGACAGTCCAACTACATCAAGTGATTTGTGACCTTGGCTCATTTTCTCAGATCGAAACTTTATTATTTCTCTTAAGTCAGGTTTAGAACTGTAAATCCATGTTTCATCACCTGTGACAATCTCACTCAAATGTCTTTGGTCACTCTTTTCATATTTGGCGAGTAGCTGTTTGGCGATTTCAGCCCAAGTCGGTTTTCGATCAGTTGTCAACAAATGCGGGACCTATGTTGCACAAACCTTTCTGAATTTCATGTGATTCTTCAGTATATTAAAAACAGCTAATGAATTAATGCCTGTGATAATAGAAATATTTTCCACTTTGTATCAGGCATCTTCATCAGTTGCACCCTTCCCAGTAACCACTTCCCTCTCATCAATCATGGACAATGATCTTCCAGAATGTGGGTCATCTTCCACAGATTCATGATCATCTTTAAAATGATGAGATGACCTCACAATTGTAGGATAGGACAAAAAATTATACCTGTAAACTCTATTAAAATCGTCATCAATATCAGTCAGAGAGTACCCTAAGAGCACCCAGTGCTCTTTGCTCAGTAGCAGAATTGTTCTCTGATGACAGTTTTAGGTCACTGTCATTTTATATGTTACATCACATGCATATATCTGCAGCTGTCTGGTGTGTTGTACATACAGCTGCAGATCATTTTATAGAACGTAATTTCTTCTATCAATCAGTGTCAAGTTTATTGACAGGTTCCAAGAAACTACAAAGTATAACAAAATATGAAGAACTTTTCAAATAGTCCACTTATACAGCACACATGTACAACTCTTGTACACTGTATTACATTTCCTGCCAAAGCCTAATGACAATGGAGCATTTAATTGAATTAATGGATTGCATAAAATGCACATAGGTATGGTAGGAAACTTACTTTTATCTTATGGTATATGTAGTCTAAAGCACATTTTTCATCTATTAGAATGAAGTTACTGTCAAAGAAAGTTCAATCTTAATGATATTTTGTTTTCTTTTATTTTCCAGATTAAGAGTACAAGTCTGTTTGTGGTTTCTTTGTTGTACATCACCTGGCGAGGTTCAGTTAGCACTAAACTGCAAAAGATCTACTTTAAAGATGTTCTGTATTACACACTGAATGTTATAGATAAATCTATTGACAATCCGTAAGTGTAAGGTAGATGAAACACCTTTCACAGATAAACTTTTTCTTTGTAAATGTATGTGTGACAGCAGAGAATGAAACAATATTTTCATAAAGTGCCAGTCAAAGATGAATGAGACATAGCATATGCATCTCAGTATTATCTGTCTTGATATCATAGAAAGAATTTCTTTTTTTATGTCTTTAATGTCCTGTCACAAGGGCACCATTTCATAGGTTAAGATCACTTTATTCTGAATTTATTTTCTGCATGATAATTAGGGTTTACAATGGCTGCAGGAGACAATGAAAGATTTGTAGAGGCAAGCTTTGAAATCAGTGATAATTACTTTCAGGTTTGCAGTGAATCTCACCCACACATTACTTCTCCAGATGGTGTATATATACTATCAAGCTTTGGATTCCATGTTTCACAAATTTTGCTCATAAGTAAAGGCTTCTGAAACAGATAACCAGTCTAGAAATCCTATAATACACTCACACCATGTAGCAACAGACAAGATTAATGGGAGAGTTTCTTTGAATATATGCTTCTGAGTTTGAACTGTAATCTTGCTTCATTTATATTCTAAATGTTCAACACAAATTAGAATGTTTCTCTGTCCAATAGATTCCCTGATTACACTAACATTAGGAAATAAAATCTGTAACCTGTCAAATCCAATCCTCCCAGAAAGACAAAAAGGGAAGAAACTGTTCCAGGTTATCCCCACCCCCACCTACTGCAACCTCTTCCACTGCTAGGTGGCTTTCCATATACTGGATGTTTACCATTTTAAGTTTTAGCTGTGATATGATCAACATAGCACCACATTGCCTCTTGATGTCCGTCAAGATTTTAATTGATTTGTATGCATATTTTTCACAGTTTATGGACTTCATTTTTCTAACCTGATATGCTGCACAAGGTGTCATTGATACTTGTGATTTGTACATTTTTTTTATCATGAACACTGCATGAATTTCTCACTTGAATTTATAATGAGTGCAGTTATTGATTCTGTTGACACTTTCAGGTTGTTGTTTCCCCATTATTTGTCTTAAAAATATTGTCATTTCAGATATACAATTGCAATGATATGTGCCAAATACAAGAAATTTAAAGTCAGTGAGGACAATCATGACACTTGCCTTGCCTGCATGAAGTGCACATCAACATTACCTTGTAATGTTTGCAGTTCATGGTCAAAAGGAATATGGTCCATGGTGCTGCAGAAGTTTGAAAGGGAGAAAGAGACTGACAAAGTCAAAGTCAATGGATAGTGACATCTGGAGTCTCCATCCAAAAGCATTATCGTTAGTTAGTGTAGAGGGGAATAATTTGTTGGCACTTCCACCTATGTTGATTCTTCGGGTCATGGTGTCAGCAAGTATCACTTTCAGTCATGCTACTACCAACCAGCTAGTCCAGCTGTATGTCTGGTGATACATACTGAGTAGTGACCAGAGATAAGTTCTTTTGACTGGCCATAGCACATAAGGCCCAACCGTCCCGTTTCAAATGGAACTGTATGGGAACTGGTATAACCAGTCCATCCATTTCACTTTCCAGCTGACTGTCCAGTCAACCATTGAATCAGCATTCGATCCATCCATCCATCAATCTGTTCAGTGTGGACATTCCTAGCATTGATTAGAACATTGCTGTAGTAAACATGTCACCCCTCCCCCCAACAATTCTGTAAAGTCAATCGCAGTGTTTCAATGCAATGTCCAAGTTAATATGATATATGGTGCCACATCATTGATGTTTGACTTGAAATCCGGCAATGAGCATTTATTGGAGTCTATGGCCCAAATTGCTAAAGCAATTAATAGGGCAGCACATCACTCTATGGCCAATGACATACAGCTCTTGCAACCTTGATATAATATGACCAGACACCTTTCTCCACTTGTCATCACTGAAGCGACATCCTGCATTGGCCCTCCGCTTGTTACTTTTTGGTTTGTCACTGCTGTGTGGTGGCTGTATAGTAGTAGTGCAAGAATTGCCCCTCCAGCTCTAGTTAACCCCTCCTCTGGCTTTTTGCCTCCATCCATCTCTGTTACAATGGAGAGATGATCATAGACAGTGGGATAAGACACCAAATCCCACTCAACAGCAGCAGTCTCAACCACAACCCTGTTTCAGATGGCAACTGACTCCATCAAAATCGATGAGTTCGCAATCAGTCTTGATCTGACCAATACATACTTGCATATCTCTATCCACCCAGCTTCATGCTCTGCCATTCAGTCTCAGTATCAGCCCATGGGCATTATGGAAACAATCCACAGCTTCATGCTCTGCCATTCAGTCTCAGTATCAGCCCATGGGCATTATGGAAACAATCAACAGCTTCATCACCCTTTTTTAGGTCTTCCTCATCGACAGCAACTGCAATTTACATGGACAACATTCTTCAAAAATATGCAAGTTCAATTTTATTGACGGAGATGAAACAGCCTTATCTCACTTTTCACCTGTGTGGGCATTCTAATGAATTCAAAATCTGATCTTATTCTCTCCCAGCATTTTGTCTTCTGGGTATGGAATTTTTTACCCCGCTCAACCTCATTCATCTCCCTCCCATACAAATTATACAGATCATTTAGCTCTCAAAGTTGATCTGCAGCAGGGAGTGGATTTAAATGAGAGAGTTTCAGCAACTCCTAGGTTTGCTAAATGCAGCAGCAGACTTGATTCTTCTCAGCTGCTTTTCATTCGCCCTCTGCAGATGGGACTACTTGCTCAGTAGCATCCCTTTTCCAGTTATGTAGATCATCATGTTATGATCTCAACAGAGATAAAACAGTTCCTTTGTCCACTGCAAGATAATTGCTCATGGCAGGAATTCCTTTTGAGAAGCCCCAACAAGAGATTATGGTTTGTATGGATGCAAGTTTGTATGGTTAGTTGGGGCTCACTTGTTGCGCCACGGTCAGCAGCAATCGGAGTCCAGAAGAGAAATCACTTCATATCAGTCTTTTTGAAATGAAGGCTGTAATAAATTCCTTGCATTTCTGGAAGGATCAGCTTTGCGGAAAAATAATCCTTGTAATGTCAGACAATTCTGTGGTGGTGACCTACCTCCTGAAACAAGAGGGGACTAGATTACCAGACCTCTGCATTCTGGTCTGAGACTCTGTGCAGGTGCTCCAAGAACAAGATTATGGTCCAGATCAGACATATTCTCGGTAGAATTAGTGTCATGGCCAATTCATTGTCAAGAAGGGGCCTGACACTTCACACCAAGAGGTCTCTTCATCAGTCAATCAGATCTGCACACTTTAGGGGAGACCAATGATAGATCTCTTCCACCCACTTCAACCAAAACAATAAGGTTTGAGGTGTTATATCCTCATTTCCAGTTTTCACTGGAATAAAGAAGTTTTTCATTGGGCCCTACAAACTTTTCTCCAAGCATTTCAAGTAGTGCTTAAGAGCAATGAACATGTCTTACATCACTTCTTCTTTCTATGTATCAATTGAGGAGAGAGTGAATGACCACCTTCTGGATGCCTGCAGTTGGTAACTGTTTTTAGCAATAAAAACTGGTTGCATCATTAGGACCATGGAACCATCCAATCTGAGCTGGAGATGATTCAGGTCCATCAAAAGGTCTGCCAACTCGCTCACCTTGCATGTCGAAGCTAAGGCTATCAGAAAACATGTTTTGTAAATAGTAACTTCATTGAGGGTTTTGACATGGAAATAACAGTCCAGCTGCTAACAAAACTGGCCTTGAACTCAAATGCTAAGTTAACATGTTGTTTACAAAATGACTGTAATCTGACTAAAGTACAACTTACAATAATGGACACATTATAAATTCAATATACATAACACATACACTTGGTATACTCTGAGGTCTCGCAAGAACATATACATCTCATGAAATTCAAGCAATCTCTGCATTCAAATGCAGCATTTCAATCTGAGACATTATAGAAACTGTTGGCTGGTATGCACAGTCAGCCTTCTCAAGTTTCTATCTCCAAGATTTAGTATCACAAAGACAAGAAATGAATTTGGTGAGTCCAATGGTGGTGGCCCAGATAATCAGCAAACCCAGTCAACATTAGCATAACATCCTGACTGGCATGGGTTTAGCACTTTTGCTGGATTTTCCCAGATTGTTCTTGGCAAGAAAATGTAATTTGTGTCTCATTATCCATGTATTGATGTCACGTGTTAGGTGACCTTCAGTTGTGCTGCCTTCATGTTAGGTGAGCAGTTTATCCTTCATATGGGAATTCAAGCCATTATTTTCTTGAATGGTATCCGTGGAAGAGATGGATGCTCAGCATTTCCTCCTCCTAATACCTATTCTCCTAATGTGAATTTGATCATGGAACTTGTTAGTAAATTGTTTCTATGAGAATACTTACCCAGTCTAATGTGAATTTGATCATGGAACTTGTTAGTAAATTGTTTCTATGAGAATACTTACCCAATCTAATGTGAATTTGATCATGGAACTTGTTAGTAAATTGTTTCTATGAGAATACTTACCCAATCACAATACTAGTAAACCCTTCCACACCTCCCCACAATGTGAGCATCTTTATTAATGTTTCACTCAAACTGGTAAACATCTGGTATATGGGTTGCAACCTAGTGGTGGAAAGGGGAGGTAATTTAGATGAATTTCTTTCCTTTGTCAATATGTTATATAGAGAGAAAAGACAACAATCTGAGAGGTAGCAGAGTTTATTTCCTAATGTTAATGTGATCAAATAAGTATGCTCGAAATATTATTGTTGAGTTAAGGACAAAAGTTTTGAGTCCTTTTAAAAATGTCATCCTTTCAGCGTCCCGCAAATGTGTTGTCTTTTTAATCACAAATATTTGTGTTCTTTATCATTAAACCAGTTTGAATCTTGTAACTATACTGTCATTGCTCTCTAATCAGACTATTAATTCAGTTCTCATTTATTTTAAATCAGACTTTAAATTCAGTTCTCATATATTTTAATATTTCAGAGACCAGAGAATAACTCAGGATGTGGATAAGATGTGTGACAATTTTAGCCAGATTGTGGCACCATTAATTATCTCCCCATTTACAATAGCATACTATATTTATCAGTGTTCCACAAGGTGAGAAAAATTTCAAATAATTGCTACATATTACAATTTAGAGTACTTTCAGGAAAAGAAATTTGAAAAGGAATAATGTAGGTGTTACTTACCATAAAGACGTATAAAGTCAACAGTTTTTGAAACTGAACAGGGTTGCTCTGTGAATGTCACACATTTAGCAGTAAAGTTCTGTGAAAAGAAGTGAAGATAAATACTTCTTTAAGTTTCTTTTTTGTTTATAATTTGTCTATTGATGCACAAATATAATTAAATGTTTTCTTTCCTAGAGCTGCAGGGCCCACACCCCATCCTAACCTTGCAAGTGATCTGGTTATAACCTTTTTTGGATAAATGTTACTTCACTTAATCATGTAACCATTGTTAAAAACAAATTTAGATAACATAACATAAGACACCATTAACCTCTGAAATTCTTTTTTCTACCTTACACTGAATTCAAAATTCTGAATATAAAAAAGAGGGATGGTATTGTACAGTTTTTATACACCTGCTGTAAGGTGGAGTATATTATGGTATGTTATGTTGTCCATCTATCTGTTAACAATTTTATTTTTGCACAATAACTTGAGTTGTCCACCATCTACAGTTACCAAACTTTGAGGATGGTTTGCACTTGGGGGTTAGGAAGAACCCTATGGATTTTGGGGTCAGAGGGTCACTAATCAAAGTCACTGTGACTAATAGTAAAAAAAAACTGGTTTCTGCACAATAACCTGAGTTCTCCAAAATCTACAGTTACCAAAGTTTATGGATGGCTTGTACTTCAGCTAAGGAAGAACCAAGTCAATTTTGGGATTAAACTGAAAGCAGAAACATTGTTTCAGCATAATAGCTATAGTTCTACATCACATTCCTGGGCCAATCTTTGTGGATGGCTTGTACTTGAATATTAAAGAAGAACCCTATTGGTTTGAGGGTCAAATGGTCAAAGGTCAAGGTCACTTTGACTGAAAAATAAAAATGGTTTCTGCACAATGAAATTAGGTTTACATCACAGGCCTGAACCAAACTTTGTGCATGGCTTGCATGTTGGGTAAGAAAGAAGCCAATTGATTTGGGGGTCTAATGGTCAGAGGTCAAGGTCACAGTGACTGAAGAAAGAAAAATGTTTTTTGCATAATAACTTAAGCTCTGGACTACTTTTCTTGAGCAAAGTTTGTGCAAGGCTTGCACTTAATGTATGGAAGAGGCACTTTGGTTTGGGGTTCAATAGGTTTAAGGTCAGGATAATTGTGGCTCATTTAACACTGAGTTTTTCAGAATAACTTTTGTTTTAGAATAAGTTCCTTGACCAAACTTTGTGGACTTAACACTTAGGGTAATAAAGAAGCCTATAGATTCTAGCGTCTAAAAGTCAGAGGTCATGATAAGTCTGATTTTCTTGAAAAACTTGTTTTTTGTCCTCATGAAAGAATATAGACTGTGGTATGTGAGAACTTGTTAGTCAACAACATTTTTTCCTGTCTTAACTTTTCATAACAATCATTGCCACTATTTAATAGGTACCATCCATCAGTTATAGATATCATAGACAGATTTTATTTTTCCATCCAGCATCATGAAAGTATTAAGAGTAAAAAAAAATTCAAAAGTACATAGTAGCTCAGAAAAAGAACATGTATTCAGCATTTGATAACCAAAACCCAGAACTCTGGTAGCCCCTGGGCTTTGGGTGCAAGAATTGTCTAATAGTACCTTTATTATCTTTCAGTACTGGATACCTAGGACCAGTCAGTGTTCTCATCTTTTTCATCATCGCGACCATCATTAACAAAATACTGATGTCACCTGTTGTGAACTTTGTCTTTCTCAAGGAAAGAATGGAAGGATATTTCAGGTTTAAAATATTTTCTTTTCCTTTTTAGCCTACCTCTACAAAGTAGAAAACATGAAAACATCATACCTTTGATACCATAAAACATATCCATGATGTCATGAAAATGTCATATCTATGATACCATGAAAATATAATTTTCTACGTTACCACAAAAATATATCTGTAATTGAATGGTAATTACCTTAATCTGTACATAGGTTCAAGCACATGCAGATGCGGGTAAATGCTGAGTCAGCAGCCTTCTACAGGGCAGGTTCAACAGAGAGGCAGAAATCTAACACATACCTTGAGAGATTGCTCAGTACACAGAAGAAACTAGTACTCAGGGAGTATGCACTTAATTGTAAGTGTTTGAAACATTTTCCACATGCACCACTAGCTAGCATTTACATGCACATTGGAATGCACTTTGCTTTATAGATGTTAGATAATCATTCCTGTGTAATTTTCTTTGTCATTTTCCCATGCATAATAAATAAAAGTTAAGCTTTTTGAAATGGGGTAAAAAGTTTGAAAATTTGTTTCTTTTTGGCATCTTTACATATATTCCTGTGTATACATGAAAGCTTATACAATTTATCATATAATTCTGGTCATCTGCTTTTACATTCAGTGAAACCAACTTTAGCAGGCATTTACATATATAGGTAACATGCAACAGAAATTCTAACCATTCTGGATTATGCAAAATTATTACAAATTTTGTGTGAAAATTCTGCAACCAAATAATATACATGAAATTCCAGAAAAATAAAATTTTGAAACAGGAGTTTTTTATGTGAACACAGGATGAGAGAAAAATACTTCAGATCACATGTGATAGATTGGTACATATAATTTAGTTTCTTGATGTAAAAACAAATGCATGTAACAAAAAAAACCCATTCAATTACACTTTAAATTGGTAAATGAGAAACAGCAACAAATCTCCATGAGAAAGTTTGTATTCTTTCATATGCCTATTAATAAAAGTAAGCATACACTTATAATAGTAGTTGAGAATTAGTTTAATTTTGTGTGTTTTGTGTGCTGTTTTTCTTACAGATATCACATAAAAAATCCTCCACACACACATCAGACTCAAATGTGGCTTATTAAACATATATTGCGTGATGTCATATAAATACAGTGTACACACTGACACCACACAACATCATGGAGATTTGTTACAATACATGATCTAAGAAATGCTTTGATCAGGTGAAAATAAATTTTTCTTTTCCTTTCTCAAAGCAACTTGCTTCTCTAGTCTAAACAGGCTTCCAGGGCAGCTTTTTCACTAAAATACCTATGGTTAGTTAATATTCTCACGACTATTAATACATTTAAAAAACAGTTGCAGTGGTTTTTTTTCTGAAGTGGGGGGCACTGAAAGCAATGCTTGCCCGGTGTGCCGTTTCATCCAGTGCAAACTTCTGATGGCCCTACAGGCTTCCATAATAAGTTGTGAAACTTTAGACTAAAACATAGAAATATTTCAGAAATGTTCATTAATATCCATTACATTTTGAGGTAGCCTGGTCCCCAGCCCATCTGAATCTACCTCATAAGCCAAAGGAACAACAGAGGATCAATCTATGTTTTGAACGAGAATGATAATTGGATTTCCCTTAGCTTGATTATTTTGTTTCAAATCAATGTTTTGAAATCATATATTCATAATTTAATCATTTGTAGCTTACCTGGCCATAAGGCAAAGTGAGTGGGTTTGGTATAGCCCTGCGTCTGGCATACATCATCCTTCATGTGTAATCCATTCACATTGCTATTTTCAGTGTTTTCTCAAAAACTGCTTGACCAATTTCAGTCAGACTTGGTAGGAATGTTCCTCAGGACATGTTTTACCAAAATTATATAGTAACCATATGGAAAACTTCTCCAGATAAGCTGAGCCAATTTCAGTCAAACTTGGTAGGAATGTATGTTAGGACATGCTGTATAAAAGTTTGTCTAGGTTTGCTCCCCTAGCAATGTTGTGGCATCCTTAGAAACCACATGAAAACCTATTTTTGACTCCTCCAGAGCAGATGAACCTGTTTCAATCAGACTTGGTGGGAATGTTTCTTAGAACATGCTCTATCAAAATTTTGTCTGGGTACCTCCCCTTTCAGCAGTGTGGCTTCTCAGCAACTAGGTGGAAAACATTTTCGACTTCTTCTCTAGAACAGTCATATTTTGTGGGTGTGTTTCTTATGAAATTCTCTGTCTAAATTTTGTTTGGGGTGGCTCCCTAGCATAGGTGTAGCTTCCATAGTAGTATCAGGGTTGCATCTAGGATGCACAATTGTGAATATCCTGCTAAAATCAAAATTTTCATGTGAAACTTTTGTAATATGTTTGGACACAATCAAATAAAAATAAGGACTGGGTGCACATTTTCATTAGTCATGTGTGCGTTATTTCCATGAAATGTAGCAATTACCAGTTTTGCTCCTTTACAGTGTTGCTATTGTGGACCACCATTTCAGTTGATTGAAGAGCGATGGTAGCTGAGGAATGCCAAATTTGGTGGAACTAAAACTTAAGTTTCTTTAACAAAATGAATTATGTCTAATCACATTGAGCTGAATGTGATTGAACATATTTGTTTCGTTAAAGAAAATGCACCCCTGATTCAAACGACTTCAGCATTCCTCAGTTACCATCACTCTTCAAGCAACTGTAATGGCAGTTCAACAGTGTTTGAAAATGCAACCACTTGATTGTGCCTGGATTTACTCTGATAAGAAAAAACATCAGAGTAAGTATAGTATGAATAAAGCAATTAGACTTAGCTGTGCAACAGTGACAAAATGGGCTGCCAACTATTCATGAAAATTTGCTTCAGTTTCCTGTTAACATTGAACAGAACTACGGCACTGATTGTTATGGCAGTAAGACATCCCCCCCCCCCCCCAGTCCCCAATCATACACATCAGGGTCAACATCTTACATTGTATGACTACCATCATATTATGTACCAGCTGATCATGATCCATGCCATTTTGTTCTATTGATGAATTTGAATGATGGATAGTCATGCTGATGCATCACACATGATGTTTAGCATATGTTGACTTGCAATTCCTTGTTCTAATTTCAGTGAACAAGTCAGTATTGGATGTGTTTATGGAGATCCTTCATTTCAGTTGTACTTTCTTGTGTCGGCAAAGTTAAATCAATCAGTGTGGTTTCAAAACTTAAGGATGGACATATGAGTGATTGTATGCTGGAAATGCAGCCCTGTTATGGCTTTTATTGGCAAGTGAAAAAAAATCACAAAAATCTCTTTTTAAACATTAGCAAAATAAAGAAAATATGGATTTTAATTTTCATATTTTAACACTAGTGAAAAAGGAATACATTTAAAGCACTCACTCTTGTTTGCTTTCATTTTTAGTTAACAATTTGTATGATCTTTTGATAGGCCTCAGCTATGACTAGATTTGCCCCCCTTTTTTCAGCTTTAATGGGGGACAGTACCAAAATTTACTAAATCCTAGATGTAACCCTGCAGTCATGTGGTAAACCCATTTTCAACTTTAGGCTTCTTAGCAACCAGGTGGAAGACCTGTTTTAAACTTCTTCTATAGAAGGGCTGAGCCAATTTTGATCATACTTTGTAGGAATTTGCGTTAGAACATTCTGTATCAAAATTATGATTGTAGTGGCTCCCCTAGCAATGGTATCGCTTCCATGGTAGCTATATGGAAAACCTATTTTCACTTTCTCCAGAAAAGCTGAGCCATTTCAAACAAACTTTGTAGAAATGTTTCTTAGTACATGCTGTATCAAAATTGTGTCTTGGGTGTCTGCCCTAACAATGGTGTGGCTTCCATAGCAACTAGGTGGAAACCTACAAATGCTTACGAAACTAGATGTTATAAGTAGAGTCCTAGTGTGAACACCTTTCACATACATACAAAAGAATCCAATGCACTATCTAATCCAACTGAAGTTACTCAAAGTCAAAACATAGTTAAACAACATGTCAGATACCACCAGTTTTACCAAATAGCTGGAAATTATCCTATTAAACCAATGTATGCCAGATGAGCAATATTAGGTCCTCTTGAGGTTATTGGTAATTCATCGTGCTAGACTCAGTCAATTTACATACATTGGTTTGTATATTTAAGTGTGGTTTTATACTTCACTTGCATTCATGACATTCTAACAATTGATGACATCAGAATCTATATAAAACTTCTTCTTCATATGGTCTGTAGGTAATTGTTCATTAGCTCACCTTAACAAGACGAGGGGAGCTGTTGAACTAGAATCATATACATATGTACAGTCTGTATGTATTTCTACCATTCTTTCTTCCTAGGTCATGGAAAACAGTTTGGAGTGGGTTACATAGCACCTAATTTCCTAAGGAAGGAGCTTAGAGGGCAAAATTTGTACATGTGCGTTATTTGTCCATTCTTGGTTAAGTTTTTGTGTTTAGCTCATGACCACATAGGATTTTTGCACCTCAGTATATACTGTTATATATCTGATCATGAATCTTTCTGAGGGGATGCATCTTGGTGAGTACTACACCCCCATAATAGAATAGATCACTATGACCCATATTTCATGCTTAACTGATTGTGGTTCAGTTGTTATTTCTCAAACACTGTTCATGCTAGAATCATTGAATTAGATTATTGTATGCATCTTTTAGTACCAGACCCATATACAATAAAATAAGGTCACTGTGACCTACATTTCACATTTTACTGGTGTCTGTTAAGTTTTTGCATCTAGCTCATGACCAAATAGGTTTTCTGCATGCTATGTACATCCAATTCTATCTAGAATCTAGAATCATGTAACTTGTGAAGGGATGCATGTTTTTATTTTTTATTTTTAGAACAGAAAGATGCAGAAAATTTTTACAAAGAGAAAAAAAAGATACATATAAAACTGATACATGTGTATGTATATATATATATATACACAAGCAGAATTAATACATTAAGTGTAAAGTTGAAAGATTCAAGAGGGGATGTATCTTGATGAGCAATACACCCTTCACTGGCTTTAGTTAAATTTTGTGTTTGATGTTCATTGCATATACTTATAGAACCACACCTTTAGATCAAAAGAATCTCACAGAGACAGTGCTCAAAGAAAAATAATTTCAGACACAGGCCTAGGGCTGGTAACTTTAAAAAAGTCACAATCCCTGACTTAAAATCCACAAAGCCCAGACTCCAATTCCATGTGCTCAAAAGGGCCCTAATTTTTACTATAAAAAGTAAAAAAACAAAATCATATTAAATTGACTTGTGTGTTTATTCAGATCACAAAATATTTCAAGTAAAGCAATGTCTTCCTCCAGGTCCTGATGTCAACCATTCTCCAATTGCTCTATCAATGTCCTCTTTAATCCTTGGATCAGCAGTGTTGATGTTCATTAACATCTGAAGCATGTCTTGCTTTATACAGTTTCTCTTTACACTTTTGATGTTGTTCATAGGTGCTGCTTAATATGTTTAACCAGTGTTGCATTACTTACTCAAGTGTTTATAAAAAAAAATCATTCTTTGGTCGGTCTTTCCTTTTTATATCACCTCTGCCAAAGGACGGCTGATTTTTAATCAAAGACTCAGAAGCCATCATGGACCACCTTTGATCCGTTTATTACTTATAACACCTCAAAAAAACATCTCACATTTTGGCCTAAACTCTCCAGATTACAATAATAAGGTAATCACTTAACGGCTTGTTCTGTACACATTTTAGCTTTAATATGATTACCCCAGTACTCAGCAGCACACCACTTCACCGGTCACAACAACTGCTGAAACAGTTTTAGTCCTCAGTAGACTGGTTCTGACTGGTTTCTGTAATGTGTAGATAGAACATGCAAAATAGGGTTTTTTTTCTTCTTTTTTTAAATAAAAAAAAATCAGTTAATTTTCAAAAGAAATCGATTTCAACTATAAAACGGTATGTGCAGTAGATGGCCTTAAAAACGGTATTTTTGTCCCCTCTTGTAGAATAAACTTTGTATGTTGAAAAAAAGTGAGTACCAATAAAAGGTAAGCCAGGCAATCTGTTCCCCATTCATAGGTCACATGCTTTGCTTTGTACACAAAGTTTACAGCTTTCGATAGAAGTACCGTAAGTAGATGATCTTCATATGGGTAAGGGGCATACATGGAGATAAATGTTAATAATTTACTAGTCCTTCAACAATTTGAAGAAAAAAAATCCAATTTTTTTTTTTTCAACAAGCCTGATGGGCACTTAATTTCGAATATAGGAGGGGCCTAATCTGAAATTAGAGGGGACCCAGGCGTCAGGCTATTGGATTTTTTTTAGCATTGCAGAGACGTATATTTCACCTTTTACTGGCTTTGGTTAAATTTGAGCATTTAGCTTTATATGATCACATGATAATTAATATTTTCAATGGCTGCTGGAGACAACTAAAAGCTTCATAGAGGTGAGCTATCATTGACTACATTCTGGGTTTTTTTTTCAGTTTCCATCAATGTGTTTGATTACTTGGGCAGCATTTTGAGCTATCTAATCATTGACTACATTCTGTTTTTTTTTTCAGTTTCCATCAATGTGTTTGATTACTTGGGAAGCATTTTGAGCTATATAACCATTGGCTTCCCAATATTTATAGGAGTTTACAACAGCCTGTCTGCTTCAGATCTGTCTGCTCTCATCTCTAAGGTAATGTAGGTTTTCTTCTCAGATAAGATTTAAATGGATTCGGTATTGTAGTTCCAGGTATGGAACTGATTGTTTGTTTATTTTTTTGCTTCTCACAAGTGAGAAGCATCACATACAAACCTTGAAATGGGTAATGTTACCAGTGAAATGAAAAACAAAATGCAGAGCAAATGCAGAATGAATGAAAACAAAATACATAATGAATGCAAACAAAATGCAGAATGAATGCAAATAAAATGATGAATGCATTTTAAAGAAAATGAAGAATGCAGATGCAGAACAATGAATAATAAACAAAGATGGAACAAAATGCAAATACATTTCATTAATGGATTTGAAAATCAGTTATTTTCAAACTGCTGCTGGAGTTGCACAGTTGAAAGCCTTTTCGTACGATAATCCAGGATAATCCACGAGCAGATTCTTTATACTGACAGACAACTTTTCACCCTTACAAATCTTGATATTGTTCTTATTGAGGCAGACATAAACAACTGCCAGGGATGTGATTACATCATTATCAGTGATTGTATCTGTACAATATTTATTTTAACTAAAAAAAATAACAATATTTACTCTGCTGACAAGTACTCCACATCTAAATTTTTACATCTTTACTCCACATCTAAATTTTTACATTTATCACAGTTGCAGTTCTGTTTTTATTGATTGTAATTTCATCGCTGTCTTTTGCATTTAATGGATTCTTTTTATTTTTATTAAAGCACACTTTTATAGAGACAAGATACCAAAAACAATAGTTAAACTCGACTTTGGTAAATGTAAATTCATTCTATATCATTACAGGAGTTATGCCCCAAATTGTCCATCCTACTGGTTTTGCTTTCTGCAATATCTTTACAGAGGTTTATTGGATTTCAACCAAATTCAACATGTGGTTTTATTTAGATGGGACCTTGAAACAATTCAATTTTCAGTGTTCCTTGACTTAATTTACAGGAGTTATGCCCCATACATGCCCATCTTACCGTATATACTCAAGTATAAACCGGGTCAAAATGCAAACAGCATAGACCCTGATCTGCCATCACATAATGCGCCCGCAGATCAGGGTCTGTGTTGTTTTTTCTACTAATAAGTCCTTATAAACTGCATAGACCCAGATCTGCCAGTGCATTATGTGACTGCAGATCTGGGTCTATGCAGTTTGCAGTTGGTATTGGATTATATGCGAGTATAGATGGTAAGTTTCTGACTTTGGTTTGTGCAGCATAACTTTACCAAGAATTGTTGGATTTCAACCAAATTTGGCATGTTTCTTTATATTGATGAGTAGGGATAGAAGTCTAGGAATCAATTATCTGAAGCTTGCAGTTGATATTATTCCGATGATCATGTCTGTCTCTACAGTAATTTCATACTCTTTGTTCCCCCTCCTGTTTCATTACTGCTAGAACCATAAATTGTACCATTTGGCCTTTCTTTTTGTAAGCTATGGATCTAACTGTGATGGAATTGATGTAATAATGAAGTATATGTGCCCTGAATTAATAAATTTCAAACTGAAAAAAAGAAAGATCACAAAGTGTCTTGGGCACAGCAGCCAATATTGGCAAGACTCTTATGACTGGAAGTTACATCACTTGATGAGCGGTGTTAGAACAAGATTGTTATCTCTGATATTGACTCCACCACATGCAGATACCACATACAAAACATATTCGATCTAGATTGTACACGGAAAGAAACTTGCCTACCAAGGAATTTTATTCATTTCAAAAAGTTAAAAGAATTTTCTGCATTGATCCCAAACTCTGAATTTTGTATTCATGGTTTGTACATTATACAAACCACAGAAAGTATTTGTGGGACCTAGGCTAAGTAAATTTACATCTGTTTGTTGGACTGCCGACGTATCAAGAATGCAAAATATAGTTTTAATAGCAGTAATACAATATCTGCTACTATTGCATTGCTTACCTTTTCTGGAACACCCAAGTCCCCAGTCCAAGCTTAATATTTCCTTCTCCAATTAGTAATTGGAGGCCCAGAATTTAAAAGAACAGATACCGATCTGATTCCTTAGTCATAGCCGAGATATGGAATACCTTCCTCTTTTTCTTTGGATTTCACGCAAGTACACGTGTGCCAAGATCGCTCATCAAAATTTGCCTCCTTTGTCGTTTTTAAATGTCTTTTCTGCCAGTCTTATACCTTTTTGTGTCAGGAGTGTTTTTCTTCTCAGCTCTTGGATTATTTGAGTATTTTTTGTGTTTCTTTTACTAATTTTGAAGGGTTTTTGTGCCTTGCTTAGCAGGTGTAACTTCAATTTATTGTTAACCCTTTCTTTGTAACTGGTGTTTGGGTAAGTATTGCCTGCCTTCTTTGGTTCCAGGCTATCTTGTTTTTGTAATTATTTCTCTTTAAGAGAGATAAATATGACGCAGGGTGTGGGTAAGTACAGGCACAAGAAGTCCTCGTGGGATACACACACCATCTACCTATCATGCAATACACTGGTTGTGCATGCTTCGACAGATGTCCTATATGTTGGGTATGGACAAATCAAGTGTGGGAATTGGTGGAAAGTCGATGCACTTATAGAGGGAAGAGGAAAAGCTCCACTTCCTCATCACAAGATGACCTCCTCTCATTCCAGGAGGGGTGCAGATCCCTTCCTGGTTTAGGGAAGTCATCTTCCCTTTTTGGGCTGAAACAAGGAGCAATCTCCATTGTGTTAGAGATTGCCAAAAGGCTCAGGATCCGTGACATTTGGTCTGATGCCATCAGTGCAAGTAAAGGATAGATTGTTGGCCCCTCCCAAGGGAGGGAAAGTGCCTGAGAGTGAGTCTTGCCTTCCCAGCAGGGATCAGTGCCCTCTCAAGGTAGGCATAGTGCCAGTGACTGATATAAGTGATTCACGCCCTCCTGATAACAGAAACTAGCAGCAATCTCAATATGATAGGTCAGAGGCATGCTCATCTGTCAGATTTTTATCACCAGACTGGTCTTTGACAAGAGACCAGATACCAGGTGTCAGTCACTGGTCACTGGACTCCAGTCACCAGGTGCCAGTTGGCAGTAACTGGACGACACTGGCAGTAACTGGATGACATTCACCAGACACCAGTCAACTACCAGTCACCAGACTCTGAGCACTGATTACTGGTCACCGGGCCACACCATTTGAGCAGTTCAGCACCAGGCTTTGATAATCTGTCTGGGGACAGATATCAGGTCAATACCACTCCACCCAGCATCTCTGTGTTACCATCCAGAGCATATGGGGATAGGGAATTGAGTTTTCCTCACACATCTGGGGAAGGGGATTGGGTCAGTATCCCCCTTACCCATTTAATCCCTATTGAATTTGGGGACCACCCCTTAAATGGTAATGAGTCTCCTCCCTCTTACCCCATGACATCATAGATGCTCCTATGGCAGATGTGACAGGCTGGGGACCTGCTCAATCACCTCCTGTCTCGTCCGACAAAAAGGAGGCAGTCTGCCTCTCTGCTCCAAGACCGTTGAGAAGGGGTCAGTGATCCCATTCGCCTAGGAGGACAGCTAGTAGGGTCAGTCCCATTACCCCCAGTGAGTGGTTATGCGATGACACAAGCCCTAAATAGATGCCTCCCTCTTCAGAGAGGGATGCCATGGAGGACAGTCCTGTCTTGCCTTGGGAATGGGTTCAGGATGACAATGTCCTTTCTGGTGGACTCAAATGAATTCCAAAAAGAGCTGGTTGTCACATGCCTTTCCCTTCCATTTGAGTCCCCTGCCCCTGCTCCTTCCCATCTGTCAGGTCAAGTGTTGGAGGAGGAGGAAGTCTGGACATTTGATAAATCTTGTGCCCAAAGCCTTCTGGGGCTGAGGACACCAAGATTCTCTCCAATCTGGAGAGGTTTTTGGGTGCTACTCTCATTCAGATCTTCTGCTGCTTCAGCACTCTGATATGGTTTGAGAGCTTGTGCAGAAGTTTTGCCAAGGCCAAGAATCTACCAGGCATGAGAAGGGGTGGTCTGTCTCCCCCTTATATGCTCCAACTGCTGGTCTCTTCTATCTGGTTCATTCCCCTTCTTGGCCCCTTAAATCTCCCCCCTTTGACTTCTGTGCATCCCAAGTGGGGATATTGGCTGGGACCTGGGCTTGTCTCTCGGTAAAGGCCTTGGAGATTAAGGCTCAAACCCTAGTGCCTCCCATGCTGATCTCTTATTGGCTGCCTCCTTCAGTCTCTAAAAGGAGGAATTGTTCTCTCCAGCAATATGTCAGCACTTGCTGGAGACTGTGGCAATAAGGTCAAGGCATGTGCTCCATGTTAGTGGCACCCTCTGCTGAGCTTCTCCACCTCAACAGGGATACCGCCTTGGAGTCGTTTAAAGTCTTACTGGATCACAGTAAGAACCTTTTGAGGGCTGTACCGCTTGAGGTGAAGAAACTCTTTGGAGGCCTCATCCCCTCTATAGCATCACAGGATTTAAGGGCCCAACAACACTGGTCCCTAGCCACAACTCCAGGCACATTAAAACCAGCAAGGAAGCAAGCACAACCTGACTGACCACAGGGGCCTCCTCACAGGTTCTTCAAACAGGCTCCAGTTCAGACTCCTCACCCTTCCCTGAGGAAGGAGGTGGTCAGCCGTAGGGAGTTAAATCCTCTTGCACAGCATCGTCCTTTTCCCAGCTCCCTATCAGCTCAGATTCTTCTTGGATCTGATTTTCATCACTGTCCTGATTCACAGTCCAAACCCAACTCCTTTATGTACACAGATGCATCAGATTTGGTGTGGGGTGCTCACCTGGAGCCAGAGGGTGTAGTTCAGGGACTTTGGTATTGGGAAGAAGTGACCCTTCATATCAACAACCTAAAAATGTGGGCGGTGTTTCTAGCCCTACTATGGTGTGCCCCTCCTCCCACCCTGCTCTGATGTCCTGTAGTCTCGGTCCAAGTCAAAAGAGCAAAGTATTCCATATGTTTGCTGTGACTTAGGAATCAGACTGGGATCCTGTTCTTTTCAATTCTGGGCCTCCAGTTACTAGTTAGAGAAGGGACTATTTAGTTTGGACTGGGGACTTGGCATTCCGGAATGGTAAGCAATGCAATAGTAGCAGGTAAGTATTACATAATTAAAACCAGTTTTACCCCTTCAAAAATGACATTTTATGGCACAACAAACCTTTAATAATGTAAGTATTCATTTGCATGCTTTCAGAACATGTTTTGAACGCAATCTGAGACAAACATTCGCAATTAGGATTTTGGGAGGAGGGGTGGGTGGCAAAATAAATGTTACTTCTGATATTTGATTTCTAGAGTTCAGAATCGATCCTCCACATTCTAATTTACTATCATGATAATCAGTTTATCATTCTACCCAGTAATGATGAGGCCTTGAATGAGTTCCATTTTCAACATGCCATATTTAGAAGAATTATGTGTCCTGATTTCCCATTATCTTAACTTTGGGTTCTACAGCATAACTTTTCTCAGGATTGTTGGAGTTCAACCAGATTTAGAATTCACCTTTATATTAATAAGACTTTGAATTAGTGATTTCTAGCATTCCACAACATCATTTACATGAGTTATGGCCGTTGACTATTCATTCTCATGACTTTGTTTTCTGCAGCATTGTTTTACCAAGGATTTTGTATTTAAATGACTTTTAACATGCAGCTTTATATAGTTGAGATTACCAGTGAGCTTTATTTCCAGTATTCTTTATCATCATTTCCTAACATAAGTTCCTCTGATTAAATATGTATTTATGTGCATATGTATGTATGCATGTATAGGGTTTATTGGCTTGTCAGCAGAGTCCTGTCTATATAGTACCAATTAAAATTTTTTTATAAAAATATAAAGGAAAAAATTTTGAATTTTTTTTAATTAAGGTCCTGCCGAGTAAATTGTAGTGAATGGGACCCTTTGTGATGCCTGCATCACTAATAGTTCTTATTTGCCTAAAACATATGCTGCTTATCTAGTGCACTGCCTTCTTCTTGATCGCAAATTTTCTGCACATTATTAAATAGATACCATCTATACTCGTGTATAAGCCGGGTCCAAATGCAAACAGCATAGACCCTGATCTGCCATTGTTCTAATGATTAGTCCTTACAAACCACATAGACCCAGATCTGTCAGTGCATTCTTCGATGGCAGATCTGGGTCTATGCAGTTTGCAGTTGGTATGGGGTTATATGCGAGTATGTACGGTACATAAAAGACTTTTAGAAATGTGTAGGTTTAGAAAACAAAGAGAAAGGTATGCTTAAATAAGAAAGTACAGTTAACATGTATACAGTTGTTCCCTCATATTAGGCCACAACTTCTGCAATAAAATGGTGGCAATATAAAAGGGTGGCTTGTCATGAGTAGTACAAAATGTGTAAATATACTATGTTGGTGTCAGGAAAGGTTGTCTTTCTTGGGAAATCCCTCTCATGAGTGAGACCACTGTATATTTGTGTGTTTATGATTTAAGCATAAACGGAGCGATGGGGTGATAGTGTAGATTCAAATCAAGTCTAGTTTGATAATTTAACAAATGAAACTGTAATCCAATGGAATTGTGTTGAAATATATTTTAGAAAAAAAATCAAATAGTTGAATGCTTTTTAGATTTCAAATAGCTGACAGAGATTCATTTTCAGAACTCATCTCTAGTCTTATGGCAAGTCTGTTTCTGAATCTTTTCTAATATACATGTCCTAAAAATCTTCAAAGGGCTTGAAATGATTAATTGAGAATGGGTTTACAAAACTTGGATACATTATGTTGTACAAATTAAATTAGTATACTTGTGGATTTCTAGGTTAATAGTCAGAGTTTGTTCTTATTTCAGAATGCTTTTGTTGTGATTTACCTGATCAGCTGCTTCACAAAGTTAATTGATTTATCTTCTCAAGTCACAGATCTGGCAGGTACAACTCATAGGTAGGTGGACCAGGAAATTTTTTGTCTCACCTGTATAAGCAGGTTGGGACTAATAGGGTCCATCAGATGTGGTATAAGGAAATCCCATTGATGTGGAATATGGAAATCACACCCAAGGGTCAAATTTTGTTTGCATGAACAAAACTTTGTCAAATTCCTGACCACAAATTCTGATTGAGTGGGTGGGATGTCTCTGTTCCACATTAGCGCATATGAATGATTTTTTTTTTCTGTAATTTTTCACTAAGAAATAGGTTTGCAAAAAAAAGGATGGTGTATCATTGGTAGTGATATACCATCTGTACTCACTTATAAGTCTGATCCAACAGCAAACTGCATAGACCCAGATCTGCTGTTGCTTAATGTGCAGGCAGATCTGGGTCTATGCAGTTTGTTAGGATTAATCAGTAGAACAAACAACATTGACCTTGATTTTCTGGTGCATGATGCAACTACAGATTAGGGTCTATGTTGTTTGCAGTTGGATCCAACTTATAAGTGAGTACAAATGGTAGCTTTAGAAATACAGAGTCTTTTTTATAAGTTTTTATATCATTAGAAAGAGCATACAAAAATTGCATCAACAGTGTCAGTAATTGCACGCATGTGCAATAGGTGTATCCTACATGACTTTCTCAAATGGGCAGTCTGTGTCTGACATATATATGAATGAGAGAAATAGGTATCACTTTTCTAGCAGCAACTGCATCATCAACAGCATTGAAGTCTTGTGTTAAGGTATTTGCAAGTTGGGGGTAGGGGGAATACATCAATTCATGGATTTTGATGGGACACTGTGTTCCACATTACAATTTATTTATTTTTATGCTGAAAGGTGCATTGGCTGTACTTTTGAATAAAATAATAAAAACTTCAACACTCAGAAATTTTAGTGTATCTGTGACATTTGACCTGTTTTGTCTTATTATGAATAATATTATGTTTCCTGCTTAACGATTTATCATTTTAGTCGGTGGTTGTTTGTAGAAATAGTGCTGATTATCAGTATATGAATGTTTTACTCAAGAATATCACATTTGGCTCTAGGTATGGTTTTAGAGTCTTCAGATGTATTCACTGACATTGTTTCAGGTTCAAGTTTTAGGGCAAGTTCTTATTTATACATATATGATTTTTACTTTCATCAACTCATCAAGTTATCATGTGTTTTTTTTTTCTTCAGGGCTGTTACTTATTAATAATGATTACAAGGAATATGTTGTGGCTTGTACAATATGTGTTTGTTTGTTTATGTTGGTTTTAATGGCACTTTTAACACATTATTGGCTATATCATACAAAGGTTTGGTTTGGGTTTTGTGGGGTTTTCAGCACATGATAGGTTTATACATGGTGGTTAGTTAATTTGGTGGAGAAAGAACCCCAGAAGAACCATTGACCCACATGAAGCTACTGGCAAGCTTTCTCACATACCCAAATTGATAGAGCCAAGACTCAAACTCATACAGAGGTGAGATGTGTGAGTGATCTTTAAAGGCAAGTACCTTACACCACTCAGCCACCCAGGGTCCCTGTCATGCAATGGAAATGGGAGCGAAATGCCTTTCCCAAGGATAAACTGAGGCAGCCAATCCAGGCTCACCCAGGGCCCCTATCATGCAATGGAAATGGGAGCTAAGTGCCTTTCCCAAGGATAGACTGAGGTAGCCAATCCAGGCTAGTCTGGATGGGTATTGAACCTGCAGCCCATGGATTACGAGTATGACTCTACAACTTTCCCATGTTCCACCATTTTTTAACATTTGTAACAGGGTGAGGCAATGAAAGGTTAGCACTTCTTCGAGTTAAAAACACCTGTCACACAATGTATGGCACCCTTTTCCAACATCCTGATTTGGACCCAGTTTCTCTCCCCTCAAGCCTCCTTCCAGCAGAAAATGCATTGCTCATGGAAAAATATCACCACTGGGCAGTTTTTATACTTTCAATTATCATAGAGGTGATTACAAGGTAAAGGCAGATAGAGATAGAAAATCACTATTCCACAGATTACATAATTGATTGACAATAGCCAGGATGATTTTGTTTGCTAGTCATTTTAGCTTTGTTTTGGGAGAGTTGCATTTACATAGTTAAAGTACATAAAGGTGAAACGACCTAATTCATTTGAAGTAAGGTAAATCAGAGGTGAGTGTTGAAGAAACAAAAGTTATTACACTTCATTGCCTTGAATGAGAATGTTTAAGCCATCTTTATTTAGGATCATTGGATAGTGCAGCAATTTTTCTTTGAAGTTAGATTTTACTCCATAATAAAATGTCAAACATGATTATGTCAGTAGTTGGAATGATAAAATTAGGAACAGTGTTGAAGTGTGATTTATTTTTTAAGGCAAAATGTGTTGTAACACAGCTGTGATTCAGGGAAAGATGAACCATCTGTGAAGCAAGCGAAACCCAGCAAAACTAAATTTCAGAACTCCTGGTTGACTGAATTTTACTTTGTGAAGTACAGCAGCAAGGGGGAGCATTTTATACTTTTCACATGCTGCAAGCACCATATTAACATTAGTCATTCTGCAATATATGATATCAACAGTCACATGTGAACATGAGCCTGCATTGGGACAATTGCACCATTGCAAAGCTCAATCCCAAAAGTAACATGTTTAAATAATCATTGACAGACCAAGTGACAAGAGCTGAAGTGCTTTTCTGCTATTTTGTTGCAGAGCAAAATCTGTCCTATGCAGTTGCTGATAATTTTTCAAACCTATGTAAGGAAATGTTTTCAGATAGCAATATCACTAAGAAAAGATATTTGTCACTCCCTCACAATATTGCAGATACAGAAAAAGACCATTTTCAATTCTGAGACATATTTAGCAAGATTTTTGGGGAGGTTTTAAACAGTACAATCCAGTCTCTTAGGAGGGCAAAGAAGAACACCTTGCATAACCTTCAAACCATCCAGTGAACTAATTAGAGCAACAATGGCTACAAGTACAAGTTCGTACTGTATTCCAGTGGATTTTAAAGAAAGAAACTTTATATATTGTTTTATTTAATGCATGTTTATCTGTGCATGCATGGGTGTGTGCATGCATGTGTGTGTGTGCATGCATGTGTGTGGTGATGATATTTGACAATGCTAAGTCTACCAGGTATTTTGTTTTGGGAAATGTATTAAACAGAGAATATGGATACTTTATTTTATTTTTATCAGATATGAATTTGCAGTCACTATCTGTAATCTTATAACTTAGTTTCAAATGTACAATGTTGCTTATATGGATCGGATGCACTGACCCCCCTTAGGAGCATGGAACACACTTTTTTAGGCTAAAAAATCCCCCAACACCGCCTGGATGGTGTGCAGGTATTCTGTATACTAGTTCAGGGTGCGCTTCCTTGCAGTCTGAATCATCAGACTCTGGTAAGTCATGGACTGGGTTATGTCTCACTTCATGACCACCTCCATGCTACCTGGACGATATTCTCCAGAAACACAAGGGGAGCACGTTTTTGTACAAAGACATAAAGCACTTGGTAGGATTTTAAAAATGGAAATAAGTCCAGACCACATTTTCCTGCAAATCTTAATCCAGCATATAGAAAAATGTAGATCCAGTTTTTAAATAGAGAGTACAATAATGGAAACTGGATGTCCTGGAAGCAGGGACTCTCAATTCATTGAGCTCTGTAAGACATGAAATCCCTCATTTCCCTCATGCCTCAGATTCCTGATCAGCAAGGAAAAATCTGATCGCATCCTTTCCCAGCATTTCATTCATCTGGGAATGGAGTTTCAAACCTCTCAAAATTGAGCTTGCCTCGCTCTGGAGCATCTCTTGAAGATTATCTCTTTCTTGTCCTCAATCTGCTTGGAGAGTAAGATTTCAACCAGGGAGTTTCTTCACCTATTGGGTCTTCTCAATGCATCCACAGATCTCCTAGTTTGGGGCTGCTTGTTCATGAGACCTCTGGAGATGATCTTTCTGTCACAGTGGCAGCCAGAACTTTGCAAACTTGATCATAGTTGTGGATTGTATCATGCTCCATCTCATCAAATGAGAGGACCTTAAGGTGGACATTCCACTCCAGTATCAGTCACCAGAAATCTTGGATTGGACAGATGTCAGTACAACAGGCTGGGGTTGCCATTTTCTGCCCTCTAACTAAGTGAGTGGGATTTGGTTCCTTCAGGAGTGGTCCATGCACATCAGCCTCCTAGTGATGAAAACCATAGTGAATGCCTTTTGATTGTGGCAGGAGATGCAATCTGGATTCTGATTCTTTCTGATACTGCTCTTGTCAGTTATTTCTGAAGGCATGAGGGAAAACAAATCCCCAGATCTCTGCCTTGTTAGGAATTTTCTCAGGTGTTTCTCAGGTGCTGTCATCATTGATAAAGCCACATTCAAGTTTGCTACAACCCAATGAGGCCTAATGTCCTAGTGGACCCACTGTCCAGGCAGACTCAACTGAGTCGCATAGAATGGTCCATTCAGCCCTCAGTCTTCAGTCAGATCTGTCCTGTGGGGTTGACTCCTAGTTTGCCACATGGTGTAATTCCAGGCTCCTAACCTTCGCAATGCCTGATCCAAAAGCCTTGGCAGTTGATTTCAATCCAAAAGCCTTGGCAGTTGATTTCAATCCAAAAGCCTTGGCAGTTGATTTCAATCCAAAAGCCTTGGCAGTTGATTTCAATCCAAAAGCCTTGGCAGTTGATTTCAATCCAAAAGCCTTGGCAGTTGATTTCCTTTTGCTGAACTGGAACAGTCTCGATAATCTAGAAATGTATGCTGTTTTTCTGGCACTTCACTGGTGCATCAACTGCATAAGGCATTGCTGTGTCATGGTCGCTACAGACAAGGCATTGGTCATAGTGTACCTTAGATGCCAAGGTAATTCAAAAGGCAAGGGAATCCAAGTGCAGACTAATCCTGGGAGAAATCTTGGATAAAAAACTCCTTCCATCCCAACCCAAAAATATTAAACTGCACACTTGGCTCACATCAAACAGGCCTTCAGAAAGAAACATTTCTGCAAACAGGTGGTAGACAGAATTGCTTGGGCAAGAAGGCTCATCACTTTGAAAGCCTATGACAGGAAATACATTGTCTTCTCCCAGTGGTGCAAGCAGAAAAAACCTCACTAATTTAAGAGCCTCTGTACCACAAATCACTAACTTGCTCCATTAACTTTTGAGAAGAAGTTAGACCTGACCATGATCAAGGGATACCATTCCACAATTTCTGACATGTTCTTCCATCTTAGAAGGGAGGTTATAGATCAGAACAAAGACTTCTCTGACCTACTTGCCAATTTTGACTTATCTCGATTGAAGGCCTTGGCCCTTTTTCGAAATTGGACATGTTGTTGGTGTTTACATGGTTAAACACAAGTAACCATTTGAACCTCTGTCCAAAGCCTTGCTGACTCACCTTTTGTACAAGACCTGCTTCCTAGTTACACTAGAATTAGCAGGCAGAATAAGTGAAATTCATGCCTTGTAGTAATGGGGAGCAGTTTAAATTTAAAGATTGATGATTAGTTCATCAGAACTGATCAACCATAAAATATGATCAGTTGGAGATATTTTTTTGTATATTTCAAATAAAATCTCATTTTCACATTCTTGGATACATTTTTCTGCATCTGTGAATTCAATGAATTATCACTATCACCAGGTTATCTTACAAAAACTCCGAATGTCTGGTACCAGTGATTGAGAACGGATAAGGGTACATGTCTGTAATGTTCCATCATTGATCTAATTAACATGTCAGGTTGAAAATGTTACAATTAACAGTGTACAAACAACATATTCCAAAGAAGAAATCTTAAATTTTGTTATTATCAATTGATTATTGAAAATCATGACTGAATGCTCGGTTGTTTGGCTTTTCCAAACAATCTTTGATTATTTTGATTAATCATCACACCTGTAATGCCTTATCAGTCAACCTGGACTTTTTGCACTTCTGCCATGATGTCTTGGTTTCTCTCAATACCGTTCCTGGTTTCATTGCCAAGAACTGTCTGCTTTTTATGGGAAATGTCTTTCATTTTGAAACCTTTGTCTTCAATAGACCCTGCTTTGCATAGCCTCTTCTGGACCCTGTCAGAGCTTTCAATTAGTGCCTGAAATGTACTGAGCCAGTCGGAAGATAAAGATCTTGTTTGTTCTTACCACTCAGAACAAAAGGACCATATTTCTACTCAGGCTGTTTCATCCTAAAGCCATTGGGTTATTTGTTCAAGACAGTATGAATTTCAGCCTAGTGTTTGGGCACAACTGTTCTCTGACTGACATTGTTTAAGCCATGTGATGGAAGTCTGATACAACATTCTCCAGCTTCTGTCTATGAAACCTTTAATTGCAGAAGGCTCAATTTGACCTGGTGGGGCCTAGATCAACAGTTCAGCATGCACCTTCCAAGGTCCCTCAGCATCTTCTTAATGATTGAGGTTACTCTGCTTCAGCTGGATTTGTGTTTGTGGAAGCAAATTAGTAATTGGAGGTCTAGAATAAAAAACAACATGATCCCAGTCTGATTCCTTGGTCCAACAATCAGAATATCTTCCATCTTTCCCTTGGACTTCATACTTTTATACAAGTGTCTCTTGGGTGCTCAACACTTTGTCAATTTAGGCATCTTTTTGGCATTTTTACTGTGAATTGAATCTTTTTTTGTGTTGTATTTGTTTATTTCTCCACAGTCTTTGCTTTTTTTTTCATGTATGTGCCCATTTTCATTGACTTGAAGGGTCTTAAGTACATTGCTAGCAAAACAGTGTTTCTTGTATTTTATTCCTTATCGTAACCGGTGTCAGTTTAAGTATATCCTACCCTAGTTTATTCCGGTTAAATGTTGTGTTATATATTTCCTTTCAGCATTCAATAATGCCTCCAGGTATTGGCAAATGTGGGCAAAAAAGGGAGTATAGGACACACACGACATGTCTTGCATGCACTGCATGTGTATGCACAGATGGTTGCCTCATTTGCTGTTTGTTGCCTGATGAATTTTGGGACTTTGCAGAAAGTTGCCAGGCCTATAGGGCCAGGAAGAATAATCATGCCTCTTCCTCTTCTTCTGAGGAGGACCCCCTCCATTCCCAGGAGAGGGTTATGGCACTTTCATGGCACTTTCAGCTGTATGAAAGTTGCCTGTGGTGTATGGAAGTTGCCTGCTTCAATGATGGCACTTCCCAGTATATGGATGTTGCCTGATTTGAGTGAGAGAGGTGGCTATGGTGTTTACCAGTGTATGGAACTTGCCTGTGGCTATGGCATTTCCTGGTGTAAGAAAGTTGCATGATTCAATGAGAGAGGTGCCTGGAGTTAGTAAGTCATCTGCTTCCAGTAAGGGGAGATCTCAGAGGGAGGGATCTTCAGCACTTCCTGGCATAGGGAAGTTGCGAGACCCAAATAGTGATCCTTACCTTCCCGATGCAAGGGAAGTATAGTCATCATCTTGCGCTAGTAGACCTCGAATTAAAGCAAGAATTCATTCGCTGGAGTCAAGTTTCCCAAGCAGACTCTTCAATAAGGTCTACATAATCTGACCAGTCATTTGGAGGGATAATCTCTAGAGTGGCCTCTTAGGATTTAAGGGATTAGCAACACCGATCCCTGGCCATGGTACTGAGCCCGACTAAACTTGTGATGAAATGCCCCCATACTGGAAAGTCCATTGCTCTTTTCCTAAGTAGTTGAAACTGGGAAACAATAAAAATCAAGATCAATCCCAGTTTAAAAAAAACCTTTCCACATTCTCACATCAATCAAGTCTACAGACTCCTCCCCCTTCCTTAAGGAGGGATACAGTTGCCCCTATGGAGTCACACCCTCTCCTGCAAAGTCACCCACTTTTTGTCCCAGTAGGTGCCAGATTAAGCCTTTGCCTCTGGGTCAAACCTCTCGGAGATGCATAGGTCCTTTCCACAATAAGGAAGGGTTACTGGGTTTCACTTCTGGGACCCTCCACCTCTTTCAAGGATACCCATTCTGTTCCATCAGTCGCAACTGGTATGTCTGCAGAAAGAGATGTACTTCCTTCTAAGGAAGGGTGCAGTAGAGAGGGTGAAGAACATAAGAAGTCACGATTTTATTTCCAATTTTCTTTGTTACAAAGAGAAAGTTTTGTACCTCATTATCAGTCTTTCCCCATCGAATAAATTCCTTCTGAAAGAGTGGTCCTAGATGGAGACAGCCACCTCAGTCAGGAATGTCTACAGGCTGAACAACTAGGAGATCTCCATAGATCTCCAGAATGCTGATCTTCACATTCCCATCTTCCCAGCCCACAGGAAATTTGTGCAGTTTTCTCTGGGACAGATCTTTCAATTTTGGGTTCTTCCTTTCAGCCTAGCTTCTGTTCCCAGTGTAATGGGTGTTAAAACAGCTCATTTAGGGACCTTAGTGGTTCCCATTCTCCATTACTTTGATCACTAGTTGATGCACAATGTTCTCAGACATGCCCTTCTGAGGGATATATCTCGCTGTTGACAAGGCCTAATCCCCAATCAGGAGAAGCTGGATCTCATTCCTTCTCAAAATTTCATTTACTTGGGTATGAATTTTCTCAGCTGTCAAGGAACAGCCTGTGTTTCTCCCAACAGAATCTCAGAAATACTTGCTCTCTTAGCAAGACTGGATGAGAAGACATTGTTGTCTGCTCGTCTCTCTCAGACTCTGAATGCAGCAGTGGACCTAATTCGCCTGGAAGGCTTCATCTGTGGCTCCTCCAGTTCTTGCTTCTAGCAAACTAGAGACATTACAAGGACATCCTGCCCACCTGGATTCCTTTATGATCCAAGTTTCATCACCATCTGAGTTAGTGGAAAAATCAGGATTGGTTTCTGACTGGAGTTTGATTCATGATCTGGAACCTCACTCCTTCCTTTACACCGATGCCTCAGATTCAGTCTGGGGGGCTCGCCTAGAGCCCGAGGGAGTAGTTCTGCAGAGCTGGTGGTCAAGGCAAGAAGCTTCCCTCCACATCAACAATCTAGAAATGCATGCTGTTTTTCTGGCACTTCACTGGTGCATCAACTGCATAAGGCATCGCTGTGTCATGGTCGCTACAGACAAGGCATTGGTCATAGTGTACCTCAGATGCCAAGGGGGCATTCATACCTCATCTCTCTGCTTGGAAGTTTGCAACCTCCTCAGTTGGACAGCTATGGAGGAGATTACTCTCAGAATCTGCCACATTCTAGGCAAGAGGAATGATCTGGCAGACAGCTTGTCCAGACAGGGGCGAGCAGTCCTCATAGAAAGGTTTCTACACCAGTCGGTAGCAGAGACACTGTCATCTGTGGGGAAGGCCATTGGTAGACTTATTCACAACAAAACTGAAAAAACAACCTTCCTCTTTATGTCACTCCAGTGCTAGAACAGAGGGCAATGATGGTGGATTCCTTCAGTCAGAGTTGGGATCAGCTGTACACCTATGCCTTCCCACCTTTCAGAATAATCTCGAAGGTTCTTCATGTAGTTGGGATTTCTGAGTCATGGCTTATCTTGATTGTTCTCATGTAGCCCCCAAGATTGTGGTTCAATGATCTCCTCGACCTGTTGGTTGATGGTCCCAGGGAATCACCGCTTAGGAGGAATCTACTGTCGCAGAACAGAGGGTCCCTCGTGCACTCCTCAAATCCTCCACCTTTACATCTGGCTCACATCAAATGATCTATATGCCAAGACCATCAAGCAGGCTAGAAGGCAATCCTCTTCCAAGGTTTATGCTGCTAAGTGGAGAATTTAATGAAATTGGTGCAGTAGGAAATGTGTTGATCATATACGCCCCCCTTTAACTGTAGTTTCCACTAGGTCTCATTGTTAAGTTTTTGCATTTAGCTTATGACCATCTTGGTTATTTATCTACTTTATAATACTGTTATACATTAAATCATGAAACTTTATGAGAGGATGCATGTTAATGAGTACTAAACCCTCGTCTTAAACTTTGATCTCTGTGACCCCTGTTTCACAATTCATTGACTTTGGTTCAATTTCATATTTTTACTATTCATGCTTTAATCATTAAACTAGATGATTATATACATCTCTCTTAGTCCTACACTCATACCAATAGAGGTCACTGTGACCTATATTTCACATTTTAATGGCTTAGGTCAAGTTTTTGCATTTAGCTCATGACTACATAGTTTTTGACATGTGATATACATACAATCCTTTCTAGAATAATGAAATTTGGGGATCCATCTTCATGAGCACTACTCCATCATTTCACTGGTATGTCATTGTGGCCCATATTTTATGCTTCGCTAACTTTGGTTAAAGTTAGTGTTTCATATTCATTTCTCAGGCACTTTTCATGCTAGAATTGTGAAATTGATGATGATATGCATCTCTGTTACTACCACACCATTACAACAAAAGAGGCTTATCATGACCTGTATTTCATCTTTTACTGGCTTTAGTTAAGTTATTGCATTTAGCTTATGACCACATGAACTTTTGTCATGTTATATGCATCCTACTTAGAATCATGAAGCTTGGTGGGTGGATGCATCTTGATAAGTTCTACATCCTTTTTGCAAAAAGAGGTCTCTCTGACCTGTATTTCATGCTTCAGATACTTCAAATTTTGTGTTAAAAGTTCATTTATTGGGCACTGTTTATGTTCCAATCATGAAACTTGATAATTGGATGCATCTGTTACTTCTACACCCATATAACCATAGAAGGTCTCTGTGACCTACATTTTATGCTTTACTAATATGGGTTAAGTATTTGTGTTTATGATCACATTGATTCATCCATGCAAGAGTTATATACTTTCTAGCCAACTCACAAGGTCCTTTCTGACCAATGCAGTTGGAAGTAGGAATAAATATGTTTATTCAGTGGTACACTTTCCTTATTAATGACTTTACATTGTATATTGTGCCATGTTACTCTCAGCAGGGTAACTGTATTGTACATTTGAATGAATATATGAATTAGATGAATGAACTGCATACCGCATGCTTTTCATGTGAGGCCCCACCTGTATTAGTTAATCAAGGTAATTATCGATGCATGAACTATGTTTGTACTGCTAGGTGTTACTTCAAGGTAAATCAAAGCCCATAAAATCTGGTTTCTAGGGATGGACAGAGGTAATAGCTTCTCAAGCAGATTAGGAAGAATGAATTTAAAAAAAAAAATAGAAAAACAACATTATTTTCTAATTCTCATCATCTCGTTATAGTAATTCTACTTTGATGTCATATAGAAGAATATTCTTTTTTTATTGCTTTATGTCTTATATGTCCTGTCACAATAGGTAGGTAGGTAGGTGGTTTCACAATGTGTCAGCACAATACTGGCTATATAGTTGGAATTAAAACTTAAAAATTTAAATTTTAAAATGATTACAAGTTCAAATGTAGAGATAATAGTGGAAACAAATCTTTAGTTGGAAAAGAGGCCAAGGTCACTTTTTAGTCTGAATTTATTTTCTGCATGATAGTGTTTACAATTGCTGCTGGAGACTAGTGAAAATAGAGATGTCCCTTGATTGACCTTTACATGCAAATTTCACTGTACTTAATATAGAGAAATCTTCACCACAAAAAGTAATAACCATTCAATAAAATTTGAAGAAAGTTTGACAGAAACCATCATGCAAAACAAAATTTAAATGCCAGCTGCTCTTGCATTTGGCAGTTAAGTATATGTTAGTCAGATGAGTAATCTATAGCCAACTTGGGTCTCTTGTCTTGAGTAGTGATATTGAAAATCTTAACTTATTAAGGTCTGACCTTGGGATTTCAGAAAATTCTCACACTCAAGACTTTGACTTAAAGTTCTAACATCTAATTGGTCTGTGATTTGACATTTGTTAAAATTTAGAATTTAGTATGAATTTGAGTGTGATAATTTAATTTTAATCTCATGGCAGAAAAGGTATTCCTAAAGTATAATGATTTTAAACCAAAAAGAACATTTTTCAGAGTGGGTCAGATGGTGGAGGTGTTGCGAACATTGGGTGATCAACAAGACTCCACTAGTAATACATGGGATGGTGACACGCAAGGTTTTGGATGGAATGAGATGTAAGTATTTTACAGAAAAGTTTAACTAGCTCGAAAATTTGTTTTCATCTAAATCTTTACATGTAAAATAGTATTAAAGGGACTTGCATATCATATATATGAGTCGTATTGTAATCACTTTTTTATCTGTCCATTTATTCTTATCTTCTAATAAGCGTATCTCACTAAATATTTGTGTTATTGTTGTTTTCTTACTATCTCTTATGTAAACTAACCATTGGATGACAATGTGCCTTTTAAAGTTTGTCAGTTTTTCTCTTTTACCATTAAGTATGTTTTGTTTTGGCATAGTTATGGCCCAGTTCACATCAATTTGTTGATCTTTATTTTTGCAGTTACATGTATCAAGCATAGTTCAGTAACAATTCAACACATTTAAGTTTGCTATATAAATTTCCTTGTAGATGTAGATTTGCCTCTTGTTGGTCAGGTCGGTTTTACTTTCATTTTTGACAGAGTTATAGCCCTTTTTTTATCAATTTTGGATTCTTGTTATAGACTGTTTGTAATCAACTTAACTCAGAGACTATTCAGCTTCTTATTGTCTCCCCTGGTATATAAACTTCCATTTAGATGGAGAAGTGCCTATTTATGGTTATGTCTGTTTGCCTCTGTATGTACAAAGAAAAAACAACAATCATGGCTCTTGTTTAGAAAGATTTCATTTCAACAGCCATGATTTCATTTACCTAGCATAGCTCTTCTCCGCACAGCTCTGTAGTAAATGTTTTAATGATAATTGTTATTTAATAACATAGTTGTTGTTAATTTTTTGACACTAAAAACAATTATTTTGTGCAAAATACACAAAATTATGTTTAAAATAAGAGGAGTATCATTTTTGGTTAGTGATTTTGTACGAATCTTATGAGGGACCCAACATTGATGAGGACTACTAAAGATCTGCATGATTGTCGGTATTAAAATTACATGCCTTAGACCTAATTGCACTAAATGCATCATACTCCAATATAATATGTTGACTGAATTTGTTTATACATTTGTATTGCATTAGAAAACATGTATGCATAAATAATTATAATTACACTGTTTTTAGCTCAACTGGTCCTGCATCTGTCGTGCATCATCTGTCATCTCTCCATCAACAATTGCTTGTTACCACTTTGGACTCCATATTACTGATTTCAATCAAACTTGGTTTTTGTCATCAAAATCTTTGAAGAGTTAAATAATGAACAAGAGCCATGCATACTAATGAGCTGATCTTTCATCTGATTGGCTCGTTGTGTTATGACTCTGGAAGCCATATTTCTGATCCAATTTTAATCTGACTTGAAATATGGACTTTTCAAGATCTTGGATGGGTTCAATAAAGAGCAAGCTCCGCACATATTAATGAGGTAATCTTGCATCAGATTGATTGACCTTATTACTATTCTGGAGGCTAGAATTCTAATCTGATTTCAGTAAAACTTGGAATATATGCTTGTATCTTCAAGTTCGATAATAAGTTAGATCCACATATATTAATGAGGTGATCTTGCATCTGATTGGCTAAGTTTGTTACCAATTTGGAGGCTGTATTTGTGATCCAGGATTTTGATCAAACTTGGAATATATGCTTATATCATCAAGATCTCAGTTGAGTTTGATTATGAGTTGGATCAGTGCATACTAATGAGGTGATTTGCATCTGATCGGCTGAGATTGTTACTCATCTGGAAGCCATATTGTTATATATCTTCAGTCAAACTTGGAATATAGTTTATATCATGAAAATCTCAGAAGAGTTAAATATGAACGAGATCCATGCATAATAATGAGGTGATCTTACATCTAATTGGCTAACCTTTTTACAGCTATGGAGACCATATTTCTTGTCCAATTTTGTTGGAACATATGCTTATATCATTAAGGTCCCCGACAAGTTCAATAATAAGTGATATCCACTAATGGGGTAATCTTGCATCTGATTGTTTGAGTTTGTTACCACTCTGAAAGCCAAATTTCTAATCCAATTTTGATCAGACTTGGAATGTATGTTTATATCTTCAAGATCTCAGACAAGTTTGATAACAAGCGAGATCCATACATACTAATGAGGTGGGTTTGCATCTGTTTGGCTGAACTTGTTACCACTCTGGAGACCATATTTCTATCTGACTTTGTTCAAATTTGGAATATATGCTTATATCATTGAAGTCTTGCATAATTTCAATAATGAGCAAGATCCATGGATGTTAATGAGGTGATCTTAATCTGATTGGCTGAGCTTGTTACCACTATGGAAGCCATGTTACTAATCTTATTTTGTTCAAACATGAAATATGGGCTTATATCATCAAGATCGTAGATGGGTTTGATAATGAACAAGATCCACACATATTAATGATGTAATCTTGTATCTGATTGGTGAGTTTGTTACGCTCTGGAAGCCATATTGGTAATCTGATTTTGATCAAACTTCTTTTAAAGAAATGCTTATATCATCAGGATCTTGGACAGTTTCAATAATGATTGAGATCCATGCATATTAATGAGGTGATTGTGCATCTGATTAGCTGCTCTTATTGCCAACCTGAAAGCCATAATTTTGATCTGATTTTGTTGAAATTTGGACTTGTATCATCAGGATCTTGGACAATGTTAAAAGTGAACTGGAGCTGTGCATATTAATGGGGTGATCTCACATCTGATTGGCCGAGCTTGTTGCCACTTTTGAAGACATATTTTTTATCTAATTTTGGTAAACTTCAGATATAAGGTTATATCAAGATCTTGGATCTGTAATGCATGGGATCCGCACATATTAATGAGGTGATCTTACATGTGATTGGCTGAGCTTGTTATCACATTGAATCATAGTTTGAATTTGGCAGTAAGACTCTTAAGCATAGTCAAACATGGGGAGACAATTAGGAATTTCAAAGGGAGAGCACATTGACACAGTTATTTTAGTCTTTGATGTATGGACACAGCAACCATGTTCCACTTGCATAAAATGTCTCAAGATGGAGCACGTAATCAGCTCCAAGTTTGAAACATATCTTTTTAGAATTTGAACTTAAGTAGATACATTGAATGGAACATAGGTTTAAAAGCTGAGCAATTATTATACATCATACTATTTAAAAAAAATTTCCTTACATATGACTTTCCAAACATATTGTGAAGGGATACAATTTTGACTTTATCATGTACTCAAGTTAAATTGTTGTATCACAGTCTGGCCAGGACTATATTTAATTTGTTCCTTTTTCTTTGCATGAATTTAAACATTAGATCTAGTGGTAGAAATTATGTTAGTTATTTCTGATGTTATCCTTGAATTCGTGAAAATGATCAATTCTTTCTAAGAAAACGAAAGAGATTTTAAACATTAAATTTGATATTGTTGTATTTTATCCTGGTTATGGTATCATAACTTTGCTTACAAGTTGTTTGTTTAAATCAGTAAGGGTATTTGTACAAGAAAGTACATCCTGATTTCTGGTCATTATTTGTTAATATTATAAGATAAAGAATTCAAGGGCAAATGTAAACATTGTAGAACTCCTCACTTGTGCATGGTTATTAAATAGCTAGATATACAAGTAGTTGTGCACTGCTTTTTATATTCCCACCATTAGGCAGAGAGTATAATATTATGATGTTGTTTGTCCATCCAGCTATTCCCTATTTCATTTCCACACAATAACTCATGTCGATCTATCATCACCAAACTTTGTAAGTAGCTTGCATTTGGGGCAAAGAAGAAACCCATCAGTTTTAGACTAAAAAAAAGGTCAATGGTCAGGATTATAAGTACTGAAAGAGCAAAAACTGTCCACACAATAACTTGACTTGTATACCAGATACCATGACCAAACTTTATAAATTGCTTGTATTTGAGATGAGAAAGACACCTATTGATTTTGGGGGTGGAAGGTTAAAGGTGTCACAAGATGAAGCCGGGTTGGGACTGGATTAGTGAAGACACCGAAAGCAACTGCGTTAATAAGATGTTTATTTATAAACGCAATTTAAAGATGAACAAATCTGACACCATTATAACAAAAAGATAAGGAAAATTATAAAGTTCCTAACATGGAACTATCAACAACAAGTAACTCAACGAGAAAAATCAAAGATGGATTTAACAAATGGAATTTTAAACAAACGTGAATAGCATCCTATCACCAATCGACAAATAAGAGTATATGATTTACACCCCAATATAAACAAGGTCTTATTAAGTACCAAGGGTGACCAAAGCATGTGATTTATGCACTTATCAATAGAATACTCATTTATCCATCAATCTGTTAACTCGTCAATTTATCAATTTAACAAGCGATGTTGGAATATGAATTTATGAATCCGTCGTTCATATAACGATATTGAAATGGGGATGTATGAAATTATGAATATGTCGTTCATATAACGATATTGAAATGGGGATGTATGAAATTATGAATCTATCACACATATAGCGATATTGAAATGGGAATGAATGTAATTTTGCACAGATAGCAATATTGAGATAACAATCAAATGGAACACGCAATAAATATAACTATCGTGGCGTCCGTTTGACTACCAAGATGTATCTATGGTTCCACCCGCTCTAGTCCATGGTCAAGGAGCCACCACGCATGGTCCACCCCTCCCAGTCTGTTGAAGGGTCCCTCGAGAGCCTTCACATTAACACAGACCCGTTGATCGAGAAGCCTTGGTCCCTCGCATCGAGACAACCAGTACACTCTTCCGAAACAACGTCACCAGACACAGCGTACACGTCACACGAAACCACACAGAGTTCTGTGACTTCACACACCACCAAACCATACATATGGAACAGCTAAAAGTATAACAACTAAACCGTGTAGTACATATGACACGGTTAGTACTTTTGTATTGATATATGTTGCGCATGCGCGCACATGAATTACGCCTCGTTACACATTACATTAATCATTCAATGCATGCCGCGTATAATTAAATAATACCCGTCTGTTCAGTTACAACAAATAGCTAACTTGAACCAGCCTATAGGATTTCTAATATCATGGCGTTGTATGACCTAGGTATTGACTCTCTGTAGAATTTAGAATAAATTCTAAAACATCTAATATATGAAACAATTATGTCATATAAAACGAATAGTGATAAAGAATACAATCTTAAATTTCACATACCTCTACAGCTGAAGTTTTGCTCCCGTAAAGAGGTAAGCTTTCTGACAAGACTCATCGTAGTGTAATTTGTTTATAGAGAATTCGCTCTATATGTACTCTAGCTGTGACAGATATGCGCAGCAGCTAGGTACGTGAGTTTTCACTGCAGGCAATTTGCACGTGCAGCATGGGGTGAATCGCGCTCAGTATTTCAAAATAACTAGAGCCGAAAAAAATAAACAACCCCCGAGTAACGCTCTAGTCGGAAACGAAACCCGAATACATTTTTGATCACATATACACATTGATATAAACCATACAATTCCGTGACAAAAGGACACAATGACTCAAAGAAGAAAAATGGTTTCTTCACAATATATTGATTTTTTTTTGTCACCTACTTTGACAAAACTTTGTGGATGACTTGCAACTGAGACAAAGAAGACACCTATTCATTTTGGGGTTAAGTGGTCAAAGTTCAAGGTCCCACTGACTAAAAGAAGGAAAACATATTTCCACAAAACTGCATAAGTTCTGTACTACATGCCTCAATTAAACTTTGTATATAGCTTGCATTTGAGATAAGGAAGACACCTATTGATTTGGGGTTTAAAGGTCAAAGGTCAGAGTCAGAGGAACTCCAAGAAGGAAAATTGGTTCCACAAAATAACTCAAGACTTATGCTACAAATAATGACCAGACTTTATAAATGGCTTGAATTTGAGACAAGACAGGGATCTTACAATTTTGGGCACAATATGTCAAAGGTCAAGGTCCCTGAGACTGAAAGAATAGTAATGGGTTCAGCAAAATAACTTGAGTTCTGTGTCTTTTACCTTGACTAAATTTTGTAGGCAGATTGTATTTAAGACAAGGAAGATGCCTATTGATTTCAGATTCAAAAGGTCAAGTATTTGACCAAATGAAAGAGAGCTTTACATGAAAGAAGCATAATAGTTATATTTACCACATGGTGGGCATATAATATACTGTTTATGGTACCCTTGTTTTCATCAGTGTTCACAGCTGGAAAATTCACCTGCCCTAGTTACCTCCCTTTGTTCTCAGACAAATTCTCCTGCATGTGGCTTTACTTTTTGTCTTTCAAAAGTCCAATAAACATCTATAAAATTGAAAACATGAAAAATCTAAACAAGTGATAATATGTCTATGTATTCACCACTCACATTTTTTTTCAGTGCAGCGAAAAATATGACAATTAAGAGGCTTTACCTGCAAATGCCCCATTTCATTTCCAATAAATACATTTATAAATTTGTCTCCCCTCCCCCATCCCACCAACCCAACACCTGTCTCTCCTTCCCAAAAAAGTGAAAAATTAAATATATGAATTAAAATTCAACCTGAACATGATTTCTGTTTTGAAAAGATCATAGCCCAGATAGCAAGTATACATTGGACCAACATGAGAATATGTGTAATAGAAGTCCATTGTCCAGATAGCAGGTATAAATTGGGTCTATGTAAGTACAACCATTGGATCAAAGTTGGCTTGTGATGTTGATCCAACATAACTGGTCTGTCAGCCCAATGTTTGGTCAACATTAATAATGATACTTTTGGTCTAACATTGATCCCATGTTGACCCAACACTGGCAATTATCTGTTGGCCCAATGTTGATCCTACGGTGACCCAGCAATGGTGATTATTTGTTGGACTAATGTTTATCTGATGTTGACCCAAGACTGGCAGGTATCAATTCAAGAGTATTGAAAAACCTCAGAGCTTGTTAGTCTTAAATCAAGGAGTTGTCAGGAATGGGTGGTAAGCTGAATGATATACAGAATGAACCACAGCCTGATTTCAACTTGTCTCAGATCATGTGGCTGAGTAAATTTGCAAAGGCAAAACAATGATTTTAGTATATTAGAATTATATCTAATTTCTTTACTTGCAAAGTTAACATGTCAAAAAAGTCCACAGGAAAAGCAATTACAACTTTCTGTTTTCAGAGAGTGACTTGCTGCTTCATTAGCATTCATGTTAATTTTACATAATTAGGTATATTGAGAAATAATTGCAGAGAATTATTTCTTTTCACTGTTAAAATGACAAACCATAATTATTGAATCAAAGTTCATGTACATATGTATTTCAAAATGGTAACAGGATGCTAGAGATTTTAGTCCCTAGCACTAATGTAATATAGTATACCTACACATTACATTAGTTACTTACACTGATGTAATATAGTATACCTACACATTACATTAGTTACTTACACTGATGTAATATAGTATACCTACACATTACATTACTTACTTACACTGATGTATTATAGTATACCTACACATTACATTACTTACTTACACTGATGTAATATAGTATACCTACACATTACATTACTTACTTACACTGATGTAATATAGTATACCTACACATTACATTACTTACTTACACTGATGTATTATAGTGTACCTACACATTACATTACTAACTTACACTGATGTAATATAGTATACCTACACATTACATTACTTACTTACACTGATGTATTATAGTATACCTACACATTACATTACTTACTTACACTGATGTAATATAGTATACCTACACTTTTATGGTCAGAATTGACACACATTGTTGCCAAAACAACATGTCATATAAATGTGATTATCAATAAACATACAATAATGAATGACATTTAGCAAATTGTTCCATTTTTGGGGTCATTTAGAAACTGGTTGTAGAATAAACTAGGGTCAGATAAACATGACTTGACTGTGTGTGTAGCATGCTGAAAGACTAAAAAGGAAAGGAAGCATGAAAGTATCTGATCTGACAGGAGTATCACAAGATTTGAATTACTGACTTCATATTTAGTTTCTTTATCTCTTCAACTAAATACTGCAAATAGACATTTGAGTCTTTGGACCTTGATTGCCCTACCCACAATCCTGTTATGAATGGTTACTTCATCCTGTATCATCCAAAATGGGTCATTACTACTCATAAATAAATGGAGTTCATCAGTGTTTACTTGCAGTGATACATTTTTATGGCACTTTACCTCTGTCTTGCTTTATAACATTGCCATAATATCCTCTGCAATGCTAAAGTGATTGTATTTTCCACCTGCAGTGTCTGCCAGCTTGTAATATGTGTCAGTGGCAACTAACATACATGCATCTTTAGGCAAATAAGAAAAGTAAAGCCTTAAATTGCTAATTAATTGTTGATGTGGCACATAGAAATACCACTGGTAAGAATGCTCTCATTCCAGGGTTGACATTCTACTAAAATTTTAAAGAATAAAAAGAAGTACAGTATATACTCGCAAATAAGCCAAATAATTAAGAAAAAAATAAAAACCTGGAATAAGGGAGGTTGGTTTATCCACTGGTCAAGGTCTATTATAGCAGTACTAACACCATATAAGCCATTAACCAGGTCACCTCAATACATGAGGACCTGGGGGTTCAGGTTAGAAGGTCCACATGTACTGAGGTATATATATGTATATATTTGTCTCTGACTTATGGGTCGGCTTATGCGCAGGTCATGCACTTTTTAATGTTTTTACCTATTCAGTTGGGGGGGGGGGTCAGATTATACGCGATTATATACGGTACTCCTTAACTTTAAGAAATAAAAGTGCACACACATATATTACAGACCAAATCTAATAAAGAGGATGCTCTGGTCCTCAAAAAATAATAACCCATGATAATTTTCCCTTATTGGTTTCCTTTAGAGCATTAATTGCAAACTCGGCATGTGCTTTCCCCTGGAAAGCATTGTAAACAATTCATGTTGATTCAGGTCTGCTTTTTCAAAAAATGCATTGACAAGGAAATGTCAATTGTTGCTTTAAACTTGCTTTGATAGCAACTAAAGTCTAAGACAACACAGAAGTAATCCAGATTTCAAAATCTATACTTTTTGGAGAACCATGAAAAGAACTGGTTGCTGATGAGAACTGGAAGGATGCCAGGACAGAAAAGAAACAAAACAATTTATTATGTTTTCGCAGCCTACTTTCCAAATAAACAACTCCAATTACATGAAAAGGTAAAATACTCTGCAAGTCTTTGTAATAACCTTTGATCCCAGTCACATGGTTCATACTGCTTGAAAAGTCCTTAATGTTTTTTTTTTGGGGTGGGCGGAGGGGGGACTTTGAAAAGTGTTTAATTGTCCAAACAGTGTTTTTTTATCCTGAAAAATGTGCTGAAGTTTGTCTCAGAAGTCCCTGACCCAGACCTCCTTGAATTTATAAGAGAAATGCATTTTTTGTGCAACTCATCAGCTTTGCTGAGTCTGAATGCAAACTTTTGTTTTATGTTGCTGCTCATCATGAACTGTGCAGTTTAAGCAGTGTTAAACATAGCAACATTTTAAAAAAATGATCCTTGAAAATTTTTTGAAATTTTGTAAATTGCTTGGAAAGTCCTTGCAAAAAGTCACTTTGAGTCCGACTGCTATTACAGTGTCTATTTTTTTTTTTTAACTACATTTACAAGAAATTTTAATTTTTTTTACTACATTTACAAGAAATTATAATTTTTTTAGAAGTCATCTGCTTCAGAGATAAAATGTGCTATTTATTAGAGAATTTGATGTGCTGAATTCAAATATGACAATTAAAATAACTGATTGGCTACTGTTTCCAAGATATTTAAGTTTTTACATTTTATGTCTTATGTATATTGTGTACATAGTAGACTTTTAATCATAAATTGTAAACCTAGGTCTTTTCATGTGTTTATGGTTGCTTTACATGATAATATTTCACCTGTCCTGTTTATGTAACACTTTATAAAACAGCAAAAGGGTTATATAAATAAAAATATATTGAAACAAAAGTCAAAAAACTATTATGTATATATAAGTACATAGTTAAGTCCTTATTCAGTGTCTACTCAGCGCTTCTTGGCTTGTCTCTTGTATTCATTAAATGGAGCATCTCTTGTCACTGTCCAGCAATAGCCTGCAAGCATTGATGGGCTCCATTTGCCCTGATAGTGTTTCTCCATTGTTGCAATGTCCTGGTGAAATCGCTCGCCGTGCTTGTCGGTCACTGCTCTGCAGTTCGGTGGAAAAAAATCTAGATGAGAGTGCAAAAAATGTATCTTTAGTGACATGTTGCAACCAAGGCTTTTGTATGCCTTGAGGAGGTTTTCCACCAACTCCCTGTAGTTGTCTGCCTTGTTGTTTACGAGAAAATTTGTTGCCACTAACTGGAAGGCTTTCCATGCCATCTTTTCCTTGCCATGCAGTGCACGGTGAAATGCATCATCTCGAAGAAGTTCTCGAATCTGAGGACCAACAAAGATACCTTCCTTTATCTTAGCTTCACTTAACCTTGGAGATTTTCCTCAGAGGTACTTGAAAGCTGATTGTGTTTTGTCCATGATCTTGACAAAGTTCTTCATCAGACCGAGCTTGATGTGCAAGGGTGGTAACAAAATCTTCCTTGATTCAACAAGTGGTGGATGCTGAACACTTTTCATCCCAGGCTCCAATGGCTGTCAGAGTGGCCAATCTCTCTTGATGTAGTGGGAATCTTTCGCACGACTATCCCATTCGCAGAGAAAACAGCAGTGCTTTGTGTATCCAGTCTGCAGACCAAGCAAGAGAGCAAGAACCTTGAAATCGCCACAAAGCTGCCACTGATGTTGGTCATAGTTTTATGCATCTCAAAAGTTGTTTCATGTTTTCATAGGTTTCCTTCATATGGACTGCATGACCAACTGGAATTGATGGCAAAACACTGCCATCATGCAGCAAAACAGCTTTAAGACTTGTCTTTGATGAATCAATGAACAGTCTCCACTCATCTGGATCATGAACGATGTTGAGGGCTGCCATCACACCATCGATGTTGTTACAGGCTACAAGATCACCTTCCATGAAGAAGAATGGGAAAAGATCCTTTTGATGGTCACGGAATATGGAAACCCTAACATCCCCTGCCAGGAGATTCCACTGCTGTAGTCTGGAGCCCAACAGCTGTGTCTTACTCTTGGGTAGTTCCAAATCCCTGACAAGGTCCTTCAGTTCACCTTGTGTTATGAGGTGTGGTGCAGAGTAGGAGGATGGGAGAAAATATGGTTCATGTGACATTGATGGTTCAGGAGTCGAAGTTTCATCCTCTTCCTTGTCTGACTCAAGTGAGAATAATTCTGGTGCATCAGGAACCGGCAGTCCTTCTCCGTGGGGTATTGGGCGTATAGCTGATGGAATGTTTGGATAATGCACAGTCCACTTTTTCTTCTTTGACACACCTTTTCCAACTGGAGGCACCATGAAGAAGTAACAATTGCTGATATGATCTGTTGGCTCTCTCCAAATCATTGGCACTGCAAAAGGCATAGATTTCCTTTTCCTGTTCAACCACTAGCGAAAATTTGTTGCACAAGTGTTGCAGCATATGTGTGGGGCCCACCTCTTGTCCTGATCTCCAATTTTGCAGCCAAAATAAAAGTGATAGGCTTTATTAACCATAGTGGTTATACTGCGCTTTTGTGATGCAAAAGTCACTTCACCACAAACATAGCAGAAGTTATCTGCATTGTTCACACAAGTACGAGGCATCTCTGCTCACTTTGGCTAAACAGAAATGTGTCCCTTTGCAAAATCAAACACTGACAAATAAGAGAGCACGACGCTGTATGATTTGTAGAGCTGATATAGGGCAATTTCTTCAGCAGAGTGATGTAAGCTTAGTTATGATTGCATCATCCATGACTTATAGGAACAACATCATGCAATTCATATCATGTATGATGCAATACCAGCTTCAGATTGCATCATTCATTGTTTTTCCTAAAAAGCAAGTACTGTCCAAACCCAGTCATAGATTTATTCATAGATCCAGTCAAAGATGCATTTTAGTCATTTCTGGTTTAAATTGAGATCCCTTCCCTTTATAACTCACTTATCGTCCACCATTCCCAAGCCAAGGGTCGTATATACTGACCCAGTATCATATCTTTAAAACTAGAGCCAATCAATAATTTTAAGCATCATTTTCGTTCTCAGTGACCCAGAATTAGTAAAGTTTGACAACATTTATTGCGGAAGCATTTTGGCTGTAGACCAGTGACAACTAATTTTATTTATCTTTTTTTTAAATATCAGTAATACATCACCTGTCACTATTGTTTGGTTTACCCTTTCTGCAAGGGAAAAGCCCTCGTCCATGCCAGATGTACCATCCTCCTGTTCTAGAAAGTTCTTAGAACACATGCAGCGATCCAGTCTGACTCCACATCATAAGCCCAATAGTGCCTCTTCATTCTTTTCCAGATGACATATTGTCAGGATTGGAAAATGTTTGCTTTAGGAGAAAAAAATACCTATGCAGCAATAGTTCATTGCTGTTCAGGGCCTTATATTCATATTCCTTTTTGATTCGTGAAAATTGTCCTTCAGTCTGTTACTTTTCAGTGTTTTTGTCACGTTGAGCACTTTACTCTTTCTACCCCTTGTGGCTTCAGGAATCACCTTGAAGGAAAGTGAAAATTTCTAGCGAGTCATCAAAGGTCACTTGAATATTGTCCATACATGTGGTAACAAGCTCAGTTAATCAGATTAATAATATGTGTAGATATCGCACATTATTCAAATTGTCAGAGATCTTGATGATATATAAGCCCATATTTCAAGTTTGATCAAAATTGGATCAGAAGGGAAGGATGAGAAACTTTCTTGCCCATCAGAAAAATCAATTATAAGGGACAGTCCAGCCACTCCCTGGCAGGAATCTGCGAGAAAACATAAGGGTTGGTCAATCCCTCTCTGCTTCCAGCTATAGAGTCCACACCCCTGCCCGACCTATTAAGCCCTCCCCTCCCCCCTTGGATGCCTGAGCTTTGCAAGTGGGGATTTTGTCACAGTCATTAGTGCGCCTCTCTTTTAAAAGTTTGGAAAATTTGGAGACTAAGGCCAGGTTAGTTGTGACTATAGCTTCACATGCTGACCTGTTCTCAGCGGCTTTCTTCAATCTTCTGAAGGAAGATTCATTATCACCTGTTATGTTGCAATGGTTATTGGAAGCAATAGCCACGACGTCAAGACACGCATTGCCTACAGCCATGGCACTGTCAGCAGAGTTGGTCCACCTCCGCAGAGATGTCGATTTCGGACACCTCAAAGGTTTTGCTAGACCATAGCAAAAATCCCCTTAAGGCAGCTTCTCTGGAATCAAAGACTCTTTTCGGCAGTCTCATTTCATCCATTGCTTCTCAGGACCTGAAGGACCATCAACATAGGTCCCTTGCTTCGGCTTCTGGCCTGATGGAGTAATGGGGAAGTTCAGGTTCCAACCCCTTTCCCAAGCCCTAGGGTGGAGGGAGAATCCTTAGGATTCCTTACCTCTCCTGCAGTGCATTCCTTGTCCTTTAAAACCAGTAAAAACCAGATTGGCTCTCTTTTTAGTGGCCTGGTCAGGTATCACAGAAGATTTAGTAAAGGAGAGTTTATATCTGTGTTTCACAAAACTTCCTCCTCTCTCAAGGACTCCCATCTTGTTTCAACAATCAAATATAATCAAACTGAAGGAAGAGAGGCACACCCTTTTTCAGAAGGGCATAGTAGGGAGGGTACAAAACATTGTTTAACAGCCTTGGACTCTTGGATTTTTCTGGTACCAAAATAAGGTGGCAAAATGAGGCTCATTATAGATCTTTCCCCCCTAAACAGATTCCAGCAAGAGGAAACCTTCAAGATGTAGACTGCAACATCAGTCCAGAGTGCCATCAGGCCTGGAGACTGGGCAGTTTCCATTGACCTTCAGGATGCTTATTTTCCAATCTTCCTCTGCACAAGAAATATGTCCATTTTTCAACTGGGCAGAAAGTTTTTCAATTCTGAGTCATGCCGTTCAGTCTAGTCTCACTGCCCAGGGCCTTTCCACTTCTCCAGTATTTCGACAACTGGCTGCTGCATGACACTAGGAAACGGCCACTGTTACTTAATATGTCCTGCTGTTGGTCCACAGTGACTCAACTAAGATTTATACCAAACCTAGAGAAATCAGAGCTCATTCCTTCTTAGGATTTCGTCGACATGGGAATAAATTTCCTCACCTATCTGGGTCAGATTCATGTTCCCCTAGACAGATTAAAGAGAATCCTGGATCTGTTGAGGACTCAACAGGCTAAGACATCGTCAGCTCACCTTTACCTCACTCTTAGGGAACCTTGAACACCGTGGTGGACCTGATACCCCTAGGGAGACTCAATTTACCTCATCTCCAGTTTCTCCCATTGTCAATCTGGAAACCTCACAAGGATCATTTATAAGCCCGAATATCTCTGGAGTTGGCATTTTAGTACCACCTCAGATGGTGGGACAATCAAGACAAATGTCTGAAGTGAGTTCCACTACATGCCCCCAAACCCCACTCCTATCTGTACACCAACACATCAGATTCAGGGTGGAGTGCTCATTTAGAACCAGAAGGAGTGCTTCTCCAGGGTCAATGAACCCAGGAAGAAAAGTCTCCACATAAACAATTTGGAAATGAGAGCTGTGCTCTTTGCCCTAAAAGGGTCCATAGATGAAGTAAGGGGTAATTGCATGATGGTCTCCTCAGACAACACATCGGTGGTTGCATACCTCAGACAACAAGGAGGCACTCAAGCTCCTTCTTTCTGTTTGGAAGTCTGGAATCTGCTATGCTGGTCAGAGTCAGAAGGAGTAATACTATGAGTTCATCACTTGTCCAGAATTTTTTTTTATCCATGTAGACAGTTTGTCCAGGACAGGCAAGGTAGTTGTCACAGATTGGTCTCTGAATCAAACAGTTGCAGTGTCCCTCTTCAGTCTATGGGGGAAGCCTCTAGTGGACTTGTTTGTAAAGAACCTAAACAACAAGCTCCCATTCTATATCTCCCCAGTCCCAGACCAAAGAGTCTGCGTAGTGGACCCCTTCAGCCTGAGGTGAGGTCAGCTGTTTGCTTATGCATTCCCACCTGGTTGGTTCCACAGTTACTTCAGAAGGTCAGGACATCGACAGCTTGGATTATCCTGATAGCACCTCTGTGGCCTCAAAGGTCTTGGTTCAATGACCTCCTCAGCATGTTAATAGACCAACACAGGGTGTTACCTCAGTGATAGAATCTAATGTAGCAGCACAAAGGGACTCTTCACAGTAGCCCTCAGATTCTTCACCTTCATGATTGGCTAATCGCAAGCAATCTATCTGCCAGGTGAAGTTTTTGAGCAAGATGGCCAACTGCATCCATACCTGGAGACGATCTACATTTAGGGTCTATGATGTATGTTGTGATGTCCTTCTTTGGTCAAGGTCCTAGAAAAGAATAATGAGGCGCTATTGTGCATGGGCCTATGATGTGAAGTTAGACTGGATCAATGCATGTGTTCTAAGAACTTTCTAGAACAGGAGAGTGGTGCATCTGGCATGGAATGAGGGTTTTTCCATTGCAGAAAGGGTAAGCTAAACAACAGATACAGGTAAGTATTACATAATTAAAATTAGTTTTACGTCCTTCCCCCAACCCACCCACCCCACAAAAAAACTACATTTTTCTTAAATGTTTACTTTTCAATCTCAAGTATACTTGTAAACACATTTTACAACAGCTTTAAAAATTTGTATGTATTGTTTGTTTGTTTTGATAATCTTGTATATCCTGCTGGCAGCTAAGCCATCCTTTATGTCTTTATTATGCCTGGGATTTTATCTTGCATATTTTGGTGACAGTTTGACAGGTTCTACATATTTTGGTTGTATCTTTTTTTAGGCTTACTGTAAATCCAAAAATTTTCACAGGCATTCAGAGCTCTGGATGAGCAGCATATTTTATGTAGACAAATCAACTAAAAACACATACAGACTATGGTCATTGATTGAACTAATTGATTGTATTTTACAGTGTTCACAAAATACTTCATCAAATTTTAAAAAATGCATTTAGTTCCAATCCAGGGAATAAAATACCAAATTTATTAAATCCTTATCTAGAGCTTTTTGGTATTACATTTTGGTGAATTTAGTAAGACAACTAAATATGCAAAAAAAATTTATTCACTTAAATAGCAACATGGCAATTTAGGATGAATACAGCAGATCACACAAAATATTGTTGTCACTAAAATGCTGAATTAACTGAATACATGAAAATTTAATTACTGGAACATTTTATGATTTACAGAATTTTACTGACAGCTAAAGCATAGTTTGATTTGGACATTAGTTCTCATTGTTTCTAAGAGCTAGAAAAAAAGATTGCACTTTGCATGGGTAGTAACAGAAATTGTTTCTTGCTTGTCTCCCTTGCCCCGTTGCATGCAGTATATCAGCTTTATACACCTCCATATCCTGGCCGTCTCACTTGTTTCCAGGCAACCTCTCATCAGTCTTAATACTACTCTACATAATGGCAGAGGGGAGACAACTAACCTGACAGATGAAATATCACAACCAACTGAGGAACAGAGGAAGGTCACTGCTTTTAGAGTACGGGATGTGGCCTACAAAGTTCCAGATTCTGAACATTTTCTCTGTAAAGGTTAGTACTGGTAACAAATGAGAATTTGAATAGAAAAATGCCATTTTCTTCATATCTGACCACATATTTTCATTTTTTTTTTCTTTTCCTTTTTATGCATGAAAAAGTTACCTTGCTAGTCTTATAAAATCTGTTTGATATTCGGGCCTTGAACTGAACATTCTTTGCAATCTTAGGTAAATCTCATATAGACAGCCTTTGTTTTGAAGAAAGCAGAAATAAATCTTTCAATCATTCATTTACTTCTGCAAAGTTTTATAGTTATGGCTGCACTCAACAAAGTCAGTGGAACCTAATAGTAATCATGTCCATCAGTAATTTGGTTTCTGCAACATGACTTTACTGGAAATAGTTGAATTTCAAACAAGTTCACACTGTTTCTTTCTTGTACTTGATCACTGTGCGGGAGCACTCACTCAAATAGTCATATAATTGAACCCACCCTGAATTGGTCTTGGTTCTTAAACTGTTTGACAAATTCTAAAAGGCATGATTAACGTCTTGATTAAAACTAAGTCTGATATCATAAGTTTGTGTTTTGCACTTCACTAAATACCCCATAAAATTTTAAAATAACAAAGTTAGTTCCAAGCTAGGGAGTAAAATACCCAATTTATTTAGTTCTTATCTAGAGCTGTGTTATGTCATTTAAAGTGTTGTATATAAATATTACATTTTTAGAAACATTAACCCTTTTCATACTGAAGCCCTATCAGACAGGCAGTTGGGTAGAACTGGACATTTTTTCAGTCAGTGGTGTGTCAGCGTGAGAGAATGCAATGATGCTGGTCAATCTGGGTTTACTGGACAAGTTTTTCAAATAATTTGTCAAAGTTATATACCATTTTAAAAAGCATAACTTACATTTTATTTAAAGTCATATATTATTTCATTAAAAATTTTCAGATGTAAAAAATTCAGTTGAAAGTAAAGTTAAGTAAAAAAAACACACTTGACATTTGTTTTTATTACTTACTTTCAATGCAATTTTTCTATCTGCAACATTCATTTTACCTTCTATATGTAAGTGTATAAAATGTGAGGAATTTTGCACCGTTTAAGATGGTGACAAAATAATAAAAATCCATCAAGAATGTCATTTTATTAAATTTACTCGCATGAGAATTGGAGAGCAAGCTGAACAGATCCTTACTGGAAAGTCGACAAAGCTGTTCATTTTGGTTCACTATTTTTATTCCATAACAAATTCTAATGTAATAATATCAGAGTTTTGTTGGGTTTAACTTGGTCCATTTCCAGGAAGGTAGTAAAAGTTCATAATATTATGCACACATTCAACCTTGGCATACAGGCAAACTTTATGAGCAGTGAAGTTCACAAAATGTCCAGCTAGCTTGAAAACCATCAAAGTCTTCACCATTGTCAATATCTGAGTCAAAAATACCAATGAGCTAGTTATCATCTGCTCAGTTGATTTCAGTGTACAGTCAAGATCACGATCCCCACTGTCTAAAATATCAATTTCCCCCACAAAATTGTCTATATTTTCATCAAAATCAGCATCCACACCACTGTCGTCACTTGCCACCTAAGTACTGTCCACCATTTTGATCTCCACACATTATAATTCAGTTTTGAAATAAAATTTTCTACTAACCAGTTTTCATCATCTCTGTTCATTTTGTCAAAGTCAAGATCACTATCTGCACTGCATAAAAAAGTCAATTTCTGCCACAAAATTGTCTATATTTTCATCAAGATTGACATCCACATCACTGCCATAATTTGCCGCTTCAGTGCTGTCCGCCATGTTGATCTCTGCACATTAAAACTCCTGTTTGAAATCAAATTTTCAAATAAACGGTTATCATCAACTCCATTTTGATGAAGTAAAGATAATGATACCCAATGCCTAAAACATCAATTTTCCACACAAAATTGTCTTTGTTTTCAACTAATTCAGCAAGCACATAACTGCCATTACTTGCCTCTTCAGCACTGACCACCATTTTGTTCTGCGCACGTTAAAGCTCAATTTTTAAATCAAGTTTTTACTGGTTTTGGGGGTCTTTTGAACTCATTCTGTGACAGCATTTGTGTACCTTCTTTCTTTATTTCCTTCTTTGCAAAAGAGTATACATAAAATGATGATGTATTCCACGGTGAAGTGCACACTTCCACAAAATGGTAGATGCAATGTATTGAACATACAACCAGAATCGTATCCTGTCGGAAAAGGTAAAGTACGACTGAAATCGTATCCCGTTGGAAAAGGGTTAACATGTTATTATATCTACTGTTTAAAAGATTTTCCTGCATCTCTAATTCTTTTAACTACAGTCAATTCAATTCTTTCCTTAATCCTTGCACAGTTTACATTTCAAAACATTGTTTTTTAATTATTTTTTTATATATCTAGATCTGTGTTTCCAACTGGAAACAGGAGTTTACATCCTGGTTACTGGAGACAGTGGTTGTGGTAAAAGTTCCCTTCTCAGAGTTATCAATGGAATTTGGCCCATATCTCGAGGTAATCCATAGTAATCAACTTGTATTAATATATAGTAATCCAAATTTGAGAGTAAACCCTTCAATTTCATGCATAAAGAGCGACCTCCAAGAAACAGTTGACTCATTCTCACAAAGACAGGAAAGAATAAATGAAATAAGCCTTATGTTGTTTGAAACATGTGTTAATAACTGACCTTACACTACAGCACAGTCAAAACAGGGGTGGCATGTTTGATTCTAACAGCAAATTCCACCCCCACCCTCTACAATTTAAATGGTTCAGTTCCAGCCAGTGTCTGACAGTACATGTAAATTTAGTATTACATTGACAAGTGACCAGTGTATATGAAAGTGATTTTAAGCTGATATCTGCTTTTCTGACTAGATTTTAAGAAAATAAAAAGGACAGTTGACACTGATTTGGAGATGACCCCCAGTGAAACATGGTTTAGAGTCACGCTCCTTTTACTCCCTACCATAGTTTCTTATTGATTTGGTTCCAGGTATCACTACACATATTTGCCCATGAGCTGTTATTGCACCCTAATGTAGTCTCCAATTGCCGCCACACTAAATAACCTACTTGTGTTGCTGTGCTGTAAAATACCAAGCCAAGTCTATTGTAGTCCCTAAAAATCTATTGTAGTCCCTAAGAATCTATTGTAGTCCCTAAGAACCTATTGTAGTCCCTAAGAAAATCATTAATATTTTTTCTCTGATTTTTCATGGACATTTCCTAACTAGTAAAGAATGTTGCTTACATTCAGCAGAAAGTAGCATTAAAGCCCTAACAGAAAATAAAATGTTCATCAAGTTCATCCTGTAGATTCTTGTGTAGGATGACAAAGCAAACAGGTGTGACTCATCTAGTCCCAGAACAGGTGTGACTCGTCTAGTCCCAGAATGATCACTTGTACTTAAAATTCCAGTCATTTCATTCAACTATTTCCAGAAAATGCAACATACAGTAACCTATGCTTATTTTTTTATATGTTGTGTCAAAGTTAGTGCCTTACATAAGTAAGTCTTGGTGCTTCTAAACCTGTAATTAATATAATGGATTTCATTGAAAATATAGAAAAATGAAGGAAATATATAAAGAACTTAATTAGCGTTACGTAAAAATAAAGATAAAACCCCTTGAAATGAATTGTTATACCCATGTCATATCTTTTTATGTTTGGATGTGCTCTGGAGTAATCTCCATGTCAATCTGTCTCATCCAATCATGTCGGTCACAGATCTGGTTTTTAAAGGGCTTCATGGATTGAAATCATATTTTGGTCTGAGGCTGTAAGTCAAGTTCAGTTTTCACTTTTCACATTTATGGAGTTACAGCCAGTGTTTGACTTAGAACTTTGATCTTCCATTTAATTTCTCCTCAATAACATTTGAAGAGCTTAGTGAATTGAAATCCAATTTGATACGAAACTTTACATTAAAAGTCCTAGATCAAGTTTGATTTTCTTTATTTTCCATCAAACTTTGAAAGAGTTATGATCATTGTTTGACTTGGAGCAAGTAGGACTTTGCCCTTCAAATTGTGTTTCTGCTAAATAAGTTTTGAAGGACTACATGTATTGGAATTGAATTTGGTACGAGGCTTTGCATTTAACAAGACCTTTATTTTCATCAGCTTCTGGCAAAATGTTATGAAGTTATGGACCTTGTTTGACATTGGACTTTACACATCAGTTTCATTTCCACTAAGTAACTTTTTAAAGACTTGATGGATTGGAATCAAATTTGGTATGAAGCTTTAGAGGAAAAAGATCTAGGTCAATTTTGATTTTCACCATTTTCTGGCAACATTTTTTGGGACTTATGGCCCCTGTTTGACTTAGAACTTTGCTCTTCAATTTCTTGATCACTTTTGAAGGCCTTCATGGATTGAAACCATATTTAGGTTGAGACTGTACATTAAAAACACCCAGGTCAAGTTTGATTTTTAGTGGTTTCTGGTTTGAAAAATGTAAACAAAAAAAATCCCTGACAAATCTGTTTAATGTACATTAGAACATGAAATGTTTATGCAGGATTAGAAGATGATGATGTTGGCCTGGAGAAACAGAAGAAATGTTGTAAACTTGTTTGTATCATTTTCAGGCAGTGTAGATCACAGTATAAACCTGGGCCCCCATACTCTTCTCTTCCTTCCTCAAAAGCCTTATTTCACAGATGGTTCTCTTAGACAACAGGTATGAAGGTATTTTGAATGACATCATATTTTTTATCTTGAAATGTTCATCTTTGAAACAGTTCAATCTTTTACAGATGGTTTCCAGATATTTTGGAAAAATTATCAGATAGCTTTTTTATCCCTGTCAAATACAATACCCAATTACATTAATGTTAGGAATTAACTTCCACTACCTCCCAAAACCAGCCCTCCTGGAAAGATGACAAAATTTTTCTTTTGCATCTATATACAATGTTGACACCAAAATTAGTATCTATAGGAATTAAAACTTTCAAGATACCATTGTAATTACCTCCCCTTGTCACTGCTAGGTGGCTGCCCACATGCCGGATGTTCTTCGGTTCAAGCTTTCTCTGCGATACTGTCTACACCATATAATTATACCACCCGAAATCCCTCATATTTTGCAATAATTTTTAATCATCCACCTGCAAAAATTATATAGTATCATAATATTTGCATTTCTTCAAGTATTGATAACTTTAGTTTTGGTTTTGGATTTTCACCAGTATTTTTGAATGTTTTTATCTTTACTGTTGATTTTTCCTCTGACCTTGTAGTCTCAAATGTTACCATTGATAATCGTTTATGTAGTAGACACTGTTGAATTTTTGCATGTTGTATACTTTGGTGGTTTACTTCACATAGTTTGCACCGTGTTTGTTGGTGTTTCATGTAAGTTAGTAACTTAATTTTTTCATTGTCTTTTGGGGTACACAATGATGAATATATGTACTAAATGTAAAAGATTAAGGTTACAGAGGATACACATGACACATGCCTTGTATGTACCAGATGTACATCATCTAATCCATGCAGTGTCTGCTCTATTGGTCAGAGGGATTTGTTGCACATTTTTATGGAAACAACTGACAGGCAGATGGCAGCATTCAAAGTTGAGATCATCAGATTTTGAAGTTTTGAGATTGCACCCAAATATGGAATGATGAGCATCCCACCTTCTGCCTTCTCCCTCAGTCATTTTAGATAAAAGAGATTACTGATCATCTGTCTGACAAGATCCAGCACCCCCATTACTCTAAGGCTTTCTCTGAGAGAACCAGCTGTCTGCATACTTTTCCACAAACTGGTATTGTACTCACTCAGACATAAAGGTATTGAGCTTGGACAAGACTATCATAGTGGGGAACCTGTCCACCCAGCGATTCTATAAGACTGACTTATGTTTTCCAAATGAATTCTAAGCTGGTGTGGAATACAGTAGTAACATCATCTTTGCTTGATCGGCCCTCAGTGGCAATCTTTCGCCTTGTGGAGAAATCAGGTTATGATCATGCCTAGGAATCAACTTGCAGCATTGTTAAGGTGGTTAAAAGAGCAGTGCACCACACAATGGCCAACACGCCCACGATATTGTGAAACCTCAATCTAGTGAGATGAGATGCCTTCCTTTGCTTATTCTCACTTTTAAACCCACAATTCAATGGCTTTTTGATTGTTACCTTTCAGAGATCAGAAACAACCTAATAAAGGAGAGAGAAAGCCTAGTTTCTCCTTCCCAAACCTCCCAATACACAGTTATAACTCACTATCCTGGCTGCCATCAGCATTCTACCCATAGGCACTAGGTCTTGTTCACCTTCATTAAGCCCTTAAACCCTTTTGTCTTCCCCTTCCATGATGGATGTCCTGACCAATCCTGGGAAGGTAGATATTTTGCAGACGGAGATCTTACATTCTGTTCACAAACAGAACTCTACAGGTTTCTACTTCAGACTTTTCATGGTGTCAAAAGCCAATGAAATGCTCTGACCAGTTATTGACTTAAGTCACCTCAACATGTACGTATCCATGCCAGGGTTTAGAATGGAGACGTCAGGGTCTGTATGGCTTTCCTTGAAGAAGGAATCAGTTCACAGTCAGTCTGAACTTATATCCCCATGCATCTGGACCCATGCAAAACCATTGTTTTGTGTTCTAAGGGACAATGCACTTAAGTCCTCAGCCTTTCGATTATCCATTGTGTTCTGACCCTCTTCAGTGATTGCAGCATACCTGGAAGACATCCAGCAGGAACATATGGTAAGAGTGATTCCAGATCAGGATATGAACAGCTTTCTCTCATTTCTATCTCAGCTGGACTTTCTGGTGAACAGGGAGAAGTCAGATCTCTTTCCCTCCCAGGATTTCATCCATTTGTTTTGGAGTTTTTGACACCTCTGATTTACCTACCTCCCTAGCATGTTGCACAGATTGTCAAACTCTCAGAGTCAATAATCAACAAGGAGTTGATTTCTGTGAGGGTTTTTTCCAACTCCTTGGTCACAGTTCTTATCCAGCTCAGCTGCCTTTTTATGCACCCACTTCAGATGCCTATCCTGGCACAGTAGTTACCCTTTTCCAATAGCTTAGATCAGTTTTGATCCCAGCTGAGATAAATAATTTTCTGCATCAGTGGCAGAACAGGGAATGTCTCATTGCAGGAATCCCTCTTGAGGAATCCTAACTGGAGATCATGGTCCATGCAGATGCCAGCTCACACATTTGTGGGACTCACCTGTTTTCCCGTTTCACCATGATCAGCAGCAACTGGGGACAGGCGAAAAGGGCCCTGCAAATCAACCTTTAGGATTTTAATCCATAACAAATGCCTTCCATGCCTGGAAGGATATGTTTTGTGTGAAGGTGTCCATCATAATGTCTGACAACTCGGTTGTGGTGAAGTCCCTCCTCAAACAAAGAGCAAGTGACAAAACCTTGTCCAACTAAGACATATTCCAGTCAGGTTCAATGACCTAATCAACTCCTTATTAATTAGAGACCAGACTCGTTCACAACAAGTGGTCTCTGTACCCATCAATCTTTCACTAGATTTGCACCATCTGGGGTCATCTGATGATAGATCTCTTTGCAATCAGGTGGAACCACAAGCTTCCCACCTTTGCTTTGCTGGTTCCGGATCCAGATTCTGGACGTTCTGTCTGTCAGTTGGGAAGGAATTTAGGGATATACATTCCCCACAACTGAAGATAAGGAGTCAGCTCTGCAAAATGGTTCTGATTGCTCATCAAAGATGGGACAAATCCAGGGTCAGTGATCAACTCGATCTAGCAGTAGAAATTGCAAGGTAAATCCCAGTGATGCCCAACCTGTTCAAGCAGATTCAGATGCAGATTTTCCATCCTTATCTGGACAAGCTCCTCCTGCTTGCCTGGCTCTTGTCAGGAAAGCCTTGCTCTGGCAGGGACAGCAACATCATCCTCTTGTGAGCCTTTGTTCCACAGCTGACTAACTTCATCCTCTTGCTCATCAAGAAGAAGAGGTAAGCTCCTAGTATGATCAGGGGTTTCAACTCCATAATTTCAGACATCATGGAAGAGGAGATATAGACCATGACAAGGATTTTTCGGGCTTGGTGGCCGAATTAAAACTGAATCAGCCCAGGTCTCTCACTTTGTTCCCCAAATGGAACCTCTCTGGATTTGACCTGACTCGGCTCTTTTAAGTTTGAACCCTTGTCCAAAACATCACTGAAGCGAATATCATACAAGACATGTTTTTTATTATAGCCTTAGCATTGGCTACAGGTTGAGGGGATTGCATACACAGTCGGTTGACCCAAACTATCTCCAGTTCCATTTGAATGGTTCAGTTGTTCTGATGACACAGAAAGGTTTCATAGTCAAGAACAGGTTACCATCTGCAAGTAATCAAAAAGTAATATTCACCCTCTATCTTCGACAGATCCTTCAAGAGAGGCATCTGAGCTAGAAGACTCGGTTCATGCTCTCAGGTGCTACTTGAAATGTTCAGAAAGCATTCATGGTGCCCAACAAAAACTCTTCCTGCTAGTGAAGTCGGGGAAGCAAAGCACAACCCACCACCACCACATGCGCACACACACACACACACACACACACACACCTCTTTGGCCTTTTGACTCAAGTGGGTGATCTGCTCAACATGCTTAGACATCTCACAGGATCAGATATGCCTCATGAAAATAACTGTTCTTGAGATTAGAGCCATCTGTCTGAGCCTCACTTTGGACTGTAACATTTTGAGACAGTGTTGAAGCTGTCAGCTTTGCATTTGACTTTCTCAAGATTTACCTTCATGATCTAGCATCACAGAGTAGGGAGCTAAAATCGGGTGGGTAGCTGACAGCTTGCTCAGCCAATCACCACATCCACTTAATGACAGCACATGGTCATTAGGTTTATAACTTCACTGAATTCAATCAAAAACAATTTGGGGTAGGGAAACACCACTCATTTCTCATTTCCTTTCATGTAAGGTTTCAAGATTTATATGTTGCTAGCTTATCACACATTTGTGCTGCCTCAGGTTAAGAGAATGGTTTTATCCTTCCCATTTTGACTTGAGTCATAATACACTCACAAAGATAATGATGGTAGAGATTGGATGCTCATGCATTTCCTTCTTGTGTTACCTATTCTCCTAACATTAATGTGATTGGATAATGTATTCAATGGAGACCAGAGATTTTTATCGTAAAATGTTTCTCCAAAAATACCTAGCGGATTAACCCTTTACCTCATAGCATCTGTTACTGTGTAGGCTGTCGATATACATGTGCCAAAACCACATTGCAGGGTGCTATAATTAGAACACCTGTTAGAGCAGTGTAGTATATGTTAAGTTCAACATAAATTTAACCATTTTACCTTTTTTGTACATATTTATTATCTATAGATAATTTTAAGAGTAAAATCTGATCTTTATTGCTGTATAATTATTTTTCAATGAAGATTTTATATGCTTGAAAATCTTAAGAATATTCACTCACTGTCAAGTCAGTGAATCTGCATGACCAAGTGTAGCTGACCTCTAAATCTACCATTCCATTGTCTACATCTGTATCACTAAATCATCCGAATTCGATAAATTATCAAGATCAGTGTTGTCTACATCGATATTGGATCCTAAATCTGTTTTATGGAAGCCTTCAGTTATAATTCTAATCATCCAAACTCAAGAAAGTTCTGAGCGAAGTCTGCAGCTTCCATTTTGGTAAAGGGAGAATCTGACCCAGTTACTTTAAATAACAGATTATGACTACATCTTAAACAGCAACCATGTGATATGACATCATAGTCATTTTCTTCAGTGCCTATAGTTTCTAATAGGGTGTTTTCCCTGAAGATGTTTACTGTAGGCTTCAAAACTCGCTTCTATGCAAATCATTCTGAGGTGTCAAAAGACGCTTCTAAAATTGTAATGTGGTAGAGGCATCCAAAAGTGCTTATGCAAGGTGTAGGTTTAAACCCTCCCACACTTCCAAACAAATGCGAACATCCACATTAATGTATCACTTAAGCTTCAACTGAAGAACATCCGGTATATTGGTAGTCACCTGGCGGTGACAGGGGAAGTAATTATAATGGTGTCTTGGAAGAGTTACTTCCCATAGATACTACTTTTAGCACCTATATTGTATATAGACAGGAAATACACATTATTTTCATCTTTCCAGGAGGGCTGGATTCGGGAGGTAGTGGAAGTTGATCACTAACATTAATGTGATAAGGTAATTATTATAGGAGAAACATAATTTATGATAAAAATTTCATTTCTCTACTTTAATAACTTGTTTTCTTCCTGTCCTTCTATAGATGTGAGGCATGGATATCACATTTCAATACTGTGAGAAATGAAAATTTGTTTTGGGATCTATTTCACAACATTACTTTTAGACTGCTAAATTGCTAACATTTCTCCGTTGCTAAAATATCAAATACAGTATTTTTATGATATATTTGATAATGGAATATTGAAATATATCAGTGTGAGAAAGGTTGATATTGCCACAGTGGTGATACAAGTGGTATGGCCACTATGGCAGTATCACCTTTGGGCCTACTTTCCTTTTCCTTTTAGGAAACAAATCTGCCCTTGGATAAATTAAATTGTCATATTTACAGACCCTGTAACAGGTAATTTTACCAGATCTGCATTTCATTTGCATTCCATTTGCATCCCATTGTGTTTTATTTTGCATTCCATTCACATCTGCATTTCATCTCATCATTTTCACTTAAAGGTTCAAAAATACTTTCAGATTTTGTGTTTATTGCTTTTATCTATCATTTCCATATGTTTTGACTCATTTGGAACATTATGGAAATGTATTTGCAGAAGTCAATTATTGTATTCATTCACAACTTCGAGGTGAATCCTACAGGATCATCCCGTAAATGTATGCTGATATCTACCATTAGCTGCCATTCAGATCACCTCAGCTATTTACAAAACAAGAAGTTGCATATGCATCAAACTATTTTTTTCATTCACAGTTTCTCAGTCAATCCTACAGTCAATCCGATCATAGAAATAGCTGAGGTGGTCTGAACAGATTGTGGTTTCTTTTTTGTGAAGAAATTTCTAGTGAACAAAATGTATGATTTTTCTGTAAATTACTGCACTGAAAAACATCTTAAGCATATTTTTGTCTCACATAAATGGCTGAGGTGGTCCGAATGAAATAGCAACTGTATAAAATGCTTTAATGAAATAGCAACTGTATAAAATGCTTTAATGAAATAGCAACTGTATAAAATGCTTTAATGAAAAAGCAACTGTATAAAATGCTTTAATGAAATAGCAACTGTATAAAATGCTTTAATGAAATAGCAACTGTATAAAATGCTTTAATGAAATAGCAACTGTATAAAATGCTTTAATGAAATAGCAACTGTATAAAATGCTTTAATGAAATAGCAAATCTATAAAATGCTTTAATGAAATAGCAACTGTATAAAATGCTTTAATGAAATAGCAACTGTATAAAATGCTTTAATGAAATAGCAAATCTATAAAATGCTTTAATGAAATAGCAAATCTATAAAATGCTTTAATGAAATAGCAAATCTATAAAATGCTTTAATGAAATAGCAACTGTATAAAATGCTTTAATGAAATAGCAACTGTATAAAATGGTTTTGTATCTTGTCTGATTAAAAAGTGTTTTTTATGAAATAGCAACTGTATAAAATGGTTTTGTATCTTGTCTGATTAAAAAGTGTGCTTTAATGAAATAGCAACTGTATAAAATGCTGTAATGAAATAGCAACTGTATAAAATGCAGAAGATATGCATTCAATTGACAGTAAATTAAAATATAATTACAACTGCAAAATTTAAAAAAATCTAATTAAGTGTATTTGTTATCAATTTTTTTTCTTGTTGTTCAGATTAAAGATGGAAATGTGAAATGGATTTTTACCATGGAAATTTAGTGAAAGTATCAATTTTTAAATCTGTTCATGAAATGCATTCATATTTCATTTTGATTTCGTTTATTATTCATCATTCTGCAATTTGTATTTGTGTTCTTTGTTTTCTTAAAATGTGTTCTGTCATTTCATTTGCATTCAATTTGCATTCCATTTTTATTCATTCTCTTCCATTTATATTCATTCTGCATTGTTTTCATTTCATTGATAAAATTACCCATTTCAGGGTCTGTTATTCATTTTCTTCTGCTTCTTTTTCTCTCTCACAGTATCAGCTTGATGGGCATAGCCTAAATAAAATGGGCCTAGTGTAATGAAGCGATGAGGGATTGTCAGTCAGAAAAAGCCTAAAAGTAAACTTTAAAGTCCAACAAATCGATTTTGTGTATAAATTTATTTAAAACATTTTTACACATTAATTGTGCAAATTGTGTCAGACTGAACTTGTCATGATTTGTATCTATTTGCTATTCCTTCAGCATCACATGATACAGTCACAATACTTCATACAGTCCTAATGATACAGTAAAAATCTTGAATAATTATTGTACTAAAACTGGACAAATAGGGTGTGTATGAGAGTTGGTTGCAAACCAAAATTAAGTGACTATCAAAATTTGGGTGAACCTTCTCTTCACAGATTAGACTGTCAACTTGTCAAGACCACACAATTCATGTTTTCATGCAAAAATAACAAAATATGCATAACTCTAACAGGTAAATTCACAATCATTAAGATGTTTAGTTTCAAGATGTTATGTAGCACAGGTGTTCATTTTATTTGAGTGCACCGTGATGCTACTCCCACAATACAGTATAACATTATCACTGTGCTGGAACTGTACTGATGAAAAAGATAATATTCACTTCATTTTTCTTGTTAAACAGTAATATATCAGTCAAAAAAGGCTCTTCAGTGCAGGAGTGAAATTTGTAAAAACTTGACTGTCCAAGCCTTTTTACAAAAACTTTATAAGTTCTTTTTATTGATGTAGTAATACAGCTTACATGTTTGTAGTGTTAACTGCATTGGTACAGAATGAAAAAATTAATGCAAATGGATGTTTTCCACCATCGGATACATAATTAACAGAACATCTCCATTTTTTTTGAGGGGATATCAAAACTTTGTAACTCATTAAGTGTAAACATTACACATTGTCACTTGTGGATTCTTTCCTCATGATAATACAATGCTTCCACTTCACTCAGGAACAATTTTCTGATCTCTGCGAAACATAGATATCCTCTCTAACCTTCTGCATGTGTTCCACAGAAACTTTGGTATAATATTGCTGTATACCTGTATCCTAATATGGTAGGACTTGTCTTGCCTATGTTAGCTGAAGGCTATATCATGATTAATACAAGTTTCCCCATTTGTGTGGGCAGGATAGGAAAGTCCAACCCAATGGGACAAGATTTGTGCCCATGGACGAGGCTTACTTTAACACCTGCACAAATCTTAGTTCTGGGGGTTGAATTTTCCAGTCCTTCTCACAAACATGTGGAAGATTATTTTTCTCACCCACCACTAATCATATTTTTCAGTAGTCAGCATATACAGGGGCAAAAGTTGCATCTTGAAGGCCATAAATGTCACCTTAGAGTGTAGTGAAAGGAACATCTGTAGTACATGCTGTAATTAATACCATTTTGTATGCATGCTGTAATTTATACTATTTTGTATGCATGCTGTAATTTATACTATTTTGTATGCATGCTGTAATTGATACCATTTTGTATGCATGCTTAGTAGGCAAGTTATATTTCTTGACCAGTCACATGTTTCAGTTTCATGTCTCTTATCCATAAATCATGACCTACCTGTGCCAATATGCTCTTAATGAACTCTTGACAGGTGCTCTTAATACTGATGATATGACAGTTCCTATACAAGTGAAATAGAGTGCAGATGTCTCATTAACTCAAATGGATTTGCTACAACTGGAAACAATTACATTAATAATGCACATAAATTCTGCAGATTTGTAAACCCAGAAGATTTATTGATTGTTGATAAAAATTAGCATGGTACAGACTGAGATGAAGCCAAATTTCAATTTTTCATCAATTGCACATAAAAAAAAATACCTTAAAATTATAAACATGCAATCTACAGACCAAAGAAAATAAAAGTACAGAAGATCTGCAAATTATAAATCGTGAAGTTTATTTAATTGACAATAAATTAACAATGACAAAAAGATGTAGCCCAATTTGCAATCGACAATGTTCATCAAATATTTTATGGTTATGAACAAAAAAACAAACCGAATAAAAACACTTTGATAAACCTTGCACAGTTTCCATGTTTAATCTCCAAAATTCTTATTAAGTTTGTTCCTTGTCCTTGTTTAATAATGCATTGGCACCAACTTTTACATCTACTGAATTTACTTTTTTGTACGGGCCCTGGGTGGCTGAGTGGTCTAAGGTGCTCACCTTTACAGATCACTGACATCTCACCTCTGTCCTCATGGGTTCAAGTCTTGGCTTGGCCAATGTGGATATGTGAGAAAGCTTGCCAGTAACTTCCCGTGGGTAAGTGGTTCTTCCTGGGGTCTTCCCGGGTTCTTAATCCACCAAAATAAATATATTAGCCACTATGTATAGCCTATCATGTGCTGAAAAATGACATTAAACCCACAAAACCAAAAGAAACCAAACTTTTCTTGTAAGTCATTCCATGATGCTAGAATCTTGAACGTTACTGTTTTTCTCTGAGAACAAAATATAATTCTTGCATGGTGGTTTACCCATTGTCCTATAGAACATCACAGTTATCAAACTTTAAACACAGATTCTCAAAATCATCGTCTGACTCGTTATCAAGCATCATACACAACCATTAATCTAGCAGAATGGATCCATATTAATTTCCATGACTCAATCAAAGTCACGTGGTCTCAAAGTTATCAGCCAAACACAGTGATGTATGATGCAACATCCGCACCTTTTCAAGGTTAGTGTTACTTGTCTTTGAAATGGGTTAGTAAATTAGTAAATTTATCTTCAAATTAAGAGGGCTTGCATTCTGCACTTGCCTTAGACTCGTAATTTGGAAGAAAAATTAAGGACTTATCAGTAGAACAAACATCATAGACCCTGATCTGCCGGTACAATATGCGACGGCAGATCAGGGTCTATGTTGTTTGCATTTGGACCTGGTTTTATGCGAGTATATACGGTATATTGTTATAGGGTAAGAAAAAATTCCACCTTTGGATCAGATATTTTTCCAGAGGGTGGAATTTTGATATCCAACATTGTTGCATAATGAAAGATTAGTTTTCTGACATTCCTAAATAAAAAAATGAGGATTCAAGTCAAAACAGTATACTGTAGTATCACTAATTTTCATGGGGTACCAATTTACATGGATTTCATTGTTTCCCCAAACCACGAATTTAAAGACCGCTCCAAAAATTAGCCACACATGATAAAGAAGCCTCCACCCCATCCATCCCATTTTCTTACTGTGTTTCATTCCTAGAGATCAACAAAACTGTTTGGTAAATCAACATCATTTCTGAAATCTGATAATAAAATCTTATCTTTTATATGTGTTTGTTTTCTTTTAACACTTTAAAAAAAAGAATCATAATGCATTTTTATATTGTTTCAATGCACCTGTGTCTATATGCTATCCGATAGCTGTAGTTTCCACTCACTGTCTTAAATAGATATGTTGTGACATAATTAAGGATAGAGAGAAATGAGAAAAAGCACAAGATATTCAACACTAGTACAGGTATTACTGAAAATGAAAGAAAGAACAATAAATGATACTAGTATATGAAAATTAGATTTAATACTTATTTAGATTGATTCTTCATTCAATTGAAACTGATGTCAAAAATTTTAAATCCTCATGAAAGCATGTCTCATTTTATCCATGCATGCTTACTCCCAATAAAGAACATGACAGTAAAATGCTAGAACTATTGCATGAAGCACAATTACTAATGAAACACTAGGTATATATGCTAATTACTGCAGAGTATTGAAGCTCACACTTCACTGATTTTTGGACAAAACAACTGAATCAACATCATGTCAATCAAGTCTGCTGGTGCACAGAAATGTTTGTAAGGTAAATAATCCTGAAATTGTTGAATTAAACAAGTCCAGCATTCTCAAAGCCATGGATAATTAGGTTCAATCTTTCACACATTTTCATGTGAGCCACAATTATCCATTCAGGATGAATTTGCTTGATTGATCAAGTTTTAAGTAAAGTCTAGTGGTTGAAGTTGGTTTGTACATGAGGCAGGCTCAAACAAAGAAGTGATTCGATTGTTTTTCAATTTAGTTAGCATCTTAGCACATTGATGGGCTTTGAACACATCAATCGTTGACACTGCTTGCTAACTGCATTGGAACAGGTCCAAACATAAAGTCAACTCTGATCCCCAAGATTAAACAAGACAGACAAAAAATATAGTCCTTGATTCAGCTTTGATCTATAATCAATTTTCCTTCCATAAATAATAATGAGAAGATGAATTTTTTAAAAAAAGCAATAGCAACAATATCACTCAAAATCGGACTTCAGAATCAGTACCTGTGGCTATTCTGATCAGTGCAAAATATCCTGTTTGCTACACACTAACTTCATGATAACTTTGGGATATAAATGTGTTGTTATTAATGTTTATCTTGATTATTGTGGAAAAATACTAAGTGATGATGAAAACTAGAGAGTTGCAAGTTTGTGTGCACTATCTTTACAGCAGAAGGTCATATGATGAAAGATAGAGATACATATTCCTGATTGTTGTTCTACACTGGAAAACACAATCATGCCCATGTAAAAATGTGAGAAAACTCTGTCCGGTGGGTGAGAAAATACTCTTTGCAGACAAGACACAAAATGATATTGTTATTTTATGCTGGTATAATTGTCACAAGATGAAGAAATGTAAATTTAATATCAGTAACAGGAAATCTTTCAATTCTAAGCCATGCTGTTCGGTCTAGCCTCAATGCCCAGTGTCTTCACCAAAGTGATGGGAGTAGTGGCTATGCACTTCAGGTATCCAGTACTTTGATGACTGGTTGCTGCACAACAGCAGCAAGCAGTCCCTGTTACTTCATATGACCTGCTGTTGGTCCAAGTGACTCGGGACTAATATAGAATCTAGAGAAATCAGATCTCAATCCTTCTCAGGAATTCATGGATATAGATGTAGGAATGAATTTCCTCACTTTTCTGGGTTGAGTTCATGTTCTGCCTGAAAGGACAGACAGAATTCTGGATCTGGTGAGGACTCTACAGCCTAAGACATCGTTGTCAGCTTGCCTTCATCTTTTTCTTCTGGGGACCTTGAACTCGGCAGCAGACTTGGCACCCCTAGGGAGACTCCATTTATGTCCTCTCCAGTTTCTCCTGTTGGCAATCTGGAAACCACATAAGGATTCTTTGTCAGACTGAATTTCTTTAAGGTGGACTTTTCAACTTTTCAGTACCACCTCAAGTGATGGTGCAATCAAGAAAAATTTCTGACTAGAACTCCACTGCATGCCCTGAATTTCACTCCTATCTGTACACCAACACGTCAGATTCAGGGTAGGGTGCTCATTTAGAGCCAGAAGGAGTACTACTCCAGGGCCTTTGGTCCCAGGAAGAAAGTCTCCTACAAATAAACAACTTGAAAATAAGAACTGTTCTCTTCACCTGAAAGGGTGCTTAGATTAAGGCAGTGGTCTTTGAGTGATAGTCTGCTCAGACAACACATCAGTGGTTGCATGACTCGGACGACAAGAAGGCACACATGCTCCTTCTCTCTGCATAGAAGTTTGGAACCTTTTATGCTGGGCAGAGTCAGAAGGAATTACATTCCTCATTTGTCACATTCTGGGGAAGAAAAATATCCTTGCCAACAGTTTGTCCAGGACAGGCAGGGTAGTTTTGACAGAATGATCTCTGCAGTTGCAGAGTCTTTATTCTGTCTATGGGTCAGTCTCAAGTGGACCTGGTTGCCATGAGACTGAAAAACAAGCTACTGTTTTATGTCTCCCCAGTCCCAGACCTAAGAGCCTGGGCAGTGAATGCTTACAGCCTGAGGTTGGATCAGCTGTTTACTTATGCATTCCCAACCCTTCAGATTGATCCCACTGGTACTTCAGAAGGTCAGGACATGCACAGCTCAGATTATCCTCATAGCGCCTGTGTGACCTCAAAGGTCTAGGTTCAGTGACCTTCTCAACTTGTTTATAGACCAACCCAGGGTGTTACCTCAGTGTAAGAATTGACTGTCACAACACACCAACCCAGGGTGTTACCTCAGTGTAAGAATTGACTGTCACAACACACCAATCCAGGGTGTTACCTCAGTGTAAGAATTGACTGTCACAACACACCAACCCAGGGTGTTACCTCAGTGTAAGAATTGACTGTCACAACACACCAACCCAGGGTGTTACCTCAGTGTAAGAATTGACTGTCACGACACAAGGGGTCTCTTCTTCACAAAAGTCCTCAGATTCTCCACCTTCACATTTTGCTCATTTCAAACGATCTATCTCCCAGGCGAAGTTTTCAAACAAGATCGCCGACTGCTTTGTTCAGGCCCAGAGATGATCTACCTCCAAGGTCTATGATGCCAAGTGGGGAATCATTTGTGAATGATGCAATAGGAAATGTGTTAATCCTAGCTACCCCTCTCTTTCTACAGTAGCAGATTTTCAACTCTTCCTGTTTGGGGAAAAGTCATGTGAAACTTCCACAAACAAAGATTATAGGGCAGCCTTTTCAAACACACTTATATTCTCCATGCGCCGAGCCATTGGATCAGATCATCACTTGCTGGAACTTATTAAGTAATTCGAGCAGCAGAGACCGGTGTCTCACTCCTTGATGCTGAGGTGGAATCTCTTGTGTGTTTGATGGGCCTTGGCTAAAATCTCTTGTACATCTTTGAGTGAGGCTTCGTTTGAAAATGTTACACTTAAAACTATCAATTTTCTAGCTCTAGCTTCAGCGTGTAGAAGAAGTGAATTACATGCCATCTCTGTAGAGGAGGGATGTTTACGGCTCATTGACTTGTTTCCCTTTTATGTCAGCCAGGTTTTCTTGCAAAAAAATTAACTTCCCTCTACTGTTATCTTTGACAGAGATCCCCAGTCGCAGTCATATCTATGCTGGGGATGAAAAGGATAGATTCCTTTGCCCAGTTAGGGCACCTAGGTTCTATTTGGCATCTTCAAAAGGGAGAAGAAAGGGTTGGAAACTACTCTTCCTTTCCTTAAAGGGCTCAGCTGATATTTCAGCATCCACCATCTTGAGATGGATTTCACTCTTGATAAAGAGAGCTTATTGGTCACTCACTGAGAGAGACATTTCATTTATGATAATTAAAGCCCACGAAGTAAGGGCTATTGCTACTTCTTGGACATATTTCAATCATTCACCCTTGGTGGACATTATGAAAGCTGCATTTTAACAGTTGTATACTACCTTCTCCTCGTTTTACCTTTGGTCCTTATCAAACCAGAGCCAAGGTATTTTAACTCTGTCCAATATTTCTGGCACAAACAGTGATCCAATCTACTGCTATTTAGCAGCAATGGACACCTCCTTCAGGTGAATAATTTTGTTCCAACTGAGGTCATCAACCTCCCTCCTGACAAATTCAGCTATACAGTAGTAACAGGTTACATATTACTAATATTAAAATGTAGCTTTTTGTGGAGTAAAACTAATTTTAATGATGTAATACTTACCTATCACTATTTGAAGACCTCCTCCAACCCTACTGTGATGTTCTTCATTAATCAAGGTCCCAGAAAAGAATGAAGTACTATTGCACATGGGCCTATAACATGGAGTCAGACTGGGTTAGTATACATGTTCTAAAACTTTTTAGATTGTTAGGATGATTCATCTCTCGTGGACGAGGTTTTTTCCAGTGTGGAAAGGGTAAAGCTATACAGTAGTGACAGGTAAGTATTACATCATTAAAATTAGTTGTGCCCCCCCCCCCAAAAAAAACTACCTTTTTCTCATGGAATACAAAGCATTTTACTCCCCAAAAAGGAATGCCTGCATAATGATAATAATAACTAATAATAATCCTTAATTTAAAGAGGGTAACACATTTAAATTCAGGTCCAAATGCATGTCAGTGATATATGACCATACATATATTATTTCATGTATAGTTAGTGGTAATAAGAGCTATAAACTGCTATTGAAAGAAAACTATTAGATGAAAAAATATCTTTCCATTTGTTTACTAATGTTGATGGCAGTTAAATAACTTTTAAATTTCTTATGTTTAGGTGTTGTTTCCACTGAAGGAGGAAGAAGAAAAAGAGGAAACTTGTAAGTAAAATTATTTTGAAATCGTTAACTCATACAATTATCTTAAAAATGCAGGAGATTGAATTTCATTCAAGTACACTGAGCCTGGTCTGTCAAGGTAATCAGAACTTATTCATTTATCAACAAAGCCATCAAGTTGCCTCACCTCAGAATTAACAAGAGAGAGTTAGTTAAATCACTACTTCTAGAATTACATTAAACAAAGAAGCAGGTTCAATACATATTGATCTATAACTTTAAATTTCTATTCCCAGTAGAAAGAGACTTTCTATATACACTCACCTTATACCAAGTCCTGTGTTGGAATTAATTCAACCCCAGTAATTTACACATTGTTAGAAATAAAGTTTAAGAAATCTTGGGAATGAATGTTGAAATGCTAGTATGTGACACATAACTTATATACTTGCATATAAGTCAGATCCAACTGTATAGACCCAGATCTTCCATCACATAATGCACCAGCAGATCCAGATCTATGCAATTTGTTAGGAGTAATAATTAAAACAAACAACATAGATCCTAATCTGCTGGCATATCATGTGACGGCAGATCAGGGTCTATGTTGTTTGCAGTTGGACTTGACATATAAGCGAGTGTATTTGGTATTTCTCCATTAACAACAACCATTCTGTTTAAAGACTTCTTGTGATATCTATTTGGTCCTAAATGAAAATGGTGCTGATCTGACATCCAATATGGCCACCATGGCAGCCAATTTGAAAACTTGTATTTGCTACTTGTCTGAAATGGAATGTCTTATCAATATGAGGTTTTCACCAGAAGACCTCTTATGGTGTCTAGTTGGGCCTAATTGAAAATGATGCCAATCTGAAATCCAACATGACCACCATGGTGGCCGTCTTGAAAATATTGTTATTGCTACTCAATATATGGTCATATCAACATGGGGTTTTCACTAAAAGAATTCTAAAGATGTCTAGTTGGTGCTAAATGAAAATCTAATATGGCAACCAGTTGTCTAATTTGAAAATCTTGTTATTGCTCAAAAAAATATTGGAGATGGTTTCAGTACTCCGCAGTTAATAAGAAGAAATGGTCTTATTTTGAATTCCTGGAAATTCTTTTTAGTCAGAAGAGCATCAGTCTCTATGAGCGATATATGTGATATATTTAAAGCAGGTAATAACACTTCAAGTTATCACAAATGACATAACATCATGCAAAGGAGAGGCATAATGGCTGAGACATCTTATGTATTTCAAAATCGTTTCACTGTTTCACTGTTCTGTGGTTTGGTCAAATAAAATCAATATTTTTCGTCATGTTATCAATCGAATCTTACATTTGTGATCATTTAAATTAAATTTATGAAAATCGTTGAATATTTTTTGTCTTTTGCTTGCCAAGACTCGCGTATAAACTGATACCAACTGCAAACTGCATAGACCCAGATCTGCCATCGCATAATGTGGCAGCATATCTGGGTCTATGCAGTTTGTAAGAACTAATCAGTAGAACAAACAACATAGTTCCTGATCTGCCGGCGCATTATGCGACAGCAGATCAGAGCCTATGTTGTTTGCATTTGGACCTGGCTTATACATGAGTATATATGGTAGTTTCATAAATTTCATTTGAAATGAGCACTTATGCACAATCTATTAATTTTAGTTCAAGGCTGAAACAATCAAGGAGGAGGAAACTTTTCATGAAATATCAGAAGATGTAGTGAATTCACTGTGGATTTTATTGTTGATATTTTAAGCAATGAATGCTATTTTTGTCAAAGGCATATACAATAAATTAGGTATCTGAACCAGTCATAATGTAAATTTTGGGGGAAAACTAAAAAAATTAGCTTTTAGAAATATAAAAGTGTTCACAAATAGCATACTATATTCAGATTTCTCCATTTTTTGGGATAAAATTTTGGGAAAATTAAAATAAAATTTAATTTGCCCAGACAGAATTTTCAACTTGTTCTGAAAGAACATATTATTATATCCAATTATAATAATTAATACTCACTAAATCTTTATGCAATCCAATGAAATTGGGAAACATCTGAGAAACATTACAGTATTAAAGTTAAAGAAAATTAAATGTCAATTATTACATATGGAAAAGATAGAAGTGTTGTTTGAAAAGGCCCGGTTTGCTGTCATTTACTTTATTTTTGCACCTAATCCCTAATTGTCCAGAGTTTATGTTTTGATAGCAGTTTTTAAGAACACTTAAAAAAGATTGCAGTCTTAATACAAGTAGTGGAATTAAGCTACCATATATGCTCATGTATAAGCCAATACCAACTGCAAACTGCATAGATCCAGATCTGCCATCACATAATCCACCGGCAGATCTGGGTCTATGCAGTTTGTAAGGAGTAATCAGTAGAACAAACAACATAGACACTGATCTGCTGGTGCATTATGCGATGGCAGATCAGGGTCTGTGTTGTTTGCATTTGGATCCGGTTTATACGCGAGTATATATGGTGGTATATGCATACAAAAGGTTGTCAGCATCTTCTTTGATTTAGATCTCTAAATTCATGCTATGTATTAGCAATAAATAATGTACCTAATCAACCTAATTACTGCAGTTGGCATTAAGCCAGTTTGTTCGAAAATGCATTAAGTGAATGTCGGTGTTATCTTTTATAACGATATATACATCATCACTCAATAGTTTAATTTTTTTTCTTCTCAAATGACAAATCCACAGAATTAAGTACCCATGAATATGCATTTTCTAGCCATACCACAAAATTTTGATACCCACGAATTTAAAGTGATTCACAGTTTCTGAATCATTAATTTCTCTGTTTCAGTGTGTGGTGATGATGACTTGATATATAAGTATTTAGATGCTGTGGGACTGTCACATATTCTTCAAAGACTAGGAGGGATAGATGTTGTTGTTGACTGGAATTGGTAGGCAAACATTTGTAATACAGACATAGAGTCATTCGCATTTACACATAATATATTCTTTTAATTTATGGGGAAGCTTCTTCATTCAGTTTTGCTGACATATTTGTGTTGTAAAATATGCATGATTGATTTTTGCGATTTTAAGATTTTGTTTTAGGCATATTAAAAAATGATGAAGCATAACATTGATTTTTCTAATTTGTGCAGGGTAAGTTTTCCTGATTCTGAAGTAGATGTAAATAAAAATGGCAGAAATTAAATCACAGAAATTTACCCATATGCTGCAGAAGACAAAAAAATGAAGCATATTAAATCTTCCTTACACACAGGAAGTACACTATAATTTAAAGTAAAATGAGGGATGCATTAATAATTACCCTGTGTCGGTGCTACTAATTGAATATTGTCTTTAAAAAAAAAGTATTAATGATTTTTTCTTTTTTAAAAAAAATTTAATCTTTCTGGTAAGAATTTGCATCTAATTAGATCTTTAAAAGTTTAGAAAAGTAGATTGATACATAATGGAAGTTCATTTCAGCTGGGGTCTACCTTTCTGGACTTAAGCAGATATCAATCAAATAACCCCAAATCCCTTATTAGATCAGGTCAGTTTAAGATAATTTTCATGCATCAGTAGTCTTCCACTTTGTAATGGTGAAAAGATTGCAGATAAGCATAGCTGGCATAAATTTTATGTTTTTAATGTTGACAGGTATGATGAGCTATCTCCAGGTGAGATGCAGAGACTTTCCTTTGTCAGGCTTTTCTATCACAAACCCAGATTTGCAGGTGAGTTTGATACTGTATAGCCCAATTGTAACTATGGCATAGAGAAGAAACATGGGTGCAGGGCCATCATAAGGGTGGGCAATATGGGCAACCTAGGGCACCAAGCAGGGAAGGGGGGGGGGGGCATTTTGCAGATCATGTTCTTTTATTCTGTATTTTACTTAAATAAATGTATAGCTTTTTCATTAAAATACCTACTTTTAGTTATTATTCTCATGACTATTAATACATTTGAAACATAAATAGTTTGTAGTGTTTTTTCTGAGGGTCCAAAGGCAACATTCGGCCCAGGGTGCATTTCGTCCAGCCAAAACTTGAGACAGCACTGCATGGGTGGTTGGACTTGGCCTTAAAACCTGGGACCTCCCTAATGCCACATGAATCTCCTACCACCTGAACTACTGAAAAAGATGTTCCTATCCAGTTCCTGCACTTCTTTTTCCCCTCTTGGTTTGCTGTGTCTTAAATATCATGATTCTCCACACTGATCCCGTCCGAATTCCACATTTCCAACCATCATACATACATGTGACAGAACTAGGATTTCAAACCAGTAGATTTGCAAATTTTGATCAGTAGATTGGCCTCTAAACCAGTAGATTTTTTATCGGCATAAATTTTAGCTTTCAAGGGGATGGACAACAAAACAAATGCTTTTTTGTGCCATAATATGTATTCTCTTCATACTATAATAAAATAGCAAATTGAAATATGAATCAGATTTGGATTCTGATGGAAACTGTTATGATAATAATTACTTATTATGAGTCAGTATATGGTCGAATAATGAAAAAGTAAGAGTTGTTTATCTGATAGTTCACAGCAAAGATTTTTTTTTATAAAATCCAATAGCATGTTTAGTTTTCTTCACAAGATCACTGTCTAGTGACTACTGCTAACATTCATTGTGACTATTAAGCTTCACACTTAACAGGCTTTCAATAGTTCTCTGGTCCATATTTCCCCATGAATCTCTTTGTATTTTGCGAAGAAGGGTGAATGTCCTGTCTGTATCAGCATTAGAATGTTGTAATGACAGGACAACCATGCTCAGCTTGCAAAGTTCTAACTTCAATTTTCCTGTTGCTGGGTTTGTAAGGTTGCTGACTACTCTCCAATACTCATCCAAGCTATGTTCACCCCGAGGAGGAAGTTCCTAACTTGGACTTAAGATGTATTCCGGAGCCTCATCCTCAAGAGCTTCTTTCTCTTCATGGCTCAGATCCAAAAATCTGTTTATAAGTTTCACCACTGTAAATTAAAAAAATTAAGATTGATTTAGACTTGAAATAAAAATGAAAAAAATGCATATATTTATGCTTTTATGACAAATTTATCCAACCTTTAAAATTATTTATCTTGTAATATATTTTTTCTAGGGCTTGAACTAAATTTATGTGCATGAAAACTTCAAAAAGTGTATGAAATATAAAAGATGCATACCTTTGAAACATAAATCAAACTCTGGACCTTTGCTGCTCACCTGTACATACTTAAACTCTGATATCCAAGCACTATTGAACTTGTAATATTTCCTAGCCAGTGGTTTCTTAGCATTGGGAGAAAGCACATGTTTAGAATTGAACAAAAAAATGTAAGAGCTGTCCTCTTAAAACATCTGGAACAATACAATACCAGTTAAGCAGGACAATAATCAAAATACTTACTTTAGAGTGTCTGCTGAAATAATTTTGTATGGTTGGTCTCTTCATTTTATCTCCCCTCTGCCAAGGGTCGGCCGATTTTATCAAAGGCTCAGAAGACATCGTGGACCACCTTTGATCCCTTTATTACTTATAGCACCTCAAAAAACATCCCGCATTTGGCCTAAACTCCTCAAATTTGAACAATAAGGTAATCAATTAGCAGCTTGCTGTGTACACATGTCAGCTCTTCTTTAACAATTCGAATCCTATTACTCTGCAATGCATCATTGCACCGGTCGTTGTACTAGTGGAACATTTCCGGTCCCCAGTAGACTTATTCTGGCTGGTTTCTCTAATGTGTTGACAGAACGTGTAAAAATACCATGTTTTGGTATTTTTATTAAAAATTTTTTTAAATTCTTGTAATTTTCAAAAGCAGTAGATTTTAACTACTAAACGGTATGTGTGGTAGACGGCCTTTAAAACGGTATTTTTGGCCTACTGCCGGTTGAATCACATGTATGATCATAGTTGACGGGTCTGTAAATCCTGCTATTGCCAGACATATAAAACAGGGAGAGAAATATGCATGGCCAGATGTGGACTGAAATGCTGAATGACCCTAATGCTATCTAGTTGCCGTGCATTAATTATTCTAACATGTCCATATCCAATTCCTGTGTTATATTCTTAATTATACAAACCAGGTATTCTGTTTGCACTAGCTGTTGAGAGTGCATTGTGTAAATAGTACCAAAAAGAATAATGCAACATCAACAAAAATAAATTAGGATAAATAAGCTGAAGTGCAATTATTCTTCATTTTAACCTGCCTCTTAGAATTCAAGAGTTTCTATTGTGCTACCCCTGGCATTGGCATCAGTGCCTTCACATATAAAAACATATACATATGTACAACCTCACTTCATCTCAAAAACAGCTCTTTCTTCCTACGTCCTAAGCAACAGTTTGGCGTAGGTTTCCATAGCATCTACCTCCTGGAGAGGGGACTAACAGTTCTAACTTTGTTCTCTGTTAAGTCTTTGTATTTAGCTCAGGGGTTTTTTTTGCATCCTGCATACATACTATTTTACCAGGAATTATGAAACTTTTTGTGAGGGGATGCATTTTTGGCAAGTACATGTACTCCACCCTCATAACAAAAGTAGATTACTGTAACCCATATTGTATGCTTCACTGACTTGGGTTCAATTTTGTGTTGTAAGTTTATTTTTCAAGTACTGTTCATGTGAGAATCATCAAACTATATGATTATATGTAGCTCTGTTAGTACCAAATCTTTTCAACAAAAGAAAGTCACTGTGACCTAGATTTCAAATTTTACTCACTTCGGTAAAGTTTTTGCATTTAGCTCATGACTGTATTGCTTTTTTGCATCCTGTATACATATTGTTTGTACCTGGAATCATTAAACTTGGTGAGAGGATGCATGTCATTTAATACTACACCCCCATCACAAAAGTAGGTCACTGTTACCAATATTTCATGCATGACTGAATTTGGTTAAAATTTTGTGTTTTATCTATTAATGCTGGAATCACTAAACTAGATAATTGTATACATTGTGACCAACATTTCACAGTTTACTCACTTAAGTTAAAAGTTTTTGTTTATATCATGACCACATAGACTTTTCTGTATGCTATGTACAAATCATCCTATCTAGAACATGAAATCTTGATGAGAACTACTCACTCATTGCCAAAGTAAGTCATTATGGCCCATACTTTTCTCACCACTGACTTGGATTATATTTTTGTATTTGATGTACATCTCTAGGGTACTGTAAATGCTAGAATCATGAAATTGATAATATGCATCTTTGTTAATACCCTATCCTTACAACAAAAGAAGCTCATCACAATGTATGTTTCATCTTTTACTGGCTTTAGTTAAGTTTTTGCATTTAGCCATGACCACACAAGTTTTTATCATGCTATATGCATGCTATCTTCCTAAAATGATGAAACTTGGCGAGGAGATGCATCTTGATAAATAGTACTAGTAGTACTACACCCTTATTGACAAAGAGAAATCTGTTGCCCGTTTTTCATGCTTCAGTGACTTTGCTGATATTTTGTATTTAAAGTTCATTTATTGGGTGCTTTTTATGTTTCAATCATGAAACTTGATAATTGGATGCATAGTTGTCAGTACTACACCTTTACAACCAAAGAAGATCAGTGTGACCTACATTTCATGCTTTACTAACATAGGTTAAGAACTTTTGTTTAGCTTATGATTACATAGATTTTTCCATGCTATATTTATCCAAGTATAAACAGAAGGTCCTGTCTGGACAGTGCAGTTGGAGTAGGAAATATGTTTATTCAGTGGTAAACATTCTATATTAATGACTATACATTGTATATTGTGATAAGGTACCATCAGCAGGTTTTAATTGTGTATTGTACATGTGAATAATTATAGGAATTAGTTGAGTGTACTGCATGCTTTTCATGTGGTGGCTAATCAAGGTAATTACTGATACATGAACTCTGCTTCTAATACTGGCAGTCATTCCAAGGTTACTTAAAGCTGGTGACTTTCAACCAGTAAAATTTAGATTCCAGGGATGGACAATGATTTTGATGAAGCAGAGTTCAAAAACATTGATTTAAAAAAATAGAAAAATAACATGAATCTGATTTTTATCAACTCATATTAGTATTTCTACCTTGATATCATACAAAGGAATGTTTTTGGCTTTTATGCCAAATTACAGTATGTATGTATGTATGTATGTATGTATGTATGTATGTATGTATGTATGGATGGATGGATGGATGTATGTACTTGATTTAATGGGACATCAGCACAACACTGGCTATATAGTGCCTTTAAAAATTAAGTTTAAAAATTGTTAAGATAAATTGCATTTAAAAAAAACTTTTTATAGGAAAGGGACCAACATTTTTTTGTCAAGATCAGTTTAATCTGAAATTGTCTTTTGCATGATAAATAATGTTTGCAATGGCTGCTGGAGCTTTGTTGAAGCAAGGTATATGATTATTTATTACTTTTTGGTTGTTTCAGTATTAGATGAAGCAACAAGCCAGGTTGGCTTAAATGCAGAGAAAGATCTGTACAGGATGTGCAGAGAGTTAAATATAACTGTAATGAGCGTGGGACACAGAGACAGCCTGAGGGAATGCCACGACATCGAACTTCATTTGGATGGAAAAGGAGGCTGGTCTCTTATGCCAATCAGAACAAATCTCACACTTAATTAGTCAATCAAATTAGTCACTTAATTAGTCAATCAAATTAGTCACTTAATTAGTCAATCAAAGGTAGCGCCAGTTTCTCGTGTTAATGAGAGGTACATAGCCCTGAAAAACTGACCCAGAGCCAGCCAAAAATATATGTAGACTATTACATATTCAAGATATGCTTATATTCAGTAAAGAGTGGTGACGGGAATATATAAGTATGCAAAACCTTTTTTTGTTTTGTTTTGTTTTTGTTGGGTTTTAACAGCACTTTTAACACATTATTGGCTTTAATTTGCTTTAATTTTTGCATACAGGAAGCCACATCTTTACTGAATTTTTTGTTGATGAAAAAAGATTTCCTCCCTATCTTTTTTGTAAAATCCAGTTTGAATTACTGTTACAGTAACTGCCCTTGTGTTTTAGCCTTTGTGCAAGTCAGGTTGTAAATTTAAATGTATCTACCATATATACTTACGTATAAGCTGATACCAACTGGAAACTGCATAGACCCAGATCTGCTGTCACATAATGCACCGGCAGATATGGGTCTATGCAGTTTGTGCGGACTGATCAGTAGAACAAACAACATAGACCCTGATCTGCCGGTCTATGTTGTTTGCATTGGACCCGGCTTATTCGCATGTATATACGGTACTTAGCCTGTGGAATAAATTTGTATCCTGCTGACCAAGGTTGTTAATGATTGTCTTTATAATATATTTAGTTGGTGCTACATAAATTGAAATACACATATAATTGCCAAACTACACACATGCACATACCTTATGTTGTAAATTTCTCCTCTATTGCTGTCCCAGAAACATCAGAGCTTTGGTAATAAAAGCAAGCCCAGTTTTATCGAAATGTTTCAAGTATCAAGCTGAAAAGCTAAAACATTTTACATTCTGGAATGTCATTCAAAATATATGTGTAGTCATGGAACTGTTAGGATTTTCTTAACTTGTTTCCTCTCCTTACTTGTAAAATCTCAGCTAATAGATTTTTCTCCACTGATTATATCAGATTCAGGGGTTTCTAAGTTTGAATTTGGGTTTCGTGCCGAGACAGTTATTCAAATACAATTACAAGGTTCAGCTTTTTTTTTCTGGGTAGCTTAGAGGTTTTTCTGGGTAGCTTAGAGGTTTCACCAGACTCTCACATTCAACTAAATTAAACAGTTTGATTAACAAGTATTATCCCTTAGGAAATTATGTTGGGATCCCACCTGAGTTTTCAGCATGAACTCAGTGGAATCTTGGTGGAAAAACTGTTGGAATCTCTTGGGAATCAAGGTAATATTTTAGTGGGATCCTGCTAGGATTCCAGTAATACTGCAGTAATATCCCACAGCAGGATTCACAAAATCTAGTTAGTTTTCCTGGCATGATCACAGGTTCTATTCCTGGTGGGATCCCAATAATTCTTAGCTCATCTGTCCAGAAAGCCAAGCAAGTATATGCTATGGTCCTGCATCTGGCATGCATTGCCTGTATGTCATTCACTCAATTATCAGCTATTGCTGTTTTCAACTTCTCAAAAACCACTGGACCCATCAAATATGGCTACTGTTACTAAAACTAGAAAAACTTTTAAACAGTTTCTTAAAAACTGCACAACAAAGTTTGACCAAATTTGAGAGAAAACATTCTTGCATGCATATCTTTAAGTTGGTACCAAAGATGCCAATATGTCAATAAATATGGTTGCTGTTACTAAAACATAGAAAAATCTCAATAGAATTTGGCCTAATATGAAAGCATCCTGGTATGAAGACTTTTTAAGTTTGTACATATGGTGCTGATTTGCAATCAAATATGGCTGCCATTACTAAAAATAGAAATCTTACAACAACTTCTTCTCAAAACTGATGAACAGAACACTTAACCAAATTTGACCGAAAGCATCCTTGCATCAAGGTCTTTCAAGTTTATACAAATAATGCCAATTCACTATCAGATATGGCCACTGTTGCTAAATAGAGAAATGCTGATTTGCCATCAGATATGACTGTCATTACTAAAAATAGAAAACCATTAAACAACTTCTGCTTAACCATCCTGGCAAAAGGGCTTTTCAAGTTTGTATAAATGGTACCAATCTGCCATTAGATTGAGAATTTGTTCTCAAGTTTCAGTTTTATGAAAAAGTTATACTTACCAGTAGAAAGACATACATATGGTTAATCTTCCTTGCTTACATTCACAACTCCTAAGCTTTTAAAAGATCTAATTTCCCTGCATAATTCTGGTTGATATTGTGAAATTCCACAAAGATTCTATTGTAAAATCTCACTATCTCATAGAGATTCCCAAGAAATTCTAAATAAATTTTCCAAATGGGACTTCAGTGGGCTCTGTCTCCCACAAATACAATTTTCTGTGGTGTAGATCCTTGTAAAAACATTTTTTTTTTACACATTTTTATTTATACAGATAAATTGTAACTTGGTGGGATCCAGTCACTAATGAAATTTAAGATTACTTAGATCTGTCTCCCACCAAAAAAAATTTTTTGTGGTGTAGATCCTTGTAAAAACATATTTTTTTTTTTTTTACACACATTTTTATTTGTACAGATAAATTGTAACTTGGTGGGATCCAGTCACTAATGAAATTTAAAATTACTTAGATCTGTCTCCCACCAAATAAAATTTTCTGTGGTGTAGATCCTGGTAAAAACATGTATTTTTTTTTTTAACGCATTCTTATTTGTACAGATAAATTGTAACTTGGTGGGATCCAGTCACTAATAAGATTACTTACCATATATACTCACGTATAATCCTATACCAACTGCAAACTGCTTAGACCCAGATCTGCCATCACATAATGCATAAATCTGGGTCTATGCAGTTTGTAAGGACTAATCAATAGAACAAACAACATAGACCCTAATCTGCTGGCGCATTATGCGACGGCAGATCAGGGTCTTTGTTGTTTGCATTTGGATCCAGCTTATACACGAGTATATATGGTAGATCTTGAGGCTATTCTTGTTTGATTTGCTGGAGTACAAGTAAAATATTTTTCACTTACATACAAACTTGTGGCATTTTTATGTCTTTTTTTTCTCTCTCTCTGATTTCAAGATATTGAGTAAAATTAAATTGTTATTACATGAATGGCAGAGATTTAAATTAAATTTAAGAGATTAAAAATTAAATAATCCTGTGTTATCTGAACAAAAAGGCACAAGGAATATTGTGTGGCAGCGATTACTTATTTGTGTGGCAGTGATTACTTATTTGTGTGGCAGTGATTACTTATAAAGTGACAATCATAAATCCACTTTCCTGATGTAATAGGTTGTTTTCTTGCATGTGCACATGCGTTTATCCATTTAAGATACTATGTTTATGTTGGTATGTTGAATTTATGTTTGCATTATGATGTATTTTAAATGAAATTTGTACTGTGTAACATGTTTGTATTACCTTGTAAAGGATTATTTTTAGAACTGCAACAGTATTACTTTGTTGTCCTCATCAAAATACTATTATACATCTAAGATTGATTTTTTTATGAAGGGTTTATTTTCCAAATTTTTGTGCAATTCAATCTTACATTTTTCAAACTTTACCTTTGGTTGGCATCGTATAGCCACTATTGTGCTTATGTGCTAAAAAAGACTGCTACATACATACATATTGATCATTTCATTTTATGCTTTTGAAAAACAATTGTCTTCATGTTGATTATGGGTTATAGTTTAATCTTGTAATTTCAATGACCTTACTATGGTTTATGCACACATATGTCACTTAAATACATGTTTCTAAAGGCACAGCATTTGTCTTGATTTTGTACAATAGAATGTTGTTTTTCTGTGACTGCCATATAAATAGAATGATTTTTGTTAAGTATATGAAGAAAAAATGTTTTGTATAAGCTTGCCACAAGATGGAGCATATAAATGTATGACATTGTCAATCCATCTGTCTGTTATCGTTCTCGTTTTCTTCACAGTAACTTGAGTTTTGTACCATTTACCTATACCACATTTTGTGGATGGCTTGCACTTGGGATAAGGAAGAAGCCTATTATATCAGGGGTCAAAGATCAAGGTCATTGTGACTGACAAAAACAAAATGATTTTTGTAAAAACAATTAAAAGTTCTACATCACAGATCTGGACCAAACTGTGAGAATGGCTTGAACTTAAGATAAGAAGCCTATCGATCTTGGGATCAAAAGGTCAAAAGTCAATGTCACTGTCACTGAAAAAAGAAAAATGGTTTATAGACCTTGATTAAACTTTTTAAGGTCAAAAGGTCAGGGTCACTGTGGCTAAAAATGAAAAATGGTTTCTGCACAAAACCTTAGTTTTTGACCATATACCTTCACCAAAGTTTATTGATGGCTTACGCTTTGGTCTAGAATGAAGCCCATTTTTTAAAAAATGTAGTGGTCCAAGGTCAAGGTCAGTGTAAATGAAATAAGAAAAAGGTCATTGTGACTCAAAACAAAAATGGGTTTTGTACAGTGACTTTTGTTCTAGAGTAAGTGTATGACCAGCCTTTGCAAATTTGGCTTGTACTTGTAAGAAAGAAAACTATTGATTTTGATGTCGAAACATCATGAGAAAATAATGGTTTCAGCACAGTAAGTTTAGTTCGAGACTGCATACTGTTACCAAAGGTCCAGGTTGTTGAGACCCATTGGTCAGTAATCTCCAGAGTCAACCATGCCCTACTTGTGCCTGCATAAAGGACTGTTACATGTATTGTGGGCATAAAATGTACTTTGAATGGCACTCCAGTTTTATGATGCTTGAGCGCTGCTTGGGGTACTTTGGTGTATCATAGCTATTGATATGATATTTGTGTGCTTTTTGTGTGATTTTGATCTTTTTGAATGTGAACAAATTTGTTGTTCCTTGATTATCAAATATGTGTGATTTTTATATGCCCATATTAAGACCGGCATATTATGTTATAGTGTTGTTGGTAAATTAACACTTGGTTTTCCATGCAGAGAGATTCTCATAAAACTAACCATTTTCCTGCCTCAAGGTTAAGATTACAACAAGAGGAACAATTTTTCTGCGACTTGTATCTTTGTCTGGAATATAACTTTGAACCAATGGAGATATTTTAATGAAACTTGGTCCAAGTAGATACCATGATTAGATGGTGAGTCGAATAACACAGCCATGCCCCCTTCCACAAGGTTAAGGTCATGATAATGGAAAATGTGATTCTGTCACTTTTATATTTGTCCAGAGTTCAACTTTTGAACCACTAATCATATTTTAATGAAACTTTAGCTGGTTATATGTTATGTATAGACAGTGTGTTGCATACCATTGCCATGCCTCAGTCAAGATCATAGCAAGTGAAAATGCAATTCTGTGACTTGTATTCTTGTCTGGAGTATAACTTTTGAACCATTGAAGATATTTTAATGAAACTTTGCCCAATTATATATCATGACTAGACAGTGTGTTGTGTACCATAGCTACACCCTGTCACAAGGTGATGGTCACATTGTTGTCATTAATTACTCACAGAATTTTGTCTTGGGCCACAATTTGTAGATATGTATTGTTCAATTTAATACTTAAAGTATCATTTACTGGGTTTGCTCTCCTTTGTTAATTGGTAATGATTAAAACATTGGGGTTTTTTCAGTATTTATTTTCATGCCATTTTCCTTAATAGGAGTCTAATTTAATCATAGCCAGTTGTAAAGATGGCTCTAGGTCCAGTTCGAATTGTTTAAAATCAGACAGGGTTATGTCATTTGAATACAGATCAGTGGAGTAATTGTAGTTACCAACTTTAAAAGGCACATCATTATTGAATAGAAGAAAAGGAGTGGATCCAGTATGGATCCCTGTGTTAGTCAACATGTTATTGCAAAAAGTGCTAAGGTACCAGGTATTTGTTCTTTCTTTGGTGCTACCAATTCATGTATTTTGTGAGGTTTTTTTAGTTAAAAAAATAAAAATCCCTACATCATGTCTTCCATTGGCTGTGGCATTGTATTTCGGAGTCATGGTGGGTGATTGGTGTAAAGAGAGTTAGTGCTTATTTTCTCCCCACCAATAGGCTTAGTGCAGATTTTGCATGTAAGAGACAAAGCATAGGTATTGTGCTGTTATCAAATGTTGAGGGCAAAAGTATTTATCAAAATACTCAGGAATATCTGGCATTTGTGACATTTTATTTTCTCAACCATCAGATAAAACTACCTCATGATTATCAACATCGAAAAATATATATGATGCTTTAGGGTAGATTAGTTATATAGGTTAAAAAGGTGTTAAAAAGAAAGCAGTAGGAACTTTGGTAATGTTGCATTACACATTAGGGACTATTATGTCAATATATACAAGGTACCCTTAATAGACACTATCAGACTGAGAGGCCTGTAGATGCAGTGTCGGATTAAGGTACCATTGGAAGACACTATCAGATTGAGAGGTCTGTAGATGCAGTGTCGGATTAAGGTACCATTGGAAGACACTATCAGATTGAGAGGTCTGTAGATGCAGTGTAGGATTAAGGTACCATTGGAAGACACTATCAGACTGAGAGGCCTGTAGATGTAGTGTACGATTAAGGTACCATTGGAAGACACTATCAGATTTAGAGGTCTGTGGATGCAATGTAAGATTAAGGTACCATTGGAAGACACTATCAGATTGAGAGGTCTGTGGATGCAATGTAAGATTAAGGTACCATTGGAAGACTATCAGATTGAGAGGCCTGTAGATGCAATGTACGATTAAGCTTAAATTTGAAGCTTAATAAGTATCCTGGCGATTTGTGTTGAGCCCACCATGGCAGAAGCTTGACCTAGCGATCACTTTGATGTCTGTGTGCATGTCTGCCCCTACATCCATCTACAAACTAGATTAACTTCACTGTTAAAGTATTTTATTTGAGAAACTGACCTCATTATCAAAGCTCAGGGGTGAGTTCGACATGAAGGTCATGGCCAGTTTTTGCTCTTCAAAACTTCCTTCCCCATGTTGTTACATGTATGTAAATGGAACAGCCCTAAGGTCCATCTGGCCTAGGTGTTTTGTATTGAAAGAGCTATGCAAGTGTAGCCTAGTACCAAGCCTTTTAGCAAATAAGAATATTTTTCTAATGTTTTTTTTATCGATCATTGGATAATTAAATTTATAATGTTATTTTATTATGCCTATAACTTCATGCAGAAACTAGCTTCAGATTTGCATAATATATTCTTAATTGGTAATAATTTTCATAGGAATGAACAATTATTCTGTTATAACATAATTATCAGGGAAGTTTTTTTATTGTGTCCATGCAGGGTTACCTAAAACTACCATATATACTTAGCAGTTGGGTCCAACTGCAAACAACATAGACCCTGATCTGCCATCACATAATACATCAGCAGATCATTGTGTATCTTGTTTGTTCTACTGATTACTCCTAACAAACTGCACAAACCCAAGTCTGCTGGTGCATTATGCAATGGCAGATCTTCATCTCTGCAGTTTGCAGTTGGACCCGACTTATAATCGAGTATATACGGTATCACATATGTTCTTGACATAGTTCCAGTTGACCAAAATGTTCAAAAATGCTTTAAGTGAAATTCCATAACAAGTTACTTACAAATGTAAAACCTAAAGCCTGATAAATAAATGAAGTAATGAAATAAAACCTGATGTTTGTTTATTTTTACAAGCCCACTACATCGCAGAGTGTATTATTTTATGGCCATATCTGTCCATATGTCCATTCATTAACAAATTAGTTCCTGTGAGTTGTTCTACAAGATTAAAAAAAGCCTACTGATTTGGGGTCTAAGATCAAAGGAAATAATGTTTTCTGCATCAGAACTTGAGTTCTACTGAATATACTTTCACCAAACCTCATAGATAGGTTGCCTTTGATGGAATGTGTTGATTCTGGCATCTAAATGTCAGAGGTCAAGGTCACTGATTTGACAAAGGCAAATTATTTCTTGCATGTTAACTTGAGATCTACTGATCATACCTTTCACTAACAAAACAAGTGTGTTGCGTTTAATAATAAAAAGAAGATAAAGATTGCAGGGGGGTGGGGAATCAAGATCAAGGTCACTCTGACCACTCTAAATGAATGGTGGGCATATTATGTACATATTAAAGTAAGCCCATGATAAGGTTCTGGGTTAGACATATCATTATGCATCTATCAGAAAGATTCTATACAGACACATACACCTGTGAATTTACTTTTTTTTTGAGGTACCAATTAATAAGTGGATTTAATTTTTGCTCATACCGTGATTTAAAAATTCCAACAAAAAAGTTATCAATCTCTGATTATAGTAGGATCTCTTTCCAATCTATGAATTTAAAAATGGATGGTATTGTTCGATCTACGAAAGAGATTTATTTGCAAGTTTTTCTTTATGAAGAGGAGGTTTTGCATGGTGTAAATAATTAAAAAAGGAGGTGTCACTGGACTACCTTTCTTCAAGGAAGCACACAAAAATGATATATTGGTGATGTATGTGATTGTTGAAAGCTGAAATTCTGAGCCATGGTAAGAAAATGTAAAAACTACACTTCTTTTAAAGGGAATTTTTTATTATTTTACTCGTCTGTTACCCATTATGAGAAAATTAGACAAAATTATTTCTACCAGAGTTTTAAAATATTTTCACCATATATAAAGTGGAGTCTGTTGTTTCCAAATGGAAAATAAGAATGGCCACTGACCATTGTTGTCTTGAGATAAAAGAACTTTTATTACAACTTTTATTACAACTTTAATGTAAAAGAAGAAAAGCATAATTGATCATTTTATAGAAGTATTGTGCCAACTGAAAACTTCCATTGAGTTCCTTTAATTATTCTATTGATTTGAGGTCCTCACTAGTACGGAACAAAGGCATGAAATCATCAGATGAGCTTTTTTTCTAAATCGCTACCTAGTGTATTCTTCTGTTTTAGAATAATTGGTATAATGAATAAAAGATCAAAGTCCTACATGCACCCACACATACACGCTAGGAATGTACATGCATTAACTAGATCTTGCATTATGTGATCAGTGAAGAAATCTATGCATGGAGTCCTGCATGCACATGCACATACACCTAAGGCATGCATTGTCAAGTGCATTGACTAGATCTTGCATTATATAAATCGGTGATGAAATCCATGCATGGAGTCATACATGCACATGTACATACACCCATGGCATGCATCTTCATTCACTAGATCTTGCATTTTATTAATCGGTGATGAAATCTACACATTACCTAATGAAGTTAACTGCTTATTTCCTGAATCTGTAGCTTTTACACTGGTGCTATTTATGAATAAGTTTCCTTGAAATGTTTGTGTATACTGGAATCGGACCACTAATTCATTTCCCATAGAACTTAATGTTAATACAGTCAATCCTGTCCAAACGGTCACCTTTACTCGACGGTCACCTGTTTAAAATGGCCATTCTAATTTCCCCCCAGCAAATTTACTATATAAATGTCCTGTGTGTAATGGTCACCTACCTTCCGCAGTCAGCAGCCAGGTGTTTCCCAACCAAACAATGGTTTCTCCCTGCCTTAAGCTTCTTGAGAAAGGCATTGTTTAGATAAAGAAATATCATGCAAATCGACATACAAACATTTTTTATCTCACTTGTTCTTACCCTATTCCAGTCACATTGATAGTGTAACTCAAAGGTGTCACTATGTCAAATTCGAAAGCAAGGCAGTTTTTATCATTAGGTTAGAGGGTCGAATCAATTCATTTGCTGGGTGGTGGGAAAATTATTTGTGTTATCGCAGCAGAAATGGAAGTCACCTTTTGTGCCAATGTGACAGGTATAGTTAGATATCTTCATCTATTTGCCCATGAATTAAAGCTATCTCTGAAGACAAAAGTTCATCTTTGAGAAGAGATATGAGTTACATCCCTTTTCTTTAGGTTCAGGGGTCATTCAATATTCAAAACTTCTCTGTTAAGACAGGTGAAGTTTTGGTTCATGGGTCACAAAAAATAGCCATATTCAGCTTCTTTCGATTTCCTATTCATCACAGGATTCTCACATAAACTGACTGTCTTTTGATCTCAGCGAGTTGAGTAACTGGCTAATCCAGATATTGTTTTTCAAATGTGCACAAACTAAGATCAATGATTATTTTCAGTCAGTGATGATTTAATTTATAGGATGGATTAAAGTGAACAGGATACAGTAATCTTGTATGGAACATAAATTTGGGAGAGATTTTGTTGTACAGTGTACTGTTATGTATGATGTTTATATAATATTATAAATATTTTAGGAAATTATAAATGTTTCTTCACTTTAATATTTGCTTAAATCTTAATGTTTATCAGGAAAAACATGTTGAACTAGTGTCCTTGAATTAGGTTGTTTTGATCAATATGTTTTCTCAATTTGAAGGTCAAGGTTGAATTTTGTTTACAAGTAAAATTCCATTAAGATGACACACATTCTAGAACATTCTGTCATGTGACCAATCTTTATATATACCATGTTTGGTGGACATTTTTTCAGTTTTGACATTACCATCAGTCTTGTAAAGAGCTATTACAGTTGTGAAAATTCATTCCAAATTCTAAGAGAGGAATTATTTTAAATATTCATTGGATTATAACAGTGCTCATAAACTTTTGGATTTTGGATTTTTAATTGATGATTTTGGAATTTATGTGAACTTATATTCAGAGATTTTGGAATACTTCATTTTGACATCAGCACATCAAGATTTCTAGTACATCAGGACTTTGGAGACCATTAGCACATCATAACATTCAAGGACACAGCCGTGAATTCGGAACATTCTATATTTAGGACTTGTGATTAGAACAATCATTCTTATTGGATTATTAGGATTTCAAAACACATTACTGTAAGTGACTTTTTGATTTTTCATTTTAATTATCTAGTAATAAATTGCTTGTTGATTTTTTACTTGATTTGTTGGTTTCACTTTCTTTCTGTTACATTTTTCTTAGACCATAGAGTCATAACAGAAATTGGGGGCTCGTCGTTCCGGGATCTGAATTTCTTTAAAGCATATTAGAGATATTAAATTTATCTTTGAAATTCATATTGATTTTGTCTTGGAATTTATTTATTTTTGTCTTTGGCAAAGATTTTTAATAGAGAAATTTTTTTTGTGTGAAACCAACAAGCATTTACAATGGCATCTAATGTTCAGAATTTCATTTCAAAACCTACCCAGGAGGGGTTAGAGTGCATGAGAAAGGATGAGTTGCTCGAGCTTGCCAGAAAATACAGTCTATCTGAGGCAAAATTATCATTGACAAAACAGGAGATAAAGATTATTTTAATTCAGTATTTAGTAGGAAAGGGAATTTTTGAAAATAGTGCTTTAAGTTTGAAGAGAAAGCCTGTATCTGGTTCTGACAGGAAATTAAGGGAATTAGAGTCAAAGAACCAGATGGATTTAGAATTGGCAAAGCTTCAGATTCAGAGAGAGAGAGAGAGAAAGAAGAGAGGCAGATACAGATGGAGAGAGAGAAAGAAGAGAGGCAGATACAAATGCAGAAAGAAGAGAGGCAGATGGAGAGAGAAAAAGAAGAGAGGCAGATGGAGAGAGAGAAAGAAGAGAGACAAATGCGGATACAGATGGAGAGAGAGAAAGAAGAGAGGCAGATACAAATGCAAAGAGAAGAAAGGGAAATGCAATTTAAGTTAAGAGAATTAGAACTGGCAAACAGAGCACACTCCACTCCTTTAAACACAAGTTCAGGTTTTGATGTTACTAGATATATTAGGTTAGTACCCCCTTTTCAGGAAAAAGAAGTAGATAAATACTTTCTTCATTTCGAGAAAATAGCTGAAAACTTGAAATGGCCCAGAGAGCATTGGACTTTGTTATTACAAAGTGCACTAATTGGCAAAGCTCGTGAAGTCTACATTTCACTGTCAGTACAACAAAGCACTGATTATGATGTGGTTAAGGAGTACATCTTGAAAGCTTATGAGTTGGTACCAGAGGCATATCGACAAAGGTTTAGGAATTGTAGAAAAGAAACTGGACAAACTCATGTCGAATTTGCAAGGGATAAAGAACAACTATTTGATAGGTGGTGCTCAGCCAAGAAAGTTGATCAAGCTTATGATAACCTCCGACAGCTCGTATTAATTGAAGAGTTCAAGAGGTGCATCCATAGTGATGTTAAAACCTATCTTGACGAGCAGAATGTGGAAACTTTGGAAAATGCTGCTCGTATGGCTGATGATTATTCCTTGACTCACAAAATTTCATTTGGCAATAAGTCGTCCTCTCAGCAGTTTTCTGGTAAAAAACCATTTCAATCTCATTCGAGTACTTCCAAATTTTACAACAGCACAACTGTTAGGAATCAAACATCTGATAAGACTGATCAGAAATCCTTATCTCTTCCTACGTGCACTTATTGTAAAAAGAAAGGGCACGTTATTTCTGATTGCTTCAAGTTGAAAAATAAGCAACAGAGAAAAGACAGAGCTTTTCCAAATGCTCTTATTTCTACGAGGTCAAGGTCACGGTCTTGTATTGAAAGCAATACATTTGTTGGGTCAAACAAACCCCAGTCTGATTCTATTTTGGAGGCTTATGAACCATTCATGTCAGAAGGTTCTATATCACTTATTGGTGATTCTGCCAAACCTATCCCAATTAAAATATTAAGGGACACTGGAGCTTCTCAGAGTCTTTTATTATCAGGTACTTTGCCTTTGTCTGAGGAGTCTTCTTCAAGTGAAAGTGTTCTTGTTCAGAGAGTAGAGTGCGGCTTTGTAAATGTTCCTCTTCATTGTGTAAATTTGGCATCAGACTTAGTTTCTGGACCTGTGACTGTTGGGGCAGTGACTTCTTTACCCATAGAGGGTGTTCATTTATTACTAGGCAATGACCTAGCTGGAGATAAGGTTGTGGTTAATCCACTTGTAACTGACAAGCCTTGTTTGGATCAGAAAGTTGATCCTGTCGAAACTGAAATCCCTGATTTGTACCCTGCTTGTGCAGTTACTAGAGCTATGGCAAAAAGAGCTCTTGAGAGTGATGTTGATCAGGATATTATTCCTTTAGCTGACACATGGATTGGTCAGTCTTTTGATGAGGTCACTTTTTCCGCAGGTATTGATCAATCAAATGGTATTGATCACAGTGATCCTCTTTTGGCAACTCATTCTCTTTGTTCTAATCAGGATGACAAACGACAATCCCTTGTCGTTGAACAGGAGCAAGATCCCGAGATATCTTGTTTGTTTCAGAGGGCTATTAGTGAAACTGAAGCCACACAAGTTCCAGTGTGTTACTTTGTGAAAAATGGGGTCCTTATGAGGAAATGGAGACCACCTGATGTACCCGCTGGTGACGAGTGGTCAGTGAGCTATCAAATTGTTGTTCCTAAGTCATATTGACAGGAAATTCTTAATTTAGCCCATGAAACTCCTTTGGCTGGTCATTTAGGAGTCCGTAAGACTTATCACAAGATCTTGAATCATTTTTATTGGCTGAAACTCAAAAGTGATGTTTCTAAATACTGCAGATCTTGTCACACTTGTCAAATGGTAGGAAAACCCAATCAGAAAATACCTAAGGCTCATTTACAACCTATTCCTGCATTTGATGAACCATTTAGTAGAATAATAGTAGATTGTGTTGGTCCTTTACCTAAAACCAAGTTAGGCAACCAATACTTGTTGACCATCATGTGTGCATCTACAAGATTTCCAGAGGCAATTCCTCTGAGAAATATAAAAACTAAAACTATTGTGAAAGCTTTGGTGAAGTTTTTTACACTTGTTGGCCTTCCCAAATCTGTCCAGTCGGATCAAGGGTCAAATTTTATGTCTGGAATTTTCCAGCAAGTTATGCATGAACTAGGCATCCAACAGTTTAAATCTTCTGCCTATCACCCTGAAAGTCAAGGTGCTTTGGAAAGATTTCATCAAACTTTGAAGAATATGATTCGATCATATTGCTTTGATACAGAAAAGGATTGGGATGAGGGTGTTCATTTGTTGTTGTTTGCTGTTAGGGAATCAGTTCAAGAGTCGTTGGGTTTTAGTCCCTTTGAACTAGTTTTTGGTCATACTGTCCGTGGACCATTGAAATTATTGAAAGAGAAACTTCTTTCAAATGAAGATTCAAAGATTAATCTTCTTGATTATGTCTCTGATTTCAAATACAAGTTGTCAAAGGCCTGTGAAGTAGCAAGAACTAATCTTCACAATACCCAGTCAAAAATGAAATTAAGGTATGACAGAAATTCACAGGAAAGGAGTTTTAAACCTGGTGACAAAGTTCTAGCTCTCTTTCCCATACCTCAGAATCCTCTTCAGGCTAAATTTTATGGTCCTTATACCGTTGAAAAGAAAGTAAATGACTTAAATTATATCATTAACACTCCTGGGAGACGGAAACAGAAACAACTTTGTCATATAAATATGTTAAAGGAATATTTTGACAGAGATAGCCCAGCTAATTATTCAGTTAATTTAGTTGTACCTGTCCCACACAGTGAAGATATCAACGATGGAGTATGATCAGACTATAGTGACTCTGGTATAACCAATCTTCGGAATTCAGAAATATTGAACAACCTAGACCAGAAACTTTCACATCTACAACAACAGGAAAGAAATGAACTAAAACAGCTATTACATGACTATGAGCACTTGTTTCCTGATGTTCCAACACAAACAAGTAAAATTTATCATGACGTTGACATTGTAGATTCTGCGCCTGTGAAACAGCATCCTTATAGGATGAATCCTCTCAAACAGAACTATCTGAAGAAAGAAATTCAGTATCTACTGGAGAATGATTTAATAGAACCAAGTAAAAGTAACTGGAGTTCACCATGTATTCTTGTTCCCAAGCCAGATAATACATTCCGTATGTGTACTGACTATAGAAAAGTCAACAGTGTCACCAAAACTGATTCATTTCCAATCCCAAGAATGGACGATTGCATTGATAAAATTGGAAATGCGGAATATGTCACCAAGTTTGACCTTTTAAAAGGATTCTGGCAAATTCCACTGACGGAAAGGGCAAAAGAAATTTCAACATTTGTAACTCCAGATGGACTTTATCAATATAAAGTCATGCCGTTTGGAATGAAAAATTCGCCAGCAACGTTTCAACGTCTGATGAACATGATAACATTTGGTCTTGATAATTGTGACGCTTATATCGATGACGTCATTATCTACAACAACACATGGGAATATCATTTGGAAACCATTCGAAAATTCTTTGATCGACTCAGTGATGCGAATCTGACAATTAATTTGAGCAAAAGTGAGTTTTGCCATGCTTGTGTCACATTTTTAAGACATATTGTGGGACAAGGTCAAGTTAAACCTATAGAAGCTAAGGTCAAAGCTATCTCTGAATTTCAAGTTCCAATTTGTAAAAAGCAACTGATGCGATTTCTAGGTATGGCTGGATATTATCGGAAATTTTGTTCCAATTTTTCCAAAATTGCTGAACCTTTGACAAGTTTATTGAGTAAGAAAACCAAATTTCATTGGTCTGACAAGTGTCAGGAATCTTTTGACAAGTTAAAGGCCATGCTTAAGAATGCACCAGTTCTTTCTGCACCAAATTTTAGCCAATCATTTAAATTATCTGTTGATGCAAGTGATGTAGGGGTTGGTGGAGTATTGATTCAGGAAGACAAAAGTGGTGTGGATCACCCTGTGTGTTATTTTTCTAAAAAACTAAACAAGCACCAGAAAAATTATTCCACAATTGAGAAGGAATGTTTGGCTTTGATATTGGCTTTACAGCATTTTGAAGTGTATTTCACCTCAGCTCTTTCTCCAATTATTGTGTACAGTGATCACAATCCCCTTACTTTCATCAACAAAATGAAAGATAAAAATCGGAGATTGTTGAGATGGAGTTTGATATTGCAGGAATATAACATTGACATCAAACACATCAGGGGAAAAGACAATGTGATTGCAGATGCACTCTCACGTGCCTAGAAATGTAATATTGCTTGATGTAATTAAGTCCAGTATCATAAAACATGTTCTTATGTAATTTTGGTTATTGTAGTATTAGATGTATATTCAAAAGAAAGCTTTATTATATAAATCTTTCTTTTTCTTTATGAGGGGAGGTGTTATGTATGATGTTTATATAATATTATAAATATTTTAGGAAATTATAAATGTTTCTTCACTTTAATATTTGCTTAAATCTTAATGTTTATCAGGAAAAACATGTTTAACTAGTGTCCTTGAATTAGGTTGTTTTGATCAATATGTTTTCTCAATTTGAAGGTCAAGGTTGAATTTTGTTTACAAGTAAAATTCCATTAAGATGACACACATTCTAGAACATTCTGTCATGTGACCAATTTTTATATATACCATGTTTGGTGGACATTTATTCAGTTTTGACATTACCATCAGTCTTGTAAAGAGCTATTACAGTTGTGAAAATTCATTCCAAATTCTAAGAGAGGAATTATTTTAAATATTCATTGGATTATAACAGTGCTCATAAACTTTTGGATTTTGGATTTTTAATTGATGATTTTGGAATTTATGTGAACTTATATTCAGAGATTTTGGAATACTTCATTTTGACATCAGCACATCAAGATTTCTAGTACATCAGGACTTTGGAGACCATTAGCACATCATAACATTCAAGGACACAGCCGTGAATTCGGAACATTCTATATTTAGGACTTGTGATTAGAACAATCATTCTTATTGGATTATTAGGATTTCAAAACACATTACTGTAAGTGACTTTTTGATTTTTCATTTTAATTATCTAGTAATAAATTGCTTGTTGATTTTTTACTTGATTTGTTGGTTTCACTTTCTTTCTGTTACATTTTTCTTAGACCATAGAGTCGTAACAGTACATAAAACACTCTTGATAATGTAATAATAATAATAATAATAATAATGATAATAATATTTAGCGCATGGTATTTGTTCAAAAACCAATTTCAAAAGGCAAACCTGTGTACAGAGGTCATCTGTGTGTAACGGCCAGTTTTGCCTTTTCCCATGAGTGGCCGCTAGTGACAGGTGTTACGGAATTATATATCATTTTTCTTTTAATAATGGTATAGTTTATTAGTTTGTGATATCTGTTTTTAGTCTAACAGCTGTTGTCTTGCCGTGAGTACACATACGGTAAGTTGGATCAATATTTAACTGAAGCATTAGTCATGTCAAGTGATCCCGTGCGTGAGGGTATGAACTTCTGACCTAGATTCTATGATTCATTTTAGAGTCAATACTTTATTGACTGTTAATAACATCAGGGCACAAGTACTTAGGCGATGTCACGCATAACCTAGTTTCTGATTGGTTTGGAGAGGGTTGTAATTTAGAAGGAAATTATTTCGAAATACCCAGTTGTTTGTCAAAGACGTAGTTTGGGTTTTATTTTGATTCTGCATAGTAAGAGACTATATAATAGGAAATAATCCTGTGTTCAGGCATTCCTAGGATAGTTTGACAGCCTGAGAGGTCATAAACGAATTTGGTTAATTTTGTGTGTGGATATTCTGTTTCAGTGATATATATTATCATACAGTACATTCTGGATTAATACTGTTTCTTAAACTTTAATAATTATATAACTCCGTTGAATTATCGGAAACATTTCAAGAACTTGTGATATTCCATATTCATAAGGAATATTTGTAATTTATAACACTTGGATATAAGTGATTCTTATTAAACATCAGTACAGTGAAGGTTTCATTTGGAACCTACTTCATTCGGAACATTTGGATTACCTTCCGGATCAGTGAACTTTAGAACAATTTAGGACTTTTAAGGATATTTTATATTGTAAGTTATTTTTAATTCTTTCACTTTGATTGTTTGTTGAAATATTTTAATATTTTAGGAAATTAAATATTTGTATTTTAAATCTTGAAAGCTTGTTTGAGCCTTTTCTTTTGTTACATTACCCCTAGTCATAACACAGGTTTGACTGTATATTAAAAAATAGAAAATAATTTATGAATTAGATTGGCATACACACCACACATGGTTCCATTCATTAGAGTTAGAGACATTATTTCAGCATTGAAAAATAGGCGTTTCGCTGCATTTTTTTAATAGCCTTGTGCTGCCAAACTTGGGGACTGCCTGGTCTGCACCTAATAACATAGCCACGCACCAAGAGTCCATGTGCTATTTTGTAGTAGAAAATTAAATACATGATATTAAAATAAAAGTAAATATTTTGTTGTCAACTATAGTACATAGATCGAAATTTATGAAACGTATAATGGAAGAAAATTAAATCCATTTAATAGCCAATGTGTTTATCTCAAAATATTTATTACTCTGTTTTATTCCCCCACCAGTAGACTGGTTCTCGGGCTGTAAAATAATTAGAGGTCCAATACCTACCTATTATTTTCAACAACTTAGTGATTTTTGAGCTATCAGCAAATTCTGTGAACATAAATTGTGCCATTTATTGATTAGGCTTGTTACTTTATAGAAATTAAATCTGTAATGAAATTTGATGAAAAATGTTTGGTTCTTCATCCAACAGCTTTTCCAAGGCACACAAATCAAAGTGTTTGAAAATTGCAAATATGATACTTACCAGTATAGCCTTTTTAAAACAAGAGTCCCTCAAAGGGACTGATGCTCTACTAGGCAAAAGAATTTCCAGAAATTGAAGATAAGACCATTTCTTCCTTTTAACTCTCAAGTTTTGAAACCATCTATGATATTCTTCACCAATAACAAGATTTTCAAATTAGCTGTTGTGGTGCACATAGTGGATGTCAGCTTGGCACCATTTTCATTTAAGACAAAGTAGACATGATTAGATGTCTTTTGGTGAAAACCCCATGTCATAATGATCATTCATTCAGGGGTAGACATCATTAGATGTCTTTTGGTGAAAACCCCATGTCATAATGATCATTCATTCAGGGGAAAACCCCATGTCATAATGATCATTCATTCATTCTAAAACCCCATGTCATAATGATCATTCATTCTAAAACCCCATGTCATAATGATCATTCATTCTAAAACCCCATGTCATAATGATCATTCATTCTAAAACCCCATGTCATAATGATCATTCATTCTAAAACCCCATGTCATAATGATCATTCATTCTAAAACCCCATGTCATAATGATCATTCATTCTAAAACCCCATGTCATAATGATCATTCATTCTAAAACCCCATGTCATAATGATCATTCATTCTAAAACCCCATGTCATAATGATCATTCATTCAGGGGTAATAGTCAAACAAGACTTTTAAGACTGTCCTCATGGCAGCCATGTTGGATGTACAACTGGCACCATTTTCATTTAGGACCATCTAGGCATCATAAGAAGTCTATTGGTGAAAACTCCATGTCGATATAGCCATCCATTTGGGAGGAGTAGAGATAACAATATTTTCAAGATATGATTTTCCATTCAGGAGGAGTACCAATAACAAGATTTGTGAAGATGGCTGCTGTGTTGACCACATTGAACGTCAAATAGGCACCATTTTGATTTCAGAACAACTAGACAACATAAGAAATCTTTTAGTGAAAACTTCATGTTGATGCGACCATCGCATTCAGGATGAGTAACAAGATTTTTAAGATGGCTGCCATGGTAGCCATATTGGATGCCAGATTGGCACCATTTTTATTTAGGATGAGCTAGACATCATAGAAAATCTTTTAGTGAAAACTCTTACATTGATATGACCATCCATGTAGGAGGAGTAGCAATAACAAGATTTTCAAGATAGGCACTGTGGCAGCCATATTGGAAGTCAGATCAGTACCATTTTCATTTAGGACCAACAAGACATTATAAGAAGTCTTTTAGTGAAAATGTCATGTTGATATGACCATCCATTCAGAAGGAGTAGCAATAATAAGATTTATAAGATGGACATCAGATCGGCACCATTTTCATTTAGGACCAACTAGACATCATAAGAAGTCTTTTTTCGTGAAAACCCCATATTGATACGACCATCTATTCAGGAGGAGTAACAACAAGATTTTCAAGATGTCCACTGTGGTGGCCATATTGGATGTATGAGCAACATCATTTTCATTTAGGACCATGTAGACGATGGGATGGATGTGTATGTAAAGTTTCATGGCAATCCTCCAAGTAGTTTAGGAGGAGTAGTGATAACAAACTTGTGTGACCATTAATTCAGGGGGAGTGGCGATAATATTTTCAAGATGGCTGCCATCATCCGTTGTCTGACTGAGCATTTAGGACCAAGTAGATCATGGGATGAATGTGTATGTAAAGTTTCATGGCAATCCTCAAAGTAGTTTAGGAGGAGCAGTGATAACAAACTTGTGTGACCATTAATTCAGGAGGAGTGGCGATAATATTTTCAAGATGGCTGCCATGGTGGCCATATTGGATGTCAGATCTGCACCCTTTTAATTTAGGACCAACTAGACATTATAAGTAGTCTTTTAGTGAAAATTTCAAGTTGATATGACCATCCATGTCGGAGTAGCAATAAAAAGATTTTCAAGGTGGCTGCCATGGTGGCCATATTGGACATTAGATCAGCACCATTTTCATTTAGACCCAAGTAAACATCATATAAAGTCTTTTAGTGAAAACCCCATGTTGATATGACCATCCATTTACATGGAGCAGCGAAAACAAGATTTTCAATGTTGTGGTGGCCATATTGGAGCAAGATCTTCATTTAGGACCATGTAGATGATGGGATGAATGTGTATGTAAAGTTTCATAGCAATCCTCCAAGCAGTTTAGGAGGAGTAGTGATAACAAACTTGTGCTAATGGACAGATAGACAACGGATGATGGACAACAGACCATCCCATAAACTCTTGTCTGTGATCAATAGAGCTAATAAAAATTAGAATATGTTGTTCTTGTAATCAATGCCGGTATAGTCTTAATCTTGATATGTTGTTCTTGTAATCAATGCCTGTACAGTCTTAATCTTGATATGCCAAGAAGAAAAGGCATATGGAATAACCCCTACCTCACCCCACCTAAATATCACAGATCATCTTTGGGTTGGTCATATTATTACCTCTCTCTCTCTCTCTCTCTCTCTCATACACGTCATCTTTGGGTTGGTCATATTTTTACCTTGCAACTTATCATGGGGAATATATCAAACAAGCCCTTGGAGAAAAAAAAAGTTCTCTGTACAAATGGTGGTCAGAATTGCTCAGGCAAAGAAATCCAACATATTTAAAGCCGATGAAAGAAATGAAAACTTTCTCTAAATGGTAGAAGCAGACACATCTTTCCCTCAAAAGCCTGCATACAACAATTAGTTAACTTCCTTCTATGGCTTCTCAAGAAGTTACCCCCAATCACATTCAAGGGCTACCATCCATATTTCAGACAAGTTTTGCCACTTCCAACCTTTCATCCAGTCTTGACTTGTTTCAACCGAAGACCTTAGTCCTTGTTCGAATGGAATCTACCATGGATTCTGACATGGCTGAACAAGGCACCCTTCAAACCTCTATCTGCAGCCTTTCTGACTCGTCCTTAATGCAAGACCTGCTTCCTAGTAACTCTAGCTACAACAGGCAGAATCTGTGAGATCCATAATCGGTCAACCTAATCAGAAACTCTGCCACAATGGTTCAGTTTCTCTCATGATGGCCTCTGTTTTCATTGCTAAAAAAAACAGGCTCCAGGCTCCTGCTCATGGAAAATTATCTGTCTTGAAACCAGTCTTATTTGGACCCTTCATCACAGGGGCACCTACTGGCAGTTTTGGAAAGACACAGGTTACTCTACTGCACAAGAATTTGTTGGAGCTCATTAAAAAATCTTTCCTTGTAACAGGAATTTTAAATTCCCTGAATTGATCCATGGACTTGCTCAAATTAAATGATTCAGTTATGCAAAATATGGATTTACACACTTATTTTCTGATGATTCAGAGGAGGAATTCAGGGGGTTGGAACTGGATGATGTTTTAAAGGATTGTGAATAATTTTGAGGTGGTTCCATAGTGATATGAAAAATATGTGCTTGTGACTGATGCTGCGATGAACTTATATTTGAACTTCAAATGTTATATTCTGACATAACTTGGATGAATGATATACATGATTACTAAATGTGCTTAAATATATAAAATGTACAGCTTCTTTTGACTGGTTTGTGATTTTGCTTTTCATTCTTCCTCTCTCTCTCCCACACATACACATTCACTCTGTATTTTTCTCTCTCATGTCGCCCAATCACTTGCTCTCTTTTATGTCTCCTCTCATTAATGAAAATGGGTCAAATACTAACATTTCTTATGCCCAAAGCCAAGATAAAAATCCCTGCTACTTACCTTCACAGTTTTATAACACCTGCCCAAGAAAATGGTATACACACCACTGTTCTGTTCAGCACATTGTGGCCTAAGGCAGCAAATCATATGGCTTCACAAGTACATTAAGACACATAATGGGACAGTATTATTAGACTAGTTTTTCTTTTTTGATACTTCGCTAATAATTAAATAGTCATAGGATTTAAATGTTGAGCTTTCCTCTGATAACAAGCAATATGTTACTTGCTCCATTTCCCTATGGATAGCCTCATTTCCCTACTGAGTGCCTCACTTCACTAATTTTATCACTATGGGAATATTGCCGCAACTGGCTTTGACCTAAATTTACATGGACAGTAAATCTGGCATGTAATATAATTCTGCAAAGTCATGTGGTTCTTTGCCTATAAATTTGACGGGGCCACAGGTGGCCAAGTTGTCTAAGGTGCTCTCCTTTACAGATCACTCACACATCTCATCTCTATCAATGTAAGTTCAAGTCTCAGCTCAACCAACATGGATATGTGAGAAAGCTTGCCAATAGCTTCCCATGGGTCGGTGGTTCTTCCCAGCTTCTTTCTCCAACTAATATACTGGCCATCATGTATAGCCTATCATGTACTGAAAAATGGCGTTAAAACCCACAAAACCAAACCAATAAATTTTACAATGGCTATTGTAATTAAAATGAATTAACTGTTTATTCAGATGTGTTAATTGACAATGGAATATAGCAGTGCCTTTGTACGTGAGGAAGGTTACAATTGTCAGGTAACATCTATATTTGTTGATCACTGTGCGACTTGCATTACATCTACATGTAAGATACAGTATACATGAATGTTACAGGATGTCAATTAATTAGTTAGAAGTTGCAGGTAAAAAGAAAAGATCATAACACAAAAAATGGTCATTAAATCTTTATTTTGTAGAAAACAGAAAATTAGAATAGAATTAGAATAGTTAAAACCCACAAAACCAAACCAATAAATTTTACAATGGCTATTGTAATTAAAATGAATTAACTGTTTATTCAGATGTGTTAATTGACAATGGAATATAGCAGTGCCTTTGTACGTGAGGAAGGTTACAATTGTCAGGTAACATCTATATTTGTTGATCACTGTGCGACTTGCATTACATCTACATGTAAGATACAGTATACATGAATGTTACAGGATGTCAATTAATTAGTTAGAAGTTGCAGGTAAAAAGAAAAGATCATAACACAAAAAATGGTCATTAAATCTTTATTTTGTAGAAAACAGAAAATTAGAATAGAATTAGAATAGTTAAAACCCACAAAACCAAACCAATAAATTTTACAATGGCTATTGTAATTAAAATGAATTAACTGTTTATTCAGATGTGTTAATTGACAATGGAATATAGCAGTGCCTTTGTACGTGAGGAAGGTTACAATTGTCAGGTAACATCTATATTTGTTGATCACTGTGCGACTTGCATTACATCTACATGTAAGATACAGTATACATGAATGTTACAGGATGTCAATTAATTAGTTAGAAGTTGCAGGTAAAAAGAAAAGATCATAACACAAAAAATGGTCATTAAATCTTTATTTTGTAGAAAACAGAAAATTAGAATAGAATTAGAATAGTTAAAACCCACAAAACCAAACCAATAAATTTTACAATGGCTATTGTAATTAAAATGAATTAACTGTTTATTCAGATGTGTTAATTGACAATGGAATATAGCAGTGCCTTTGTACGTGAGGAAGGTTACAATTGTCAGGTAACATCTATATTTGTTGATCACTGTGCGACTTGCATTACATCTACATGTAAGATACAGTATACATGAATGTTACAGGATGTCAATTAATTAGTTAGAAGTTGCAGGTAAAAAGAAAAGATAACACAAAAAATGGTCATTAAATCTTTATTTTGTAGAAAACAGAAAATTAGAATAGAATTAGAATATTTCATCTGCATGTCAAAAATCACAATTTTCATCATCAAAAAAGGTAAAACCTCTAAAGCTGGCTCCATCAAATTTGATACCCCTTAAAATGCATCTATTACAAGAGCCCCCCAAAATTGAAAGGGGCTAAAAAAAAGCAGCTAAATTACAATAAAGACAGTATGTATATAACAGTAATTGGATCTTATTCATTCTTATGTTTACCATACTAACAAGCTAAAATGTTTATATTGGGGTGCTGAATCTGGCAATTCAAAATCACTTTACGTAATCAGCAGACCCTGGACTACCATATGATACCGATTTGATTTTGTTATATCAGGGTCCCCACCATTACTATAATAATAGTAGTTTCAAAGTGATAGTCCAGACATAAGTAAAATCTGGCCAGAATTAAACTTCTGACCGGGCATAAACCTTGATCTTTGAATTAGGGATGTGAATATTGTGTCCAAAAAGTCATGATGTGTCCAAAAAGTCATGTCCAGAAAGTCATGATGTATACCTGAGTTAGGGATGTGTATATTGTGTCCAAAATGTCATGATGTGTCCAAAATCTCATGTCCAGAAAGTCATGATGTATACCTGAGTAAAGTTTAATTATTCTCCTATCATTTACCAGTTTCCAAACATATAGCTGTGATAAATGGATTAGACAGACAGGATAAATTTAATCTCTCTCTCTCCCCATTGAAAAAGACATAAGTACTAGATAATACTAATTTTAAATAAGATGATAGGTTTTAGAGGTTTGCCACAGAAGTGACCAAAAAAATATTTGTTATGGATCCATTAACAGTCTGCATTAATATATATATATATATATATATATATATATATATATATATATATATATATATATATATATATATATATATATATATATATATATATATATATAATGACACAAAAATCAATAATGGCGCAAAGAGGAAGAAACAGTTTATATCATTTTACACAATACACAAAAGCCAAGAAGAATTCTTGACTTCTAATTGTTTCAATGACGGAGAAATAAACAAAGGATAAACAATAGAAGAAAGAAAGAAGACAAAATTTTACAAAACGGTCTAAAACGAGTAAACTACATATCTATGTTATGCTGCCATCACCCCAACAAAGTTGTATAAAAAAAATTAAAAGAAGTGTTTATCATATGTATCACGCAGAGGACGAAAGTGTTTTGGCCTATTTCCAGGCTGGGAACAAAAGACTAAAACCATGCATGGCAAACAAAATCAACGCCATCATTATAATGTGCAAAAGAAATTATATCCCGGTAAAGTTATGCATGGAGGTACTAAGGAAGTAGGTCAAGAGCATGGTATAGCATGATAATGGACAAGAGTTCAAATAATAATAATAGTAATAATAATAATAATAATAGCAAGAAGAAGAATACATGTAAAGAGTTATGGAATATTTACTTGGGTAAATATTATCACAAAAATTGCATATGTCTAATAAACTGATACCTAGTTTTAGTTTTGATAAGACTGCATTAGGAAGGTTAGACTTTTTCATTTAGGCCGAACTCCCCATGAGTTTTGAATTGAAGTATCCAGTATCATTCCTTATGTGTGCTTTTTATATCTGTCCACCCCAGGTTAGAATCAATTGGTAGCATCTTGAGGGATATATATATATATATATATATATATATATCTTTTTAAAATGATAAGACATAATTTACGCTGCATTCACTGAATGTAATATAGGCTTGACCAGTATGATTATTACATAATGACAATATGATTATTACATAATGACAATATGATTATTACATAATGACAATATGATTATTACATAATGACAAATCTCATCTACCAGAGCATAATACCTACAGTAAGCATCTTGTGGTTTAATAACAAATCCTAAAATGTCACCAATACATATGCAGTTCTTAAGCACAGACACAAAACATTTAATCTTTAAATTTCTTACTGATACATGATAGCAAAATAATATTTCTGAAAAGATGTTTCAGAGTATATCTTATAATATTGAATGTTTGTCTAATTCTTATACAATAAAAACTATCAAGCTAAAAAGTTGTTTTCAAAGATACTATTAACAATAAAGATGCAAAACTACATAACAGAAATAACAAGAATCCCAAGTGAGCCTGATATCAATCACCTGGCTTATATAACTTAACAGTTGAGCAATTCAATAAGCAGGCTTATGAAGTATTGTAGGAACACATCCTATGTAAACAATCTCCCAAACTTTATATCATGTTGATTTGACATATTTTACTATACCCTGATAACAATTAGGGATTTTAATGAAGTCAAAATATCTTCCATTTTTTTTTTATCTCCAAGGTAATTCTTGGGATTTCCTAAATTCACTTAAGATTCTTAGGTTTATAATTTTGAAGCTATAACATTTTCCTCCTCTTGCCTATCTCCACCTTGGAAAAATCATAAATATTGTCAGGCTTACCATAAAATAATGCCAAATCTAAATATTGTCAGAAGTACCATAAAATAATGCCAATATAAATATTGTCAGAAGTACCATAAAATAATGCCAAATCTAAATGTTGTCAGAAGTACCATAAAATAATGCCAAATCTAAATATTGTCAGAAGTACCATAAAATAATGCCAAATCTAAATATTGTCAGAAGTACCATAAAATAATACCAAATCTAAATATTGTCAGAAGTGCCATAAAATAATGCCAAATCTAAATATTGTCAGAAGTACCATAAAATAATGCCAAATCTAAATATTGTCAGAAGTACCATAAAATAATGAAAATCTAAATATTGTCAGAAGTACAATAAAATAATACCAAATCTAAGTATTGTCAGAACCACAATAAAATAATATCAAATCTAAATATTGTCAGGAGTACTATAACAATACTAAATCTAAATATTGTCAGAAGTACCATTAAATAATGCCAAATCTAAATGTTGTCAGAAGTACCATAAAATAATGCCAAATCTAAATATTGTCAGAAGTACCATAAAATAATGCCAAATCTAAATATTGTCAGAAGTACCATAAAATAATACCAAATCTAAATATTGTCAGAAGTGCCATAAAATAATGCCAAATCTAAATATTGTCAGAAGTACCATAAAATAATGCCAAATCTAAATATTGTCAGAAGTACCATAAAATAATGAAAATCTAAATATTGTCAGAAGTACAATAAAATAATACCAAATCTAAGTATTGTCAGAACCACAATAAAATAATATCAAATCTAAATATTGTCAGGAGTACTATAACAATACTAAATCTAAATATTGTCAGAAGTACCATTAAATAATGCCAAATCTAAATACTGTCAAAAGTACCATAAAATAATGCCAAATCTAAATATTGTCAAAAGTACCATAAAATAATGCCAAATCTAAATATTGTCAAAAGTACCTTAAAATAATGCCAAATGTAAATATTGTCAGAATTACCATAAAATAATTACCAAATTTGAATCTGAGGAAGAATTTTGAGCAATTTAGTCAAACTAGGACCTGATAATGTTTACTTCAAGAACTGCTCTTTTTGAAAAGTCTAATACAATTTCTCATGTACAGTACGGTGCAAGTGTCTTGTGTACTTTTGTAAAATAGTTATCTTAATAACCTGATAAGTAATAACCAGATAAGTAATATAGAAGTCAAGAAATAAGAGAACATTATTGCACAAAACAGGAAATGTCCATTAAAAGGCACATTTCTGAAGATTATAATCTAAATATGCATGTATCACAGCTATATATTTTGCTGACAGGATATCAAATTCAGTTTCATAAATTCATATTTCAAATGTCTTTAATTTTGGTCTTGTTAAAAGTTAAGCAAACTAAACTGTTTTTTTACTCACATCACTTGTGCATAGATGGGTAATAATAAGCCCAAGATGACTCACCTGGCTAAATCTGCCATATAGACAAATATAAGAGCAGTTTATGGCAGCAATATCTAATGGCAGATCTGAATCATTGGTATAAATTTCAAAGGCCTTCAAGCTAGGATGCTTTTTGTCGAATTTGGTAAAATTCTGTTCAGCAGTGGTTTCAGAGCATTTACAAATTTTCTACTTTTAGTAACAACAGCCATATCTGATGGCAGATCAGCATAGTTTGTAAAACTTTGAAAACCCTTTATGCCAGGATGCTTTCTGTTCAAATTTAGTCCAATTCTTTTGAGTGGTTTTTGAGAACTAATTTTTTTAAAGGTTTATCTTGTTTTGGCAATGGTGGTCATAACTGTTGTTGAATTGACATAATTTGTACAAAACTTAAAAGCCCTTCATGTTAGCATGCTTTCTGTCAAATTTGATCTGTTGAGTGGTTTTTGAGAAGAAATCGTTTAAAGTTTTCTCTTCCTTAAGTAACAATGTCCATTTCTGATGGGAAATCAGCATAGCTTGTACAAATTTGAAAGACCTTAAATCCAGAATGCATGTCAATATTGTTGTAATACTGTTCAACACTTTTTGAGGTCATTTAATTTTCCATTTTTTTAACTGGTCATATCCAATGCATATCAACATATTTGTGCAAACTTGAAAGCACTTAATGTCACGATGCTTTCTGTAAAATTTGTCATTTAAAGATTTTCTATTTTTAATAATGGTGGCCATATTTGAAGGCAGATCAGCATCTTTTGTATAAATTTGAAAGCCTTTCATGTCTGGATGCTTTCTGTTAAATTTGGTCAACTGCTGATGAGGTGTTTTTGAGACATCATTGAAGGGTTTTTCTAATTTTAGTAATGGTTACTATATTTGGTGGCTAAATAGCATCATTTGTACAAACTTTAAAGCCTCTATGCAGGGATGCTTCCTGCCAGAGTTGGTAAAATGCTGCAGAGGTTTTGTACGGGTCATTTTAAGATTTTTAAATTTTTTAGCAACATCAGCCATAATTGATGGCAGATTGGCATCATGTGTATAAACATGAAAGACCTTCATGCCAGGACACTTCCTGCCAAGTTTGGTTGAAACTGATCCAGTGTTTCTTTTTAGAACAAGTTGAAATTAACAATTGCTGATGGATGCACAATGCATGAGGCTGCTGATGCCATAACATAAACTCACTGGGCTTAATAGTCAGGTAACCTAATAATAGGACTATGGCCAGGTAACCTAATAATAGGACTATGGCCAGGTAAGCTAATAATAGTACTATGGTAAGGTAAGCTAATAATAGTACTATGGTCAGGTAAGCTAGTAATAGTACTATTGCAAGGTAAGCTAGTAACAGTACTAATAACAATGACCCAATATGGTAAGATTTATGGTTGAGAAGCTCAACCTTGAGGTCATCTTTTATTAAAGATATACATACTATCTAAATTCATATAAAAATTGTAAATAAATTATTCCTTTGATGTAAATTTAATGATAAACAGTATAAATCACAGAGACTCACTCAAAGATTGTATGCATTACTGAAAACTTGTACATCCCCTGTTGGACATCTATGTAAATAAGCACTTAATTTTAATATGAACAAACCATAATTAATTCTGAATCAATGTAAGAACATTATAAAAGATTGCATTACCCACTGATCACACAATGCCCCACGTTAAAAATTTAATTCATGATCTGAAAACAATATTCTGCAGACTGAAAAAATATGAATGATACAAACAAACTGAAACATATTTGCTGTTGTTACACAATAATGGATTGGTCAAACAAAGAATTGGTGGCAATAAACTTGGTGATACATTGTTAAAACTATTAATATCCTTTAACTAATTCTTCTCTGATGTACAGCTATCCAGAATGACATTTTTTACAAATTCTGCATCAAAATTTCTCTGTTGTAAGAATGGGGATTTTGATCTTGTACTTAAGGATCTGAGGACACTAACAGTGGTTTTCACATTGAACATTGAAAGTGTGTGTTTTACTGGTAGTCTGCAATAGTATAAAGTAACAAATAAAACTGTTAACAACCGTAAGTTCTCAGATAAAAGAACGTTATCCCATAATGGCAGAAGAGATCTTATCATGTCAAAAAACATGAACATTTTATACTAATGATGATGTCAAAATCTTTAATTCTGAGTATTAATGATTAATGCAAAACTATACATTGTTAAAAAAAGGTATACTCCATCCTTTTTTAAATATAATTGAGTCTTACAGTGAATATGACTATTATTCATTTATTAAACTATTCTACGTTATGAAGAAATATCATTTTGAAGAAATATCATTTTTATAATCTCAATCACAATTAGTAGAATCAATAACAAGAATTCCTTGAAACACTATGACCGTCCTTGGCTGACCTGTTTTGAAATTTTCTCCCAAATGCCAAGTACACGTTCTCGGATGTTCCTGGATGTGCTCACCTTAACAACTAGAGTTAATCTCAAAACAACAAATGTGGTACATCACACTGAATTTTTCACCATCTTTATTCTTGCCCACTCCTGCTTCAGAGATGGCATGAGTTTTAAACCCAAGAACAATGCTTGTAAACAACATTCTTCATGTTTGGGCAAGAAGAACCACAAGAATATTGTTCTTGTAACCACAAGAACAATAACCATGTGTCAAAAACTGGATCACCCAAAGACACTTTCAGATTGGTCTATAAAAGTCAATAAGAGGACACAACTAACTGCTAACTAACTGCTATCTAACTGCTAACACAGATGATTGTGACAACAATCTGAGTAATATCTGAGTACAAACTTCGGGCATATAGTAAAAATCTATGAAAGAGTATCTAGAATACAGGCAGTGATTTATATGTAATAAAACTTTCAAACACTTTAACACAAGATCTTGACACAGCTGATGTTGGTGATGCTGTCAATCATTAATGTCAGAAAGAGACACCTATGTCTCACAATTCTCAGCGAGACAATATTATTTCAATGTTTACAACACTGTAAGTAGTATATATCAACAAATAAAACATGAAGTTACAAGCAAAGTTTTGATCCCGAGTCATAATTTTTGGCCTTCTTCAAACTTATGCAACATAAGTTACAACTGAACAAAGTGAATAAATGGTATTTCAGAATTCTAAGGCAGAGATGGTTAAGTTGAGTTGCAAGCAATATGATTTTACACATATTTATCCTTTACAGTTTCTTACATATGTAAATACAGTAGAATGTCAATGTCCAGACACTAATCTAGATAATCAGTGTTTTACTGAGAAATGTATGTAAACAACATTGGTAATAATCAGAGTGTTAGATCAAGTTATTGGCAAAATCTAGGCCTTCATGTTTTAGTAATTATTTAAGATTTCTTTCTCTTTACAGCCTCTTGATGTTTTTTTAACAGCAAATCAACCACTGATGGATCAACCAGAGTGGATACATCTCCCAACTCATCTGATTTGTTGGCAGCTATCTTCCTCAAAACTCTTCGCATTATCTTTGCAGATCTTGTCTTTGGTAAACCAGGTACAAACTACAGGAAAAATGTAGCAAAATTAAAAGTTTTTACAATTCTTAAAAGGTATGTTTATGCTACCTTTAAAATGGATTCTGATAGTGATGGTGGTCATATTGATGAAGGACAAAATGTACAGACTGCCTTAACAATTTTAAGATGGGAGCTATAGGCAAATGCCTTAACAATTTTAAGATGGGAGCTATAGGCAAATGCCTTAACAATTTTAAGATGGGAGCTATAGGCAAATGCCTTAACAATTTTAAGATGGGAGCTATAGGCAAATGCCTTAACAATTTTAAGATGGGAGCTATAGGCAAATGCCTTAACAATTTTAAGATGGGAGCTATAGGCAAATGCCTTTACAATTTTAAGATGGGAGCTATAGGCAAATGCCTTAACAATTTTAAGATGGGAGCTATAGGCAAATGCCTTAACAATTTTAAGATGGGAGCTATAGGCAAATGCCTTTACAATTTTAAGATGGGAGCTATAGGCAAATGCCTTAACAATTTTAAGATGGGAGCTATAGGCAAATGCCTTAACAATTTTAAGATGGGAGCTATAGGCAAATGCCTTAACAATTTTAAGATGGGAGCTATAGGCAAATGCCTTAACAATTTTAAGATGGGAGCTATAGGCAAATGCCTTAACAATTTTAAGATGGGAGCTATAGGCAAATGCCTTAACAATTTTAAGATGGGAGCTATAGGCAAATGCCTTTATATGAAAGTGGTATTTAGCAGTTTTATACAAAAAAGGAACTAGAGATATCGTAAGTGCAAAATTCAAGAAATATTTCAATATACACACTAATCTGGCTTTTATTCATAACGTATGTTGAGAAATATTCCTTACCTTCCAGAAAAATGCATATAAATCAAGATTTAATGAAATCACTGGATGTGGCATTTTATGACAGAACAACACTTTGAAGGTTATATCATGCCAAGGCAAGATGAGTAAAGTGCCTTGCCCAAAGACACACCATGGTAGCCAATCCAGGCTGATGCAATTGTGGGAATCAAACATGCACTCTTCTGGTCACAAGTCCAGTGCCTTAACCACTGAGCCACTGCAGCTCTCTAAATCAATTAGTATTCATATGCAACTATATAAATATTTGAGATTTTGAGTTTATACTGACCCATGCACATACAGTAATCCCTCACTATAAAGTCCCTCAATATGATGCTGCCAATCAAATAATACTAGTATGGGCATCCCATTAATTTGGCTAAATTTGCTTCTGTAGTTGCTACGTAACTTTATCTCACTCAATTTTATTTCTGGCTGCAAACCAATAAGAACAAGAAATGAAGCTGTCAGAAAACAGCAAAGCTTTAATTTGGTGATGCTGTAATCTTTATGATGTATGCTCATATCCAGTTTGATGACCGTACAAGCAACAGGGTACAAGTATCTCACTTGAACATTATGGGTGTACATAGTAAATTAAGTGTAAAAAGTAGGTCATGGTGACCAACTTTTGATATTATGGTGTTGTACTCCTCAGGATGCATGAACATAACAGGTACCATAACTACAAGCAACATGGTCTGAGAAACTTACCTAACATGAAGTATATATGATCACTGGAGTGCGAAAAGTGGTACTTTTGGTATGGTGGTTTAGTACTTCTTAAAAACCATTTACAGATGTATTTTCATGACTGTATAAACACGTGTCCCAGAAACGGACCTAAACATGAAAAGTGTACATCATCAATGGACCATGAAAAGTAGGTCACAGTGAACTACTTTTTGAATGGTGGTGTAGTACAAACCCAGAAATGGTTAATGTTACCAGTGAAACAAAAAGGGAATGCAGAATGAACACAAACAAAATACTGTGTGAATGCAAATGAAATAATGAAAATAATATGAAGGAAACAGAATATGCAAATGCAAAATGCAGTATGATGAATCATAAATGAAAAAGAAAATGAAACATGAATGCATTTCACAAATGGATTTGAAAATCTATTTACCTGTATTTCAGGCTGCTACAAAATGTCTACATTCAAAAAGCCCTTTTGGATAATGCATGATCAGACTGATTATTCTCTATACTGTCAGACAAATTTTCACTACTTACAATCTGTCAAATAGTTCTAACAACCACCACTGATGTTTTATCTGCATAATTTTTATTTGAACACAACAAAATAAGAAATAACATTTGCTGACAAATATTCTACAACTATTTTTTTTACATTTATTGCAGTTGCAATTATAATTTAATTTATCATAAAATTCAATGCTGTCTTCTGAATTTTATGCATTTTCAATTTTATTAAAGCACACTTTTAATAAGACAAGATATGAAATCAATATTTATTTCATTTTATACTATCAAAAATTGAAATTCTGACTTTGGTGGTAAATGCATTCCAAATTGCCTAACTTTTAGTATGGTGGTTTATTACTCTTCAGGCTGCATGCGCAAATCAACTTTCATAACTGTACAGGAAACAGTATCTGAGATACTGACTTACACATAAAAGGTGAACATTTGCTAATGCCAATGATAACAAACAACTATGACACAGTGGGTAGAGCTTAAGCTCACCTGCCCTTAGTGCTGGCAAGCTAAAAATATTTTCATGTCATTCAATACCATGTTTTTATGTATCTGTGTACAACACACCTCATTATTATTTGAATAAAAAGTTACCTTATTTATAATATGTCAAACTCTTATGGCTTCCTTGAAAAGCTTTACAGTAACAAAGCATTGTATATGGCTAAACAAGGGTTCAACAGAACTTTAAGTCACGTCTTTTTCGGAGTTAAGGGTTTGCACAAAAACTTTAACACCAGCTTCCATAACAACTTTAAAAGTTTGACAATGCTAATGCCAATATCATCAGCATCACTATGTCTTGTATTTTTCTCCAAAAAAGGTGAGACAAAATAGAGATGACTTCTGAATTAAGTTTGATTGTGGTGTCATTCTTTAAAAGTCACAGATTTCTGACAGCATACCATGATAAAGTCTGGTTGTGCAAAGGATGAGATCTTGGACTTCACCAACTGCCTCATCTCATCTGACAGCTGATTCTCTGGAGTAGTCACACCATCTTTCAGAACAATAAATGCATAGATACCTGTGACAGAGACAGAGATAAAATCAGTATGAAATGAAAACATGTGCCATAACATTGTAAGAACTGAAATTATATGCCACTGAACCTGTAACATGGATAGGAGAATGGGTCACAAAAAGAAATGTCAATTGTGAACCAGGCATAATTTCCTCTTGACTCAGAAGATTTAGACAACCCTGGATAATATTACTCTTTAGTCTTTCCTAAGCAATTAGCTGTAATAGAAAAAACGTTTTGATTATTGAAGTGAAACATAAAACCACATAACAAACCTACAACTTTAAGATTCCAATGATGCAATTTTAAATGATTGACCACCAAGTTGTACATCTAAATGAAAACAAATTTTAAATTTTAAATTACATAATACCAAGGATATCTTTATGGCTTTGTCTTTTTTTGTTTGTTTTTGTTTTTCTAAGTGTCAATAATTAGTATGAGGATTCCCAATATTTATGTAGCATATGTTGCAAGATGATCAATGTTAATTACAGTAAAATATCAATTACTCAGACCCATCAGGGGACAGATTTTATCTGGATAATCAGTTAGCCAGATGATCGAGTTTTGGTCTAAAAGCAGAACTGTGAATGGAAATATCTGGATTTAATGGTTCCGATATTGTATGTTTCATTGTGTGTATATACATTTAGAGAGACATCAAGGTATTTTACATCGATGTGGACAGCTGGGAAGTACTTGCTCAGGACTGCAGTTACTGGAGGCATGAGCTAGACAAATGACTTCAGTAATGCAAGAGAAAACAGTCACAACTGGCAGAGGAGAAAACAGCCAGCAGAAAGGACAAGATACAGCAGCATGTTGCAACCTAAGAGATCATCTTCAAGTGTGGCAGATGCAACAGAGATTGTCACTCCTTAGAGGGTCTCTTCAGCCACAACAAACGCTGTTTGTCATCTAAGTGACTTCCTCAGAGTGCAAATCCATGGCCTTCCGAGACTGACCAAGATAAATATAAGTAGGTTTGGTTTTGTGGGTTTTAATGTCATTTTTCAGCACATGATAGACTATACATGGTGGCCAGTATATTTGGTGGAGAAAGAGCCAGGGAAGAACCACCAACCCAATGGAAGCTACTGGCAAGCTTTCTCACAGATCCATGTTGGTTGAGCTGAGACTTGAACCCGTGCAGACAGAGGTGAGATGTGAGTGATCTGTAACAGTGAGTGCTTTAGACCACTTGGTCATCCAGGACCCCATATATCTAAGTAATTAAGTTTTGTAGTCATCTGATGTGTTCAATAGCAGAAAAAGTGGAAACAACAAAAATATCAGGATACTTTAATTGATAATGTAGGTGTTATGGATGGTCATTTTATATGTTGTCTTGTTAACACAAGTGCTAAAAAGGGCTTTGATCAAGCTAAACTCAGCTGACATGCATTCTATTCAAACCTGTGCTGGTAGGTGATTAACTTTTATCACCTGTTAAGTCACCATCAATCATTGACTGAGAGTTAATTACGTAGGCTGGACTACAGAATGCCTTTGATCCAACCATTATCAGTCTTTAACCATGCTTGGCTAGATTAGGATTTCTGTAGGAAATATTACATATTGTCACAGCAGCACATTGCTATTAGCGACAGTCAGGTGTAAAATAAACTGTCTTTGTATCTCCCACTCTCCCCTTCTCCTAATTACATTCATTTTTACTTTAAAAATATACATGTTATTTATAATACCACTGTAATTATAATTAAATGAGATTATATTCAATTATGTTTGTTTCTGATGTCTGTTATTCTGTTTTATGTTGGCACCATGATTAGCAAATTAGTTTCATTTATATGTACATGCACATTGTAATGAGTAAAAATATTGGGTGGGGGGGACACTGTAGCAGTCCCTACAAGCAAATAATCTGGATAATCAACATCCAGATAATTGATGTTTAACTATAATAGCTCATCTGATGAACTTGACAATTAATAGAATCTCAATTCCAACTTAACATTCACCTGCAACTTCTTCAAATACTATGTCCCAACTGTAAAGTGAACAATAATGTGCCCTCGATATATATGACATTAAAAAACTTTTAAAAAATCATCCCACAAAGTATTTACACTGATTCTTCCCAAGATGCCATCATCATTGCTAGAATAGTGGTACCTATGTTTTGCAATCGCCAATGCAGGCAAGACAAAAAAACCCCCAAAAACAATAATTATAAACTACTAATCAATTATACAGTACCTTCTCCCTTTATCTCATGAGGAAATCCTACAACTGCAGATTCTGCCGTTAATGGGTGATCGTCCTGAAAATGTGAAAAGTTATTTATAAGGCCTATGAATCTTTAACCAAAAGGGATTTGTTTTTGCAAGCATCATTTGTATAAATTTAAAAGGTCTTTATAACAGGATGTGTTCTATCAAATATGGTCAAATTCTGTGGAATGATTTTTGAAAAGAAGTTGTTTAAAGGTTTTTCTATATTTAGTAACAGTGGCCATACTTGATGGTGGATTGGCATCTTTTAAATAAAGAAAGGTCTTCATGCCAGGATGCCTTATATCAAGTTTTGTCAAATTTTATTCAGCAGTTTTGGAGCGGAAGTTGTTTTAAGGTATTCTGTTTTTAGTGATAGTGGCCAAATCTGATGGCAGTTGGGTATCATTTGACAAATCTTCAGGGGCTTTAAGCCTGCATGCTTTTTGTCAAGCCGGGACAAATTCTATTCAGAAGTTTTGGAGAAGTCATTTAAAGGTTGTTTTTTTTTAGTAATGACAGCCACATTTTATGGTGGATCAACATCATTTGTACAAATCTAAAATTTTCACGCCAGGATGCTTTCTGTAAAGTTTAGTCAAATTGTGTTCAGCGGTTTTGGAGAAAAAGTTTTTTAAGGTTTTTATATTTTTAGTAATGGGAGCAATATTTGAAGGTTTATCAGCATCAGTAGTATGAACTTGAAAGCTCTCTATGCCAGGATGCTGTCTTGTTTGGTCAAATTCTGCTGAGGGTTTTTTGAGAATATGTTGTTTAAAGATTTATCTATTTTTAGTAACAGCGGTCAAATTTTATGGTGGATTGGCATCAAATGTACAAAGTTGAAAGGTCTTCATGCCAGGATACTTTCTGTCCAGTTTGGTCAAATTCTATTCAGTGATTTTGAAGAAGAAATCATTTAAAGGATTTTCTATTCTGAGTAACAGTAGCTTTTATACTTTTTGTAACAGTGGCCATATTTGAAATTGGATTGGCATAATTTGTACAAATTTGAAAGGTCTTCTCTCCAGGATGCTTTCTGAGGAAAAGTCATTTAAAGGGTTTTTACTATTTTTCGTAATGATGGCCATATTTGATAGTGGATCAGCATTATCTGTACAGGTGAGCTCAAAAAATCTAGCGTAGTGAATAAAATAAAATTTTGTCAGGAGTGTGATGTAGAGACTCCCTGATTTTTAAGGTCTGGATATTATTTTTCCTTTCATATGATCAAAACAGTTCAGTCAATTTAGGTAGCATACAGAAAAAAATCAGCTTTGCAAAAAAAATTATTATATGTTTGACATTTGTCCAAAATAGGGTCCATGAGGCTAAAATCTTACACCAAAAAAGCAAAAAAAGTCCCCAAAATTCAGAAGTATAGAAAACTTTGAAAAATTGTTATAATGACAAAGAAAAACTAAGGACTAATTCCAGAAATGATCATATAAGGCATTAGATAGAGGTACAATTAATTTTTTTGTTAGTGGGGTCAATTATTGAAAAGAAACATGTGCCTGGTGATCCAATATTGTATTTCAATTTTTGTGCATGGTCAGTATATAAGCAAGCTATTAATAGTGCTTGTTCTCCCAATGCATCTATTTCAAGACAGAGAGAAAATTTAATCAAAACTAAAAGCATCAAACTATTCATTGCTTGAAAATACAACATCAATTGATCAGCTGTTTTGCTGTTTTTGCATAAATAAGGGGAAGTAATTGTGCTTATATCTGCAGTAACCTCCCTTGTGTATTGCACACACACATCAAAATGGCAGATGGAGTTTGGTGAGAATGCTGGACCCCACTTGAAATTGCCCATTGGGCTGCTTCAGCAGGCTTTGAAAGATGCAAGAGTGCATTCTTTGGTAAGTAAAGGTGTTTATCAGAATAATTACATCTGTTAAAGAATTATTATGATGATTTCAGCTTCAGTTTATTTTGGGGTTTTTATGCCAAACCATCCATATAATATTTTGTTATTTAAATGTCGATTTGTTGAATGATACCCTTATTTCTTATTCATCTTTTATAATAACAGCTATATACAGTGTCATGTGGTAGTCACAACTGACTTCAAGACTTTCCACCAGGTTAATGACAGGTACCAAAAGCACATATATTGTGCCCCCCCCCTCTCCCACCACATGTTTTCACACTGCATTTCACGTATATTGTGCCCCACCCCCACCCCCCACATTTTGACACTGCATTACACTTATATTGTGCCCCACCCCCTCCCCCTATGTTTTAACGCTGCATTTCACGTATATTTGCACACAATTAAATGACAAATAAAATAAAATAAAATTTACATTCCTTGAAACTGTTGGTGATTGGAAGAATATACTTTTGTCTTTAATATCCTATTTGTTGAAGCCATGGAATACATCCTTTTTTGTTCCTTGTCACCTTGGCTTCTTTCACCCTTTGACATTTGTTCCTGTTTCACACACAAACTTTATATACTGTTGCCTTACCTCTAAGACTTGTACAACTAATGTAATGACAACAGTGAACAATTTTCTTTATATAAAATTGAGGTGTGCTGAGGGTGACTTTAAATTCAAACTGCCAGTGTTACTCCATCACTGGAAATGTTTAATATGTAAACATTTTATTGAGCAACTCTCCTTGACCCAACATATTTATATAAAATAATGACAGGACATACAAAATTAAATGTTAGTCTTACATATGTATGCGCACAAAGAAATTCATTGTTTTAATTTGATAATGACTGTGCTCTTATTTCTTAATGACTCTTTTCAAAATAGGCTGCCTGGCCAAAATTTGATTAATTTGTGTATATAAACATACAACCAGAAAAATTATGACAGAGAAGAAACAAGGTATGTGGTCAAGAACAAAAGTTGTCTTGTGAAAACTTTCTTATTCTGGGTCAGTTTGACCTTGATCTTTATGACCACCCCACTCCACCCTCCAAATCAAGAGGTTTCTTCCTGTCCTCAAGTGCAATCCATCCACAAAGTTTAGTCAAGATAGACAGTCTTGAACTGAAAGTGATCATGCATACATTTTAATGGAGAGACAGACATAGATGGATAAATGGTCATGGCCATAACATCTGTACAACAAGTAGACAAAAACACCAGGATCTGGATTGTTTCTCTTGCTGCAGCTACCATTGCAATGTAACTTCATAAAAATATTTGCAAAATTTTTGTAGAAAATGCAGCAACACAATTGACAAGAAAGAATTCATATCAAGTTTACTTTTCATTGACTTTTATCTCAAAATTGCAATGAAATCAATCAAATTCCATCCCCATCACTTCTTTATCAATGGGGTTCTGAGCACACCCTGCAAAACGTGTCAAAGCTGCCAGATGGCAGGCAAATGGGAACAAGAGGCCCAAGTGGGCAAGATATCATTCACCTGGCTTATATAACTTAACAGCAGACCATATCACTAAGCAGGCTTATGCAGTATTGTAATAACATAACCTACATAAACTATCTCCCAAACTGAGAAAAATATAGTGTCTAGAGCTAGAGAGGTAACAAGCTCAGCCAATCTGATGCAAGGTATCTCATTAACAAGCACAGAGCCCGCTTAATATAGAATTTGTCTACGACAATGATAATATGAGTTTATTCACCAAGGTGGAGCAAAATCTGATTGGAATTTGGTCTCCAGAGTGCAAACAAGTTTAGCCAATCAGACAAATGATTAGCTCATTCATATGCATAGATCTGGCTCATAATCGCACTCATCCAACATCTTGGTAATACAGAGTATTTAACAAGTTCAATCAAAATCTTATCAGAAATATAGTTGCTATAGTGTTGACAAGCTCAGCCAATCAGATGCAAAGTCACATTATTAACATGCATGAATTTCACTCATAATTATACTAAACCAAGATCTTGCTGACATTGGCCTATTTACCAAGTTTGATAAAAATCCTATAAAGAAAAATACAGTCTCTAGAGTGGTTTAAATATATTTATTATATATTTCATAATGAGATATCAAAATATATTAGTTGAACACAAATGACATTGCCACAGTGGTGATACCACTTTTATCACCACAGTAGCAATATCACTTTTGGAACTACTTTATTTTAGGAAACATATCTGTCCTTATGTATGTTATTCAAATCCGTATTTCCATATTTAGGCTTATTTCATTTTTCTTTCTTTCCTTTTCTTCTCCTGTTCATTCCCCCCCTCTCTCTCTCTCTCTCCCTCTCTCTCACTCTCACTCTCACAGGAATAAACAGATCTTAAAATTTGGCAAGACTGTAGACCCTCCAGTATACATTTATTTAATTAATAAGGAGGTGCCATAAAAAAGCTAAAAACGAACTCCCAAAAACAAAAAGTAGGCTTCAAGTATTTACTTTTTTTAATTAGTTTTCCAAATGAATCCTGCAAATTATTAGTGACTAAACTTACATGAACTGTTGCTATTAGATATTCTGTCACCTTTACAGTATGCTGTTTACAATCTACAACAAACGGACACTTTTAGGAAAACTCTTGGTTAAATATAGTAATAAAATTGTTTAACTAGCGATTCTAACTCTCAACACAATTATAATCATGTTTGAAAACCATGGAGAATTTGGGTATTGATGAGTGTTGATTGCAAACCGAAATTATGTGCCAATCGATATTTTGGTGCAGCGTCTGTTACCGAACTAGACTGCAAGGTTGCCAAGGCCAAAAATTCACGTTTGAATGTAGAAATGCTTAAAATAAAGAACCAAACTCCATACAAGTAAACTCACAATCATTATAATCTTTTGTTTAAAGATGTTATGCTCTGAAATCTGTCATATGTGACTGCTCTGTGATATTTCTATATTTCTATTTATACTCCTACCCCAACAATGTTTACTGTATTAATCTGCGCAAGAAATGTGTTAATGAAAATAAAATCTCTCCATTTTTGTTTCAAAACAGTCATTAATTGACAAAATACATAATTTGTTGCATTATTTGTACAAGATAAATTTGTAAAAGGTTGCTGTCCTAAAATTATTGTAAATTTCGGAACTTCTTTTTATCAATATAGTAATGCAGCTGTTAATCGCACTGGTTCAGAATGGAGAAAAAAATCCATTGAAATTGACGGTTTTTGCCTTAAAAAATGTATAAAAAGAAAATCTTCATTTTTTTTAGGTAGATATAAGGAAATATTTAACTCATAAAGGGGAAACCTTTTGTATTGTCACTCGTGGTTTCGCCACTTTGACAATACAATGTTTCCCACTTCACTCGTGAAATATTTCTTTATATCTACTCAAAAAAGTTAGATATGCTCTATTTAACTAATCAGATGCAAGATCATCTCATAAACATGCATAGGTCTCACTCATAAAAAACATCATCCAGCATCTTAATGATATTAGCCTATTTACCAAGTCTGATTAAAACTGATTCAGAAATACAGTCTCTCAAGTGGTAAGAAGCTAAGCCAACAATTGCCTCATTAATATGTGTAAATCTTCCTCATAATAAAACATTATATATCTTGATGAAATAAGCATATTTACCAAATTTGATAAAAATAAAAACATGACCTATTTAATTTCATGGATGGTGGGTCTTTAAGAAAAGTGCTTTCTGACCCCCCCCCCTTTTTTTCTGGAATAGCCCTAATCAAATCATCTACATAAACATGCATGACAAATTTCACGTCTTTTCAAATGGTTTTTTGCTAAATTGTGCTAACCAAGTTTTAGTAAAAAAGTCCTAAAAGTTAAACAAATGTGCAAAATATTGAAAAATAAGGCCACAGTAACCAGAACCCAATCAAATCTTAGGACCCACTCAATGTATTTAAATATCAACTTAGGACCCACTCAATGTATTTTAATATATACTTTGGACCCACTCAATGTATTTAAATATCAACTTTGGACCCACTCAATGTATTTAAATATCAATCTTAGGACCCACTCAATGTATTTAAATATCAACTTTGGTCTGGTTTGGATCAACAGTTTTTAAAAAAAATATCTTGCTTACAAGAAAGTGTGACAGATGGGCAGAGTGATGACAGACTATTGGATAGATGGACAGCACAAAACCACTATGTCTCCCACCCTTTGTTGATTGAGGGCGGGGGTGGGGGGGAGGGAAAACTGTTTAATAACACAGATGCCATCATATTTTAACCCTTTACCTCACAGCGTCTTTTACTGTGTAGGCTGTCAATATAATGTGCCAAAGCCACAGAGTGCAGTGTGCTATAAATAGAACACCTGTTACCTAAATGACCCTATGTGAATAGGCCTGCCTGAAAAATTTATAGCAGTATGGTATATGTTTAGTTCAATATAAATTTTAAATATTTTACCTTTTTTGTACATATTTGTTATCTATTGATAGGTTTAAGATTAAAATCTGATCTTTACAGTTGCATAATTATTTTTCATGGATATATGCTTTATATGCTTTAAAATCTTGAGAGAACTCATTCACCATCAAGTCAGTGGAGCTGTGAGACCAACCATAGCTGACCTTTCTCAACCTCTAAATCTACTGGTTCGTTGTCTACATCTGTATCACTAAGTCATCTGAATTTGATAAATTATCACAAATCAGTGTTGCCTACATCAATATTGAAGTCTATATCTGACTTATTAAAGCCTTCATAGTCATAATTCTAATCATCCAAACTCAAGAAAGTGCTGAACGAAATCCACAGCTGCCAGGTTGGAGAATGGAGAATCCAACCCAGTTACTTTAAATAGCAGATTACGACTATATCCAAAATAGTAACAATGTGATGTGACGTAATTGTCATTTACCTCAATGCCTGTAGTCTCTAATAGGGGGTTTTCCCTGAAGGTGGCACAATGAAAACCAGCTCAAAATGGCTCATGTTTACTGTAGGTGTCGAAACACACTTCCATGCGGATGGTGTACAGACATCCAAAACACACTTGTATGCGAATCAGATGGTGGCGTCCAATATCGCTTACATGAGAATGCGGTAGAGGTATCCAAAAGCACTTATATGAGGTAAAGGGTTAATTAAATCTAGAGAAAATGTGATACCCATCCAGCGCAATTCATATTAAAACTTTAAAATCTTGTTTGCATTATCTCTTTCTAATACTTAATAAAATATACTTAAAAAAATTCCATACTGTAACTTAGACATCGGGTCTACCTACAGTTGTGAGAGTACTATATCTACTCACATACTAGTTGCATCCAACTCCAAACAACATAAACCCTGATTTTCCATTGCATAATGCAGCAACAGATCAGGGATTGACCTGAAAATTGTTTAACAAAACTTTAATATAAAAACAAAAAAACAATGACGCCTATGTCTCACCATGAAATTTCCACCACCACCTAAACAGTGATACATTTGTCTCAAAATGCCTTTGCCACCACCACCATAGCAGTGATTCCTGTCTCACCATGCCTTTGCCACCACCACCATAGTAGTGATTCCTGTCTCACCATGCCATTGCCACCACCACCATAATAGTGATACCTATATCTCGTAATGCTGTTGTCACACCACCAAAAGTGATACTTATGTCTTGCCAATGCCTAGTCTCCACCACCATAACAGTCACACCTATGTCTCACCATGCCATTGTCACCACCACCATAACAGTGATACCTATATATTGCCATGCTGTTGTCACCACCACCATAACAGTGATACCTATGTTTTGCCATGCCATTGTTAACACCACCATAACAGTCATACCTATGTCTCACCATGCCACTGTCACCACTACCGTAACAGTCATACTATGGCTCACCATGCCATTACCATCACCACCTTAACAATGATATCTATGTCTCACATAAATGTGTGACAAAATATTTCTAAATCTAAAAAGTTATACCTATATACTACTGAATCATTAATGCTCCTAATGGGACTCTTAGCATACACACAGAAATATAGATTTATCTGAATTCTAATCTTTATACGTGTAATTGCAAAATTTTATGACCCGAGTAAATAGAAGACTATAGTATCAGAGATATACTCACTATAGCATCTTCTATTTCAGCAGTGCCAAGCCTGTGACCACTGATACTGAGAACATCATCCATCCGTCCTGTGATCTGATAATATCCTTCTTCTGATCTGTAGGCACCATCACCAGTGAAATATAATCCTGATGAAGAAACCTAGTTTTAGATAAATATGTATAGATGAGACTTCCCAACACTGACCCTTCTGTAACACAACCTCCACTGTGGACTGGCCATGTATTTTGGTCCCAATAAAGCTGCCCTTATACTAATCAAACATCTGTATACTGCTCATCTCTATACAACAGCCAAAAGTTTTAGTCCCAATGGTGTCCATTTTAAGAATGTTTTACTGTACAATCATAGGAAAGACTATGTTTGTCTGCTCTTAATAAAAGCTTATGTGTATAATAGTAGATTTCTGTGATCTGTTCATGTTAGAAAGACTCAAAAATATACTATTGATACAGCCAAGTCATGTAAAATAAACCTAATCTAAATATATAGATATAATCAAAATAAAATCTTGCTGATCTTGACCTGCATATAATTAAAGATTTTATTAACTGAAATTAGGTCACGATAACCTACTATAGTTGGTTGTTGCAAAGGATGCAAGGAATATTTTAAACATTAAATGAACATATGATGAATGAATGCAGAAAGTGATAATGCAAAAAAAAGAAACAAAACCATGACATGTTTTTTTTAATAGCTGACAATTATTTTGGGTTAAATCTGAGGGCAAAGCACAATGTATGAACCTTCATAATTTGCCCCAATACAAGTTGATATCCTTGACACTGTTGTATTTGTCAATGTACAAACCCTGACACATTTATATCCTACAGTAACTCCTGCTGTATTTGTCAATGTACAAACCCTGAAACATTTATATCCTACAGTAACTGCTGCTGTATTTGTCAATGTACAAACCCTGATACATTTATATCCTACAGTAACTGCTGCTGTATTTGTCAATGTACAAACCTTGACACATTTATATCCTACAGTAATTGCTGTTGTATTTGTCAATGCACAAACCCTGAAACATTTATCTACCTCTCTGAAATGCAACCAGAATGATGAACAAAAAATGAATGAAAAATTAACACAAACAAATGATGACTGTGGGATGAACACATAATGAACAATAGACACTATGTGTAAGAAAAAAAATGTTGCAGAGAGAAAATTGAAATGAAAAACAGTAAACCATGGATACCAAACACTCAACCATAAAAAATTTAATAAATCATAAATGATAAACAAAAAGTAAAACTAATGAAAACACAACATTTGATTATTTCTTTCTTTCTAATATATTGTTTATTTACTGCAACAAAGATGGTTGTAATTGTAAATAGAACTAAATATGAACATAGCCTTTTTTCTGCATGAATGAAATTGTCTTCCTATGATGCAATGGGCAGTTGTAACTCAAAGTTATGAAGGTATGAAGCTGGCAGTGTTTTTCTTGTATAATTTTGTACTTTATTTTTCAGTCAACTTATAACATGAATTCTTTACTATTCATAAACAAATGAATGCTATGTAATCTATGACTGGATCTCTACAGACTTTGAGACAACGAAAAAGAACCGTCACATTGATACATAATGAGCATGAAACAATAGTAGTTTTCACAAAAAAAAGTTTCAGCTTTCCTCATTTAAAAAAAAAAATATTTTCAAATAAAAAATTTATTCAATGTCAAGGTAGAAAGAGAAGAAGAAGAAGTATGATTAGAAGATGATGCTGACTGTTGTACACCAGAAAGAGCACACATTTCAAAATATTTACAAACTATAATCAGCCTGACTTTTCTGCAACATTTTTCTTGCAATTTGTGCACAATAAAGGTATTTTACTCTTAACTGACTTTACTTGTCCAGAAACTTTGTCAACATTACAGCATGAATATGACATAACGAAGATATGTGCCACTAAATAAGTCTGGAAAAGCCAAGGCTCAAGAAAAGTGCGCACGTACTTATCATGCAACATTTGTGAATGTACGGAGAACTACAGTGTGATTAAAATTTAGATCTATAGGCATAAATTGAACATCAATTTCTTTGTAGCCAGAAGGACTAGTAGATGGTGAAATTTACTAGTCCAGCTGAATCTTCATGAGTACTTCCTACAAAAAATAACTTGCAACAAATGAAATTTTACTAGCCATCGAACTAGAGAAATTATGAAACCAGCAGTCTGACAGGAAATGTATTAGCCTTGGGTTGCTAATTTTGAGCCCTGATCTAATTAAAATATGTAGATCTGACAGACATCAATAAAGGTTAAAATTCTGTTGGCCTTTGGAATTCCCTCTCAACTTATATTTTGTAACTCATTCCTGCCAACCCCTACAGAGGTATAAGCATAACCTAAGCAGCAAAAATGCATAATCTGAGCATAAAAAGTGTAATATATATAGTACATGTCATAATTACAATAAACTGTATGAAAAATATACATTTATTTTTGCTACTAACCTGGACCTGTACTGGTTAAAGTTCTTGTCACAAATGGGAAAAATCCATGTGGATTACTACCACAATACAAACACAAAACATGCTGACAAATTATATATACAACACACACTATAACTAGTCTACTTGTCAACTTTCAACTGAGTTATCATAAACTCCACAAATCCTGCATCAAGCATGATGATGTGCTAAACCTGATGATGTGCTAAACCTAATGATGTGCTAAACCTGATTGCTGCATTACATCACTCACATATTCTTTTTTTTAATTTCTAAAACACAGTGAAGACACACTGATCTTGACCTTTGACCTGTTAACCCCAAAATCAATAGGTTTCTTCCTTACTCCAAGTGCAAGCCACCCACAAAGTTTGGCTGAGGTATGTGAAGTAGAAATTATGTTACTGTGCAGAAACAATTTTTATTCTTTCAGTTTTAGTGACTTTGCCATGTGACCTTTTGACACCAAGATCAATAGGGTTCTTCCCTACTCTAAATGCAAGCCATCCACAAAGTTTGGTGACCTTAGATGACAGTGAACTCAAGTTATTATGTGGAAACCATTTTTCTTCTTTCAGTTTCAGTGACTTTGATCTTTGACTTTTAAAGGCCACAATCAATATGGTTCTTCCATCTCCCAAGTACAAGCAATTGACAAAGTTTGGTAACTGTAGACTGTGGAGAACTTGAGTGTGTGCAGAAACCAGTTTTCATTTTGTTTAGGTCATAAGGATATTGACCTTTGACCTTTTGACCACAAAATCAATAGGGATCTAATTATCCCCCAAGTACAATCTATCCACAAAGTTTGGCAACTGTAGATGGTGAAGAACTCGATTTATTGTAAGGAAACCATTTTTCTTCTTTCTGTCACTGTGACATTGAACTTTGACCTTTCAAGCCTGAAATCAATAGGGTTCTTCCTTACACCAAGTGCAAGCTATTCAGAAAGTTTGGTAACTGTAGATATTGATAAACCTACAGCAACTACAACTGAACTCAGTCTATACAACTATCTCTTTCTCTCTCTTTGACATACAAAAATACACATACATACATACATACATACATACATACATACATACATACATACATACATACATACATACATACATATGTGAGCAGATACTGAATTTACCCTTATTTTGTAAAATTATTAAAAAGATTTGAATAAATGTGCCTGTATAAATCAAATGATACAAACAACTTTCTGAACTTTTTTTCTGTTTTTATAGCGTGTGTACATACCCACATGCATACCCTGTATGACAGATTTTCAATTGGTTCTCCAGAAATTTTGGGTAAAACAAGCAAGTGAGATTTGTAATTTTGTATCATTTCTCTTTTTTTCTGATGGTGTCGACAATTAAATGATTTTGTAACTCAAAATTAGAAGACAAGTACTTGACAGTGAATTTCAATTAAACATGTATAACCTCTCAGTTCTCAATAGGGAATATGAGACGTTCAGTGTTCTCTTTCCCACACACACTAAAGAAACACAGACATTTGTGAGTCAGTTTGTAGCAACTGTAAAAATAATTACCTATACCTTCTCTTGTAGTCTATATGACAAATTCTGTTAAATCTTCAATTAAAAAAAACCTTTCTCATACAAAATGGTACAAGTTGAATGTCTGAATATTCTGATGGAAGAGACTTATCATATATATTCGCTTATAAGTCATGTCCAACTGCAAACTGCACAGACCCAGATCTGCCAATGCATAATGTGCCATCAGCTCTGGGTCTATGCAGTTTGTTAGGAGTAATCAGTAGAACAAACCACATACCCTGATCTGCCAGTGCATTATGTGATGGCAGATCAGGGTCTATGTTGTTTGCAGTTGGACTCGACTTATAATCCAGTATAGACATAAAGAAATCAAAATTCCTCTAAAATTATTTCATCTGTTCTTTTAACTATGATTTTAAATGCATTCAAATTACATTAATAAACGACTGCAGATGACAAAACACGTAACTATTAAAAACATGTGTGGAAACTACACGATGATAAATAATACATGCCATGATTATAGTTATAATGCAAATTCAGAAGAAATGCATGAACAGTAAATGATGAGATGATAGGCAAAAAACACTGAAATTCTAGTTTAAATGCAAACACTAAAGAAAATGTATGAATGGTAAACAATGAGATAACAAACAACTAACAATAAATGATGAGATTCTACCTTAAACACAAATGTTTAAGAAATAAATGAACAGTCAATTCTGAGATGATCAATGATGAGATTTTGTCTAAAATGTAAATGTCAAATAAATGTGTTTGATATGTAGATCAAATCCATTGTATTTTTAGGGGTAAATGTTTTCAGGTTTAGACATTCAACAACTTAAAGAGTAATTGTTGGGCACGGGGGGCTTCACCAAACAACAACAAAGAGCAACAACAATCAAGAGCCTGAATATCAGGTGCTCTTCCCTTCAAGTGATTCCAGACCTGGATTTCACCTATAGAAATTTGGATCTGGGCTTAAGCATAATATCCCACAATCTGATTTGCTAAAATGTTAAGACTGACTAATCCAATGTCTTACATGCAGATTTTAAAACAAACTGTTTAGGCCTATATTTTCATCTTAAATATTTACATGACAGCACAAGGGAGGCTACACCAATATAAGGTACTCTTGAACCATTCTAAAACCCAGTATATAATTGCCTCCACTGAAGTAATGTACATGATAACAGGAGTAGTCACAAAGTTGTTACTACCTTATTGCCTCCACTGAAGTAATGTACATGATAACAGGAGCAGTCACAAAGTTGTTACTACCTTATTGCCTCCACTGAAGTAATGTACATGATAACAGGAGTAGTCACAAAGTTCATACTACCTTATTGCCTCCACTAAAGTAATGTACATGATAACAGGAGTAGTCACAAAGTTGTTACTACCTTATTGCCTCCACTGAAGTAATGTACATGATAACAGGAGTAGTCACAAAGTTGCTACTACCTTATTGCCTCCACTGAAGTAATGTACATGATAACAGGAGCAGTCACAAAGTTGTTACTACCTTATTGCCTCCACTGAAGTAATGTACATGATAACAGGAGCAGTCACAAAGTTGTTACTACCTTATTGCCTCCACTGAAGTAATGTACATGATAACAGGAGTAGTCACAAAGTTGTTACTACCTTATTGCCTCCACTGAAGTAATGTACATGATAACAGTCACAAAGTTGTTACTACCTTTGCTACAATAAAATAGAATAGAACCATTTGATTTTATGATTTTTATGATAAAGGTAAGCGTGTGTGTGTGTTTTTGTTTTTAGTTTTTTTGTTTTTTTCTACTACCACTAGGAAATAGAAAATGTGTCATATACAAACAAACAACCTTCAAGGTACTGTACACAGCCCAGTAACAGGAATACATTTGTAGTATCCTGTGACTGTGGGAGACGATTGGAGAAAAACCTCAAAAACTCAATTTCTCTTTATATCTTACCTGGAAAGTTGTTAAAATATGTTTTTATGAACCTCTCGTGATCCCCATAAATTGTTCGAGCCATTGCTGGCCAGGGTTTACGTATACATAATGCTCCCTTCACATTTCCACCCTTTAACTCCTGGAGCTAAAAACAAGAAAAAGGGTTAATTTAGAAAGTATATTTTCACATGTGATGCATGTCTATACGACATGTACTCAAGTTAGAGATTAAAGACAAGTTTAATCATTACTTAATGAATGTGTGAACAAGCCCTTATTTTTGTTTAGAATTAAATATGAAGTTCAACTTGTTCTGTTTTTTGCAGCTTTCTAACAAATCCTAACAGGGTAAATCATGGTGACATGGCTAAGGGTTACTTATATTGCTTTTAATATGGTTATTGGTAATAAGGTTTAGGCACATACACATGAATAACCCTATTGGCAAGGGTTAAAGATACACCTCACATGAAGGTGGACATGGCCTGCATATTTAGCCAGCCCCCAAGCTCAAAAGTCAAAGCATGGCAAATACTGACAGCTTGGCAGACTGAAGTGATACTAATTTATACAAAATCAGATGGAAGAATGTTACTCATGGTCCTTTATACTATTGTAAACATACTGCTATAAATAATCTTTGTAATATTTTTATAAATTTTTGTTTCTTTTCAAATCCTGAGAATTTATTTTTGAAACATTATTTGAAGAATTATTGTGACTTCCTTTTGAAAGCATTTGGCACTAAATGATACTTAATTATGAAATTTAAAAAATATTATAAAGCCATTTTTTTATTCAGACTGCATTATTTTGGAATGTGTGGCATTTAATAAAATAAAATTATAAAGTCTATATTCTACTTACATTACATTTGTATAATTCAGAGAATTTTGTCACTGTAGCTTTGTACTCTTTATTTACATTTTACCAGTTATAGTGGTTGGTATCTTGCATGCTGTATACAGTATAGATGTACCAACTTTATTTTTACCTGCAAGAGCATCCATGTCACACCATGTACCTTACAATGTAGATTAGGCTCCTCTGTCTACTAAAATTAGCATTTTTTTAACATTTCACTCGCCATTGACAACTTTATTTTTCCAAATTAACTAAGTTTGCACTTACAGAACAAGGTTTGGTTTGAAATTTGTAAGGTATGAAGGGATTAAATATCCTCAGCTAGACTGTAATTGTGCCAGGTAAATACTTTCGAAGACAGGAGGTGGGGTATGATTCATAATGGACTGGAAAGAGACTATAGGCCTGTAATATAAACTATATTTGGTAAAAAAAGAACAGACACTATCCCATAGGTATGCAGGGATTAAATCCCTCCTAGCCATATACTTTTAATATTCAGGTTAATCTTGGGTGCGGACAGATGGACAAAAATGCACACAGATACAAAAGTGATTGCTATGCTGAATATAATTTGATAACTATTGCAGAATTATTCTATTCTTTTAACATAAATTGTGAAAATACTGTATATACTTGTGTACAAGCCATGTCCAAATGCAAAGCATAATGCGCCAGCAGATCAGGGTCTGTGTTGTTTGTTCTACTGATTAGTCCTTACAAAATGCATAGACCCAGATCTGCTGGTGCATTATGCGACGGGACATCTGGGTATATGCAGTTTGCAGTTGGTATCGGCTTATACACGAGTATATATAATGTAGTTCTGAAGACTCATATTAAGTGCTCTCAATGACACAGGTTATAGCATAAAGTGGCATATGAAATGCTGGAATGAGTCTGTACTTTAATCTTAAGACTAGAATTCAGCAATCTGATTCAATGAAATCTGATTCTGACTTAAAGTAACTATCTTAAATCTCAACTTAGCTGGTGCATCTACATCTTCCAAAACTTGCCCTTGGATCCAAGACTGCACCTTCTACATATAATGGGATGTACATGTATGTTGTATCACAGTCACCAACAAACTTGTTACAAATAAATTATTTTATCACGTGACTACAGTGCTATTTTTATGCTCGTAAATGCATAATAAGTTTGTTTTCCCATTTATGCACGTATAATAACACATTATGATGTCACCAATCACATTGCTTAAGGCATGGGAATATTCACTGCATCATCTGGGAATCACAGTATCTCATTTGTTAGAGCATAGGACTCATAATCCAAGGGTTTGATACCCACCCAGGCCAGCTGGGGTTGGCTGCCTCAGTGTGTCCTTATTAAAGGCACTTGGCTCCAATTCTTCTGCATGATATAGCCAATAATGTGTTAAAAGTGCCGTTAAAATCAAACAACAAACACTGCAGCATCTGAATGTACTCAAAGTAACTTCACTTCACTACTTTGCAACATTATTTAATAAAGTACTGTTTATCATATAAATAAAATCTTACATTTGTGCTTGTTTCGAATGAAATTATGAAACTCATCAAATACATGTAATCTGAATCTTTTGCGAGCCTAAAAGAAATTATTAGATTCATTTCATAAATTTGATTTGAAATAAGCACTCATGTAAGATCCTCAATGTATGACCCATCATCCTCAATGTATGGTGCATCTTCCTCAATGTATGAGTTGTCATCCTCATTGTATGTCATCCTCAATGTATGTATCATCATCAATGTATGTCTTCTTCAATGTATGATGTGTCATCCTAAATGTATGATGTGTCTTCCTCAATGTATGATGTGTCTTCCTCAATGTGTGATGTGTCTTCCTCAATGTATGATGCATTATCCTCAATGTATGAGTCATCCTCAATGTATGATGTGTTATCCTCAATGTATGATGTGTCATCCTCAATGTATGTGTCTTCCTCAATGTATGATGCATCATCCTCAATGTATGTGTCTTCCTCCACATATGATGCATCATCCTCAATGTATGATGTGTCATCCTCAATGTATGATGTGTCATCCTCATGGTATGATGTGTCATCCTCAATGTATGATGTGTCTTCCTCAATGTATAATGTGTCATCCTCAATGTATGATGTGTCATCCTCAATGTATGTGTCTTCCTCAATGTATGATGTGTCTTTCTCAATGTATGATGTGTCATCCTCAAGGTATGATGTGTCATTCTCATTGTATGATGCATCTTCACATTAATCACTGAACTTCTGAATTATCATCAAGTCTCCAAGAAAACAGCAATATATCAACTTATTACATTGAGATAGAAAAAGTTTCATCATAAAGTTTCTTTGGCTCTAGTTGCATATTAATCACAAGAGTTTAATCGCATTAGATGTGGCTTAGAAACCTTTAGGAGTGGACAGATTCCCTTGCAATATTAAGTATACAAATTTTAAACACTAACTTTAGGTTTGCTTTTTTTGTTGATTTTCACTGCACTTTTAACACATTATTGGCTACTTCATGTCGAGGATATGGGGGCTAAAATGCCTTTCCCAAGGAAACAGCAAGACAGCCAATCATGGCTGGCCTAAGCAGGTATCAAACCCACAACCCTTGGATTACAAGTCCGACACTCAACCGAGATACCACGGCTCCCAGAGGCTGTAGTGAACATGCCCTTGCCTTAAGTGACATGACTGGTGACATCATAATGTGTTATTTATTATACATGCATAAAGTGGGAAAACTGAGCTACCATGGCCCCCTTAGCTTTAGCTGAATATTAACTTTCATTCATAGGGTTATCAATTTTCATGGATTTAATGGTTGCTACAAACCATAAATTTACATACCGAACATATGAAGTCGTTGCCATATAGTGCATGCCATATACTGTATGCATTTCTGTCGGAGAACTACCCATGAACTGAAGTACTGATGAAAACATAATTATTTTTGCTAAGCCACTAAAACTGATGCAGAAGAAAATAAATAAATTAAAAAATAACCAGATATACCATCAATGAATATAATGCTGCTAATGACAATCCATAATCTAGCATTATCTCATTAATAACATTTAACCAATCAGAAGCAAGTAACTGATCACACTCAGTCTGCTTGAAGAGGCTTTTTATTTGGTGTTTATAATTTTTTACGCTTTTAATCTTTGGTTTTGATAATGAATAAATTCTTCTCTAGTACTTTTTCTTTTCTGGAGTAAGACAAAACAAGTATTGCAAGAGAAAAAAGGCCAATTTTAGCTTATCTTATGGGTGCATTTGTGTGATGCCAGCTTTACTCAAACTGCATTGCACGAGTTCTTTGAATAAAGTTTTTTATGTTATAAAAGAATCCTTTTTATAGGTATAGTGAAACCCTGCTATAGCACTTTGCTTGGAGTCCATAAAACGTCATCGTGGTACGTGCCATGCTATGCTATAACCAACCAAGTCAGTTAGCTGAAGAAAATGATGCATGCAAAAAGAGGGGGGTAGAAGTGGGTGTAAAACAATGTGCTTCATTAGCACATGTAGTGAAAACAGAGAGATTGCATATATAATATTTTACTTTATTTAGAGTACCATGCATTGGTACATATATATGTACATGTCAAAGGTATAGCATGAATAGTTAAAGTATCAACATGTGTACTCACCAACCAATCTCATTGCATCCATAAGAGTGAATCCATAATTCCATGGAAAATATGTAAACAGAAGTATAATATTTAGTCATTTTGTCATAGATCATTATGTGTCTGAATTCAACGCAAAAAATAATTGAAAAATTACATAAGGAAAGATGAAGCACATATACGGTTCAGTAAGTATGCACGTGTACATTCCAAGGTCATTAAATGGTGCCTGTAAAAATTTCATACTGCTACATTTTTCTCTGCTATGAATCAGAATAATTGATTGTTTTTTGAAAAATTGATTGATTTTCAGCTGCTTCCTCTTACTGTCACAATTGCTCTTAGCAAAGTCAATAACATTCCTCAAGTGAAGAATTTGAACACAGTCAATATTCTGAGTCTCCATCCATCTTATCGCACACTCTAAGCCTTGGATTGCTTCTGTTGCTAATGGTAGTTGATCATCACTGTCATCATCACCACTGGTTTTATTTACCGTAACATTCTGAATAATTTTCACGTCAGAAACTTGGTCTACAATTGGGCAGTCATTATCATAAGTAAGCCATTCATGCACACTTTCCCTTGATTGCGCAAACACTCCAAATACCCTCTTAGTCTCAGATACATCCTTTTCCAAAAAACCATGAAATAAACTATTATCATCATCATTGACATTGTTGCCGTTATCCTGACTAATAGAAAATGCCACTCCAATCCTTTTCTCCCAGCAATTCTCAATGCAGCTGGGCATAATAGCCTCCCAAGATTTGCCCCCAAGGTACATGACATCTTTTAATTTGCCCCCAAGGTACATGACATCTTTCAAATTTAGACTCTAAAGGGTCTCCTGAACTGAAGTTTCTTTAGAAATAATCTTTTTTAACAAGTTCTCTTTGAAAATTCATTTTAAATACTGAAAAATAACCCCCTCCAGTAGCTGAATCCTGGAAGTGGTATTCTTCGGGAGGAAGCTGACTTTTATCTTCCCATCCCTACTAACCATCTTCACATTTCTCAGGTGGGATTGAACTGCCGGTACAAATTCATTTTGAAACCAGTTTTCAAAGCGGCCATCATCCATGCATTTTGTGTTGCATCATACAAAAAAGGGACTTCATATTCATATGAGGAAAGCACCTTGGTGACCTGAATTTTGCAATACAAAGTTTTTTAAGTTTGTGACTCTCCGTTTTATTTACACAAAAGCCAAGTCAATCTCTCCTTTATTTTCTTAAACCTTTTGTGTTTATGTTCATCCGTTTTCAGAGTCAAGGTTGTGTCAGATATCATTTTGTAACAAAATCCTGTTTCATCACAATTTTAAATCTGCTCTGGGGAATACCCACTATCCTCCATTTATTCCCTCAATTCATCTGGATAGGTTGTCGCAGTTTTAGAACCAAAAGAGTGGACTTCTCCTGAAACAGTCACTTAGCTAATCCCATGTTGCTTCTTAAAATGGTCTAGCCATCCACTGCTAGCTTTGAAACTTGAATCTTGCCCATGTAAGTCATTGTGAAATTTTTCCACTTGTGCTTTTAAAACAGGTTCTGATATAGGCACTCCTTCGGCCCTAATCTAAACAAACTACTGACACAGGGCTGCATCAAGTTGCATAAGTCCCACTAGTCTGGCTTTCTTTCTCTTCAGTCCCTCACTTTCATGCATATCCATTACCATCTTTCATAGTTTGACTTCTTCCCTCTTCCATCCTCAGATGGTTGACTCTTGAACACTCAAATCTAGAGCTAACTGTGTTTATTTAACACCGGACCTAATCCTGTCCAGGGATTCAAGCTTTTCTTGAACATTAAAAGCTTTCATTTCCATGTACCATTATCCACTAAACTTTTGACACAACAGAAATAAACATTCACAAATAGAAAAATGTAACATCTTTATTCATATAACTTCTTCAAGAATACAACACATCTTGCCAAATCATTAAATCAAACTCATTTATTTTGTCACAAAACTTTGCAGTACTGAAATTATTGTAAAATTTCGGGAGCCATGCCACGATCTTGTTATATCCAAATTAGGGTTATAACGAAGCGTGTTATAGCAGGGTTTCACTGTATTCAGTATCTAATTAATGTATTGAACATCCTGCAAAATCATAATTATTTGTGGAGGAGTTACTTTCCTTTTTACATGGGTAACGAATATCCATGAAATTAAATCCACCACAAAAAATAATACTGCAGACTGGGTCTTTAGGTAAACAGTGTGACCATATGAATGTTATCATCACTAAATCATTCGTTTACTCACAAACCATGACATTTTATCCTCATGAATAATTCTAGATTTATAGTATGTAATAGATAATGTAAGAAAAACAAGTATATATTGCTGCATGCAAATGTTTGATAGAGCGCTTGGAAAGGACTTTGAGCTCTCAAGCTTTGCACTTGGGATTAAGAATGTAATAGATAATGTAACAAAAACAAGCATATATGTATTGCTGCATGCAAATATTTGATGGATCACTTGGAAGGACTTAGAACCCTCAAGGTTTGCTCTTGGGATCAAACACTTGGGATCAAACACTTCCCTCACACTCTAGTAAACACTTGCACACAGCAAACCATTCTCTTGGAATCAAACACTTCCCTCACACTCTGGCAAACACTTGCACACAGCAAACCATGCTCTTGGAATCAAACACTTCTCTCACACTTTAGCAAACATTTGCACACAGCAATACATGTTCATGGGATCAAACACTTCTCTCACACTCTGGCAAATATTTCCACACAGCAATACATACTGTTGGAATCAAACACTTCCCTCACACTCTGGCAAACACTTGCACACAGCAAAATATGCTCTTGGAATCAAACACTTCTCTCACACTCTGGCAAACATTTGCACATAGCAATACATGCTCTTGGGATCAAACACTTCTCTCACACTCTGGCTATTATTTGCACATCACAAATCATGCACTTGGGATCAAACACTTCTCTCACACTCTGTAAAATATTTGTACGCAGCAATACATGCTCTTGGAATCAAACACTTATCTCACACTCTGGCAAACATTTGCACATGGCAAACCATGCACTTGGGGATCAAACACTTCTCTCACATTCTGGCAAACATTTACACACAGCAATACATGCTCTTGGAATCAAACACTTCCCTCACACACTGGCAAATATTTGCACATCACAAATCATGCACTTGGGATCAAACACTTCTCTCACACTCTGTAAAATATTTGTACACAGCAATACATGCTCTTGGAATCAAACATTTTCTCACACTCTGGGAAATATTTGCACACAGCAAACCATGCTCTTGTGATCAAACACTTTTCTCACTCTGGCAGACATTTGCTCACAGCAAACCATGCTCTTGGGATCAAACACTTCCATCACTCTGGCAAACACTTGCACACAGCAAACCATGCTCTTGGGATCAAACACTTCCATCACTCTGGCAAACACTTGCACACAGCAAACCATGCTCTTGGGATCAAACACTTCTCTCACACTCTGGCAAACATTTGCAAACAACAAACCGTACTCTTGGGATCAACACTTCCATCACTCTGGCAAACATTTGCACACAGCAAACCATGCTTTTGGGATCAAACACTTTTCTCACACTCTGGCAAACATTTGCAAACAACAAACCATACTCTTGGGATCAACACTTCCATCACTCTGGCAAACATTTGCACACAGCAAACCATGCTTTTGGGATCAAACACTTTTCTCACTCTGGCAAACATTTGCACACAGCAAACCATGCTCTTGGGATCAAACACTTTTCTCACTCTGGCTAACATCTGCACACAGCAAACCATGCCCTTGGGATCAAACACTTCCATCACTCTGGCAAACATTTGCACACAGCAAACCATGCTCTTGGGATCAAACACTTCCATCACTCTGGCAAACATTTGCACACAGCAAACCATGCTCTTGGGATCAAACACTTCCATCACTCTGGCAAACATTTGCACACAGCAAACCATGCTCTTGGGATCAAACACTTCCATCACTCTGGCTAACATTTGCACACAGCAAACCATACTCTTGGGATCAAACACTTCCTTCACTCTGGCTTACATTTGCACACAACAAACCATACTCTTGGGATCAAACACTTTCTTCACTCTGGCAAACATTTGCACACAGCAAACCATGCTCTTGGGATCAAACACTTCCATCACTCTGGCTAACATTTGCACACAGCAAACCATGCTCTTGGGATCAAACACTTCCATCACTCTGGCAAACATTTGCACGCAGCAAACCATATTCTTGGGATCAAACACTTTCATCACTCTAGCTAACATTTGCACACAGCAAACCATACTTCATCCCTCTTTAAGACTGCAGCTACAAATGTTTACACCTACCAGAAACTGGGATAACAGGGATATAACCTTCCTGTAAAAAGAATATACATCAAGCCCTGACCTAATATGTATTCAAGTCCATTATATGCCAATAAAGTTACATTTTGAGTGAGCTTACATTCTCCTCCATTAACACTGGTTCAATGCCAAAGAAAGGCCTCATAGGCATGGCTGGTTTGATCTCTGCACCTGGACTAGAAGGCCGAGGAGCGATACAAATTCCACCAGTTTCTGAAATTATAAAGAGTACGGTCATATGGGATTGTATATGTCTTTGAATGCCTTTTTGTTATGAAAAGAACAACAATACCCATGTTCGCATTAATCCATGTTTGCATTAATGTAGATGTCTGGTTTATTTACACACATTCCAAGTCAAGAATGCAACTTTTTAAATTTTGTTGTATCAGTATACAAGCCATGTGTTTTTAAAACGTACCTTTTAATTGGGATGATATAGTTGGCATTTTACTGACATGCCGTTAAACCCTATAATACATACATACATACATACATACATACATACATACATACATACATACATACATACATACATACATACGTACATACTCTCAGTGTGCAGTCTGGAAATTGACTTTTAGTACATGCTGATATGGTGTACACAAAATTGCAACTTACCAAACATAAAGCAAATGCATTTGTAGATGAAGAATTAGTTTATTTATCCAGACTAGAAAAGAAAAATGTATAACCAAATGAAAAAGACACGCAAACAAATAATAATATGTTTTCCAGATCAGGCTTTTTTTGCAACCAGCGGATAGGACATAAGGTCTGGAATCAGCTGGTAGATTTTGTTCAGAGTATCATAAATTGATCTAATTAACAGACTTATGGGACCCAATTTTCAAAGGACCACAATCGTTCAGAACAGCGGAGTCCCTGGGACCCTGATTTTAAAATTGGCATTATGAACCCTGAATACATGACTTTAATTAGCGTTCTGTAGCATTGGTCTGAAATTTACTACTATATCTATCTACTATCTCGTATGTTATTTCCTTTAATTAGCATTCTGAAACATTGGTCTGAAATTTACTACTATATCTATCTACTATCTCGTATGTTATTTCCTTGTTTGCCTCTATTTTTATCATGTCACTTTTATTTAAGCAGTGAAATATAATACTGCAATAGGCACCTATCAGCCACCATTTATTAGTATGTCACATCTTCCTCTCCCTAAAAATTAGCATTAAAATTTAACTGTCAGAACCCGATGCACTTCAGGACAGCAACTATTTAAACAAAGACCAAATAAGAAAATTCCTTAAAAAATACTGGTTCACTTTGAAAATTTCATGTTTTGGACTGCCAGGCAGGCAGTTATTTTGAATGCTGCATAGACATAATAAAGTCACTGCAAGGCCTTCCTGTGAGCAAGCATATATCTTATCAAAGCTTATCTCACTTATTGCAGCTCATCTCACTATCACTGATTATCTATTACCTTCAGTTACAGCAGTATTATATCACAATTTTCATCTTCTATTCAGTTATATTATCACTGTCTGGACCATCATTTTTCGAATAAGGCCTTTCAAGTTTGACAGGATGACATCAAAGCAATGAGATAATGGAGAGCCAAGATATGCATAGGTTAAATAGGATGGCTATGATTAAACTCCACTTTGTTAAAATTAGTCAAGTTTTACCTATTTATAATAATTATTACAGTTTCAAACTACACCACTCCCTCATTTTAGTGCATCTGGATAATTCACAAACCTGCTTATAATGCAGAAGCAAGCATGGATCCCCTGTTTTTCTTATAGAAAAGGCTAAAAATAGGCACCTATTGTTTTAACATAAAAATGAATCACAATCAAAATTGGTAAATGAAAGCTTGATATATCACCCATTTTGTCATTTAAAAAATGGCAGTCAGTGCACAGAAACTTGGAATCATCAACATGAAATTCACACATTTTAATGAGAAATCATATATTTTTTAAGATTTTCCAAAACATAAATATTTTCTCAATAAATAACACAAAATATTGATCAATGGAAATACTGGTAAATGCCTACTGGTGTCAACACTGAATAAAATAAAGACTAATTAAAGAAGTCTTGTTAAGTGTAATTCATATTTTAATTTTATGTTTAACTGGGTTTCAATGTAATCATTATAAACAGGATGTGCCCAAATCTGTTCAAACATGAAAGAGTCGATCAACTGTCATATCGATGCCAGCAAGTATTTCTGTTAGAACCTAATTAAGTGCTTACTCAGTGGATAAGCTGACTTTATTTGGACAACTGTTGTGAACTTAATGGTCCTTCAAGAGGATGACACAAGCTAATTAATAGATTAGTTGTCTCCAACAATTTACAATATATGAAAGAAGCTAAAATCACAGTAACACCTGTGTGTAGATCAGTATTATTGCTTGTTAAAATCACACACCATACACACCTGCTAAGTTTTTGCACACACTGTACACAACTCCTAAGTTTTTGCACACACCATACACAACTCCTAAGTTTTTGTACACACAGTACACAACTCCTAAGTTTTTGCACACACCATACACAACTCCTAAGTTTTTGCACACACTGTACACAACTCCTAAGTTTTTGCACACACTGTACACAACTCCTAAGTTTTTGCACACACTGTACACAACTCCTAAGTTTTTGCACACACTGTACACAACTCCTAAGTTTTTGCACACACTGTACACAACTCCTAAGTTTTTGCACACACAGTACACAACTCCAAAGTTTCTGCACACACCATACACAACTCCTATGTTTTTGCACACACTGTACACAACTCCTAAGCTTTTGCACACACAGTACACAACTCTTAAGTTTTTGCACACACAGTACACAACTCCTAAGTTTTTGCACACACTGTACACAACTCCTAAGGTTTTGCACACACTATACACAACTCCTAAGTTTTTGCACACACAGTACACAACTCCTAAGTTTTTGCACACACTATACACAACTCCTAAGTTTTTGCACACACAGTACACAACTCCTAAGTTTTTGCACACACTGTACACAACTCCTAAGTTTTTGCACACACAGTACACAACTCCTAAGTTTTTGCACACACAGTACACAGCTCCAAAGTTTTGCACACAATATACACAACTCCTAAGTTTTTGCACACACCATACACAACTCCTAAGTTTTTGCACACACTGTACACAACTCCTAAGTTCTTGCACACACAGTACACAACTCCTAAGTTTTTGCACACACAGTACACAACTCCTAAGTTTTGCACACACAGTACACAACTCCTAAGTTTTTGCACACACTGTACACAACTCCTAAGTTTTTGCACACACAGTACACAACTCCTAAGTTCTTGCACACACTGTACACAACTCCTAAGTTTTTGCACACACAGTACACAACTCCTAAGTTCTTGCACACACTGTACACAACTCCTAAGTTCTTGCACACACAGTACACAACTCCTAAGTTTTTGCACACACTGTACACAACTCCTAAGTTTTTGCACACACAGTACACAACTCCTAAGTTTTTGCACACACTGTACACAACTCCTAAGTTTTTGCCTATGGCTAATCTATGGATTGTTTATTAAAATTTGCAATGATACATTCAAAAATAACTTTCAAGTTGTAATAAGACATATTTGTCTGATTTTCATGTACTTTTCTGTCTGTATTTTTTAAACAAAATTGTTCATCCATAGTTTCTGGGACAATATAACTGCTGCATAGCATCTGTTTTTATTAGTACAAACAACATGAAGGTATACTCAATCATTGCTATGTGCTATCAAAAAAGAAGTAGTGACATTTAAGATTGCCATCTTGAGGATTTAAATAATGCAACTATATTTATGTATTTGGCAAGGGTAGTTCATGTGTATATCCTGCTATAAAGCTTTATGTTTGCTTATGAAAGATATATGTGATTAAATATTATGAAAGATATATGTGATTAAATATTATGAAAGATATATTATGTGATTAAATATTATGAAAGATATATGTGATTAAATACTTACTGATGCATGAATTTGTGAGTACTGGATTTATATTAAAAGTCTCACCAATATATTAACTTTATTTGACTTCTTAAGATCTAGTATCCATTAATATTAAAATCCATATTTCAAGGAGGTTATAATTCTCATGTATCAACGAAAGTTGCTAGCACTGCCACCCTCCCATTAATTTTAACCAAAATGTGTTTCCATCTTGCATCCTTGCTTATGCTGCTGTCAATGTTTATGGACCCTGTTGCTCGCAAGGTATCAATGGAGAGGTGTATAAATGTTAAACAGGTGCTAGATGCATTTTTTTATGTCAAGAAATTGACTCAAATGATAATATTCTGATTGTCTGACTATTTCAAGTAGATGTACATGCAGGAATAGACAAACATATCCTGCACATCAGGCATGTTCTTCTTTATGCTTTTCTTACAAAGCTAACAACTCTTTCGAGACCTTTGGAACAATGAAAAATCACAATGTTTCCTACACATCTGTAAATGTCCAGCAGTAATGTTGTATCGGGTTGCATATAACTGAATTCTCAAAATACCTCTTTCTCAACAATTTTTAAGAAACATCCTCAAAAACAAACAAAAAAAATGGGCCAAGTAAAACCTTATTGCACATCTACACATATCTAGCCGACAAAGATTCAATAAATTCTCAGCAATGATGAAGAAGTGATATGACAAGCTCTGTCACGAATGGAGTGACTGATGGGGATGCAGATGGATGAACAGAAAGACATACTGGCACACAGAGGCAATGACAATATCCCAACTCTTCACTGATAAGCTTAATTTTCAAAATTAATCTTCTTTGGAAATTTTTTCCAGAAATGTTCACAAAAATGGGACAGTGGAAAAAAGTAAAACCTTAATGCATATCTACACAAACCATATATCTAGGCTACAAAGTTTCAATAAAATCCTCCAAGCAGTGTGGGAGGAGAAGTGATGATGCACTCAATTCCCAAAATACGCCCTTGTTCAAGAAAGTTTCCAAAAAATATACCAGAAGAAAAAAGAGTAAAATACTAATGCACATCAACACAAACCACATATCCAGCTTACAAAGTTTTAATAAAATCCTCAACCAGTGTACGAGACATGATGATGAACAAAATTTCCCAAATACCCCTTTTTGACAATATTTATGTATTTTAAGAACTTTCTCCCAAAATTGGATAGAGGATAAAAGTAAAACCTTATTGTGCATCTCTATCAACCACATATGTAGCCAACAAAGTTTCAATATAATCCTCCAACTGGTGTTGGAAAAAAAGCAATGACAATCTGAATTTTACAAAATCCACTCTTCTGACAATCTCTCAAGCAATTCTACCAAAATTTGGAGAGTGGGAAAAAGTATTTCTTGATATATTTCCTGGAAATTTCCCCCAAACTGGACCAGAGGCAAAAGGTAAAACCTTATTACACATCTACACATATCCAGGCCCACTGAGAGGGGGGGGGGGGAAATTGCCCAGGATCCCAGCGATTTCTAGGTGTCCACCGTCAACTCAGTTATAAAAAATAAATTAATCTTTGCAGTAAATATTAAATGTGTTCCTTGCAAGAGTCTCAGTCATGGTACATTACTACAGGTTTTATATGCAAAATTGTACACAGATTTTTATATAAAAAAATTTAAACTAGTTTTGGGGCCCATGGCTATTCTGCCCATGGGCCCCAAATTTCTGTCAGTGGGCCTGCACATATCACATATGTAGCCTACAAGGTTTCTATAAAATCCTCCAAGCAGTGTGGGAGAAGTGATGACAAACTCAATTCCCCAAATACCCCCTTTCTTTGACAATTTTTCAAGAAATTTTCCAATAATGAACAACTGGAATAAAGTAAATTCTTATTGCACGTATACACAAACCACATATCTGACATACAAAATCTCAATAAAACCCTCAACTAGTGTATGAGAAGTGATAATGAACTAAATTCCCAAAATACAACTTTTCTGACAATTTTTCAAGAACTTTCCCCAAAAATTGGACAGAGGAAAGAAGTAAAATCTTATTGCACATCTACACCAACAACATATCTAGCTTACAAAGTTTCAATAAAATCCTCCAAACGTTGTTGGGGAATAAAGGATAATGAGCTGAATAACCACCTTTTTGACAATTCTTTAAGACATTTCCTCAAAAGTGGGTCAAAGGAAATGCTCCTTTTGACACACCACCTAGTATTCTTTTCCATGAACTGAAATGGCTTCAAATTACTGACAGAATGAACTTTCAAAAGGCAGTTCTTGTCTACTAATGTATAAATTGTAATATGCCTCAATATATGCGAGAATTATTTCATGAAAATCATGTGCCATATGTTTTATGGTCGACCTCACGTGTCCACATGAAATTTCCAAAACCCAATACTGAACATTTCATTATAGTTTTAAATATTTCTGGAACAAAGATATGGAATTATTTGCCCACATCAGTTAGATCAGCCACTTCTGTTGAAAATTTTAAAGAAAAAAATCTCAAATACTTGAAGCTTGATTTTGTTTTATTTCTACAGGTCATTATATTTTTGCAAAATTCCAGTTTATATTGCAACTGTTTTTTCTTTGTACATGCTAATCTATGTTATTTGTTTCAATATAATTGATATGTTCAAAGTAATGTAAAGTCATATCACTTGATTGTTCCTTTGTTAAATGTTGTGACTTCACTTTTTCCTACAAGTTTTGTTAGTAAGATTCATGCATGTAGACTGTTAGAAAGTAGCTGAGGGCCTCAACAGAGACTAGATACATTTATATTCTAATTGATCTACCCTAGTTAAATAAAGAATTATTATTATTATTAAAGAAAAAGAATAAAAACTTGCTGCACCACATGTCTAGCCTACTTCTATACAATCCTCCAATCTGTGTATGAGAAGTGATAACAAACTAAATTTCCAAAATACCTCTTTAGATATAGTTTCAAGAAATTTTCCCCAAAAGTGGACAGACATAAAAAGTAAAACCTTACTGCATGTCTACACCAATCACATATCTAGCCTACAAAGTTTCAATACAATCCTCCAACCAGTGTTGGCAGATAAGCGATAGCAAACTGAGTTCTCAAAATACTCCCTTTTTTGACAATTATTCAGAAAATTCCTCAAAGGTTGGCCAGAGGAAAAAAGTAAAATCCTATAATGCATCTGCACCAATCATATCTACCCTACAAAACTTCAATACAATCTTCCAACCGGTGTATAAAGAAAAGTGAAGAACTAAATTCCCCGAACACCCCTTGTTTGGCAATTTTTCATGAAATTTCCCCAAAATGGACCAGAAGAAAAAAGTAAAACCTACTGCACATCTACACGAACCACATATATAGCTTACAAAGTTTCATTATAATCATGCAAATGAAGTGGGTGGGAGGAGTAATGATAAATTAAATTTCCGAAATACCCCTATTTTGACAATTTATCAAGAAAATCCCCTTAAAATTGGACCAGAAGAAAAAAGTAAAACCTTACTGCACATCGATACCAATCACATATCTAGCCTACAAAGTTTAAATATATTCCCCAGTGTGGCCTTAGAAGCAATGAACATATTTCCCAAAATATCTATTTTAAAAAACAATTTTTCAAGAAATTCCTTGAAAAAAATGGACAAGAGGAAAAAAGTAAAACCTTATTGCACATCTACACCAACCATGTACACTGTATCTAGCATATAAAGCTTCAATACAATCCTACAAGTATATGAGGAGAAGCAATGTTGAAAAAAATTCCCCAAATGCCCCTTTTCTGACAAATTTTTACAAAGTGTCCCCAAAAATGGGACAGAGGAAAGAAAGTCAAACCTTACTGCACATCTATACCAACCACATATCTAGCCTACATTGTTTCAATACAATCCTCCAAGGCAGTTGTGATGACAAACTGAATTCCCAAAATACCCCTTTTTTGACAATTTTTCAAGACATTTCCTTCCAAAACAGGATAGAAATAAAAGTAAAGCCTTATTGTGCATCTGCACAAGCCACATTATCTAGTCTATGAAGTTTAAATTAAATCCTCCAACTGGTGTTAATGCATAGGTGATCAGCTGAATTCTCAAATTTCACTCTTTTTGACAATTTTTCAAGACATTTCCCCCAAAAAGGTCCAGGGGAAGACCTTACTGCACATATACACCAACCACATATCAAGCCTACAAAGTTTCAATACAATCCTCCCACCAGTGTATGAGAAGACGCAATTTCAATCTAAGTTTTTCAAGAAATTTTCCCCAAAATGGACCAATGGAAAATAATAAAAACCTTACTGCACATCTATACAAACCACATATCTAGCCTAAAATTTTTTAATATATTCCTCCAAGTGTTGTGGGAGGAAAAATTATGAACTGATTCCCCAAAATACTTTTTAAAAACATTTCAAGAATTTTATTTAAAAAATGGACCAAAAGAAAAAAAAGAAAGTAAAACCTTATTGCACATCTACACCAACCACGCATCTAGTCTACAAAGTTTGAATAACATACTCCAACCTGTGTATGAGGAGAAGCAATGATGAACAAAATTCCACAAATACCCCTTTTTGAAAATTTGTCATTACATTTTCCCCAAAATGGACCAGAGGAAAGAAAGTAAAACTTTATTGCACATTGATACCAACACATATCTAGCCTACAAAATTTAAATATATTCCTCAGTATGGCCTCAGAAGCAATGAACTCATTTCCCCAAATACCTATTTTTAAAACACTTTTTCCAGAAATTCCTTCAAAAATGGACAAGAAGAAAAAAAAGGAAACCTTATTGCACATCCACATCAACTACATATCTAGCCTACAAAGTTGCAATAAAATCCTACAACAAGTGTATGAAAAGCAATGTTGAACAAAATTCCCAAAATACCCCTTTTTGACAATTTTTCAAAAAACTTCAACAAAAGTGGACCAGAGGTAAAAGGTGACATTTTACTGCACATCTGCATGAACCACATATCTAGCCTACAAAGTTTCAATAACAATGTTCCAACCAATGCTGGCAAAGTGACGACATGCTGAGTTTTCAAAATATCCGTTATTTTCAAGAAATCTCCACAAAAATGGGCCAGAGGCAAAGACAATATTTCCACTCTTCACAGAAGTTCAAGGATAATAAGATCCTATATAAAAAATATTTTAAAAAATTCCATCCATATAGCTGTGATTGTTGAGGCAGGGTTATATTTGCGTAAGCAAATTGGTCACCATTCCTCTAGGTATTATTATTATTGTTTTTGTTGTTGTTGTTTCTGTCATCTCAATCATTAAATATTGTTGACTGATATGGTAATTTTATAAAAATGATGTATTTGTTAATGTTTCATGAATGATGAATTCGATGGCATTTAATGTCCAAGTCCTTCACTCTTGCTGAACGCAGAAGATTTTTATGATCACTTTCTCCTGGGATTCCATATATACTCGCATATAAGTCAAGTCCAACTGCAAACAACATAGACTCTGATCTGCCATCACATAATGTGCCAGCAGATCAGGGTCTATGTTGTATGTTCTACTGATTGCTCCTAGCAAACTGCAGAGATTCAATCCTACCCTATGATTAAGATGAGTCTAGTTAGAAAATGCACATAACTCTTCTGAAAATAATGTCAGTATTAGTCAACATGCATATCTTCCACTGATGTATATAATATGTACAAAGTTTCACAGTAATCCACAAAAAATTGAAAGAGTAGCTGCATTCAAAATATTTTGTCACACATTGCATCCAGCTGTCAATCAAAATAGAAAATTTAAAAAAATCACAGGAGTACAAAGATTTGTCAATATGTGCATTTTTAGATAATGATCATAATATCTACAAAGTTTCATGGCGATCCACTGAAAACTGTGAGACTAGTTGTGTTCATAAGATCATGTCATAGACTACATCAAGTGCCAAGTCAAAATGGGCAATAACTCGAACAAAAATCACATAAGCACAGTGATTTGTTGATATGCATATCTTCAGATGATCATGATAACATTTCCCAAGCTTCAGAGTGAGCCACTGAAAGCTGTGAGACTAGCTGCATTCAGAAGATTGTGTTATACACTGCATTCAGCTGCAAGTCATAAATGGAAATAACTCTTATAAAAATTGTGAGAACAGATATTTGATGATATGTGCATCTTCAGGTGATGCCCATAATATTTACCAAGTTTCATGGCAATCCATCAACAACAGGCCCAAGTGGGCCTCAGATCACTCATCTGGCTGACATCTGCCTAATAGCCAAATGCAAGAACAGTTGACCTAGAAATCTGGGTCAGTAGGATGCTTTCCATTGAAATTTCTTCCAATGCTATTTATCTAATAATAAATTATGTTTGTTACAAAAACAATTGTTTCCAGGTTTCTGTTTTTTTTTATCTTGATCCATATTTGACTGCACATCAGCAGAATTTTGTCAATATTGAAAGGCCCCTATGCCAGGATGCTTTGTGTCAATACTGAAATGTCCCTATGCCAGGATGATTTTTGTCAATATTGAAAGGCCCCTATGCCAGGATGATTTGTGTCAATATTGAAAGGCCCCTATGCCAGGATGATTTGTGTCAATATTGAAAGGCCCCTATGCCAGGATGATTTGTGTCAATATTGAAAGGCCCCTATGCCAGGATGCTTTGTGTCAATATTGAAAGGCCCCTATGCCAGGATGATTTGTGTCAATACTGAAAGGTCTCTATGCCAGGACGCTTTGTGTCAATATTGAAAGGTCCCTATGCGATGATGTTTTGTATCAAAGTTGTCAAATTCTGATCAGCAGCTTTGTTGGGATAAATTTGTGTAAATGTTCTTAAATTTTTACTAACGGCATTTGAAAGGTGTTCAAGCATGTATACTTTCTGACAAATATTATCAAAGTAGTCACATTTGAAGGCAGAATCACATCATTTATATAAACTCAAAAGCACTTCATGCCAGAATGCTATTATATTTGGTCAAATTCTGTTGAGTGGTTTTTGAGAAATCATCGTTTAATGGATATTCCATTTTTAGTAATGGTGGTCATATCTGGTGGCAACTCAGCATTTGTATAGATTTTAAAGCCCTAAATAACACAATGCTTTCTGTCAAATTTGGTCAGTTTCTGCTCAGCAGTGTCTGAGAAGGTGTTTAAAGTTCATTTATTTATAGTAATGGCAGCTGAGTTGAGCAGTTTTTCAGAAGAAATCCTTTAAATGTTTTTCTATTTTTAGCAACAGAGGCCATATTTCATGGCTGATCAGCATCATTTGCATTAAACTGAAAATACTCTATGCTAGGATGCATTGTCAAATTTGGTCAAATTCTGTTGAGCAGTTTTTGTGAAGAAGTCGTTTAAAGAGTTTTCCATATTTAGTAGGAGCAGCCACATTTGATGGCAGATCAATATCAGTAGTAAAACCTGAAAAACATTTATGCCAGAATACTTTCTGGCAAATTTATTCAAATTCAGTCGAGTGGTGTTTGAGAACAATATTGTTCAAAGTGTTTTCTTTTTTAAGTAACAGTGGCCACGTTTAATGACATATCAGCATCATTTGTATAAATCTGAAGGGTCTTCATGCCAAGATGCTTTCTGTCAAGTTTAGTCAAATTCTATTCCAAAAGTTTTGGAAAAGAAATTATTTCAAGGTTTTTCTATTTTTAGTAATGGTGGCTGTATTTGATGGTGGATTGGCATTATTTTTACAATCTTGAAATGTCTTCATGCCAGGATGCTTTCTGTAAAGTTTGGTCAAATTCTATTGAATAGTTTTGGAGATGTCACTTAAAGATATTTCTATTGTTAATAATGCTGGCCAAATTGTATGGCAGATCAGCATCATTTGTATAATGCATTTTATCAAATATGATCAAATTCTGTTCATGGATTTTGAAGAAGTTGTTTACAGGCTTTTATATCATTAGTAATGGTGGCCATATTTGATGTCAAATCAGCATCAGGTGTACAATCTTGAAAGCCTCAATGCCAGGATGCTTTCTGTCAAACTTGGCTGAATTATGTTTAGCAGTCTCTGAGAAGAAGTTGTTTAAAGGTTTTTCTATTTTTTAGTAACAGCAGCCATATTTGATAGACTGGCATCATTTGCATAAAAGGTTGCTTTCTGTCAAGTTTGGTCAAATTCTATTCAGCAGTCTTGGAGAAAGAGTAATTTAAAGATTCTTCTATTTTTAGTAATGGCTGCTTTTTTATTTAAAGTCAGATTAGGTTCAACTCTAAAACAAGTGAAAGCTCTTCATGGCAAAATGCTATCTGCCAATTGGATCAAAATTGGTTCAGTGTTTTGACAAGAAGTTTAAAACAGCAATTGTTTATGGACAAACAATGCATGGTGGATGCAGGTCCATGCCATATGCTCACTTGCCTTTATGGCCAGGTAACATAAAATCTGCAGGAGCAAAGTGATTTGTCGATATGCACATGTTCAGGCGATGACTATAATATTTACCAAGTTTCCTGGCAATACATCAACAAGAGTCCCTCAAAGGGACTGATCCTTCAGTGGGCAAAAAGAATTTCCAGGAATTCAAAATACAACCATTCTTCCTTTTAACTCCTTAGTGTTGAAAGAATCTCTGATATTCTTAAGCAATAACAAGATTGTCAAATTAGCTGCTGTGGTGCACATATTGGATGTCAGCTTGGCACCATTTTCATTTAGGACAAAGCAGACATCACTAGAAGTCTTTTGGTGAAAACCCCCATGTCATAATATTCATTCATTCAGGGGGAGTAGTGACAACAAGATTTTTAAACAGTAGTTGTGGAAGCCATACTGGATGTACGAATGGCACCTTTTTTTTTTACTAGATATCATAAAATGTCTATTGGTGAAAAGCCCATGTTGATATAGTCATCCATTTGGGAGGAGTAGAGATAACAATATTTTTAAGATAGCCAGTCATTTTCATTAAGGACCAACTAGACACGATAAGAACTCTTCTGATGAAAACCCCATGTCAAAATGACTTTCCATTTAGGAGGAGTAGCAAAAAAGAAAGATTTTCAAGATGGCCACATATTAGCTGTCAGATCAGCACCATTTTAATTTAGGATCAACAAGACATTATAAGAAGTCTTTTAGTGAAAACCTCCTGCTGATATATCCAGTCATTGAAAAGTAGTGATATCAAGATTTTCAAGCTTGCCACCATGGCAGCCATATTAGACATCAGATTGGCACCATTTTCATTTAGGACGAACCAGACATCATAAGAAGTCTTCGAATGAAAACACTATGTCAATATGACTTTCAATTCAGGATGAGTAGTGATAACAAGGATTTTAAGATGGCCACTGTGGCAGCCATATTAGACCTCACATTGGCAGCATTTTCATTTAGGACCAACTAGACATCAAAAGAAGTCTTTTGGTGGAAACCCCATGTCAATATGGCTTTCCAAGAGGAGTAGCAATAACAAGATTTTCAAGATTACTGCTGAGGAGGTCATATTGAACATCAGATCGGCAGCATTTTCATTTAGGCCCAACTAGACATCATAAGAAGTCCTTTAGTGAAAATCCCATGTTGATATGACCATCCATTCAGGAGGAGTAGTGATAACAAGATTTTTAAGACATCTGATGAGGTGGCCATATTGGATATCAGATTGGCACCATTTTCATTCTGGTCCAAGTAGACATCATAAGAAGTCTTTTTGGTGAAAATCCCATGTTGATATGTCCATCCATTTATGAGTAGCAATAACAAGATTTGCAAGATGAATACTGTGGTGGCCATGCTGGACATCAGATCAGCAAGATTTTCATGTAGGACCAACTAGACATCATAAGAAATCTTTTAGTAAAAACCCCATGTTGATATTACCATCCATTCAGGAGCAGTGATAACAAGATTTTCAAGATGGTCACTGTGTGGTGGCCATATTGGATGTCAGATTGGCACCATTTTCATTTAAGACCAACTGGACAGTGTAAGAAGTCTTTTAGTGAAAACTCCTGGCCATCCATTTAGGAGGAGTAATTATAAAAAGATTTCAAGATGGCCACTGTGGCAACCATATTGGATGTCCAAGCAGCACCATTTTCATTTAGGACCAAGCAGACCATGGGATGAATGTATGTATAAAGTTTCATGGCAATCCTCCAAGGAGTTTAGGAGAAGTTGCAATAACAAACTTGTGCTAATGGACAGACAGACAATGGCTGATTACAACAAACCATCCCATAAGCTCTTATGGTCGATTACCAGTAGAGCTAAAAACTTGTGTGACATGTTGCACTGATGTAACTGTGGCATACTCTGCAATAAGACATACATGGCTGTAACTCTTAACAAAAATTGCATTAACAATGTGATTTGTCCATATGCACATCATTAGATAATGCCCATACTATTTACCAAGTTTCATGGCAATCCATAAAAATCTTATGGACTAGTTGCGCTAACAAGATTGTGTGCCAGCTGAATGGATGACTGGATGGCCACAAGGATTACCATACACCTCCACCTCTACAGAGGCTGGGTATAATAATAATGTGGAGGGGATTAGGATTAGAAGAAATAGAGAATGATAACCACTTATGCTAAGTTTTACCGCAAAGTACAGAGTAAAAGTTACCATAATTATTTATTTTCAAATTTCCATAGCTTTGGTTTTTTTAATACAGTTTTCATTATTTCAAAGAAGTCAAAAATGACTGATTCACATTAAAGTTAGTAAAACAAGGATTACAGAGTCTGAATGCAATGTAAATTGCAAGCATCTCTTTTACTCCATTTGGTATCATGTGTCTGGATTTTCCTGAACCTCATATGGCCTTGCTGTTGAGGATGATGATGATGATGATGTTCATGATGATGATGATGATGATGATAACTTTAAGTTATATAATTCTTGTGCTTTCTTTTGCATTATGCATTTTATATTGGAAATTATTACTGAACCCTAATTGAACCCTTTTAACCTAAGATGCCAACAAAACCCCTCTCCAACTAAGCACGGAGATACAAAACCCAGAAAAGCATTCATAATGTTTGAAATGTGTACAAAATTTGGTAATATCAAGTCATTCTGCGCCACTGTGATATAGTTTAAACTGTTCAAATGAACACACAAACAAAAGCATGCATGAAAACATAAACACTCAAAAGTACTCCTGATATTTTATCATTCACATGGAAATTCAATCCAAATTTTGTATATAATTCATTCAAACTGCCAAACTGTCTACCCATTTATTTTCTGACTTTTCTCCTTCCTTTTCTCTCGAATGCTTCTCCTATTTCTCTCAAAAGGTTTATATTTCAATAGGTTACCAACAGAGATTTTAGGTACAAAATTGAGCTTTCATTGCTCAACATCATATCAAGTTGACACAATTGGTGCAGGAAAACAGGTATTTCTTTTAATGTTGAGAAAATTTTTTTTTAAAAATTGAAAACCTTTAACTTTGTAACCACTCACTTTTAATGATTCAATAAATAACCAAAGTTCTTAACTTTTAGAGAGCAACCAAATAATGCAAATCAAACTTCTTTTTTTTTAGTCTAAAAAATTTGGGTACTACCTTTTTAAAGACTATCTCTATCATGTAAAGAGTGTGCAAAGTTCATGACTTTTGTTAATATGAATGCTGGATCTTTTTGTTATTCCACTGTCCATGGATGTATCTGCATGCAAGATTCTTTTTATCTCATGAAAATATACACAAGTATTCAATGCTTCAGAGAGAAAAAATTTGGAATTTTATTTCTAAAAAAAAAAAATCAGGATGTCTCAGTGCTATCATTTTACCTACTGTGATGTTATGAAAATATATTGCACATATTTAACTTTTGAAAATACATATCATACAGGCCCATGTTATTTCATCAACAATGTTCTCATGTCATAAACAATATTATTGCCAAACCTACCTGTCTGCCACCATGTGTCAATTATATCACATCTGCCATCTCCCACTACATGGTAATACCACTCCCATGCTTCATGATTTAGTGGCTCACCAACTGGAAACAAGGAAATATTGAAAATGTAAAAGCTCATAATCTTAACTGAACTCTCAAGAAATAATAAAGCAACTACAGTAAGCTTTTTGATACCTCAAGCATCAATGACTTGAATACTTGGTATCACTTAAATGACTTGAATACTTGGTATCACTTAAATGACTTGAATACTTGGTATCACTTAAATGACTTGAATACTTGGTATCACTTAAATGACTTGCATAGTCTTGAAGTGAAGCCTTATCTTACTTGTAACCTTAAAAACTTTAAACTCGAGAGTTAGTTTACAAGATGAGGGTACATGAGAACTTGGACAAAAATAAGTAAAGGATGAAAGACTAAGTTCAAGAGCTCTGTTAACTCATTATCTCCTGAACGAAGCAGCTAGGTAGTCCCCTACAGATTACATGTAAGAGGGATCACCTAGGCAGTGACAGTTTTATCAGTTCCTGTATCCCTAAGACTCACTGACAATATCTGACTTATTTTCAGAGGGGGTTACATGAAAGTATGTGGTTATTTTTTGCTTTGTATTCCTTCAATTAAGCTGAGATTTGGCAAAGTCGTTCTCAATAACATTATCAACATAATGGTGTAAATTTCATGTATCATGCAGAAATAAAAAGCCTATGTAGAATGGTAAAAAAGTGATTTGCTTTCAAATACTGGTCAAATGGTAAAAAAGTGATTTACTTCCAAATACTGGTCCTTTTGCCATAAATAATCCATTATCCATGTATAATTCCAGTAAATTAATTTTGAATTCCTACAGAATAAAAATAAACTTCAACACACTTGATCAAAAATGCTTGAAAAAAGTCAAATTCATTTCTATTTGGGTCTAAATTCATTCTTGGCCCTGGTAATGGTCTTGTAATCAGCCTCTTGTAAATGTGGATTCTGTCATTAATGATCTATGGATCCTCTATTACATTGGAGTTTGGGGGATATTTTCTTCTTCCGCTTTTGATAATTTTTATTTCCCTCACTCCTGCTTTCTTCTTCAATGGGGATTACAAAGTCATTGTCAATTTCTGCCAGTGAAAATTCAGAAAATTCTCCATCATAGTAGGTCAGACAATTTCTCCTCCCAGGGGCTGATTCTCCATGTCTAGCATTATTTTTATTTTCAAATAACTCTATTTTTGGTGCTATCAAAATAATGTTTTCCTTTATTGTTTAATGTTTTCTCTGTATATGTACAGTAAATACTGATTGGTTGAGTTGTATGCATAATTAGTGTATGATGGAAAATAAACCAATGGTATGTGCCATATTAACACATCAGGTGGGATAAAGGTCCATACTAATACAACCACTCAATCATGGCACCCAGTACACGTACATGGTAAAATGCACAACTTTATAATGGCACACAGGACAACACATTACAGCAGAGGCAGGGGACAATGAATTAAGCAAATGAAAAAGCAGGAACAAATTGACAGACATATTTAAAGCCAGGATAATGAAAGTTATTGGCCAAAAGGTAGTATCAGTTATAATCTTTGTGAAGATGAGCAAAGCAAATTCAGGAAATACAGCAATATTTTCACATGTTTTAGTAAATAAACATTGTATGAAGTTACTTTTGACACTTCTTGAAACCCAGTCCTAGCTGAAACAAGTAACTCTTTTATACATATCTCAGAAGGCAACTTTTGGCTAAAACTCAAATGTAACTCTAGCATAACCTTTCTTAACCACATATAAGTGGAATGGAACAATTTCTGACTGTTAAAGGGAAGTGACCATAAAGGGAGGAAAAATACTTTTGACATGGCAGAATGGAAAACCCCAAATAAGCCAGATATTACAGGTGGCAGATGAAGAGAGATAATCATTATAGGTGGTTTAATTGACTGCTCTTGGTACAGATTTAACAACACATGAACTTGTGTCACTTTTTACCACATCCTAGTTTCCTGAGAGAGGATCTGTCATATTTCTTGACCCAGGAGTCTCCAGCCTTCAGAAGCATGCGCAGACTGGTTGGGGCAAGGTAGATGTGATTCAGCCTCAGTCTCTGTACCATTTCCCAGTATCGACCTAAAAAATAAGGAATTTTAGCTAGATATTGTCAAAAACCCATTGTCACTGTATCCATGCATTGTATTATCCACTGTGAATCTGACTTGCAGAAACTTTAATACAAAACTTTAATGCCACCTTCACCACCAGAAAAGTGATACAGCTCTCCCCCATTATAATGCACCTCATTATAATGTGATTCCAGATATAACACAGTACTGCTATGGACCCCATGACCAAAATCACACCAATGTATAACAATATGGGTTGAAAGAAAACAAGGTGAAATTTAGTCATATCTTCATTTCCTTATCAAAACACCATAATTTACCAAATTTTGATAGTGCCATTTTTGGATGCCAATTACTGCGTTATAATTAGGGAGAGCTGCACCTATATCTCATAATCATATCGCAGGTATGATGACAAAAATCTGCATCTATAAATGGTCAAGTACATTTGAGAGTGCACCATTAGATCTTATTTCTATTAGTTTTGGCACAGATTTGGTATGACTTGACTGTTACATGATCAACATTTGCCTAACTTGTATTATTCCCACACTTCTGCAAAGTGCAGGGATATTGTTGCTACCCTAGTGCATAAGTCTGTCCATCTGACCATCTGTCTTTGTTTTTAGTTTTTTTCAAGATCTCGTCTTCAAAGTTTCAATAAAATCCTAAATTAAAACACTGTAGAAAAATAAAGTATTTTTTTAATATTCAGCTCATCATCGCTTCTCCTCCCAATCTGCTTATACGATTTTGTTGAAACTTTGTAGGCTAGATTATTTGATTGGTGCAGATGCACAAAAAGGTTTGAATTTTTTTCCTGTGGCCCTTTTGGGGGAACATTTCTTAAACAAAATTGTCCAATAATGGGGATATTTGGGGAATTTAGTTCATTATCACTACTTTCACACTGCTTGGAAGATTTCATTGGCTTGATATGTAGTTGGTATAGATGCGCAATAAGGTTTTACTTTTTTCCTATGATCCATTTTTGGGGACATTTCTTGAAAATCTTTCAAAAAAAGGGACATGTATGAGAATTCAGCCCATCATGCTTCTCCCACACTTCTTGGAAAGATTTTATTAAAACTTTGCAGGCTAGAGATATGGTACTGCTGGACATTTACAGATGTGTAGGAAGAATGTTTGTTGTTTACCATATAAAAAAACATGCCTGAAGTGTGGGGATATGCCATGCCTGAAGTGTGGGGATATGCCATACCTGCCATAACATGATGTGTCATGCAAAAAACAAGATTTTTGACTCCCAAACCCCCCCGACACAGTCATGTTTAGAAAAACACAATTTTCAATAATCTTAGGATAAAAAACAAAAAACACATTTTTTTACCACCACTATATATGTCCAAAGCATGTAGTCTTTATAAACAGTAAACAGTCCTACTAAGAGCCCATGTATAACTATCTTCAGGTCAAGTTATTCAGCTGATTATCATGGAGATAAACAACCACCATTTCACAGATTACTTAATTAGTTGGGAATAGCTAGGATGATGCTTTGTCAAGACCTTTGAACACAGCTGTTGGAGGCCCCATTAGGCCAATTTGCATAGGTAAAGTACACTAAGTGGAACAACCCAATTTGTTTGAGTTAGGTATAGTCACAGAGATGCATCTTGAAGAACAATGGTTATTACACATCATTGCCTTTAATGAGAATGTTTAAGCCCTCATTAATAAGATTATTGGCAAGTTTGTGGCCAGTGGCAATGCTTCCTTGAAGTTGGATTTTACTCGATATATAAAACACAAAACACGATTATTTCAGTAGCAGGAATAGTGTACAAGTGTGATTCATTTTTTTTTACAGCAAAATGTCAAAATGCAGCTTTAATTTAGGAAATGATGAGCCATCTGCAAAATTAGCAGAGTCCAGCAAAACTAAATTTCAGAACTCCTGGATGGAGTTTAACTTTGTGAAGTGCAGCAGTTAGGGGGAGCATTTTATTTTTTGCACACACTGCAAATGCCATATTGACATTAGTCATTCTGGAGTGTAAGACCTCCGTCGACATAGCAACACCACCTAGCATGTTTGCCATTCCCTCACAGCAATGCAGATGTATAAATGATCATTTTCTATGCTGAGAAAAATTCAACAAGATCTTCGGGGAAGTTTGAACAACAGTACCATCCAGTCTCAAATGAGTACCAAGATGAACACGAATGACATTTGTATTATCTTCACCCCCCCTTCCATGAACAAATGACAGCAGCAAAGACTGCATCTAATTAAGAAAATATTCCACTGTCCAATGGATAGAAACTTGGTATATTTTTTTATATTTAATGTCTGTGGAGAGCAGTCATATTTGATAGCAGAACAGCATGACTTGAGCAAATCTGAAGTGCTTCATGCCAGCTCAATTTCTGTCAAACTCTGTCATATTCTGTTGAGCAATTTTTGAGAAGTTTTTCAAAAGTTTTTCTATTTTGAGCATCAGCGATCATATCTGAGGACAGATTGGCACGATTTGAGCACATTTGTAGAGTTTTATGCAATGCCAGGATGCTTTCTTTCAAATTTGGTCAAATTCTGTTGAGTAGTTCTTTTGACAAGTTGTAAACATCAATTGTGAATGGACGGGTACATGGACAGTCAATGGACAAAGGACCATACCATAAGCTCATTTGACCTTATGGCCAGGTGAGCTAAAAAGACAAGTCCCTCAAACAGACTGATGTTCTACTGGCTAAAAAGAATTTGAAGAAAACCTTGAGAAGATCATTTCCTTCCCTCCTTTTATTCTTTGTAACTGCTAAGTACTGAATCCATCTCAAATGTTTGATTAGATATGCAATAAATATATTTTTGGAAGAAAAACAAAGAATTTATTGAACTGGCATCAGACAAGGTGTTATTCAGATATTTGCACAAACTAAGTTTGATTAAAATCCATTCATACTTGTTTGTATTATCATGCTCACAAGCCATTACAGATAAAAATCTGAATCAAGACCTTTGACCTTGAAATCAATGTCCGAGTACTGACTATCAACTCTTTATTGAAAAACATCTAAAATACAAAGTCTGGTCAAAATTCATTTTTATACATCAATGCAAAGGTCACTGTGTTCATAAGCTCAATGACAAACAAAAATCCAAGCAGTGACCTATGATCTGACCCCAATGTCAAGTAGGTCTGGTTTTCAAAGTCGTTCATGTTTGTGGTAAGATCTGCACCATTTTAACTCAGGACCAATTTCATATTGCAGAAAAGTTTCAGTGTAAACAACATGTCAATGCCATCATTCATTCAAGAGAAGTAGATATAACATTTATTTTTAGATAGCCACTATGGTTTTCATGTTGGAGGACAGATCAGCACCATTTTCATTCTGCATCAGCTACATACTGTTACAGTGTTTAAGTGAAAACCCCATGTTTATACGACCATCCATTAAGGAAAAGTAACCATACCAAAAAAAATGTTCAAGATGGCAGTTAAGGCAGCTATTTTGAAGGTTAGAATAGTATTATTTCAATACAGGACTAACTCAATATTGCAAGAAGTGTTCCACTGAGAACTCCATGTCAATACAATCATTTGCCATGGATGATTAGATATAACAAGATTTTTATGATACATGTAGCCTCCATATAGGAAGGTCAGATTAACAAAATTCTCATTTAGGACCAGCTATATATAGACCTTTCCAACATGTCAATCAGCCTTCCTAAACAGTTCCATATCTCCTTACCTATAACTAAATAGAGGGTTATACACTGAAACCTGGTGTGAGTAGTTACATAATTTTTCATTAATATGGGACAATGTGTGGGAATGGTTCTCAGAAATTGAACTAAAATATATGAAATATATAGTAATTTCCAGTCACAATAACTAAATAACTATTGCTTTGATTCCTCAGATTTGAGATTTATCTTACTTTATCTCAGCGTAACAAGTAAAATATTTCATAATTTCTGATATACAGTCCTGCCTACTTATATCAACATCACTTATGTTGACAAACCACCTAGGTCGACAAAAAAGCCAAGTCCCAGTCCCCTGGTCTACTGTTACTACCAAATTTGTCATGCTTATGTCGATGTCGAGATAACAAACAAATGTGTATGTTGACAGAAGCTTTATGTCCCAGCTTGAACAAATCCTTTATTTTTTGATCATTTATGTTGACAAGCTGCCACCAGTTCCGACCCATACTTTGTTCTACAATTATCTGATGTTGCCACCAGGCTTTAATGTTGCCATCGGATTAACAAACAGACATTTGTTTGGTCCTCCAAAGTCAGCCTTTCGCAGCAACTTCAATAATGAATGCACCCTTCATCAAAGCATGCTGGCTACAATCTTCAATAAAAACAATCCACCCTTCATCAAAGGAAGTCATCATCAAACTTGAATAAAAGCAATCGAATCTGATCGATTGTTGCATTTTCCAAAGTGATTGGTGATTGAAACATGTTTATTGTGCCGTGAAAGTTTCCTTTTCTGCAGGAAGAAAAGTAACTTTATTTATGCTTATGATGGCTACCAACAGCAGCATAAAACACAAACTCTACTTGTGCTTAATTAAGACTTTTTAAAAAAATGTCATTTAAATGTTTTGCAATCAGAGAGAATTCCTAACTTGTTGACAGGTTTTTATTTCCCTATGAATAGCCTCATCCCCTTGGTAGCCTCAGTAGGATGATTGCAGACCAAAATCTAGACCAATTTAAGTACATGTGGCATGTAAATAACAACTAAACAGCTACTTACTACTGGCAGCAATGAATATCATAGTGAATTGTTTAGTCACAGGTGTTGGTTGACAATGGGATATAGATCAAACGAGGACTACTATTTTTGTATACATGTGTTTTCTAATAGGATGTGACCAATACATAAATTTTCTAACTTATTCTCGAATTCATGGATTTTCATGTACATGTACTTAACACATTATGGATTTTATTACACAAAGGTAACAAAAATGTCAGTTGTCAATATACAAGTGTATTTCACATTGGTTTTGTCTTCATTTACTAAAAATTTCCATTGTTTATTTTCTCAAAGTGTAAATCCTACTCATTGACCTCTTATAGACGAATTTCACGTGTGTGCGAGTCAACAAGAAATTTGCTTTTTTAAGTCCCCCCCCCCACTTACCTCGACATCCGCTTATGTTGACAATATTGCCTCAGGCCCAAGGATGTTGACATAAACAGGTAGGACTGTATTATAAAGTATGTACATATGTGGATGAGCATGGGCAGGGCTTAGAGAATATTTTGGAAAGGTCTACTGCAAGAAGTGTTCTATTGAAAACCTTATGAATGCAATAACAAACTTTAATGATGGCCACCAATGCAACTATTCTGTGAAGTCAGATCAGCACCATTTTCTTTAAGGACAAACTACATGACATCAGAAATGTTTCAGTGGACACCCTATGTCAATACAACTATTCATTCAGAAGGAGTAACCATTACAAGATTTTCAAGATGACCAGGCAGTGACTATTTTGTGATGTCATATTGGCACCATTTTTTAAGTGTCCCTACTACATATAGTATGGAGTGTTTTAGTGAAAATCCCATGTTGATATAACCAGCTGCCCAAATAGAGTAGCTAAAGCAAGATTTTCAAAATGGTTGCTATGGTTGCAATGTCAGATCGAACCATTTTCATTTAGGACCAAAAACATATTGTAAGTCTTTGAGTTGACCATCCATTCAAGAGAAGTAGCAATAGTAAGATTTTCAAGATGGTCATGCTGGAGGTCAGATCAACAGCAGCAATAACATGGTAACTAATGATGGATGGATTGCCGAAGCTTTTCTGGTCTTTGACCAGTAAAGTCAACCAAGGAACACCCTTTTATTCAGCCCACTTTTTATTTAGCTAAGAAAAAAACTTTAACACTGAATTTATCTAGGGTGCTGACAGATGTACATATGGACAAATATGAACATGAATGTAAAAGTGATCACTATATCATTAGCTTCCGTCAATGAAGGCTCGACCAAATAATGGCAGGCAACAAATACAGATGAAATGAGTATCTATTCTAAAATCATACCCGTTGCATTTGTGATATTATAGAATATAAATCCTGTCTTATCAAGCTCCTGACCTTGCTTCAATCTGAAAATATTGTTCATTTTCCCTTTAAAATATTTCACACCAAACACATGCAATGCATTAATGATTATGAACTGTCCTTTTCATTTTTTTCTAACATTAAGTTATCATCAAGTACAAATAAAGTTCCAACAAAATGACCCAAAATTTAATTCCTGCAAGGAGTAAGATCAAACAAATTTAACAGTATTACCTGGATCTGGGTAGGTTGGTGTGCTCTCAAAGAGCAGAGTGGTGGCACCATTACTGAGTGGTCCATACACCACATAGCTGTGGCCTGTGATCCACCCCACATCTGCCACACAACCAAATATCTCACCATCCCTGTAGTCAAACACATGCTGAAAATTTGAAGTATAAGCTAAACAAGGGTTCTGCAGAACAAAGTGTCTCATCTTTGAACTACAGTATGGTGATACAGCTCTCTGCTTTAGCAGGTGAGATAGGAAACCCTTGGATATCAGGCTTTAAACTTCAGGCATATGGTAATACAATAGCAAAGTTTTAGTTGAATACAGCAACTTTAACACAAATCTTAACGTTAATGATGAAAAGTTATATGCCTTGCCACAGACAAGATAATAGTGATATATGAGAGTGAAAGATGAGAAAAGTGATAATTATGTCTTGGCATTCAAAGATGAGACAACAGTGATATACATGAGAGGGTAAGTGGCAATAAAAGTTATATGTCTTGTCACTTCACAGATGAGACAACAGTGATACACATAGAGGGTAAATGGCAATAAAAGTTATATCTCTTGTCATTTCACAGATGAGACAACAGTGATATACATGAGAGGGTAAATGGCAATAAAAGTTATATCTCTTGTCATTTCACAGATGAGACAACAGTGATACACATAGAGGGTAAATGGCAATAAAAGTTATATCTCTTGTCATTTCACAGATGAGACAACAGTGATACACATAGAGGGTAAATGGCAATAAAAGTTATATCTCTTGTCATTTCACAGATGAGACAACAGTGGTACACATAGAGGGTAAATGGCAATAAAAGTTATATCTCTTGTCACTTCACAGATGAGACAACAGTGATAGACATGAGAGGGTAAATGGCAATAAAAGTTATATCTCTTGTTATTTCACAGATGAGACAACAGTGATACACGAGAGGGTATATGGCAATAAAAGTTACATGTCTTGCCATTTCACAGATGAGATAACAACCTTGTTATGTGAATTTATTACAATAAAGTAGTTGACTCAACTATCAAGAAATATACTGTATGCAATCAAAACTGAAAAGAGCAAAGACTGTTGTCAATCTCTTGACAATCTAAAAGTATAAATGATGCTAGTCAACATAGCCCATTGGAGAAATTTTACTTTCAGAACTATGTTGACTGCATGTGTATCAACTTAAATTTTCAAGACATTATAACTACCATTTATACTCGTTTAGAAGTTGAGTCCAACTGCAAACTGCACAGACCCGTATCTGCCATTCCATAATGTGCCAGAAGATCTTAGTCTATGCAATTTGTTAGGAATAATCATTAGAACAAACAACACTGACCCTGATCTGACAAAACATTATGTGATGGCAGATCAGGGTCTATGTTGTTTGCAGTTGGATTCTACTTATAAGTCAGTATATATGGTATTCTCCAAAATAATGCCCAAAATGTAACATTGATCATGGAATATTTACAGAATTGCAAGGCATTAGAAAAAACCACTGATCAACAAAATAAACCAGCCAGGCGTTAAATATTTGCCTCACTCAGAGGGTGACAATTCCAATTTTTATCTACTAGCCCAGAATAGATGATACAGGGAAAATCATCTCCAATATTTATTATTTTTCTGTGTAAAGACATGAAATTCCACATGCCCAACAATGATTTTTCGTTGTCCAAGCTAGTTGGGATAGGGAATTGATGTCCCCTACAAGTGCTGAGTAGGTCAAAGCCCAATGGCCCACCACTACTACAATTACTACATAAAATACACAATTTCAAATCATAATAACTGCAACACCTCTCAACCAATATTCATGAAATTTTAACCACGTACTGGTACATGAAAGTCCTCTATCAAATACCACAGTTTTCTTCAATTAGTGGATGAAACACTTTCCAGTTTTCTAAGAGGTTAATTTCATTCCTTTATTGCCCCCATAACAAAGCATTTAACTTCACTGGTTCTAGTAGACCCCCTTGCAAATAGGTAGTGGGAGGCAGGGGCATGCAAACTCTCTCACTTCATGCCATGGGCACCAAGAAAAGCTCTGGCCTTTGGAACCAACAACAGGTTTAAGAAAACATTTCCTTCTTTGAAAGAGTCACCCTCCAAAGCTACACTGGAATACAATAGATAGCGTGACAGGAAATGGGTAATGCTCATCTGTTTCCCTGTAGACCCTGTACCAATAAGAGTACCTCGAAGGGACTGGCATTCTACTGGCCAAAAAGAATTTCCAGGAATTCAAGATGAGACCATTACTTTTTTTTAACTGCTGAGTGTTGAAACCATCTTTGATATATTTGAGAGATAAGATTTTTCAAATTAGCCACTGTAGCAACCATATTGGATGTAAGATCTGCAGAATTTTCATTTAAAACAAACTAGACACTATTTGAAGCCTTTTGGTGAAAACCCCATGATGATATGACCATCCATTCAGGTGAATTAGTGACAAGATTTTCAAAATGTTCATTGTGGCAGCCATATTTCAGGTCAGATCGGCACTATTTTCATTAAGAACCAACTAGATATCATAACTGTTCTGGTGAAAACCCCATGTTGATATGACTTTCCATTAATTAGGATTAGCAATATCAAGATTTTCAAGATGGCTGCCATGGTGGCCATACTGGATTGTCAGATCAGCACCATTTTCATTTAATATCAACTAAACATCAAAAGAAGTCTTCTGGTGAAAACCTAATGTTGAGATGACTTTCCATCTAGGAGGAGTAGCAATAAGATGTTCAAGATGGCTGCTGTGGTGGGATTTCGGATCAGCACAAATTTTTTTATTGAAGACCAACTAGGCACCATAAAGTCTTCTGGTGAAAACCCCAATCCCAATGCCCATACGACTTTCCATTCAGGAAGAGTAGCAATAACAAGATTTTTAAGATGGCTGCTATGGTAGCCATACTGGCTGTAAGATCAGCACCATTTTCACTTAAGACCAACCAGACATCATAAGAAGTCTTGTAGTGAAAACCCCATGTTGATATAACCATCCATTCAAGCAGAGTAGTGATAGGGTTTTCAAGATGGCTGCTGTGGTGGCCATACTGGATGACTGGGCACCAACATTTTTATTTAGGACAAACTAAACATCTTAAGAAGTCTTCTGGTGAAAACTCCATGCCAATATGACTTTCCATTCAGAAGGAGTAGCAATAACAAGATTTTCAAGATGGCTGTCATGGCAGCCATACTGGACATCAGATCAGAACCATTTTCATTTAGGATCAACTAGACATCATAAGAAATCTTTTCATGAAAAACCCAATGCTGATATTATCATCCATTCAGGAAGAGCAGAATAACAAGATTTTCAAGATGGCTGCTGTGGTGGCCATACATGATGTCTGAGCAGCACCATTTTCATTTAGGACCAACTAGATCTTGGGATGAATGTTTGTGTATAGTTCCATGGCAATCCACCAAGTAGTTTAGGAGGAGTAGGGATAACAAACTTGTCCAAACAGATGGACAGATGGTTGGTGGATGGTGGATGACAGACAACAGGCAATCCCATAACCTCTTCTGGTCTATGACCAGTTGAGCTAAAAAGACAACAATATTCTAGCAGAGCAGTAATTTAGTATCAAAATCAGAACACATTTTTTCTAATAAACACAAAACTGTAATCACCTTACCTTCATGGTGACATTAGCGTACAAGAGGTAGCCTGCCTGAGAGTGGGTAATGCCTTTGGGTTTCCCTGTAGAACCTGAGGTGTACAACATAAAGAGAACATCTTCACTATCTAGCACTTCTGGCTTACAATGTGATGACTCTTTCTCCATCTCCTATAACCAAGGAAACCCAAAGGTTAAATTGTTTCAAACACAATAAATGTTATAACCATGCTGATGCTAACATTTTCCAAGTAGCTGACAAATTTTGACTAAAAAATATCGACATGCTTGATTTAGCATGCATTAAGGAATTTTTCTTTCCAAATCTGGCTCCTATTCAACTTTAGTGGTTACTCATTATTTACAAACATTTTCTTTTAAAGTGCCCTGTTTCTCTGAAACTTTTCTTTGTATAATAATACAAGTTTAATTTACTGCTAAATATGCATTTCTGCATGTTCCTTTGTAAAGAAATTTAGTCGCTTCTATCATATTGTACAACCTCAAAAATGTGTTACACTAGCAGATGCCAGTGACTTCAAGGCAGATATCCACACACATTGGCACAAACCCCTAAATTTTCAACCACTAAATAAGCTTGCTTTTTAAAAAAATGAATCAACATCTGAAAATTTTGATAAATGGCAAATTGAAAAACTAGCTGGAAATAGAGGTGGACATTAAAGGATGGTGACCAGTATGAGGGTGGACTGTATATAACCTTTTCTAGGCTGAGGTCTAATTTTCCCATAGGAACATCTGCCCCTGTCCGTTGGTAGACGAAAACTCGTTTTACACAGTCTGACAAGGCCACAGCATTGTCAACAGTTTTTTTCAGCTCTATTTTCTTCCCTCCTCGCAGACCCTGATCAGCTGTGATAACTGTCTCAGCCTTGGCTGGAAAAAAGAAACAAGAAACCCGAGTGGGCCTCAGATTGCACACCTGGCTAACATTTGCCTACCAGCCAAATGCAAGAGCAGTTGGCTGTGAAATCTGGGTAAACAGGATTTTTTCCAATCCTGTTGATTCTATATGTTATGAAAACAACTGTTTCAAGGTATCTCTAATTTTTGTATCTTCATCCATATTTGACAGCACATCAACATCATTTGTCCAATATTGAAAGGCCTCTATGCCAGGACACTTCGTGTCCAACTTAGTCAAATTCTGTTCAGTGGTTATTTTAAGATAAAGTTGTGTAAAGGTTTCCAATTTTGTAATGGTGGTCAAATTTTATATTTTATTAAAGATTTTTCTTTATTTAGTGACAGCAGCCATATCTGATGGCAGACTGGCATTATTTGTTCAAACTTAAAAGCCCTTCAAATCAGGAAGCTTTCCGTCAAATTTGGTCAAATTATGTTGAGTGGTTCAATAGAAGAAGTCATTTAAAGGATTTTCTATTTTATTATAATGGCAGCCATATTTGATGGCAAATTGGCATCATATATATACATTTAAAAACGCTTAATAAAAGAATGCTTTCTGTCAAATTTGGTCCAATTCTGCTACACAGTTTCCTAGAAGACATTGTTTAAGGTTCATTCTACTTCCAGTAATGGTGGCCATATCTGATGGTCAATCAGCATCACTTGAACAAATCTGAATTAACTTCAGGCCAAATTCTTTTAAGCAGGTTTTAGAAAAGAAGTCATTTAAAGGTTTTATTTCTATTTTTAGTAATGGCAAGTGTCGTTCATGGCAATTTGGCATAATTTCTACCAAACTGAAAGCCTTCAAGTCAGAATGCTTTCTGTCAAATTAGGTTAAATTCTGTTAAACAGTTTATGAGAAGAAGTTGTTTAAAGGTTTTTCTACTTTCAGTAATGTTGGCCATATTTGACAGTGGATCAGCATCATCTGAATCAATTCAAAAGAACTTCATGCCAGCATGCTTTATGTCAAATTTGGTTAATTTCTGTTGAGCAATTTTTGAGAAGTTGCTTAAAGGTTTTTCTCTTTTTAGTAACAGTGACCATATTGGATCACAGATCGGCATCCACTAAATGTCAAATGCAAGATGCTCCCTGTAAAATCATGTGCAAATTGATAGAGTGGTTTTTGAGAAGTTGTTGTAAATAACAATTGTGAATGGACAATGCATGTTGCACAATGGACAACAGACAACAAACGAGGAACCATACCATAAGGTGACTTGGCCTTATGGTCAGGTGAACAAAATGACAAATCTGGAGATCTTGGATAGCATAGTAGTTAGATGCCCCTTATACACCTCTGCAATTCAAGCCCATGAAAATGCCTCAATTACTTTAAATCATGGAGTACTGTTACCTGACTGGATTGAACATGTTCATTTATGATGACTTTAATGAGTACATTTGCAGATTTAACTCACTACATAAGATAGTATAAATGTCAGATCAGTTTAGTGCACATCAATGTTGCAACCTTCAATCTGAAAAATTAGTAATTGAATAAAAAAAATACCTAAAAAATGTAGACAAGGTCCCTATCTAAAGCTCTGTAATAATTATATAACAGCATTTTCTTTTCATCCTCATTCTCCAAGGCTTTTTCATATAAAACTTTAAAAAATGTAATTTAATGTTAAATTGCGAAATACTGCATTTTGTCTTTATCAGAAAATTAATAATTAATATATATACAACCTCAAAAAATATCAAAATAAGTTACACTTGTGTTTCTCAGTTATATTCCTCAGCTGAATTGAAAACATCTGAAACATGGGAAAAAATACTGTAAATATACTGGAACCTGTGAATTTCAGCCACTAAGGAGGCCAACAATATTGGCCATGTGGACAGTAAACTGGATTACTCAGTGTTAAATGCATCATAAGGAAGCTGGGTTAGACTTTATTTTACAGCTACAATGGACAGGGATCCTGGATATCTCGGGTGGTGTGGTTTTGATTGGTTCCACTGCATATTAAGAGCCACTGTGGCTAAGTGATCAGTGTACCGGACTCAAAACCAGAAATTTGTGAGTTGGAATCCTTACCAGACCAGAATGGTTCAGCTGCCATGATGTCCCTGGGCAAAGCACTTTACTTTACTTCAAGTGCCTTGGCACAAAAGAACCTTCAATATCTTGATGTGCCGTTAAAAACCAACCAAAGAAACAAATCCACTGCACATCAAATTCCAGTCATTACCATCCATAATTCTTCCTGCCAGGGCCTCTGCACTGAATCCAGCAAACACTACACTATGAACAGCTCCAATCTGTGCACAGGCCAGCATGGATGCCACTGCTACTGGAGACTTCGGTAGATAGATGGCTACTCTGTCTCCCTTCTTGATCCCATGACTCCTCAACATGTTGGCCATCTTGTTGACCATCACCTGAAGCTGCCTGAAAAACAGAAGTAATACTAGATGTACCTGTAACATAGATATGACATCAGGCATGTTCTTATGAACATGTTTTTTCTATATGGCAAACAGCATACATTGCCACTCTCTCAAAACCTTTGGAGCAATGAAAGATCAGAATGTTTCCTACTTATCTGTAAACATCGAGCAGTAATATTAGTTAGGGTTGAATAAATACTACATAAACAAGATGAATTCTCCAAATTTCCCTTTTTCAAAAAATTTTCAAGAAAAGTCCTCAAATGAGCCAAAGGATAAAGGTACAACCTTACTGTACATCTACGCCAACCACACATCTAGCCTATACATTTTCAATAAAATCCTCAAAGCAGTTTGGGAGAAGAATTGACAATGATGAGTTGAATTCACATAAAACCACTTTTTCTTCAAAATTTTCAAAATCAACCAGGAGAAAACATTGAAACCTTACTGCACATCTAAACCAACCACATATCTAGCTTACAATGTTTCACTAAAATCCTCCAAGCGGTATGTTTTGAGAAGTGACAAAAAGTTCTGTCACAGACAGAGAAACTGAAGGACAAATGGATGAAGAGACAGACAGATTAACACATGTATGGCAATGACAATATCCCTGCTCATTGCTTAAGTGCTGGAATAATAAATTTTTTTAAGCAGTTTAGAATGAGAAGAAATGATGAGCTTATTCTCAAAATGTCCCTTTTTTGAAAATTTTTCAAGAAATTTCCCCCAAAATGAACCTTAGGAAAAAAGTTAAACCTTTTGTGCATCTAAACCAACCACATATCAACCATACAAGGTTTTAATAAATCCTGCAAGCAGTGTGGGAGGTGAAGCTATGACCAAGCGCATATCAACCATACAAGGTTTTAATAAATCCTGCAAGCAGTGTGGGAGGTGAAGCTATGACGAACTCAATTTCCAAATTACCCTTTACTTTGATAATTTTTAAAGAAATATTTTCAAAAACATGGGCCAGAGACAAAGAGTTACATCTTATTGCTCATCTACACAACTGACACACTAACTCAGAAAGTTTCAATTTTTTAAAATAAATGTCCTCAAAAAATGGTCCAGAGTAGAAAAGTAAAACTTTTTTGTGCATCTACACCAACCATATATCTACCCTACAAGGTTTCCATAAATCCTCCAACCTGTGTATGAGAAGTGATGATGAACTAAATGCTCTAAATACCCCATTTCTGACAACTTTGTAAGAAATTTCTCCCAAAATGAGCCATACTAAAAAAATGTAAACCTTATTTCATATCTATACCAACCACAATTCTAGCCTACAAATATGTAGTTGGTGGGGGGTGGGGTGGTAAAATTAATTTTAATAATGTCATACTTACCTATTGCTATTGCATAGCTTACTCTTTCCGGATGGAAATGACCCTCGTCCACCCAAAGGGTGACTTTCAGAAATTTCTGAAAGTCGACCTTGCATCATTGGCCCATGTGCAGTCATCCTCATCTTTTTTCAAGGATGTGCTACTAGTGGGACATCTGTGCAGGGTAGGAGGAGAAAATCTGGCAATAGCAACAGGTAGATATTACATCATTAAAATTAGTTGTACAACCCCCAAACCCCCAAACTACATTTTAATATCAGTAATACGTACCTGTTGCTATTACATAGCTGAACTTGCTAGTTCGGTGTGAGGCTGATGACCCCCAAAACTGGTCAAAGAAAAACAAGGAAATACTCACCCTTACAGTAGAAGTGTCCACTTGGGCCACTTTTTGTGCCATTACTATGGGCCCTAGAGAAAATATCCCTTTGCTTTGGTGTGCCAAATCTGTATATCGAGTGGAGCTAACAATGGAAGCAGTTTTTTTTGCTAAAAAACTCTGGTCGGTAAATTAAAGAAACCAACTCATAATCACCAATGAACTACAGACAGCTTGGTTCTATGGATTTGGCATGAAGCTCACTCCTTCATCTTGTGGACACTAAGGAGAGCAAGAAAACAGTCTTGGGGGTAAGGTTCTCAAAAGAAGCATCACCCAAAGGTTCCAAAGGGGGGGGGGGGTAGTTTAAAACCACAAGACACACAAGAGATTCCATCTAGGCATTAGAGAGTGAGACACCAGTCTTTGCAGCTCAAAATATCTGATCAGGTCAGAATTATGAAAATCCAAACTGATGGCCGAGCTTTTTGAAAATTTGAGTATATTGGATAGGGCTGCCCTATAGCCCCTGATAGTAGAAACTGAGCATTGTCTCTCTCCAAAAAGGAAGAGAAGAAAATCAGCCATTGCGCTTTTAGAGGGACAGCAAGGATTAAACATTTCCTACTGCACCAATTGCAAAAAGATTCTTCACTTGGCATCACAGACCTTGGACATAGATCATCTCCTGGCCTGAACAATGCACTTGACAACTTTGATTGAAAACTTGTCCTGGTGGATAGATCGTTTGTTATGAGCCAAGCATGAAGGTGGTGAATCTGTGGGCTGTTGTGTAGGAGAAAGCCCCTGTGTTGCAAAAGAAGGTCCCTCCTCTGGGGCAATATCCTGGGTTACTCTAACAGCAGGTCAAGAAGATCGTTGAACCATGATCGTTGGGGCCATAGTGGGGCTATTAAAATGAGCAGAGTAGCGGAGGTCCTTACTTTTATAAGTACTTGTGGGATCATCCTGGAGGGTGGGAAGGCATAAGCAAACAGACAATCTCACTTCAGACTGAAAGTATCTACTGATCAAGTTCTCTGATCTGAGACTGGGGAAACATAAAAAGAGAGCTTGCTATTTAGCCTTGTTCCAAACAAGTCCACCCAGGGTCTCCCCCAATCTGGAGAGGGAATCTGCTATGGACTGGTGTAGAGACCATTCCATGAGGACTACCATGCCTCTCCTGGACAGACTGTCCACCAAAACATTCTTCTTGCCAGAAATGTGATGAACTCAAATGGTAATCCTTTCCTAGGTTGCCCAACTAAGGAGGTTCCAAACTTCCACAATAGAGAAGAGGTAGGTGTGCCTCCTTGTCACCAGAGGTACACTACCACTGACATGTTGTCAGATGAGACCATTATGCAGTGACTTCTTATTTTGTCAATGTACTCTTGGGGGGCTAAGAACACCACCCTCATTTCCAAATTGTTGATGTGGCGGATAGATTCTTCCTGGGACCATGAACCCTAAAGGACCAGCCCTTAAAGCTCCAGATGAGAGCCCCACCTGGAATCTAACATGCTTGTGAACAGACTATCTACTCTGTCCTTTAGTACACATACTAATCCTTTGGTCATGTTGAATTCATCCCCCACGAATATGAAATCTTGAGATGGAACCAGCTCTGATTTCTCTAGTTTGACTAAAAGGCCCAGTCTGGTCACCATGGACCAACAGTGAGCCAGATCTTGTCAGAGGGACTCTAACCGGCCATTGTGGATGAACCAGTTGTCAAAATACTGGAGGATAGTTATCCCCAATGACCCTAAGTGGATGGCAACTACTCTCATGACTCTGGTAAAAGCTCCATTTGCGGAGGCTAGGCCAAACAGCAAAGTGTGAAATTGGAAAACCTCCCAATCCAAGCAAACCCGGAGGGATGTGAAAGTATGCAGCCAGAAGTTTGATGGAGAGTGCCCAGTCACCGGGCCTTATGGCATTCCTGACTAGGATGTGCTCTCCATCTTGAAAGGTCCTCCTGCAGAATCTTGTTTGAGGTGGAAAGGTCGATAATTAGACTGAACTTTCCACCTTTTTTAGGAACCAGCAAAATCCAGGAGTAGAAAGCTGGAGACTGGTAATTTAACACCCTCTCTGCTGCAACCTTCTGGTGAAGGGTGTGCACCTCTTCCTTTAATCACATCAGATTCAACTGGTGGAACCACACAGGGGTCCTTACCAGAGAAGGAAGCTTCTCCGAAATGAAGCCAGTATGCTCCATTTATGATTTAAAGGACCCATCCATCATCTGCTTCACCAAGCCTCTAAAAGGAGGGATAGTCTGGTACCTACAGGAATCAATGGACACATGACAGGAGAGGTCTGAATTGAGGTCGCTTTTTGGACTGGGGCTGCATGGCTCTGAAGAACCAGTTTCCATAGGCCAGGAGCAGATGTGAGGGACCAATGTTGCTGGTCCCTCAGGTCCTGGAAAGCCACAAACAGAATGAGACCTCTGAAGAGGGGCTCTGCCTCCAGGGGAGAAGCCTGCAGACAGTTCATACTGTGCTCCAGTAAGAAGATTGGAAGTATCCAAAGAAATATCCCTGCAGAGACAGAGAAACTCCACTGATAATGCCATGGACATAGACAAGGCATGTTGAGATGTCTTGGCTACTGCCTCCAGCAAACACTGAAGTGCGGCTGGTGACAGAGTTTAAAGACGGCAGCCAAAGAAAGATCAACATATGAGGCTATGGTGACCAGTGACCTAGCCTTAAACTCTAAGGCCTCTAGTATCTTGACTGGAAGGTGGCCACAGGTCCCCAAGGAAATACCCACTTGTGATGCTCCGGCGTCCAAGGTGGAAGGTGTAAGGGGCCAGGCAGGAGTGTAAACCCTGATAGCTGGAAGCAGAGGGAACGTAGATGGGAGGATTGACCACCCCTTATGCTACCTAGCAAACTCCTGACTTTTACAAAATCATTGAGAAAGCTCCTTGACCATGGCCAAGTGGGGGAGCAAGAGAAGATCTGTGCGGGAGGCAGCCCCAGAGAGTCTCTCCAAACTAGAGAGAGTTTTTGTGTCCTCCAAACCTGAAGGATGGGGACACAAATCCAGAGGTAGAAGACAGTAAACTTCATTGACTGCCCGCCTTGACAAAGGACCAAATCTCTTCCTCCTCCACTGCCTGAAATGATGTTTTGGAAGGTGGAAGGGAACCAGAAGGGATCGGTGCCACATCAGCCGGTTCTGCATGAAACTCATGAGAGTCCACGAGGACTGACAGAACATCTTCGTCCTGCTCTCGCTACTGTGTGGCAGGAGTTTGTGGCCAAGTGTCACTCTGTTTCTGGGGAGACCTGGAAGGTAAGGGTCATCATGTAACTCCTCACGCAGAATGAAGTCACTGTCCCTAGTGGCAGAGTCAGCAGGAGGGCCAAAGAACTTCTCAACCTCATACCTGCCAAATTCCCAGATAGTGTTGGGGGGTTTTGGAGACTCAAAAAGTGTGTTTTGAGGTCCCAAGGAGAGCCAGTACACATGACCCAAAAAAGCGATGTCGTCCAATTAAGAATAAGTTATCTTTTCATAGAAGATTATAGAAAATTACTGGAAATTCAAATTTGATATAAAAAAACCAAAGAAAATAACATATCTATTTTCTTTCAAGCATCTGATACACTAACATAACGAAAAACAGTTGGTAGACTTAGCATTGTCCAATACCATCACCACACACATACACATACATGTGCAAACACTCACATAATCACAACCAGACAGACATTAACAAGAAAAAAACAGTTGGTAGATTTAGCATTGTCCAATACCATCACCACACACATACACATACATGTGCAAACACTCACATAATCACAACCAGATAGACATTAACAAGAAAAAAAACATACCAAGTTTGTCCTTAAAATCCATTGGACAGTGGAATATTTTCTTAATCAGATGCAGTCTTTGCTACTCTCAAAAGTTCAGTAGGGGCTTTGAAGGTAATGCAAGTGTCATTTGTGTTCATCTTTGCACTCATTAATGACTGGATGGTACTCCTGTTCAAACTTCCCCGAAGAGCTTGCTGAATTTTTCTCATCATAGAAAATGATCTTTCTGCATCTGCATGGCTGTGAGTGTCAAATATGCTGGGTGGTATTGCTATGTCAATGGATGTTGTACAGTCCAGGATGGCTAATGTTGATATGGTATTTGCAGTGTGTGCAAGAAATTAAATGCTCCCCCTTGCTGCTGCACTTTACAAAGTCAAACTCCATCCAGGAGTTCTGAAATTTAGTTTTGCTGGGCTTTGCTCCTTTGCAGATAGCTCATCCTTCCCTGAATCTGAGCTGAATTTTGACATTTTGCCTTCAAGAATGAATCACACTTGTACACTATTCTGACTACTGAAATAATTGTGTTTTGTGTTTTATATATGGATTGAAATCTGAGTTCAAAGAATGATTCTGCTTATCATGAACTTGCCAATAATCTTTAATAAAGATAGCTCAAACATTCTCATTCAAGGCAATGATGTGTAGTAACTTTTGTTCTTCAACATGCATCTCTTTGATTTACCTATAACTTCAAATGAATTGGATTGGTCCGCTTTACCTATGCAAATTAGCCTAATGGGCTCTCCCACAACAGTCTTCAAAGGATTTAACACAGTTTCAGCCTAGCTCTTCTCAGCCAATTAAGTAATTTGTGAAAAGGTGGTTGCTTATATGTGACCACCTTACCTTTTAATTGCCTCTATGATAATAAGCTGTATAAACTGCCCCAAGGATAGTTTTACATGGGTTCTAAGTAGGACTGTTTACTGTTTATACAGACTACATGTACATGCTAGGGACATATATATAACTGCAGTGGTGGCCATAAAATCTCTTTCTCTTTCTCTGTTTATTTTTTTTCCCAAAGATTACTTAAAATCATGTTTTTTAAAACATGAGAGTGTCCAGGGGTTTGGAAGTAAACAATCGTGTTTTTCACATGACACATCGTGTTGTAGCAGGTAGGCAATCTTCCTGGGTCATTTGGGAGAAAAGGGACTGCCTCCCTCCCTCTTTTTAGTCTCCACTTTGTAAGAGGATGACATTAGTACATAGACCGCAACATTGACTTCTCTATTATGAGGTAAAGGCCCTGAAGTCCATGGCTGCATGAAAGAGGAGGACTAATTATTTCCCTGTATTGGATGACCAGACATCCCATAGGGATTGAGGGGGATTATAGGAAAGGGGGGTGGGGGTGGCCGATCTGATCACCTTCCCTAGTCTGGCACTGGAATGCTGACTCCCAGTCCCTAGTGGAAAATAACAGTAGTGTGGCAAGAGGGGGTCTCGACCTGATCCCTACCCCCATAGCGAGGGCGTTCCAATAACCGGTGTCTGGTACTCATGGACCAGTGACTGGTGACCAGTGCACGGGCCTGCTGACCAGTGCCTTGGTCAACACCACTGACTGATAACTGGTCAGGTGAGTCTGATCCATAGGAAGGTCCTTCCTCAGATCTTATATACTTGGATCATAGCTCTTCTCTTACAGAGTGACTCAATCCTGTCACCACTAATGGGTTTATAGTTCCGAGAGAGTGCTGCTCCTCCCTCAGGGCAGCGAGGGGGGGGGTGCAACTCATTGTGGGAATGGAGAGGGTGATGCTCCCCACTCACTGGGGCTGCAACTTGTCTCTGCCCTGTAAGAATGGAGAGAATGCTACTCCTCCCTCACAGAAGGGCGTGACTCACTCTCTGACCACTCATTTCCTCCCTTGGGAGGTGCCCCATGTGCCTTATGCATCTCCCAAGAGACTGATCCAATTCTCCTCTGTGACTTGAGATTTCAGCGATGAAAAACTATGAAAATTCTGACAAAGAAGAGGAAGGCCCCTTCTTCCTCCATTTATATGTCCTCCTGATTTCAGTGCAGTCCCAAACCTCGTCTGATCATAGACAAAAAAAAGAACCCTCCCCTGACCTTTTACAACCCTCCCCCGACCTCCCCTGACCTTTTACAACTGGTACATGCCAGGCAGGTGGGTGGATGTTCCAAGGGGCTTTCTTGTGCTTACATTTACCCCCAGTTTGTTTCTTAGACATTGCTGAAAAGAAAACTTCTGAAAACAAGAACAATAATCTTGTATAAAGAATATAATCTATGAAAACTGCATGGAACAAGAAATCAATGTAAATTATTACAGCAATATTGTACCTGCCTTGGAGTCTCTTATCAATAAGAATTAAAACAACAATACTGATGTTTCAATCACTATGATGTCAACAATACTTATTTCTGAGTACTGGAGATGAAAAGCAAAAAAACCAGCAAGGTAATATGACAAAAATACAAAGGAATACTATCCTTCACTGACTATAATAAACAAAAAGGATGTGTGTATCAATAAACACACAATTTATATGAATGCTGGTGTAAGACCCTCTTCCTTGAGTAAAACTCTGCATAAAAAAATAACTAAATGGAAAATCAATTCCCAATGATACATACTCATTAAATTTAATGAGAGGGAGGTCACAACCCAATCCAACAAAGAAAGGAATAACTACCCAAAGTCCAGAACCTAAAGTGAAGGTTGTAAATAATCGTACATGTAACCTAAAAAAAACCCCCTCTCAACAGAGCTAATTCTGACTAAGGAATAATACCTAACTGAGAGTAAATACACTCAATAAATATGATAAACATATTCAAAATGCCAAAATTGCAAAGTATAATGTGAAATGAAGACAATTTCTGAAGAGCATAGAACACACCACTAAACAATGGATTGTCCAGAAAAATGATGAGAACAACTGCACATGGACCAGTGATGCAAGGTCGACTGTCAGAAATTTCTGGAAGTCACCCTTTGTGACCATGAATTTTCATCATACGGACAAGGGTAATTTCTGTCCCCAAAAGAGTAAGCTATGCAATAGCAACAGAAAACGTATTACTGATATTAAATTTCAATACAATCCTCCAATCCCCAAATACCCCTTTTTATTTAAATTTCCCCATAAATATACCCCCCCCCCAAAAAAAATGATTACACATTTACACAAACCACATATCTTGCCTAAACCTTTCAATAAAATCCTCCAACTAGTGTATGAGAAGTGATGACAAAAAAATTCCCAAACTTTTTTGAGAAATTTATGCAAAAATGAGCCAGAGGATACAAGTAAACCATTACTGTGAATCAACACCAACCACATATCTATCCAACAAACTTTCAATAAAATCCTCCAACCAGTGTTGGAGAAACAATGATGAGCTGAGTTCTCAATGACAGTCTCAATTTTGACAAATTTGTCAACAAATTTCAGCAAAAATGAGCCAGCCCTGAGGAAAAAGTAAAACCTTATTGTACATCTGCTCCAACCATCTTGCCTACAAAGTTTCATTACAATCCACCAAGCAGTGTTGTAGGAGAACCAATGACAAGCTTTGTCATGGATGGATAGACAGACAGACAATGAGACAGACACATGGGGGATAATGTCAATATCCCCCTCTTCGCAGAAGTGTGGAAAAAATAATGCAAGAGGACCTATATGGAATTTTGGGGACAAATATAAATGTGCCTTCATCCCCCACACCCCACCTTGCAAAAATATTTAACAACCATGCAGAATTACCAATTGTAGCTATTTACTCCTGAAAATTATTATCCCCAATTAATCAAATACTTTCCAAAAGAGATAGGCTCAGACACCACTTCAAATTAATAAGGAACAAGAGTTCCTCAAAGAGACTGACGCATCTACTGACCAAATAGAATTTCCATGAATTCAAGCTGAGACCATTTCTTCTTTTTAGCTGCCAAGTGTTTCAACCATCTCTGACATTTTTGAGTAAATAACAATATTTTCAAATTAGCCACTGTGGCTGCCATATTGGATGCAAGATTAGCACTATTTTTATTTACGACCTACAAGACATTATTAGAAGTCTTTTAATGAAAACCCCATGTGAACATGACCATCCATTCTGGAGGAGTGGTGATACCAAGATTTTCAAGATGGCCACCAGGGTGGCCATATCAGATGTCAGATTGGCATAATTTTCATTTAGGCCCTACTAGACATATATATGACTTGGAATTTCATTTAGGACTAGTAGCCAAAAGATTTTCAATATGGCTGCCATGGTGGCCATATTTGATGTCTCATCGGCACCATTTTCATTTAGGAGCATCTATATATCATAAGAAGTCTATCCATTTAGGAGAAGTGGCATTAACAAGATTTTCAAGATAGCAGTCAGGTGGCCATACTGGATGTCTGAGTGGCACCATTTTCATTTAAGACCAAGTAAACAATGTTAAAAATCTTTTCATGAAAACCCTTAGGTTGATATGACCACCCATTCAACAGCAGTAGCAATAACAAATTTTTATGGTGGACACTATGATAGCCATGTCCATTCAGTACCATTTTCATTTAGGATGTACTAGACATCAAATGAAATCTTCTGGTATAAACCCCATGTCAATATGACCATCCTTTCAGGAGAGTAGCAATAACAAGATTTTCACGATAGCCTCTGTGATGGTCATATTTGATGTCAACTGGCACCATTTTCACTTAGAACCAACTAATCTTTACAAGAAGTCTTCTTGTGAAAACCCCATGGTGATATGACTTTCTATTCAGAAGGAGTAACAATAACAAGATTTTCAAGATTGGATGTCTAATTGATACCATTTTCATTTAGGAAGACTAGATCATGGAATGCATGTGTGTGTAAAGTTTCAAGGCAATCCTCCAAGTAGTTTAGAAGAAGTAGCAATAACAAATTTGTGCTAATGGATGGATGGACAACAGTCCATCCCATAAGATATTCTGGTCTATGACCAGTTGAGCCAAAAACCATTGCTTACATCTCAGTTAAATATTTTTTTAAGAAACAAATCTAAAAAGCAAACAAAAACTGATATAACTTGCAAAAATCATTTAACTGACAGAAAAATTGAATCAGGATATTGTATAATTTGCAGCAAAGCTAAAGTAAATCAAATATATTCATGCCCAGGGCCCCTCTTAATTTAAATCGATACCCTCCCATATTCTAATGAGTTGCCCATTGGGTTTGTCAAAATAAAGTGTTGTCTAATTTGCCTGATGAAACCTTGAGCTCACCAATGAAAAATGCAGCATTTTCATTTTGAAGTTCTCAAAAGACACAGGTAAATTATTAATATTCAGCCACTTACTGGGGCTCCATTTGTAGATCCCTCCACCTTATCACAGAGAATCATCTGATTAATAGTATCAAAAGCTATAAACTTTGTGTACAAAGCGAAGCACATGACCAATGAATGGGGAACAATACTACATCTGTTCTCCATATCTCATTGGTTACGTATAATTAGCACTCACTTGTCCTGCATGAATAATAATGAGTCTCCTGCTCATGCTAGCTTGCTAATGTATCACTGGTTAAATATAGAGAGTGGTACCTATGCATTTGTTTGACAATTAGGCTAAGCCTCTAATACATACACGCTATCAGTACAGTAACTTGACCTGGGTGCTTGTATCGCATAGAGTTCGATAGTAAAAGAAATTCAGACCTTGTGAGACCTGAAGGATTGAGAGTAATCCAATGTATTTCTTCTATTAAACAAGACATGATACAAACAGCCAGATGAAGTTACAGGTACTGTACTGATGATGAGTTTATTACCAGTATATACCCTAAATCCTTTCTTCATAATGAAAATAAAACTTTCTGTATTTTTGTTGTTCTACTTTTACCATGATTCCATCCATCTACTCACATTGTACACTGCATCTAAAAATAGCATAACTGTAGTAGTTCCTTCCAGTGACCGTTCAATTGGGACATCCTCAGCCTTTCCCATCAAGAAAGAAGTCTTTTAGTGAAAAACACATGTTGATATGACCATCCTTTCAGGAAAAGCAGCTTTAACAAGATTTTTAAGATGGCCACAGTACTAACTGTATTTTGATAGTTGCAATACTTTCAACCAGCAAATATCAAACAAATTTCAATGTTCACTAACTGTATTGTGAAATGAAAATTTAAACACACTTCTAAACTATCACTAGCAAAATATTTCTACTTCATTTTTCTTTCATTTAGCAATTTACTGGCATATCAATATTGTAACTATCAAAATGTTTGCTTGCTAGTGTCAATTTCAAGCCCTGATTTAACTAGCAGACAAATTTAATAAGGATATTATATAATTTACAGCAAAGCTAACATAAAACCAATAACCCGATGCCAGAAACCTCTCTAAATCAAGATTGGGCCCCTCTTGTATTCTAATTGAGTTGCCCATCGGGCTTGTCAATAAAAGTGTTGTATTATTTGCCTGAAAGAAACCTTTAGTGCACCAATGAAATGCGGCATTTTCATTTCGAAGTTCTTGAAAGACACTGGTAAATTATTAATATTCTGCCCCCTGCTAGGGCTCCATTTGTAGGTCCTTCCATCTTATCATGGAGAATTGTCTGATTAATTGTATTAAAAGCTATAAACTTTGTGTAAAAAAGCGAAGCACACGACCAATGAATGGGGAACAGTACTATTTCTGTTCTCCATATTTCATTGGTTATATATAATTAGTGCTCACTTGTCCTGCATGAATAATAATCAGTTGTCCCTTGCTCACACTGACTTGGTAATGCATCACTGGTTAAATCTTGCTCACACTGACTTGGTAATGCATCACTGGTTAAATCTTGCTCACACTGACTTGGTAATGCATCACTGGTTAAATCTTGCTCACACTGACTTGGTAATGCATCACTGGTTAAATCTTGCTCACACTGACTTGGTAATGCATCACTGGTTAAATCTTGCTCACACTGACTTGGTAATGCATCACTGGTTAAACCTTGCTCACACTGACTTGGTAATGCATCGCTGGTTAAATATATTGAGCAGTACCTATAAAATTGTTTGCCAATTAAGCTAAGCTAGAGCAGTACCTATGTAATTGTTTGACAAATAAAGTAAGCTAGAGAATCAGCAAACTATAAAAGACGTCAATACTTAAAGGCTATCAGTACAGTAACTTAATCTGGTTGCTTGTATCATATCGAGTTTAATAATGGAATAAAATCAGGACCTCTCGAGACCCAAAGGGTCAAGTGTGATCCGATGTCCTTCCGCTATAAAACAAGATGTGATACAAGCACTGAGATCAAGCTATTGTACTGATGAAGAGTTCATTATATACCCTAAACAATTTTTTCATAATAAAATGACAACTTCTTATGTTGTTGTTCTCTTACTATGGTTCCATCCATCTACTCAGATTGTACATTGCTTGAAATATAGTGTAACTGTCATAGTCCCTTCATACAACCATTCAATTGGAACATCCTTGGCCTTTTCCATCAAGCCGAGAAAGAAACCTCGGTTCTAATTCACCGAAATTGAGAACTATATTCTGAACTACTTTTGTTCACATGGCACGATATGGCAGTTGTAGGAGAGTCACAATCAGAACATTTGTCAGCCTTTTCTGTTGCAACAAGTGGTGCACTCCACAGAATGCTAATCACCAATCCCATAAAATGTATGTGTATTCCTACTACTACATCCTAGGTTATTTCTTGACCCGACAGAAATGGCAGAGCGATGTTTTGATTGGTAACCATTGTTAACTTATGTCATCACTGACAGTGAGGAAATGTCAATCTGTACCAGCATTCACAGCTTCTAGGTCGATCCTACATATCATATCCTGAATGTATGCCAATAGCTATCATTATCTGCCATTCAGACCACCTCAGAAGTTGAAAATGCATCAAATTATTTTTGTATTCAAAACTGCTCTGTCAATCCAATGACAGAAGGAGCCAAGTTGGTCTGAATAGATTGTAGTTTCTTTTTTTTTTTGCACAGAACTTTACAGCAAACAAATGTATGATTTTTCTCCAAATTACTAAGTTCACAACATCTGTGGCATACTTTTGTTTTGCAGAAATAGCTGAGGTGGTCTAAATGCTGTATCAGACATGCATCTGATACAAGGTTTAAGATCAGCCTTGTGAAAGGTAGCCTTTATCATGAGTTGTATAATCATGGTATATAATAAAATGTTTTTCACCCTAAAGGAACTGAGATAATTACACTGTATTTGAATCCATTTTTAGTAATCCATTTTTAGTTCAAAGAGTTGGCAGCTGCTTGTTTTATTGATATATGCAGTGAGTGTTTTTTTTGTAATTGTGACACATCACAGTAATATGATATGAACTAATTACAAAACTTGAAGTTAATGTTTTTACTGATTAATATAAGAAAAGACCAATGCCTCTCATCAAACTTCATTTCTGTTTTCAACTTTGATCAAAAAACATGTGGAGATGTTTCCAGTGTTCAGAAAATAAAACTACCAAGTAATGGTTTATATCAGGACCTGGAGAAAACATTGCTTTTAAGTAAATCAAATCAAATCAAAATATTAGCAGACAAGGTCACGCACAAATTTTCCTTAAGTTCACATAGAAAATAGTTGATTTAAAGCATTTACAAAAAATTAAAATTAAAGTATAGTAAAACAAGAGTCCCTTGAAGGCACTGGTGCTCTACTGTTCGGAAAGAATCTCCTAGAATTCAAGATAAGACAATTTCTTCTTATTAACTGCTCAGTGTTTAAACCATTTCTGATATTCTTGAGCTACAAGATTTTCAAATTAGACACTGTGGCAGGCATATTGGATGTAAGATCTGCACCATTTTCATTTTGGACAAACAAGACACCATTAGATGATTTTTGGTGAAAACCACATGCCAATATGAACATCCACTCAGGAGAATTAGCGACAAGATTTTCCATATGTTCATTGTGGCAGCCATACTGGATGTCTGCAGGGCACCATTTCCATTTAGGGCCAACTAGATATCAGAAGAAGTCTTTTGGTGAAAACCCTATGTTGATATGATCATCTATTCGTGAGGAAAAGCAATAACAACATCTTCAAGATGGCCACCATGGTGGCCATATTGGATGTCAGATCAGCATCATTTTCATTCAGGACCAACTAAACACCATAATAAGTCTTCTGGTGAAAACCCCATGTTGATATGGCTTTCCATTTAGGAGGAGTACCAACAAAAAGATTTTCAAGATGGCCATATATGAGGTCAGGTTGGCAGCACTTTCATTCAAGACCAACTAGACATTATAAGAAGTCTTCTGATGAAAACCCTATGTCAATATGACTTTCCATTTAGGAGTAGTGACAAGAAGATTTTCAAGATGGCAGCCATATTTGAGGTCAGATCAGCATTATTTGATTCAGCACCAGCTAGATATCATAGACTTCTGTTGAAAACCCCATGTTGATATGACTTTCCATTCAGAAATATCAATAACATGATTTTCAAGATGGAGGTGAAAACCTCATGCCAATATGAACATCCATTCAGGAGAATTAGTGACAAGATTTTCCAGATGTTCATTGTGGCAGCCATACTGGATGTCAGATTTGAACCGTTTTCATTTATGACCAACAAGACATCATAAGAAATCTTCTGGTGAAAACCTCACGTTAATATTACTTCCCATTCTGAAGTAGCGATAACAAGATTTTCAAGCTGGCTGCCATGATGGCCACATAGGATGTCAGATCAGCACCATTTTCATTTAAACATATATCATAAGAAAAGTCTCTTATTGAAAAACCCCATGTTGATATAATCATCCATTCAGGAGGAGTAGCAACAAGACTTCATGAGGGCAGCTGTGGTGGCCATGTTGGATGTCTGAGCAGCACTATTTTCATTTAGGATATACTGTATTTACTCACGTATAATCTGATACCAACTGCAAACTGCATAGACCCAGATCTGCCATTGCACAATGCGCTGGCACATCTGGATATATGGTGCTTGTAAGGACTAATCAGTAGAACACACAACATAGACCCTGATCTGCTGGTGCATTATGTGATGGCCTATCAGGCTGTATGTTGTTTTGCATTTGGACCTGGATTATATGCGAGTATATACAGTACTAGACTTGGGATGAATGTGTATGTATAGTTTGCATTTGGACCTGGATTATATGCGAGTATATACAGTACTAGACTTGGGATGAATGTGTATGTATAGTTTCATTTGGACCTGGATTATATGCGAGTATATACAGTACTAGACTTGGGATGAATGTGTATGTATAGTTTCATTTGGACCTGGATTATATGCGAGTATATACAGTACTAGACTTGGGATGAATGTGTATGTATAGTTTCATGGCAATCCTGAATGTAAGTTAGGAGAAGAAGTGATAACAAACTTGTTCTAACGGACAAATGGACAGATGTTGGACAATGGTCAACAGGCCAGCCCTTAAGTTCTTCTGGTCTATGAATAGTTGGGCTAAAAATATGGCCCTGTCAGGCAAGTGGATTTTGAGTCTATGCAATTGATTTTTTTAAAGCCACTTGCCCTGGGCCTGTGTCTGAAAAGAAATGTAATTGCACACTGTACACCTTAAAAGTTACAGAGCATGCCAATATGATTAAAACTGAGATCTGCTCTTGTAGATCATGTAGGTCACTGATACAAGGTCATGTTCTGTTGACTTTCTGATTCAAGAATCAAACTAAAGCTTAATAATTTGTGAAACTGGAAAACATCATTTTAAACATTCCATTATTAACACAAAATGCAATACATTGTATGATAGGTAACTCAAATAAGTGAAGCAAGAATTTGAAAGGTCACTAACACATGAACGGTACCTGTCAGATCTTCAATATGTCCAAGATCTCACTCTTAATAAGATTGAAGAGCATGTACACAAAAACATGGTTAAAAGATCGCTTAACTTGTTGCGATATTCATCTTTTAAGTATTAAAATATAGTGCGGAATATGCATTTGTCTATGGGTGATGTATGATCAAGTAAATTTTAATCACAACATCTCTTACAGTACATTCAAAAGTTTTACAGCAGAAACAAATATTTTACACAAATGATTCCATACTCCTCACGGGGCTTACCTCCCTTTGGAAGGATAACACCACTGCCACAACACTGTAAATTTGGTGGGAAAATCCCACCTGGAGAAAATGGTATGCTTTGATAACTGCATCACATTCAATTTATACTGCTTTTTCTGCTGTATTTTCTCATCAATGGCTTTTAAGCAGAATAAGAAGATTTTGCCTAACAAGTATTAGGAAAGAGTCAGGAATTCTTTACTTGCAGAGATGGGGCACAGGGCTGACAACATTACAATGCAGCACATGGCAGACATCAAAATATATCAATAACATCACAATGACACACGTCAGCCACCATACATAGTTTGGTTTTTATCACTGTGATGAGAAAAAGATCAAATGAAGCCAATATGCTCATGTACGAATGCACTGAGACAAAGGACAAAGGTTTAGATGACCAAGGGGTCATTTACAGCCTTTATGGCAGTGATATATTCTGAAAAAGTATGGGCTGTGAGGAGTGTGAAATGTTTCATCTAATTATATTCATCATAATGTCTATTTTAGTAATTTTCCTTAAATAACCCTAAAAATTGAAATGTAAGCTGACCTCAAAAGTAAGCCATCCTCAAAAATAGGCCATCCAAATCCTAATTTTCCCCCTCAAAAACAAACCCTCTTGAAAATAAGCCAATCAAAAATCCCTCATGAATAATATAAGCCACAGTATATTTTTGAGTTTTTAGGGTATCTCTTGCTGTGGCCTTGACTTACATGCAAGACATGGCTGAGATATGTGACACACTATCTACTGATAAAGTACGTATTGGCATAAAGGTTCAAACAAAATTTCAGTTGAATATCTCTTACCATTTATAAGTTATCATGTGGACAGAAACTTTAATAGTAGACAAAGTGTCTAAACATTAATATATTTAACATTATAAGATGTCTAAACATTAATATATTCAACATTATAAGATGTAAATACAAAAGTTCATGCACTATCATGATTAGGCAAAAACAAAAAATATGTGTTCATGGTTCTGGTAATGGTGTGAACAAAAATAGAATAGGAAGGTCAGTACTATTTTTTGTCTTACTTTTATGTATCCTACTCGTGTTAGTTCCAGTCACAGTTTCAAATCGAAAGTTACCGGTTTGAATGTGAACAACTGGGCATGGTCAGTACCAATGTTTTCTTTTTGGTTATGTGATAAAATAAGGTAGGTCAGGTTACTGGAACCACACATTTTTGAGTGGGGCCTTAGAACAACCAAATTTATTAATTTCTCAAAATTAACGTAAGTGACAGCACCTTCTTTCCTCTGAAATAAGAAGAGAGGGTTCAGAAGAAAAACAAATTGACATTATTTTCATACAATTGGTTCAAAGTACATGTAGTAGTTATAAATTTCTCTTACCATCATTAAGTTGGTTTTATGGGACAAGTTACTTGACATGTGTTTGCTTTATTGCATTTTATAGTGTGCGGAGTCAAGTACATTTAGTGCACTTGAATCATACAGAAAGGAAAACAACAGACAATTGAAGATACATGAATACAAGTTACAATGTGCATGTGAAGAGTTTTATCTTTTGTTCTCTATATTTAATTCTCATCAATTTCTATCCAAATGTTGATCTGAACTACTATACAGCTTGATTCTAGCTAACAAAAACTTAATTCAAATAAAGTTAACTGTTTATCTCTGAACTACCACCAGCATTAAAGCTCCAAGTATTTGTACATACATGTATGTATGTATATTTTCCCATATCTAAGTATACCTAATTTATACTAGACTTGTAAAGCAAGCTAGCAAATAAACATATCCCTGTACAGTGACCATGACATGCCAGTGATAAAGTGTTTCTACACTTCCTGACCAGTCTTTAATCTTGTGATATATTACATCTGGAAGTTAATAATTAATCATTACAAATATATCTGACCAAAATGCAAATACCATCTATACTCGTGTATAAGCCGATACCAACTGCAAACTGTATAGACCCAGATGTGCTGGTGCATAATGCGCCAGCAGATCAGGGTCTATGTTGTTTGCATTTGGACCCAGCTTATACGCTAGTATATATGGTACCTATCTAAACTGTTGAGGTGCTCTGAATGAAGAGACATCTAATAACAAACATGCAGTATACATATGTATCTGGGGTCAGAATTAAATCATTACTACCATTCAAACCATGCTAACCTCTATGGAGTATACAAGCATCTGCTTTCATTTTGTCTCAATGAAAAAATGCGGAGATTTTTATGATTTCTGTCTGATTTTTCTTAATTACTTACCTGATATTCTTATAAAATAATTTGCTTAATAATTATGCTGATAATGTTACATCTTCCCTTGCAATAAGCTGGAATGTACATGTACATGTGAATAGACCTGAAAAAAGATTTGAAAATTAATTTCAATTGGAAGTTTTTCCAACATGAATGTTTAGCAAAACTTCAAACCCTTCTATTCCATCAGGAGACCCTGAAGAAAACTGATGCTGTAAAGTCTGTAAAAAAAAATGCAAAACCTGTTACTATTTGAGCATGGAAAAATTATTGAGAAGAGTAATTTTATTTTTATGTATAAAATCTATATTTCTGGTTTTCTCAAGATTGGAATGTTAAAACCTTTGAACACTTGTTTTAATACTTTAAAATGCTTTAAGTTAAACAAGAAAGGTCACAATATGCATATCAAGCCCACAAATGAAGTAGTGCTATAAAACGTGACCTTAACCACAAGGTCAAAGGTTGAGTGAGAATGTCACTGAATGCTTTGTCATAGCTTCATAATGTTTCATCTGAATTATGAACAGAATCCATCAAGGGTTTTAGGAAATATAAGCACACAAAAAAACTTTAACTGAAACTTTCCTGAAAATGTTATATGACTGTGACCTTGACCCATGGTCAAAGGAGCCAGCAAGCATGTTGCAGAATGAATTGTCTTAGCTAATGCTTCATGCCAAGTGTGATAAGAATCTATTAAAGGTTTTAGAAAATATACGCTAATGGAAAACCTTAACTAAATCCTTAACAAATTGTTGACGATGCCAATACCATCGGAAAAATGACAGATATATCTCACTTCACACTAAAGCTCATTCTACAATACAACTTCCTCAAACAACAGAAAATGTGAATCGCTGACGGTTTGGTTTGGTTTGGTTTGATTTGGTTTGGTTTGGTTTGGTTTTTTAATGGCACAGCAACACTTTTAAGGTTATATCATGCCAAATCAATTAAAACAAAGTGCCTTGCCCGAAGACAAACTATTGTAGCCAATCAAGGTAGATCCGAGTCTGGGAAATGAACCTGCACCCTTCTGGTCACGAGTTACAAGTCCAATGCCTTAACCAAAGTGCCACTGCTGTTTGAATCACTGTAAAATATTAATTAATTCTCTTGCAGGTGTTGATATTTCCAATGTAAAACTTGTGATTGGCCTCAGCATTGGAACTGTAATCAATGTGTGTCATAAAAACGCACAGGTTATTATTTCCATGCATCAGAAATGGGTCACATTTAAATTCCAAACATCAAAACCCGAGGGTATGCATCTATTGAGAACCAATCAACATCTTAAATTTAAATCATATTAAGTTGGCAAATCCAAGCCGAGGCCTTTAAAAAAATTAACTTCATATAAATGCACTTCCAAATTTGAAGTTGGTATTAAAAAAAACTGGGCAATATAAGGATAATTATGTTTTTATTGCATGGAAAAGTAAGTCATTTAATATGGAAAGATTTTTTGCTGGGCAAGTTGATTTTGTTGTGAGATAAGCAAAATTTGTTTTTACTTGTTTGGTGGACAAAAAAGAAAAACATACATTTTTTCCAGTCCTAAGCCTTTCCTTTTGCTGAACCAATATAGGTGTGTATGTATTTTTGTATGAACTCTGATCATCATATATCAGGGCATTCCTTAAAACTGGAAGTAGCTGGTGAAGATTCCAAAGTAATGGGAGTTTAGGCATTCTCCCCCAATAGGGGCACAGAGGGCAGCAACCAGTAGCTAGTTGCTCTGGCAGATTTAAGCTGATAAACTACCTGGTTACCTTAGGGAATGCCCTGCATATATATATTAACTTAACTTGTTGACTGCCTGCTAGGTTGATGAAAATGATAATATGCACATCTGATATCCTCTTGGTTTTACATCATTTAAAACACCTATGAAACTTCACCTCATACATCATAAGGAAAGATCAACAAAATAATATTGCTACAAATGTTAAAATTCAATAATTCTATTCAATACAATACCAAATCATATCTATGAGAAAGTCATATCTATATATGTTTACGGTTTAAAAGCACATCAGCACAATACTAGCTATATAGTGACAATTAAAAGTTCAGTTTTGAAAATCTAGAGTTAAAGAACTAAAAAACATACTTTAGGAAGATAAAAACTTTCAAATAAATATAAACATGTAATACTATTAGAAAAAAGTAACGATGTTACAATTCTATAAAATGTATATAAAATAGAAAATAAAGATAACAAATAAAAATTCCTTAAATAAAGGGTCAAAACTTGTTATATCAATCACATTCCCTCAAAAAAGTCCAAGATTTTTTCACTGGTGGTAAATCATCGTAAGTTTCTTATTTGAGTTCACATCAAAATACTTCTGTCTCATAAGGTGGAATTCAAAACACTCCACAAGAATATATCCCACTAATAGTAGACACTGACAAGGTCGATGAGAAAGTCATCCTCCAGTCAAGGAGACTTAGGCTTGCATCATTCATATATGACTAATAGTTGTAGGTTTTCAAGGGCATAAAAATCATTGGCGATGTTCAATATCTTATAGCATAATATTGATGTGCTTTAATTGTTTGTCCAAGATAAATCTTTTATATCTATAACACCCTCCAAAACGTAAAACAAAATCTGTATAATACCGTCCAAAAAGTCAAACAAAGTCTGTATAATCCTGTCCAAAAAGTCAAACAAAGTCTGTATAATACTGTCCAAAAAGTCAAACAAAGTCTGTATAACACCGTCCAAAAAGTAAAACAAAGTCTGTATAACACCGTCCAAAAAGTAAAACAGTCTGTATAACACGGTCCAAAAAGTAAAACAAAGTCTGTATAATATCATCTAAAAAGTGAAACAAAGTCTGTATAATACTGTCCAAAAAGTAAAACAAAGTCTGTATAATACTGTCCAAAAAGTAAAACAAAGTCTGTATAACACTGTCCAAAAAAGTAAAACAAAGTCTGAACAATACTGTCCAAAAAGAAAGACAAAGTCTGTATAATACTGTCCAAAAAGTAAATCAAAGTCTGTATAACACCATCCAAAAAGTAAAACAAAGTCTGTATAACACTGTCCAAAAAAGTAAAACAGTCTGTACAATACTGTCCAAAAAGTAAAACAAAGTCTGTATAATACTGTCCAAAAAGTGAAACAAAGTCTGTATAACACTATCCAAAAAGTAAAACAAAGTCTGTATAACACCGTCCAAAAAGTAAAACCAAGTTTTTATAATATCGTCCAAAAAGTAAAACAAAGTCTGTATAATACTGTCCAAAAAGTAAAACAAAGTCTGTATAACACTATCCAAAAAGTAAAACAAAGTCTGTATAACACCGTCCAAAAAGTAAAACCAAGTTTGTATAATATCGTCCAAAAAGTAAAACAAAGTCTGTATAACACCATCCAAAAAGTAAAAAAGTCTGTATAACACCATCCAAAAAGTAAAACAAAGTCTGTATAATACTGAAAATGACACAATTACTTTCATTGTATCTATAAAATCCTGGCAGGTCTTAATGCTCAATGGAGTTCTTTGACAAAATGGAGTGAATGGAATATCCGCATGCGAAATGGAATCATAAAAATAATCTTGTTTTTTTGTATACCTTTGAAATTAATAACATAAATATAAATATTGTGTTTGCTATAATTATAATCAAGATATTGTAATAATTTACATGTTTTGATCATATTGCCTCAAATGAGAATAAGGGTTATTTTTGGCAAAAAGGACATTCCTTATACAAAAACGACTCATTACGTAAATGTAAATGCAGAATGGAATCATTGTAAACTATACCTTTTTTGTCATTTTTCCAACTATTTAGTGCTATTTTACTTTAATCTTCATGCAAACATTGGTTTATTGGATTGTTTAAGGTAAAAAGCAGTCATCACTTTCAATGCTGTCACATATGAATTTGTGTTGCAAACAGAAAAATTGACATGTGAAATGAATCATTCACATATAATAGTTGCTGATTCTTAAGTTATTCAATCAGTAAAATCATCAACTTTAAAAAATATTTTCGTTATTTAAGTTATAATTATTTTATTTCAAGTTTTTCCTAACTGTTAAAAATGTAAATTCATAATGCAAAATGGAATTTCGATATAATGCTTTAAATTATTATTTTAAACTAAGTCTATAAAGTTACTAATAAATTTATCAACTGTAAGCAGAATAAAAAACTAATTACAGAAATAATTCCGTTTCATAAGCCAAAATTACATTTTGCATCACTAAGGCTGGACTCATTATGTTAATATACACTGTAAATTGTATAAAGGCTAGTATTTTAGTTTATAATGGAAGTAAATAATGTATTATATTTAGTTACCTATCATACATACTTGAATCGTGTGTGTGTGTGTGTGTTCTTGACGCTACTCGTCACCCACCTAAAACTGTTCCAGAGTCCCAAATTATGTCAGCTTTTCACAACACTGTATCAAACTAAATCACCATGCTATGAAAATTATCAAGAAATCTGATACCATATTAGCTTTTGATATAGACGCAGTGGCAGTGAAATACTTAAAATAGTGGCATAAACTAACAAATACACCATTTCGTGAAATATATTGCCTGCATCTAAATGATCAAGAAGCTCTTATATTTTCCCACAAGAGAACACTGTATAACTAAACAAAGTTAAGATTTTGCGAAATGGAAAATTACTTGTTTTTTTTATTCAACTAATTACTACTTTTTGCTATTTTAATTCTCTAAATATTTTGAGGGAATGCATGGAATGATTAAAAACAGTGGTACATCTCAAATGAAAATGTGCTATTTAACTATGGAACCTAACAATACTGGTGTGCCACATTAGGAAAACAATATCTGGTTTCGTACCAACCGATATTATGCTGCAATTCCATTTCGCATTACCAATTGACATTTAGAGCAATCAGGAAACTTTTGAAATATAAAATTCATAACTTTAATGTAAATAACAAAAATATTTTTTAAAGTTCATGATTTTAATAAAAAATTATCAATGGTCAATGCTTCATTTTTCATGCCAATTTTCCAGTTTGCTACACAAATTAATATGTAACAGGATTGAAAGTAATGATTTTTTGCTTTTTACCTTAAACAATTAACTAAACTATTGTTTGCATTGAGTCTTAGGCAAATTAGCATTAAATAGAAGGAATAATTTTTAAAAATGTATATTTTACAATTCATTTTCGAATGATGATTTCCAATTTTGTGCAAAAAATGACATGACAAACATTTTCTTGTTTTCAATATATAGTATTTTTAAAAATAATAAGTTAGGTAATACATTCTTTTATTTAAAAGTTTTTCTTTTCTAGAATTTAATGGAAAGAAATTATGATAACAATCTCCATACAAGTCATTTACATTTTGCACAAAAAGTCTTTAAAATCTATATATAATCTGATGAAAGGTCACAATAATTTAAATATTTCTTTTCAAAATAATAATAATAAATAATTTAAGTAAATTATGCTCAATACTTTTGAATTAAAGGGTTATTTCAAAGACGTATTATAAACGGAAATATTATAATTCCATTTCACATAAAAAAATTTAATTGTGCTCCATTTTGTAAAAGAACTCCATTGCGCATTTGAGACCTACCCATAAAAACCCATCACAAAAGTCACTAAAACACTGAACAGGACTATACCTGTAAGTAACATATTCCTGAGTCCCTGGCTCATCTTTCTCCCAGATGAGGGCAACTTTATCTCCATTTTTCTCTGCATGTCTGTGAACACAATTCACTGAAAACATGTGTGAAGATATTACCAATAAAAACAATCAATTTTAAATTTTGCTAGCATTGCTACAATAATTATCACTACTCAAAACTGGAGTAATGAATGCCAATATATTATGTAAATAAACAGTGTTGTTTCTTGACCATCAATTGCATCAGGGTGCAGTTAGCCTAAGTGGGCACCTGAAGAGGAAAATAAGTTAATTTCAAGGGCAACACTACTTAGCTCTTTGGCGAAAGTGTCATATGACATTGTCAATTTTTGGTGAAGTGTTAGAAATTAACAAAAAATAAAATTGTTTGTTCTATTGGCAGTTTATTAAAATTGTTTACCTATTAGCAATTACCCTAAAGAAATCGAGGTACTACCAGCAGTTATAAGTCATTACAATAGTTTCTGCTGCGCTCATTTGAAGTAAATAGCCCCAAGTACATGGTGTAATGACCAAAGCATTATATAAACCTTACAACCCTCACTCGACACTAGATCCAAGATGTCTGGCGGTAGGGACACAACCCTGGGACAAACAAATTATTTTAAAATGCCAGAATTAAACTACAGATATATAGTATCTACGTCAAACGAGTGAATGTCTCAACGTATGATGTAGATGTACTCCCCCCCCCCCCACAGCCTAGAGAGATAAGGTACGTCAGCCTACCTGCCACGTTTAACTTCCCATCCAGAAACCAGCGAAAATGGCCTTTATTCATATCACAGTCATTCACTTTCGAGAAATCTTTAAACCAATTCAACCTGGATCTTGCAAGAATCCCCCAGAAACGGTCTGGGTTCTGCAAACTGAACTGATAGAGATCTTCATGCGTATGAATATTGGGCTCGTTCTCAAACTCTGCCATCGGCGTTGTTGACACATTCTGAGATGAGGTAGAAAAACAAGATGCTGTTCTTATATGTGAGAATTTCCTGCCATGTTTAGACGTAATTGTCAATGCCAATTTCGGTGAAAAACCTTTTCGAGCACTCAAAATTTTTGCCTGTAACCGCCCAGCCACCGCCATGTTTGTTTATAAAACGCTTTGAATGACCTTTTACCTTTGACTTGTGCCACGTAAAGGTCGATCCGATTAGAAAATATTGTCAATGACCCGATCACTGCCACTGTGCTGAAACTGTTGAATTAACCTCATAGAAGAACTTATATAACTGTATACGCCAGTCTTAGAGACACACACACACACACACACACAAACAGAATTACAAATATACACCAAACAGAGCTGAAAGTGCTATCCCTGGATTCTACTGGAGAATGCTTGATAATATTAACTGAATTAAAAAATATAAATAAATAATATTATCATAATTTGTACTGTGTGGAGATTCGAACCCGGATCCGCGGGTTACGGCACATATTGCCTTGCCTGTAAGCATCAACCCCTATACCATCTCGACCATGCACACATCACCAAAAAAATGATGCTGCAAAGTCGGTGGTACACAGTTACTTAGATGAGAATTAATTACTGGGTCGACATGCGGGTATGTCTGCTTCGCGCGAATGCCTATACCACCCAGTAGCGACGCGAGGGTTCGAGGCACCCGGGGGCATGGGCGTCGTAAGGGGCGGGCCAAACGGGCGATCCAAGCTTGGGAAGCGCCATTTCGCGGAGTTTGCCATATTTTTTTCCCAGAGGGGGGGGGGGGGGGCGACGTTTCTTCCAGCGCAAACTTGCGACGGCCCGGCGGCAATGTTCTTTAGTGGCGCCCCTACATTGCCACAGAGAACAGTTTTTATGTTAGTTGCCAACCTCCAACTCCCCAATCCTCATCTACGCCCGGTTACAGCTATAAAAAAAGAATCGCCCTGCGCCCGGGGGCAAGTGCTCCCTTCTGACCCTCCCCCCGTCGCGTTGCCACTGATACCACCGACTTTGTAGCATCATTTTTTGGTGATGTTTGCATGGTCGAGATGGTATAGAGGTTGGGGTGCTTACAGACAAGGCGATGGGTGCCGTACCCGCTAATCCGGGTTCGAATCTTCGTAGAGTACGAATTAAAAATTCTCTAAACTGTATGAAAATATTGTTTATGTATGTATATATATATATATATATATATATATATATATATATATATATATATATATATATATATATATATATATATTGTTATGTATGATGTTTATATAATATTATAAATATTTTAGGAAATTATAAATGTTTCTTCACTTTAATATTTGCTTAAATCTTAATGTTATCAGGAAAAACATGTTTAACTAGTGTCCTTGAATTAGGTTGTTTTGATCAATATGTTTTCTCAATTTGAAGGTCAAGGTTGATTTTGTTTACAGTTAGAATTCCATTAAGATGACTCATGTTCTAGAACATTCTGTCATGTGACCAATCTTTATATATACCATGTTTGGTGGACATTTTTTTCAGTTTTGACATTACCATCAGTCTTGTAAAGAGCTATTACAGTTGTGAAAATTCATTCCAAATTCTAAGAGAGGAATTATTTTAAATATTCATTGGATTATAACAGTGCTCATAAACTTTTGGATTTTGGATTTTTAATTGACAATTTTGGAATTTATGTGAACTTATTCAGAGATTTTGGAATACTTCATTTTGACTTCAGCACCTCAAGATTTCTAGTACATCAGGACTTTGGAGACCATAAGCACATGATAACATTCAAGGACACAGCCGTGAATTCGGAACATTCTATATTTAGGACTTGTGATTAGAACAATCATTCTTATTGGATTATTAGGATTTCAAAACACATTACTGTAAGTGACTTTTGATTTTTCATTTTAATTATCTAGTAATAAATTGCTTGTTGATTTTTTACTTGATTTGTTGGTTTCACTTTCTTTCTGTTACATTTTACTTAGACCATAGAGTCGTAATAGAAATTGGGGGCTCGTCAACTGGGATCTGAATTTCATTAAAGCATATTAGAGATATTAAATTTATCTTTGAAATTCATATTGATTTTGTCTCTAAATTTTTTTTGTCTTTGGCAAAGAATTTTAATAGAGAAATTTTTTGTGTGTGAAACCAACAAGCATTTACTATGGCATCTAATGTTCAGAATTTCATTTCAAAACCTACCCAGGAGGGGTTAGAGTGCATGAGAAAGGATGAGTTGCTCGAGCTTGCCAGAAAATACAGTCCATCTGAGGCAAAATTATCATTGACAAAACAGGAGATAAAGATTATTTTAATTCAGTATTTAGTAGGAAAGGGAATTTTTGATAGCAGTGCTTTAAGTTTGAAGAGAAAGCCTGTATCTGGTTCTGACAGGAAATTAAGGGAATTAGAGTTAAAGAACCAGATTGATTTAAAATTGGCAAAGCTTCAGATTCAGAGAGAGAGAGAGAAGGAAGAGAGGCAGATCCAAATGCAGAAGGAAGAGAGGCAGATCCAAATGCAGAAAGAAGAGAGGCAGATACAGATGGAGAGAGAAAAAGAAGAGAGGCATTTGGAGAGAGAGAAAGAAGAGAGACAAATGCAGATACAGATGGAGAGAGAGAAAGAAGAGAGGCAAATGCAGATGGAGAGAGAGAGAGAGAAAGAAGATAGACAAATACAAATGCAGATGCAGATGCAAAGAGAAGAAAGGGAAATGCAATTTAAGTTAAGAGAATTAGAACTGGCAAACAGAGCACACTCCACTCCTTTAAACACAAGTCCAGGTTTTGATGTTACTAGATATATTAGGTTAGTACCCCCTTTTCAGGAAAAAGAAGTAGATAAATACTTTCTTCATTTCGAGAAAATAGCTGAAAACTTGAAATGGCCCAGAGAGCATTGGACTTTGTTACTACAAAGTGTACTTATTGGCAAAGCTCGTGAAGTCTACACTTCACTGTCAGTACAACAAAGCACTGATTATGATGTGGTTAGGGAGTACATCTTGAAAGCTTATGAATTGGTACCAGAGGCATATCGACAAAGGTTTAGGAATTGTAGAAAAGAAACTGGACAAACTCATGTCGAATTTGCAAGGGATAAAGAACAACTATTTGATAGGTGGTGCTCAGCCAAGAAAGTTGATCAAGCTTATGATAACCTCCGACAGCTCGTATTAATTGAAGAGTTCAAGAGGTGCATCCATAGTGATGTTAAAACCGATCTTGACGAGCAGAATGTGGAAACTTTGGAAAATGCTGCTCGTATGGCTGATGATTATTCCTTGACTCACAAAATTTCATTTGGCAATAAGTCGTCCTCTCAGCAGTTTTCTGGTAAAAAACCATTTCAATCTCATTCGAGTACTTCCAAATTTCACAACAGCACAACTGTTAGGAATCAAACATCTGATAAGACTGATCAGAAATCCTTATCCCTTCCTACGTGCACTTATTGTAAAACGAAAGGGCACGTTATTTCTGATTGCTTCAAGTTGAAAAATAAGCAACAGAGTAAAGACAGAGCTTTTCCAAATGCTCTTATTTCTACGAGGTCAAGGTCACGGTCTTGTATTGAAAGCAATACATTTGTTGGGTCAAACAAACCCCAGTCTGATTCTATTTTGGAGGCTTATGAACCATTCATGTCAGAAGGTTCTATATCACTTATTGGTGATTCTGCCAAACCTATCCCAATTAAAATATTAAGGGACACTGGAGCTTCTCAGAGTCTTTTATTATCAGGTACTTTGCCTTTGTCTGAGGAGTCTTCTTCAAGTGAAAGTGTTCTTGTTCAGGGAGTAGAGTGCGGCTTTGTAAATGTTCCTCTTCATTGTGTAAATTTGGCATCAGACTTAGTTTCTGGACCTGTGACTGTTGGGGCAGTGACTTCTTTACCCATAGAGGGTGTTCATTTATTACTAGGCAATGACCTAGCTGGAGATAAGGTTGTGGTTAATCCACTTGTAACTGACAAGCCTTGTTTGGATCAGAAAGTTGATCCTGTCGAAACTGAAATCCCTGATTTGTACCCTGCTTGTGCAGTTACTAGAGCTATGGCAAAAAGAGCTCTTGAGAGTGATGTTGATCAGGATATTATTCCTTTAGCTGACACATGTATTGGTCAGTCTTTTGATGAGGTCACTTTTTCCTCAGGTATTGATCAATCAAATGGTATTGATCACAGTGATCCTCTTTTGGCAACTCATTCTCTTTGTCCTACTCAGGGTGACAAATGACAATCCCTTGTCGTTGAACAGGAGCAAGATCCCGAGATATCTTGTTTGTTTCAGAGGGCTATTAGTGAAACTGAAGCCACACAAGTTCCAGTGTGTTACTTTGTGAAAAATGGGGTCCTTATGAGGAAATGGAGACCACCTGATGTACCCGCTGGTGACGAGTGGTCAGTGAGCTATCAAATTGTTGTTCCTAAGTCATATCGACAGGAAATTCTTAATTTAGCCCATGAAACTCCTTTGGCTGGTCATTTAGGAGTCCGTAAGACTTATCACAAGATCTTGAATCATTTTTATTGCCCGAAACTCAAAAGTGATGTTTCTAAATACTGCAGATCTTGTCACACTTGTCAAATGGTAGGAAAACACAATCAGAAGATACCTAAGGCTCATCTGCAACCTATTCCTGCATTTGATGAACCATTTAGTAGAATAATGGTAGACTGTGTTGGTCTTTTACCTAAAACCAAGTCAGGCAACCAATACTTGTTGACCATCATGTGTGCATCTACAAGATTTCCAGAGGCAATTCCTCTGAGAAATATAAAAACTAAAACTATTGTGAAAGCTTTGGTGAAGTTTTTTACACTTGTTGGCCTTCCCAAATCTGTCCAGTCAGATCAAGGGTCAAATTTTATGTCTGGAATTTTCCAACAAGTTATGCATGAATTAGGCATCCAACAGTTTAAATCTTCTGCCTATCACCCTGAAAGTCAAGGTGCTTTGGAAAGATTTCATCAAACTTTGAAGAATATGATTCGATCATATTGCTTTGATACAGAAAAGGATTGGGATGAGGGTGTTCATTTGTTGTTGTTTGCTGTTAGGGAATCAGTTCAAGAGTCGTTGGGTTTTAGTCCCTTTGAACTAGTTTTTGGTCATACTGTCCGTGGACCATTGAAATTATTGAAAGAGAAACTTCTTTCAAATGAAGATTCAAAGATTAATCTTCTTGATTATGTCTCTGATTTCAAATACAAGTTGTCAAAGGCCTGTGAAGTAGCAAGAACTAATCTTCACACTACCCAGTCAAAAATGAAATTAAGGTATGACAGAAATTCACAGGAAAGGAGTTTTAAACCTGGTGACAAAGTTCTGGCTCTCTTTCCCATACCTCAGAATCCTCTTCAGGCTAAATTTGTTGGTCCTTATACCGTTGAAAAGAAAGTAAATGACTTAAATTATATCATTAACACTCCTGGGAGACGGAAACAAAAACAACTTTGTCATATAAATATGTTAAAGGAATAGTTTGACAGAGATAGCCCAGCTAAATATTCAGTTAATTTAGTTGTACCTGTCCCACACAGTGAAGATATCAACGATGGAATACAATCAGACTATAGTGACTCTGGTATAACCAATCTTCGGAATTCAGAAATATTGAACAACCTAGACCAGAAACTTTCACATCTACAACAACAGGAAAGAAATGAACTAAAACAGCTATTACATGAATATGAGCACTTGTTTCCTGATGTTCCAACACGAACAAGTACAATTTATCATGACGTTGACATTGTAGATTCTGCGCCTGTGAAACAGCATCCTTATAGGATGAATCCTCTCAAACAGAACTATCTGAAGAAAGAAATTCAGTATTTACTGGAGAATGATTTCATAGAACCAAGTAAAAGTAACTGGAGTTCACCATGTATTCTTGTTTCCCAAGCCAGATAATACATTCCGTATGTGTACTGACTATAGAAAAGTTAACAGTGTCACCAAAACTGATTCATTTCCAATCCCAAGAATGGACGATTGCATTGATAAAATTGGAAATGCGGAATATGTCACCAAGTTTGACCTTTTAAAAGGATTCTGGCAAATTCCACTGACGGAAAGGGACAAGGGCAAGTTAAACCTATAGAAGCTAAGGTCAAAGCTATCTCTGAATTTCAAGTTCCAATTTGTAAAAAGCAACTGATGCGATTTCTAGGTATGGCTGGATATTATCGGAAATTTTGTTCCAATTTTTCCAAAATTGCTGAACCTTTGACAAGTTTATTGAGTAAGAAAACCAAATTTCATTGGTCTGACAAGTGTCAGGAATCTTTTGACAAGTTAAAGGCCATGCTTAAGAATGCACCAGTTCTTTCTGCACCAAATTTCAGCCAATCATTTAAATTATCTGTTGATGCAAGTGATGTAGGGGTTGGTGGAGTATTGATTCAGGAAGACAAAAGTGGTGTGGATCACCCTGTGTGTTATTTTTCTAAAAAACTAAACAAGCACCAGAAAAATTATTCCACAATTGAGAAGGAATGTTTGGCTTTGATATTGGCTTTACAGCATTTTGAAGTGTATGTTACCTCAGCTCTTTCTCCAATTATTGTGTACAGTGATCACAATCCCCTTACTTTCATCAACAAAATGAAAGATAAAAATCGGAGATTGTTGAGATGGAGTTTGATATTGCAGGAATATAACATTGACATCAAACACATCAGGGGAAAAGACAATGTGATTGCAGATGCACTCTCACGTGCCTAGAAATGTAATATTGCTTGATGTAATTAAGTCCAGTATCATAAAACATGTTCTTATGTAATTTTGGTTATTATAGTATTAGATGTATATTCAAAAGAAAGCTTTATTATATAAATCTTTCTTTTTCTTTATGAGGGGAGGTGTTATGTATGATGTTTATATAATATTATAAATATTTTAGGAAATTATAAATGTTTCTTCACTTTAATATTTGCTTAAATCTTAATGTTATCAGGAAAAACATGTTTAACTAGTGTCCTTGAATTAGGTTGTTTTGATCAATATGTTTTCTCAATTTGAAGGTCAAGGTTGATTTTGTTTACAGTTAGAATTCCATTAAGATGACTCATGTTCTAGAACATTCTGTCATGTGACCAATCTTTATATATACCATGTTTGGTGGACATTTTTTCAGTTTTGACATTACCATCAGTCTTGTAAAGAGCTATTACAGTTGTGAAAATTCATTCCAAATTCTAAGAGAGGAATTATTTTAAATATTCATTGGATTATAACAGTGCTCATAAACTTTTGGATTTTGGATTTTTAATTGACAATTTTGGAATTTATGTGAACTTATTCAGAGATTTTGGAATACTTCATTTTGACTTCAGCACCTCAAGATTTCTAGTACATCAGGACTTTGGAGACCATAAGCACATGATAACATTCAAGGACACAGCCGTGAATTCGGAACATTCTATATTTAGGACTTGTGATTAGAACAATCATTCTTATTGGATTATTAGGATTTCAAAACACATTACTGTAAGTGACTTTTTGATTTTTCATTTTAATTATCTAGTAATAAATTGCTTGTTGATTTTTTACTTGATTTGTTGGTTTCACTTTCTTTCTGTTACATTTTTCTTAGACCATAGAGTCGTAACAATATATATATATATATATATATATATATATATATATATATATATATATATATATATATATATATATATATATATATATATATATATACACACACACACACACACACAAGAGTACAAGATCTCCAACAGATTCAATAAAAGATAGAGTAAAATAACCCACAATGCGTCCATGAAACTCACAGCACTGCTTACTGGAAATTTAAATCATCAACCATCGAAAAACTAAAACGGGAATTAACTTCAGTTTCCACACAGGAACAATTAAAAAACGTTTTACTCTAAATTAATAAGCATAAACAGAGACTCTCTGTAAAACTAAACAAAGTCAGAGAAGAAAACTCAAAAGTCTCAACATGCAAACAAATCACTGTCCTGAAGAACCTTCAACTGACGAAACTTCTCTAGAAATAAAAATAAGAAGAAAATCGCAGGAAAAGGAAGAAACGTAAACAATCCATAACGAAAATTCCTTCAGCTGTTACTAACATAGTTGTTAACCTCTCAAATGACAACTTACAGAGGAAGAAATAAAACTGTTATCGAAAGGTTTTGAATTTCTGTCTGCGCCCAAAGACGATAGAGGTAAGCTGCAAAAGGACACTGAAGACTTTAGCCGCCGACTGAGACTCAAGGCCCATTTTGCCCTGCAGCCAAAAAATGAATCCGAGGGGGATATCAGCTGTGACCGACCTATGTTCTGAAAGAAAAGTAGTTGGACCCAACCCAAAAGCTCTATTGCAAATCTAGAAGCCTTTAACAGCTCAGTTGAAAACGACACTTCTAAACACATCAACCATGCTAGTAGATATTCAAACTTGAACAAAGAAGAGAAAGATTTATCTCATCACATGTAAGATATGTGGCCTTCAGTATGTCGGAGAAACTGATAAGCTTCACAATAGGATCAATCTTCACAGATCTGATTGGATGACAAAAAAGCTCGATAGAAGTCCAGTTGCAGAACACTTCTCTTCCCCTGTCCACGCTTTAAGTGATGTAACACTGACTGCAATTGCTCACAAGCCCAACCGGAGTTCGGAAGCCAGGAAAGAAAAAGAATATTACTGGATATACTGCATTAGAACACTGAAACCAAGCGGCTTGACGCATCAAGACTAGAAAAAAAGACAACCACACACAAATCATCTGTATACAGCCACCATATTTTCAATTAATTAATTTTTTTCTCATTATTCACTCAATCATCTATAATTACTGCTTACCACACATCAAACATTTTCAAGCTGTAATTCCGGTAGAAATAGTTATGTAAACGTTTGCAATTTCAACGCTTTTTTGTGTTTATTGTTTGTCTTGTTTCTGTTTTGTGTTTGCCCTTGAAAAAGACTCAATGTGAGTCGAAAGCGCTTAGGCTAGTTAAAATCTAGTTTTGCACTGTTCGTTGTCAGTTTATTGCATACATATATATATATATATATATATATATATATATATATATATATATATATATATATATATATATATATAGAGAGAGAGAGAGAGAGAGAGAGAGAGAGAGAGAGAGAGAGAGAGAGAGAGATAACGGCGCAAATACAAAATAGTTTCCCAACGTTTCGACCTAAACAAGCTCTTCGTCAGGGGAAGAAACAATTTACATCCACAAAAAAAGAAAAAATAAATAAATAAATAAACACAAAAGCCAAGAAGAATTATTGACTCCTAATTGTTTCAGTGACGGGGACATAAACAAAGGATAAACAATAGAAGAAAGAAAGGAGACAAAATTTTTTTTAAAAACGGTCTAAAATGGGTAAACTACATATCTATGTTATGCTGCCATCACCCCAACAAAGTTGTGTAAAAAAAAAAAAAAAGATAAAAGAAGTGTTTATTGTATGTATCAGGCAGGGAACCAAAGTGTTTTGACCTAAACTCTAGCTCCGTGTGAGCTATTTTACCTACAAGGGGTCATATTCAGTTCGTAATGCTTTATGTTTAATATCAGCACATTTATTTAGTGTTTATATGTATTGCATTGTTCTTCTACATAACTGGCCACATGTCATTCCATGTTGTAGTCAATATCAAGGTCAGTCTAGCACTTTCTTGCGCAGACCTGATAATATGAATATTTACTATTTAAAGCAGGTTTTCACAAATAAGGAATAAATATTTCTATTGTAACTTATCATTTACACTTTAATCGTAATATTTGTACGTACATGGGATTCGCCGAAATTTATGTCCTTAGACACGTTAAAGTTAGCTTCGGGCAGTTTGTCAGCTTATCGATTCTAAACGATCGGCTTGTCCAATATTGTTTTGATGCATGTCGCCTATGTTAATGCGATGAGGTGTTAATTGTTAATAATATAACTCGTGCGATTTCTTTTACAGGTGTGTTTGGAAATAAAAGGCACTCATCTCTAACGATAAACCATCATGAGGATTTCGTTGTTTACGTGATAATTACAGGAGACCAATACATACTTACTGCTTGGCAAACAATTACACGGATAAAAATAAGTGTTTTCAGATCATTCTCAAAAGTCCGTTTGTCAAATATTTTGACGCGTGTCGCCGATTTAAAGATGACTAGATGATAATTCTTAATGTGGAAGCGGAGGCAGACGTGAGTGGACACACACACCCCAGAAATAAAAAGCAGAGAATACAATCATTGATATTTATGGAATACTTTAGTGATTGACTCATTTTTACCTTGTTTTGTTTACTGAATGGATGTTATATCTGCACGATCATTTGAACTTACGTGGAAAAGTGGATAAAGAAAAATGTTATGCACGAAAAGATGATTAAAATTTAATTAACACATTTCTGTTATTGGTTGTCTAATTTTTCAGTTCAAGCTCTCTCTCTCTCTCTCTCTCTCTCTCTCTCTCTCTCTCTCTCTCTCTCTCTCTCTCTCTCTTAAAACTCTAGCTAATTCCAAACCCTTTTCTACTTATCCATTTATCAGTCTATGTACATGTACGTGTCTGTTTTTGCTCTTCTATATCTGCATTCTAACTTTCTCATCTACATATTTATCTACATGTATTATTTACATATATATTTTTTTAAAAACTTTAATTATCGTTCTAAGGTGCCAAGAAAGATAAAAAGAAAATAAATGTTAAATATATATAACGTGAATTCCTTAAAATATCACATATTTTATCTTTGTTTTTCACTCATATTGCGATATTATGTTTGGGGCAAGCTCATATTTCCCAAGGGCAAGTTCAATATTCCAGTCAGCTTGCCCTGGGCAAGCTGACTTTTATAACAGTTGTAAGTCCCTGATATATATATATATATATATATATATATATATATATATATATATATATATATATATATATATATATATATATTTACATACATATATATATATATATATATATATATATATATATATATATATATATATATATATATATATCTTTAGATAATCTTCCTTTTCGTCAGTGTAAATGTACCGTCGTTAATGTACAAGTTGTTTATTTATATCGTTTATATCGACAATTATTTCACATTTCCAGAATTTTGTTAATAACAAAACAATTTTAGACATTATGAATGAAATCTCATATCAAACAATGAAATCTACCTCTCTTTTCAGACAAGTCGGAGATATATGTAACCGCCCTTTGGTAGAGTTAAAACATCTGAGAGAAATGTATCAAACTTCTTTAACCAAACAGAAGAGAAAGAGACTTTCACTATCCGTGACTTCTAAACCTTCTATGACTACATCGATGACCACTACTGAGACACCAGCAGTAGCTGCATCAGGTACTTGTACTACCACCACAGCAACAACAGGAGTAGGACATTGGCGTGGAAAAGGTTTAAGACAGTTACAACTAACTATGTCAAGTCCATAAATGTAAACAGCCAACCGACCTTTTCAGGGCCACTTACATCTATTCAAAAAAAGATACTTTTCAATGATTCCAAATCAACCTAAACTTAAATCCCTTCATTTTAAAATGATGATTTTATCCATACTAAAGACAACATGAAGACAAGTATTTTTGTTGTTGGTACATTCTCTTGAATAAGAGTCAAAATCAAATTTCATAACACATCACCAGATTCCATTTACTTCTTCTTTCATTGCATTTCTCTTTTGAATTTCGTCACTAGGACGGATGGGTACTTCTTCTGTTGCTGCTGTTTCGTCTGCTTGTCTAGTCTTCTTGAATTTCTTTACTGGTATGGGTTTTGGGTTCTTCTTCTTGATCAACGGCTTCTGAAGAACGCTCCTTTTCCGTGTCTCTTTTTTCTTGGGACACTCTGAAGACCAATGTCCTTTTTCTTTACATTGATAACAGGCATCTTTACCTTCGTCTCTTTCCTCATGTCTTAGAAGTTCCTTTTCTTTTGACGTTGTGGACATTATGGACCCCAGTGTCCTTTCTCTTGATAGACAAAGCTGGTATCTCGACTTTTATCTCAAGTGGAGTAGTCAGAAGTCTTGTTGGAAGTGTACTTTTATACGACTTTTTCTAACTCTCTCACCAGAAGTGTGATCTGTTGTGACTCTTCCATCTTCACAGAATGAAAACTAAATGTTTATATTCTCTTGTTGTGAGGTCGTCTCTCTATATAGGGATAAAGTGTGTACCCTAGTCAAATCAAATTTTCAATCATCATGAAAAGATCAAACCTTTCCATCGAGAAACCAGAAGAAGCCAAGAGACGACAACGACTTTCGGTGCCGCCTCATACGCTGAGAGAAGTATTTACACAAATTCACGCAATCGATTTTGAAGAAGGCACGAATGATCCTCAGCCAACACCATCTACTTCCACAACAAGATCTAGAGAGTCAAGATCAGCTAGGAAAGAAAGTCGTTCGGTAGCTCCGGTATTTTTACATTTGACAAACCCCAAAAGGGACTTCCAGACAATTTCGACCTATACTCTTTAAATTTCACCGTGTAAGTGTGTCACACAGTGAAATTTAAGAGTTAAATTCTCAGGTTCCAGCAGAGAAAGTAGTTGTCTTAATTACGGATTTATTTTGGTATATGTTAGAGACATTGAGACGACAACGCCAAGGTCAAGATCAAGATCGTTTGAGTTTATCCATTACTCATGACAGTTTAAAGTTTCCTCTGTGGATCGAGTTTAGTACACCTGCAGAATTAATTTCTTCCAAAATCTTGGACAAAATTCATCACGTTCAGCAATCTAACTACGAGTTTGACATGACCAATGGAAAAGCTACTCTTCACATGACATACGTTTCACATCCAAGAGGCAGCGGACGACTCAAAGTTTTATCAGTGGATGAGCTTCGCAGCACTAAACGATGTATCGTTTATATTAACAATGACCAAAATCATATGTGTTTTGCCCTTTCCATCGTAGTGGTTAGCACTTATGCAGAGAAAAACGATACAGCAGAATGGAAAAGACGATGGAAACACATCAGAGAGAATCTGAGGGACCCCAGCAATAAAATGAAGCATAACTCCTTTTACAGCAAGCAGGTTTTCCTAAGAGACCAAGCGTGGTGCAATGAAATGCGAAACCTTCAAGACGTATTGGCACCTCGTTATACATTGAAAGTATACCCTCAAGTCGTTCGTGGAGATCTCGTGTTTCGAGGACCGGATTTCCCAAACGGAAGATACATTCACGTTTATCATCATCAAGATCATTTTGATACCATTACCACCATCACAGTATTTCTTAGATACCTATACTATTGCGAGAAATGTGGCCAATAATTTACCAGTCGGGAGCAACATATTCATTGTTGAGAGAGATGTCGTGGGTGTTTAGCTCCCAGACCTTGCGTTCCCGAACGAAGAAAAAGAATTTATTGCTCTAATCGCAAGCAAACATTCCTCAGCCCAGCCTGTTAAGAGCGACAGTGCATGAAACAATTTCAACAACAGAAAAGTGCTTGCGAATTATTGAGAGTGTGCCCCACTTGTGGACATCTTGTTCGAACAAATAACCAAAAGGCACACGTTTGTCCAGGGCAGAAAAGATGTCGTTTTTGTGACCAAGTAGTCGACTTCAATCATCAGTGTTACATTCAAAAATATGACAACGAACTCAAGGAAGTATTAAATGACGATCAGAACGGGAATAAAAATAATAAAAAGCGTGTGGATTTTTATCTTTGCTGACTTTGAATGTTCACAAGAGACTGGAAGTTACATCCCTCAACGAACTTGTGACAAGTACATTCAAGAACCTTCATTTTTTCAATGTCCAAATTGAGTCCAGGAGGACGAGAAAAGATCTTTCGGTATTATTGTACTCTTTCTGATTTTGCCGAGAGGATTTTAGACCCACCGACGACACTTAGAACGAAGCGGAAGTACACCCATAAGTAAACAGTCATCGATACTCTACAGTCATGGCTCACAATTTCTTGGGAAACGACGGACAATTTCTTTTGAAATATTATTCAGAAAAAGGAACCGAATTTCCAACAGTCACCCTGAATGGAGCCTAAACCATTTACATGAAGGTGGGAAACGTACAGTTTAAAGAATCCATGAGTTATTTGTCTATGCCTTTGCCTAAAACGTTTGGAATAACAGAAATGGCTAAAGGCTATTTTCTACACTTTTTCTATACTGAAGTCAATGGACACGTCGTGCTCCTGCATTTGCCTGAAGCTCGCTACTACGACCCCGACGGTGTGCGCACAGAACAACGAGAAGCTTTGATTGCTTGGTATTAAGATCACTCTTTAGACCCTTTTGATTTTCAAGAAGAAATGTTGAAATATTATCGATCAGAAGTGGACATTTTGCGACGTTGTTGTGGAAAATGTCTACAATTATTTCTAGGGCATAGTGGATTAGTCTACAAAAAGAAGTTCATGCTCGACAACAAACTAGCTATCATACCACCTCGATCTTATCTCTGTGTCAGCCGTCGATATTCAACCAGAGCATTTGCGCTGGCTCCATTTCTTGTGTGAAACTCAAGACAAGCTGATACTACATGCTAGAAGCGGTAGAGAAGAGAAAATTGGAACCCTTTCCATGGATGGTTGGGATTTAGAAACCCCACAGATGGTCTACGAATTTCAGTGATGTTTATTTCACGGATACCCTACTTGTTTTCCTCAACGTAAAGTGAAAAATCCATTCTCAGAGTTTACCATGGAAGAGTTGCCCGACTAAATATATCAACGACGCATGAATTTAGAAACTCAAGGATACTCAGTGATAGAAATATGGTAACACGGCTACAATATATGTTTAAAAACTGATCCAGAATGTAAACATATCGTCGATGATTACGATGTGATGGACCTCTTGCCGTTAAATCCACGCGACAGTTTGTTTTGTGGGCGAACCAATGCTACACGTTTGTTGTACGAAGTGGACGAATCTCACTTACATTGATGTGTGTTCCTTGTATCCTTGGGTATGTAAATATGCTCGATTCCCCACCGATTACCCTGACATTTTATTGGAACACATCGACGTGGAACACATTCGCCAATACGAAGGTTGGATCAAATGCAAAGTTTTGCCACCGACGAACTTGTCTCGTCTTGTTTTACCTCATCATTGCCACGGAAAACTGGCAATGTTTCATTTATGCCGTACGTGCGCTGAAACATGTAACCAAGACCAACCATGTTGCCAAGATGACTAAGAACGAGCCTACACAAGAACGTGGGTAAGTGTCGAATCATGCTCTCGATCGGGACAACCACTTGTTAAAAGTATATGAAATGTGGCACTTTCCTACCACAGAAGAATACCAGCAGGACGGCGACTAGAGTCAAGGACATTTATCAGACTACGTCAACGAATTTCTGAAATTGAAGCAAGAAGCTAGAGGCTATCCTTCTTGGTGTCTGACTCCAGAAGACAAAGAGGAATTCAAAGAACGGTACCAATACTTAGAAGGCATCACTTTGGAACACGTGGAAAAGAACGAAGACAGACGATCGTTTGCAAAAGTCATGCAGAATTGTTTGTGGGGAAAACTGGCTCAACGCCCGATATTGCCAAAGACGGAATACTTGGTAGATCAAAGCCTATACTTTCACCTCGTCGACGATAAAGGAAAACTCATTAAACACGTATAAATCATACGTGTAGATTTGATCTTCGTGAATTTCGAAGAATTCATAGAGTTTGCACCACCGACGAGTTTGAAAATGTCATCAATGCTGCTTACGTGACAACCAACGCCCGTTTAAAATTGTATTTTGTCTTGGAACCTTTAGGAGATCTAGTCCTTTACTTTGACACTGATAGTTGCATGTCCATCGATAGACCTGGTAGCTGTCACCCACACATCGAAGACGAACGTTTAGGAGCTTGGACCGATGAACATCGTAAAGACACTATTTTAATTTTTGCCAGTGGTTGACCTGAATGAATGAATGGTGTCAACAGATATTTTTAGGACATTTTGGGACAGACGATCTCCGAATGTAATGAAGTGACGAAAAGCTGATTTTTGTTTCAGACACGGCGATGGCGGGTATTAAACCCGCACCCATTACCAGAAGTTTGTGAACTGGATGTAGTAGCACTGACGGTGTTTTACGGCCTGTCACCATCAAGGGCAATATGAGCCAAGCGACCTTGAACTGGAATGAGATGATTGATGATTGTCTTTTAGACATGCCGTTGGCGTGGTTTGAATCCACGCCAGAAGAGGTCTGTGGCTTGGTAGCGCAACGCGTTAACCAATCGCCCTGCGAGGCGCTCTGTAATCTGGAGCGCGGTGAGCTACCATTGGACTACGGACGAATGGTATTTGACACCTGCCGTGTCGCATTATCGCATTGTCGGGGCGACAAAGAGACATCCAAACAAAATAACGCGACAAAGCGCCCACGTAATAATGGGACAAAATAGTGCGAGAACCTGACAAAACTTGGACGACAAAGCGACGATATTATTTTGTCTCTTTGGCGCCCCATTTTTGTCGCGTTGATGTCTTGATTTTGTCGGGTTGTCGCTTTGCGCGTTGCTACGTTGGCGCTTTGTTGTGCTCCCACTTTATCGCTTTGGCGCCTTGATTTTGTCCGATTGTCGTTTTGTCGCATTGGCGCTTTATTGTCTTTACCGCTTTTCGCTTTGTTGTGTAGGCGCTTTTTGTCGCGTTGTCTTTTGTTGACATGCGCGTTTCATACCATCCGTGATGGTTAAACAAATCAATATTACATTGCATTTCCGTATAGGAATAACAGGCGAAACTGCTCTTGTATCAAATAGTTTCTTGGTTAATAGTTAATTGAACAATTCTTTGTGATTTTTTTTTTCGGGGGGAGGGGGGTGCATATAGAAAGTGCATGAAATTGTTTCTATGAAAACATAAATGAGGAATAATGTTGTATTATTCAGTTGCTAGATTCAGATTCATTTCCTGCTCCGGCGATCCAAAATTACTTACATTACGCATGTCAATCGGAAGAAAACAGCCCGACTTTGTGACAACGCCACAAAGTAACAAAGTAAGAACTCAAGAAAATTCCAGGCGCCAACTCGACAAAATAGGTCGACAAAGCGACAAAATAATTTTTTTGTTTTGTTGCCCTAGTTTTGTCGGGTTGCTGCGACATTTTGTGGGGTAGTCGCTTAGTCGCTTGACAGACTGAGCAAATCGGACAATATACAGTAGCAAATTTATAGGAATGGAATTTTGATTGTAATGGACTAAGACCATCAGGTCATGTTACACATATTTAATTCAACATTGGTCGATATCTTAGTTTGCTTACTGTATATATTATAAAAAAAGAACTTAGTTTGCCTTCTGTATGTATGATAATAAAAGCTGTTTCAAATTACGTGAAATAATTAAAGTTTAAAGAATGTAAATTAAGTTGCAGTAACTGTATCTATTTGCTTGTTATAGATATAGATCTAGGCCTAATGCATACAGGAGTAGAAGTCCATTAAACAACTCCGAATGCAGGGGTGCCTCGAAATCTCGCTTTTGAGGATCAAGCAATGCTAATACATGTTATCACAAGTGTTACTGGTAACCACGACTGACAATGGTGTCTCAGTTACAGCATTGTATGGAAATTATGGTATTCTATGTGTCGTTTTGCGACTCATCTTAAGCTCAGTCAACCTAAGACACACGGAAAATTCCTTTATTGCATCTTAAACGATCACTAGAAAGCTTAAAAAAGGCGTACAAAAATTCAATTTTATTAGTGCATAATATATATATAACACGTTTTCTTCGTTTCTGCTCCTTAGTTGGGATTTCTATATCTTTATGTAAATCACTTAATTTTCCAGTTTCTGTTTCTTGCTCAGGATTTAAATACATCATCAATTAACATACATCACTAAATTACGAGAGAATTATCCTTATGCTTTATTCGTAGGATAGGGTATGAAATACATAATCTAATTTTTAGTGGAATCCCACTTGTAATAAGATAATGAATATAAGACCCTGTTTTTTACAAAAAGCTATGGAATCGTTATAATCTGTATAAGGGTGATGTACATTTTTATTATAAGGTGTTCATGGTAACAGGTAAAACGAACAGTTGGGAAATAATAACTATTCTGGAAGACACGTCACCTGTAAGGGGACAATATACCCGACAAGAAGCCTATTCAGTCCTATAAGTTTTCCTAATAAAGGAAAGTTACTATTACAGACTATTTGGTTTATGCAGATGTTCTGGCTAATAATTTGTAAGGCGGTGTTTTACTAATCGACACAGGAACATGGAAGCATCTTAAGTATTGTATGAATAGTGTACAATGGACATAAGCGAATACACACACTCAAAGTTAAGATTTGTCCAATATAAGTACAGTAGAAAGGTAAATTTGATGTTTGTGATTACAAGAAATTTTCTCATTTTCTTGAAAAAGAAATTTGTCAGTATAAAAATATATATGAGAATGGTGACATAATGTTTCAAGTTTTCTTACTTTTGCTATTAATATAATGAAAATCCTGGCAAAGCTTAATGGCTGTGTAAAAGTTATATCTCAGATGCTGCCTCTGCAATTCTCCTCAGTTCAAAGTATGTAGCTCCAGTATGGATGAGACTGCGCCAGGTGGAGCGATCATGTGCAAGACCTTCCCAAGACTCAGGGTCAGTGTTGAAGTGTTTCAAGGATGACTTGAGGGAATCTTTGAAGCATTTCTTCTGACCACCCTGAGATCGCTTTCCCTCCTTCAGTTCGCAGTAGAAGATCTTTCTTAGTCGCTCTACTGACGTCCTGGTGACATGGCCTGCACATATCAAGTGTGATTTCAGCAGCAGAGCGTAGATTCTTGGAATGCCTGCCCGTGTGAGAACCTTAGTGTCTGGGACCCTGTCCTGCCGTCTAATCCTCATCAGTTTCCTCATGCAGCCCATGTGAAAATGGTTCAGCTTCTTGGCATGGCGTCTGTACACCGTCCAGGTTTCGCAAGCATACAGCAGGGTCGGCAACACAATGGCTTTGTAGACCTACACTTTTGTTTGTAGACTGATGCCTCTGTGCTCCCACATATTTGCGTGTAGTCTGCCAAAGACCACACCTGCTTTCGCAATTATGGCATTGGTTTCATTATCGACCTGGACTGCACGTGACAGTGTGCTGCCGAGATATGTGAACTTGTCCACTGCCAGGAGAGTTTCGCCATTTACTGTGATGGTAGGCTCTACGTAATGCTTTTCTGGTGCAGGCTGGTGCATCACTTCTGTCTTCTTGATACTGATTGTGAGATCGCAATTGTCACAAGCTGAAGAGAAATGGTCAATACTGTGTTGCGTGTCAGACTCAGATTTGGCATTCAGGGAACAGTCGTCAGCAAATAGGAGATCACGAACAGTCACTTCCTGTAACTTCGTCTTAGCCTGTAGTCACCTTAGATTGAACAGCTTGCCGTCAGTCCGGTATGTGATGTCGATCACATTGTCATAGTCATTTAAGGCATCGGTAAGCATGGCTTGACTCCATTGGAGTTACAAATGCTGAAATTTCATTTGCTCTTTCCGTGAGTGGAATTTGCCAGAAAACTTGGTGACACATTTTGCATTTTCCAATTTAATCAATGCAATCATCTATTCTTGGCATTGGAAATGAATCCGATTTGGTGACACTGTTGGCTTTTCTATAGTCAGTACACATGCGGAATGTATTATCTGGCTTAGGCACAATAATATATGGTGAACTTCAGTTACTTTCGCTTGGTTCTATCAAATCATTCTCCAGTAAATACTGAATTTCTTTTTTTTAAATATTCCTGTTTGAGAGGAATCATTCTGTAAGGATGCTGTTTCACAGGCGTAGAATCTACAATCTCAACGTCATGATAGATTTTATTTGTTCGTGTAGGAACATCAGGACACAATGCTCATACTCATGTAATATCTGTTCTAGTTCACTTGTTTCTTTTCGTTGACAATTTCTGGTCCAGATTGTTTAATATTTCTGAATTCCAAAGTTTGCTTAAACTAGAGTCACTACAGGCAGATTTTATTCCATCGTTGACATCCTCAGTGATTGGGACAGGTACAACTATACTGACTGAATAATTAACTGGGCTATCTCTGTCAAAATACTCCTTTAACATATTTATGTGACAAAAAGTTGTTTCTGTTTCCGCCTCCCAGGAGTATTAATGATATAATTTAAGTCATTTACTTTCTTTTCAACTGTATAAGGACCATACAATTTAGCCATAAGGGGATTTCGAGGTATGGTCAAGAGAGCCAGAACTTTATCACCAGGCTAAAAATTCCTTTCTAGTCTATTTCTGTCTTACCTTAACTTCATTTTTGACTGAGAGTGAGAAGATTAGTCCTTGCTACTTCACAAGCCTTTGACAACTTATATTTGAAATCAGAGACATAGTCAAGAAGATTAATCTCTGAATCTTCATTTGAAAGAAGTTTCTCTTTCAATAACTTCAATGGTCCACGGACAGTTTGTAAAAAAACCAGTTCAAAAGGACTAAAACGCAATGACTCTTGAACTGATTCATTAACGGTAAAAAAACAACAAATGAACACCCTCATCCCAATCCTTTCCTGTATCAAAGCAATATGACGCAATCTTATTCGTCAAAGTTTGATGAAATCTTTCCAAAGCTCCTTGACATTCAGGGTGATTGGCAGAAGAGTTAAACTGTTGGATGCCTAATTCATGCATAACTTGTTGGAAAATGCCAGACATACAATTTTACCCTTAATTCAACTGGACAAATTTGGGAAGGCCAACAAGTATAAAAAATCTTTACCAAGGCTTTTACAATGGTTTTAGTTTTAATATTTCTCAAAGGAATTTCCTCAGGAAATCTTGAAGATGCACACATTATGGTCGACAAGTATTGGTTCCCTGACTTGGTCTTAGGTAAGGGACCAACACAGTCTACCATTATTCTACTAAATGGTTCGTCAAATGCAGGAATAGGTTGCAGATGAGCCTTAGGTATCTTCTGAATGGGTATTCTTACCATTTGACAAGTGTGATGAGATCTACAGTAGTTAGAAATATCACTTGTAAGTTTCGGCCAATAATTGACTCTTAAATGACCAGCCAAGGGAGTTTCATGGGCTAGACTAAGAATTTCCTGTCGATATGACCTTGGAACTACACTTTCATAGCTCACTGACCACTCGTCACCAGCGGGTATCTCACGTAGTCTCCATTTTCTCATAATGACCCCATGTTTCTCAAAGTAACAAAATGGGACTTGTGTGGCTTCAGTTTCACTAATAGCTCTCTGAAACAAACAGGACATCTCAGGATCTTGTCCCTGTTCAATAACGAGTGGTTGTCTTTTGCCACTCTGATTAGAACAGAGAGAATGAGTAGCAAAAAGAGGATCGCTGTGATCAATACCTTCTGATTGATCAATATCAGGAGAGAAAGTGACCTCATCAAAAGACTGACCAATAAATGTGTCAGCGAAAGGAATAATTTCCTGATCAACATCGTTCTCAACAGCTCTTTTTTCCATAGCTCTAGTAACTGCACAAGCAGGATACAATTCAGGGATTTCAATCTCAACAGAATTAACTCTTTGATCCAAGCAAGGCTTGTCAGTTACAAGTGGATTAACCACGACCTTATCTCCAGCTAAGTCATTGCCTAGTAACAAATGGATACTTTCTATAGGAAAGAAGTCATTGCCCCAACATTCACAGGTTTGGAAACTAAGTCTGATGCCAAATTGACACAGTGGAGAGGAACATTTACATAGCAGCACTCTACTCCCTGAATACGTACATTTTCACTAGAAGAAGACTTCTCAGACAAAGGCAAAGTACCTGATAACAAAAGACTCTGCGAACCCCCTGTGTCCCTTAATATTTTAATAGGGATAAGTTTGGCAGAATCACCAATAAGTGATATAGAACCTTCTGACATGAATGGTTCATAAGTCTCCAAAATAGAATCAGACTGGGGTATGTTTGACCCAACAAATGTATTACTTTCAATACAAGACCGTGATCTTGACCTCTTTGAAATAAAAGCATTTGGAATAGCTCTGTCTTTATTCTGTTGCTTATTTGTCAACCTGAAGAAATCAGAAATAACGTGCTCTTTCTTTTTACAATAAGCGCAAGTAGGAAGAGATTAGGATTTCGGATCAGTTTTATCAGATGTTTGATATCTAATAGTTGTGCTGTTTTGAGATTTAGAAGTACTTGTTTGAGACTGAGATGATTTTTCCCCAGAAAACTTCTGAGAGGGAGACTTATTGACAAATTAAATTTTGTAAATCAAGGAATAATCATCAGCCTTGCGAGCAGCATTTTCCAAAGTTTCCACTTTATGCTCGTCAAGATAGGTCTTAACATCACCATGGATGCACCTCTTGAACTCTTCAATTAATACGAGCTGTCTGAGGTTATCATAATCTTGATCAACCTTCTTGGATGAGCACCACCTATCAAATAGTTGTTCTTTTTCCCTTGTAAATTCGACATGAGTTTGTCCAGCTACTTTTCTATAATTCATAAACCTCTGTCGGTATGTCTAAGGTACCAACCCCTAACCCTTCAAGATGAACTCCTTAACCATTTCATAATCAGTACTTTTTGTACCGACAGTGAAATGTAGACTTCACGAGCTTTGCCAATAAGTATACTTTGTAGTAACAAAGTTCAATGCTCTCTGTGCCATTTCAAGTTGTCAGCAATTTTCTCAAAGTGAAAAAAAGTATTTATCTACTTCTTTTTCCTGAAAAGGGGGTACTAACTTAACATATCTAGTAACATCAAAAACTTAACTTGTGTGTAAAGGGGGCGGGAGAGTTCTCCGCTTGCCGGTTCTAAATCTTTTAACTTATATTGCATTTCCCTTTTTTTTCTTCGCATCTGTCTCCCACCTCTCTCTCTCTCTCTCTCTCTCTCTCTCTCTCTCTCTCTCTCTCTCTCTCTCTCTCTCTCTCTCTCTCTCTCCATCTGCATTTCCATTTCCTCTTTCTAAAGCTGAAGCTTCCCTAATTCTAATTCTATATGCTTTGTGTAGCTGTAATTCCCTCAATTTCCAATCAAAACCAGATACAGGCTTATCAATTAAACCCAAATCATTATTATCCAAATTTCCTTTCCCACCAAATATGGAATTAAAATATTCTTGATCTCTTGTTTTGTCAAAGACGCTTTCGCTTCAGAAAGATCATAATGTCTGGCAAGCTCAAGCAAATCGTCCTTTTTCATAGACTCAACCCCACCTGAGTAGGACCCGGAAACAAAGTTCTCAACCTTAGATGACATTTGGTAATGCTTGCTGGTTTCACTAAAGATTTCTAAAATTTGTGAAATAAATCTTTTTACCAGGGATAATAAAAATTCCAAAACAAAGTCAATTTAAATTGTAATTTAAAGAAATTCATATCCCGTAAGAGCCCCCAATTTCTGTTACGTCTCTAGGTCTTAAAAATATGTAAGATAAAGAAAGTGAAACCAACAATGTAAGTAAAATCAACAAGCAATTTATTCCAGACAAAGAAAGTGAAAATTCAAAAGACACTTACAATTTGTGAGTTAAATTCCAAATAATCCTATATGTCCTAATCACACGTCCAAAATAATATAATGTTCCGAATTAATTCCAATAGCCTTAAATGTCCTGATGTACCACAAAGATGTAATCCAGACTGTTTTGAATGAATTCACATAAATCAAAAAGTCCTAAACTCTATGAGCACTTGAGTATTTCCAGTGAATAGTTTAAATAAATAATTCCTCTCAAATTATATCTGATTTTAACAACACAACTAAAATAGATTCCTTACAGACTGATCTTGAAGAACCGAAATTCTAGAATATGAATGAATTTGTTTACCAAAATCTGTAGATAAATACACATGCTTACATGAACTATGTCACATCACAATATGAGTAATTCTAATGGAAAATTACTTTGTGTACCTGCCTTTTCCCATAACAAGACATGAAAATAACAGTCCAACTGCTAACAAAACCATCCTTGAACTCAAATGCTATGTAAACATGTTGTTTACAAAATGACCATTATCTGACTAAAGCACAACTTACAATCATGGACACATATTATAAATTCAATATACATAACATTACTTTGTTTCATTTTATGTTAGTTTAATCGGCTTGATTTTTTTCCATAACTAAATACCGTTTATTTCGTATGGCGTTTGATTGTTTCATTCGTATTTTGCTTGTTTGTTTTTTAAATTATTTTTGACATTACATTTGTGTACGATTATCATTTGCTTTTGTACGTTGTTATTTCATTTTTTCGTTCCATTGTATTAACTTCATTTGACATTTTTTGTTTGCCTTGCATGTGTGTTGCTTGGTTCATTGCATGTTATTTTGTTTCATTTGACTGTAGTCTCTTTAAGTCGTCATCATCTTGTTGTTCTGTTTGTTCTTGGTTTTGTTTTATTCCTCTACTTACATAATATATTGCTTGTCTGTTTCGTTTGTGTCTCAATGGCTTTATTTGAGTATTGATCTTATTGTGTGGCCTTTGATCTTTTTATTTTACAAGTATGCTTGTTTTGTTTTAGCTTTTCTTGCTTTATTTAAAATTTACTTATTTTGTTTTAGTTTCATATTTTTGGCCGCGATGGCCTTCCATATTAATGATTGTTCAGTATTCAATTGAAAAGTGATCCTCGTCTGTTGAAAAATGAACCTTGACCATATTTCCAAAGGGGATCAAAATTCAATCTTACACCGGCACCAAACCTTGAAACTGTATGGGAATTTTCCTGCAGAGATACACATGGTTTGAATTAATAGAAAATTTAAGCAACATTGTTCAATGATGCTTTTTAAATGGAAAATGAATACGTGTCAACCATCTCGATTTTGCACAATCTTACAGAGTACATGACAGAGTACATGACAGAGTACATGATTACCATTCTCAGACTTAAGCAGCTTCTGCATTTCAGCCGCAGTTTGGTTTCTACCTCAGATTGTAATACTCGGCTCTGTATGGAACCCTCAATGACCCATGTCAATTCTGACCGCAACATATTAACCAACCATGGTCCACATTGTTATATCTCTAACCTGATTTCCTCCACATTTACATACATCCTAATTTGAGGTAGCTTATAAGTTTACAATTTTTATTCTTTTTATTGACATGAGGAATGATGACACATTCATATAATACCTAAAATATTGAATTAGTATTTCAACCACTTTTCAAGAAAACAAAAAAGAAAGCAGTTCTAGACAATTATTTTGTGTCACTGTACGATGAAAGAAAAGAAGCTGAGAGAGAGAGAGAGAGAGAGAGAGAGAGAGAGAGAGAGAGAGAGAGAGAGAGAGAGAGAGAGAGAGGAAAGAAAAGGAAACATTGTTTAGTGTGTATAAGAAAACATATTAAAATATATAGAGAGGATATTTGCTTGAATCGAGTGAATAACGGATATGTTTCATCGAGTGGGTGAAAAACTCCGTATTTTCACGAGTGGCACAATTATTTAACTCGGAAAATCCAATAATTCACGGCCTAGCATAAAATGAATTAAAGGTATTGGCATTTCTACACAACAAATATCAGTGCAAGCGTATATGGGCATACACGTTCACAAAAATAGCCACCAAAGTATCAATAGCGCTGATGTATATATATATAAACAAACAGACATATATACATATAGAAAGACTCCCGTATAGTTTTTAACTTTTCCTGCATAAGTATCTCAGAAACAGTGTCAGAATTTGCCCTTTTGATAGCACACTATTTTCCGCAGATTTATATCTACAATGTCACAGATAGACAGTTGCCTAATGATAATATCAGAGTACATCTTTTCTGACTCTGTTATCTGCATTAAAAACATATGTTTGCTTGCCAATGTGAAAATTCAGGCAACATGCATTGGGACATTCAAAGGCCTGAATAGACAGTAAGTAAAATACTCTATGTATCTATTAACTGTTTGTACAATAACGATCTATTGTAAAACTTTTCCCATCTACAGTTTCTACAAGCACTATATTTTTCTACATTAAAATTAAAAGCAACAATCGTTTTGAACTGAGACAAAACTGGCACGTCTCTATTAAATCTACCTTAATAAATATACTGTTTTTCGTACGGAGTTATTAAAATAATTACATCATCAGTATTACGACTCTATGGTCTAAGAAAAATGTAACAGAAAGAAAGTGAAACCAACAAATCAAGTAAAAATCAACAAGCAATTTATTACTAGATAATTAAAATGAAAAATCAAAAAGTCACTTACAGTAATGTGTTTTGAAATCCTAATAATCCAATAAGAATGATTGTTCTAATCACAAGTCCTAAATATAGAATGTTTAGAATTCACGGCTGTGTCCTTGAATGTTATGATGTGCCAATGGTCTCCAAAGTCCTGATGTACTAGAAATCTTTGATGGGCTGATGTCAAAATGAAGTATTCCAAAATCTCTGAATAAGTTCAGTTAAATTTCAAAATCATCAATTAAAAATCCAAAATCCAAAAGTTTATGAGCACTGTTATAATCCAATGAATATTTAAAATAATTCCTCTCTTAGAATTTGGAATGAATTTTCACAACTGTAATAGCTCTTTACAAGACTGATGGTAATGTCAAAACTGAAAAAATGTCCACCAAACATGGTATATATAAAGATTGGTCACATGACAGAATGTTCTAGAATGTGTGTCATCTTAATGGAATTTTACTTGTAAACAAAAATCAACCTTGACCTTCAAATTGAGAAAACATATTGATCAAAACAACCTAATTCAAGGACACTAGTTAAACATGTTTTTCCCGATAACATTAAGATTTAAGCAAATATTAAAGTGAAGAAACATTTATAATTTCCTAAAATATTTATAATATTATATAAACATCATACATAACAATCAGCCTGAGTTTTGTCTTTAATTCCAATATTTATTTTTTTATGAATTCCAAATTATCTGTGTGACTGCACTTACTTTTTATCCATTGTAAAATATAATTTTCAAAAACTCTTACTTATGTGACATCCCCAAAAAGTAGAAGATATTGTCTCTGCATGTAACATACAAAAAAAAAAAACAAACAAACAAACAAACAAACAAACAAAAAACAGAATTCATTGGAAATAATTGTAATTCTTTATCTAAGATTCTATGTAATATTTTAAGCCGCAACCATCTAAGATTTTAACATTTCGTAGTGTTATATGGTAGCAAGAAAACTTGCTGACGGTCGTTATATTCTAAATTATCAAACTCAAAATCCCATTTCCTTCTAGAAGTTGGTATTTCATTGCTTGCAATAAATGTTTCATATATACCTCTACATCCATTTTTATTTCTTATAATAGTATCACAACAATATTTAAGAAAATGTTGTTAAAGATTAGAGTCACAATTGATACTGATTTTTTTTAATGACTTTATAGCTGCAAGTATGCTTTGAAAATCTATGAAATTAATACTAACAGAAAATCCATGATTAAAAGTATCAAAACTTATCCAGGAGTCATCCTCATTAACAAAATCATTCACAAATTTAATACTTTTCTGAAACCATGTTTCGTTATACACACTAATTCCATCTATTGTAATATAAGGATTAAACTACACTTGTATTTCAAAAATATCTTCACTTGTGACCATTTTTAATGATCTAGTTAGGTTTAAATAAGCTTCAAAAACCTCATTCCAAAAAGGATTGAGACACTTTTTTACTGAGTCAAGAAAATATATTCCAAATAAAAAGCAATTCCCACTATTTGATACTGAAAATTGTAACAAGCTCCATTCGACTCATCAGACAACATTCTTGTAAGCCATGTTAGCTTCAAAGCGTTTGCAATATATTAATCACATTTACCCCCTCCCCCACATGATAATTGTTGACAACAATATTTCTTTTGATTTTGTCCTTTGACCCATACCATAGACATTTGTAAACGAGTGGATTTAGTTCACTAAAAAAACTGCTTTGAAAGACAATTAATTTTAGAACAGAAGAAAACAGAACAGAAACTTCATTCGGAATTAAACTATACAGTTTCTCGTCCATCTAAGAAATACAAATATGAAACACTTGAAGAGTGAAACATATGAAACCAAGCAACATGATCGTACACAGAGTATTATATGAGTATTCCTATACTATGTTAGATGTATGGAGTATTATGTCAGGATGAATTTTACAAAATAAATAAATAAATAAATCGATTCCTTTTAATGAAAAATGTATAATCTCGTGCTATATCAAGGATACAATGTATATGCCATACATATACATACAAATGTAAGCTTGACTACAAGAAACTGTATTGACCGAGGGAGTGAACTCTTCACATCCCTGCACAATGTGTCCGCTATCAAATATAGTTCTGAAGCTATTGCAGCTATTCACAATCATTTCGAAAACTGATAATTTGTTCTTTTTTAGCTTCTATTTTCATACTGTTACGGAATTGTATATAATTTTTCTTTTAATAATGGTATAGTTTATTAGTTATGATCTCTGTTCTTAGTCTAAACAGCTGTCGTCTTATGAGTATACATAAGGTAGGCTCTATCGATATTTCGCTGAAGTGTTTAGTACATCACGTGTTAGCGCATGAGGTTGAACTTTCGACCTAGTTCTGTAACTTTTAGGAGTAAACATTGTATTGACCAGGAATTATAGTTTAAGGTCACATCCGAAGAATGAATCGTGTTTATTAAAAGGAAATTATTTCGAAATACCCAGTTGTTTATCGAAGACGTAGTATGGGTTTTTATTTCGATTCTGCGCATTAAGGATATATATATATATATATATATATATATATATATATATATATATATATATATATATATATATGAATTGTAGCAAGTATTCTTCATTCTTCATAGTTACATTTGGATAGAGAGGTCATAAACGAATTGGTTCATTTTGTGTGTCGGATATTATTCTTTGGAGATCTTTTGATATTAATACAGTGCATTTTGGATTAGTACTGTGTCTTCAACTTGATTTTTATACAGCTCCGTGGAATTATCGGAACCATTTCTAGAACTTGCGAGATTCCATATTAGCAAGGATTATTTGGATATAACTTATTCATATCAACATTTTAGCACAGAGAAGGTTACTTCATTCGGAACATACATTCGGAATATTTGGATTAACTTCCGGAACAGTGAACTTTAAAACAATTTAGGACTTTTAAGGATATTCTATACTGTAAGTTATTTTTAATTCTTTCACTTTAATTGTTTGTTGAAATATTGTAATATTTTAGGAAATTAAAGATTTGTATTTTAAAATACAAGTCTTTTATTTTGTTACATTACCCCTAGTTGTAATAATACATATTTTAAAATAAATAAAAGAGATGCTTAGGATTTAAACATGCAAGTTGGTTTATATGAAGAAAATAGAGCACTACAACATTGCATGGCTAGCTTCTCTAACAGTCACCGGCGAGTAAGTTATTTACAGTTGATGCAAGCAATTATTATGCTCAACTTACCATTGTTTCTGACCATAACATTGACTTTACCTCCCATCTCTCTCTCTCTCTCTCTCTCTCTCTCTCTCTCTCTCTCTCTCTCTCTCTCTGTTGGTCGGTTTGTCTTTCAGTCATACCATATTAACTCCAGAGACATCATCGCATACCACGGACGAAAATCCATTATGCTCCACTTTCACATATTTTCACCTGTGGCTTGCGACGATGATCCAGAGAGAAAGAGAGAGAGAGCTGGTTTTTATATATAGTACTACTGGGATAAATTCAAATATTTCCGTAACGAACGTAAACATCACCATAAACTCACCTTGTGTTTCATTTTTGTTAGAGACCCCGGACGGCCGAGTGGTCTAAGGCGCTAACCTTTACAGATCACTCACACATCTCACCTCTGTCCGCGTGAGGTTGAGTCTTGGTTCGACCAACGTTGGTATGTGAGAAAGCTTGCCAGTAGTTTCCCATGGGTCCGTGGTTCTTCCTGGAGTCTTTCCGGATTCTAAATCCACCAAGATATACTGGCCGCCATGTATAGCCTATTATGTGCTGAAACATGGCGTTAAACCCCACAAACAAACTTCATTTTTGATCACCGGCTGCTCTAGGAATTTGTTATTATGAAGTCTTCTATTCGTCATTGTAACACAAAATTAGGTCATTAAATGACTTTCGCTGGTAACTTCTCTTACTTTGAGCTATTGACAAATAAACTCCATAGAAACTTCTTCAGGCCAGCACTGATAAAAGATTGTCTTCTATTAATTTGTAGTTGACGTAAAACTAATAGATTTCTTCCAGATGAATTTCCGTAATATCACATTACGTTTTTTTCCACTTCAGACAAATAATCAGCTGTTTTGACTATCTATATACATGTAAATGTGAATTGTACTATACAACAAATTATTTTATATTTTCTCCAAAAATCCTCATGCTAAAAAAAAAAGAAAAAAAAAAAGAACACAACTTTCCAATCACAGGATATGACATCCGTTGAAAACCACAGCCCAGGCAGTCACTAATGTCCACTTCAGTAACAATTTATCTAATTACATAAAAGTATTAGTGTCTTCTTTTCAGGTGTCCATCGCCAAATTCCAACAGTCTGGTATTTATCAAATGACATGGTCTTATACTTAATCCTAATCCTTGCAGAACCTTAGGTTCAGCTGGAAATCAAGTTTTGAACAAAGACAAACGTTTTTCAGGCCAAATGTTCTTTATTATTGTTTATTCGACGGAGAGAATGTGACACATAAAATAACCATTTTCAAAACCATAGTTGATTGCCTTTTCTCAGACTCAATAAAATTGTATTCAATGATTATCAGAGGAACCCAAATTTCAAGTACAATAAGTACAATAAGTATACTTATTATTTCACTATTTGATGTCTTCGCCAACGCATAGATATAGACTATATAAAAATGACAGAAGGAAAACGGAACAAGAAAGAAAATGTGTCAGTCTGTTCCAGTTTACTCTCCCTCATAAAGAATTAAGGAGAGAAACCAGTTTCTCTTACGCTATTTGTAAAAGATGTCTAACTTTTGAGATTAAACATGAGGTCAAATGCTTTCAAAGGCAAGCAATTAATTTACAGTTACTTTTAAAAGTTTTGAAAACAATTATATGAACTCATTTTTGGGCGGAAAAATGGTTAAAATTAAATTCTTTTAGGAATGTAATAAAAGCTATATTTCTATAACTGAACTACCAAGAGTACTTCCTCGGATTGAAAATAAGTTGACAAGATATGTATAATACAGCGATATCGAATGTTGCCGTCAAATTTTGCTCAAACAACTATGTAAGTGTTAGCTGTCTGCAGATTTGTGTTTCTGATGAAGAAAATGTCGGATTTCACAAATTACTCGATTGGAACATCGCTCGGCCATTTCTGTCAAGTTGAGACATAACCCCGGAAGTAGTTGTAGGAGTACACATCAAGTTAATGTGTTTGGTGATTCGCCTCCGGCGGAGTGCACCACATATGTTATAACAGAAAAAGCCGATAATGTTGCGATTGTGACTTTGTCTCCATCCGCCGCCATATTGTGCCATATGGAATCAGGTCATAATTAATACTTCCGGTTCAGTGCCCATGAATGTAATCCCCGTCTATTTTTAGAGCATTGTTTCCTCTCTCATTTTGGTGGTGATATATGCATTAGATTTTGGCATTCTTAGTATTAATTCAAAGGAAATTTTTTATTGTTTAGAATATGAACATTATGGTGTGGTTGTCTGTGTGTATTTTTGGCGACAGAGCTCAGTGAGTAATGAGACATTGGTGCTGATCTGGAAGTGAAATCTGTGATCCCATTGCACGTTGCTTTGTTTACAGTCCAGCCTCTCAGAAGAATGCCGGTTAACTTATGACAAGAATTTCACCGAGATTTCTTCTTTGAAGATACTTTACACCAACATATGATTTATTAGGACTTGGACACAGTGTAAACTTGAGTACTGACAAACAAATGTAGAGACTATATAGGAAAATTAATTGTGGTCTGAGGCCATATGAACAAAAGTAGTTCAGAATATAGTTCTCTGTGACGGTGAATTACATCAGAGGTTTCCTTCTCGATTTGACGAAAAAGGTCGAGGATGTTCTGACTGACAAATTACTATCACGTGTATCAGTTATTATATGTTCATACAAATCTAATTTAACCGACTTTCCATTCATAAAGATTGTACTCACAATTATCGATATGATGATCGCCGTGATAAACAAGTCTCTCTACAAATGATGCTGTGATTGTACAGGCAACATCACTGTTGCGTTACAGGCTCAGTTGAATTGTATTTCTTTTTCACTTTGTCCCTATGCAGAAAATTACCAATTTTGTGAAAAATACGGTAAAGTGACGAAGAACAAAATTTACCTACATGTATGTCACTTGGGATAAAATATTATTAAAATCAAGACAAATGAAAAAAGGTATGCATGGGAATACTTCGTAAAAGAAAATTCCCCAAATTACGGAATTCTGCAGAACTATTGACTTTTTGAAAATATATAGAAGTAGGTATGCAATATTACATGAACAAACATCTTCCTTAGGTAAACATGAAGTGGAGCCGATCTCCATGTAAATTTTTTGAATCTCAATATTCAGTGTACATGCCCCATATTTTGCTAGTTTACTTACACTTCAGGCACTTGCAAGACATTTAAAACTCGGATGAGCATATTAAAAAAATGAAGAACATTTTTTATAAATTAAACAAAATTATTAATAGTTACAAGAACTAATAATTTGACTGAATATCAGTATAGTTTTTATTTTTGTTTAAATTACTGACTTGTTATTATTATTGTAATGTCTGAGTTCAGTCTTGATAATACAACATCAGAGTACGATATCAGGGATGAGTATGCTTCTTGCCTTATGTCTAAGGAGGGAAAAATGCACGAAACTCGGACACTCAATTTCTTTTCAACCATAACACAAGATGATTCATTTATTAACAAACACATCAATAAAGTTGTAGATCATAATCATAACAGTCTTCTTGTTTTTATACAATGGTGAGAATATTATCATTGTCTGGATGTACAAGTCTGTATGTGATAATCTCAGACAAGGTCATGGTAAATATTAGCATTGTCTGAATGTACAAGTCTGTATGTGATAATCTCAGACAAGGTCATGGTAAATATTAGCATTGTCTGGATGTACAAGTCTGTATGTGATAATCTCAGACAAGGTCATGGTAAATATTAGCATCATATTATTAATTCAGTATGATAATACCATTTTTGAAGAATGAAAATTGTATAAGATTTACTATGCGTGAATTCAATTGCAATAAATTTTACTACGGAAGAGTATTATGACTTGATTGCAATTTGTTAAATATAAAAGCAGTTTTGAATTGAATTGATATAAAGCAGATTTGAACTGAATGTGTAAAGTCAGTGACGATACCACTCACAATAAGTTTGTATAAAGCAGTAAATTATCAAAACATAATGATGTATGTTTATGAAGTGTTAAATCAAACATGTATCGAGCTGAATTTAATTGAGCATGTCAAGTTGGTTGGAATAACGCTCACAATGACGTGAACATTCTAGGTTCTTATGAAAATGCTGGAATTATGTTTATGAAGTGTTGGATTAAGCAATTACTGAGCTGAATTGAATCGAGAATGTCAAGTCAGTGATGATAACACTCACAATAACTTGGGCATTCTAGCTTGTTATGAAAATTCTGGAATTATGTTTATCAAGTGTTGGATTAAGAAATTATTGTGTTGAATTGAATTGAGAATGTCACGCCAGTAAGGATAACGTTCACACTGACTTGGACATTCTAGTTTCTTTTGAAAATTTGGGAATCAAGTTTATGAAGTATTGAATTAAACCTGAATAAAAATTACAATTTCAATTATGGAAAAGCATCGAATCTATAATTTAAGAAACTAAATGATCTATTTGCAGCATAACGAAAATGCTCAGGTATGGAATTAAAACAAAAATAGATCTAATTCAGCATAACATGATAAAGATGCACGTACCTTCATAAAAATAATTAAAGACAAAAATTAATAAATAAATAAAATTATTGATAAGTGAAGAGAACACACATTGACCATACAAGTTAGTTATTATAACAAAATGATGTAACAATCTATAGTTTGCTTATAAAATAAGTTAGAAATGGATAGAATTCATATCGTTTGGAAGAGAGAAAAGCATGGAAAATTCCCTACATAAAATATTACTTTGTGTTTAAATAAACTTTAACCTATATTGCTTAAAGTTCCAAAACTTTGTACAGAAAAGTAATAAACTAAACAAACATTTCAAAAAGAAAAAAATATTTGTAAAAAAACAAACAATATATACATGTGATGTGAATGATTTGGAAGCTGCTGAGCCGAATCCCCACAAGCATCCGACAAAACCTTGAATATTTTTCACGAAACCCAAAAAACCCACAGCCCACAAACACATAAAGTTTGTTAGAATCTTCCAACAAGCGTGAGCTACTATGGAGATACAATAAAATCACTTCGTCTTTCGCGGCAAATACCGTGTTTACCTATGCTGCTAATAGCGATAGTGTGGAATATGTAGCACTGTTAGAACGTAACCAAAGTATGTTGCATGACAGGGGAGGTCAACATGTGTTTGATGCAAGTCAAATAGAGGGAGAAAAAAGAACAAATTAAACACAATGACATAAAAACTGAACAATGGGTGATATAAAACACATTGATTAGGTATCGTGCAGACTAAAATGGTTAAGTAAAATTAGGTATTGGTCAATTATCAAGCATGCCAACTGCCGGCTAGGATACTCCCTATTTTTGATAACTGTCGAAACCCGTAGACTGTACCAACCGACAGACTAACGAAGAAGAAAATCTGTAAACTGTACCAACCGACGCGCGCACCTATTCAATACAGCAAGTTGTAGAGGGAGCGGGAATATCATATCCAATGAAGGATCACAATAAGATAAAACTGATTTATTTAGAGTAATGGAGAGTCAACATTTATGTATATATGTTGTTGCTGCAAAATTACCGCTACAGGAGTATACTGTGTGCTTCATGGAGCGATTGTAACTAAACGTGCAGAAGCAATACACCCGCCGTCCATGCAATATGATGCAACGGAATCATTATAGCGTATGAGTGCACTGTCGCTACTGTAAGAAAACAGTGTTTTGCCTCATCGTGGCAGAGACAAAGGCTATTGGTCAATCCGAATCGTTATTAAAATTTCTATTCAATTTCAAACCATGTATTTTATCAAACTCGTGAAATTTCAACTTCAATTTATTACAACTCAGTATCACATAATTCATTATCCTTTCATATATTAGATCCTAATACTGCAACCTTGAAGGTTTTGCTTTGATATCTTATGTCTTTCTTTATTAAAAAGCACTCGATCACGTTTATCGACTGAAATGACTGTAACATGCTTTGAATTTTCAGTGAACATTATGATTCTACTTTTTCGTAAAAGTGGTCTCGTGCAAAGTAAAGCATTTGCCTCAGTGCAATTAGAGCCAAAATTGAGATGTCCTTCTCAACTTCTACTTCGTTTTCAATATTTTTCACGGGAAGGATGTTGGTTCGTGGAATCCCAAACCGCTCTGCTACAAGGTCTACCTTTTCTTTCACTTTTGGACTGTAGAATACATTAGACAAGTCGTCTTCGACCGTTGGACAGAGCCGGTCCACTTTTGTCAACAATATGACTTGTGGGATACCTGAAATGAAATATAGTTGGGTTGGTTAATGTTAACACTTTCACAGTCAGATGTAACTGTAGTATCATAAATTTTCGTGGGGGACCAATTTACGTGGTTTTCGTTGTAGGCCTGAACCACAAATTTAAATATCCAACGAAAAATTAGCTACTTATGATGATGACTCCCCCCCCCCCCCCCGCCCCGCCCATTTTCTTACAATGTTTCATTCCTAGAGATTAACAAAGCTACTAATATTTAATAAATCAATATCAATACTGTAATCTGGAAATACAATATTAGCTTTTACATGTGTTTGTTTTATTTTGTTATTTTAAGCCTTTGAAAAAAGACTTATAAATCATTTTATATTGTTTCAATGCACACGTATCGATAAGGTATCCGATAGCTGTAATTTTACACTCACTGCCTTAAATCGATATGTGAGATAAGTAAGGATAGAAAGAAACGAGAAAAAGTATAAGGTATTCAAATACTAGTAATACTGAAAATGAAAGAAAGAATAATACAAAATAATAGCATATGAAAATTAAATGTAAATCGATCCTTCATTCGATTACAACTGTTCTTGAAACAATTAAATCCTCCTGTAAGCACATTTCATTTTAATCAATGCATTTTTAATCCAAAAGAACAACAAGCCTGTAAAATACTAGAACTATTGCTTGAAGCGCTATTATTAATGAAACACTATGTATATACACTAATTACAGCAAAGTATTAAAGCTCACACTTCACTGATTTTCGGACAAAGCCACTGTATCAGCATCGTGTCAATCAAGTCTCATGGTACACACACATGCTTGCCAGGTAAATAATCCCCAAATTGCTGAATTAAACAAGTCCAGCATTCTCAAAACCACTGATAATTAGGTCTGATCTTTCACTCATTGTTGCGTGAGCTGCAATTATCCATTCAGCGTGAATTGGCTTGATTAATGAGGTTGCAAGGTTTACTAATACCTTGCACTGATCGTCACTAGTAATATCTTCTTTTTTCGTAACGGCCTCTTTGTTTATTGTCAAGTCTAGTGGTTGAAGTCGGTATGTACAAGAGGCAGGCACAAACAAAGGAGTGATTCCACTGTCTTTCAAATTAGTTAGCATCTTTGCCCTTTGGTGGGCTCTAAACACATCAAATATTGCCACTGCCTGCTGATTGCATTGAGCAAGGTGCAGCCGGTCACGTGCCTTGTTCACATATGGAATGATGACATTATCCACATAACGAATCATAGATTCTTTGTTACTCCAGTGTGAGTCTGTCTGAGTCACATCCCAGTGGTTAGGGAAAACTATGCCCTTAGACAGTCATCTGTCAGTCTTCCCTGCGTAAATGAGCTGTGGGGGCAGGAGAGTACCAGATTTTGTTATGGCGAGTAAAATTTTAATCTGCCTCTTGTCATTAAGTGTGGAAACTGACACTTATTCTGATCCACGGGCTTCCATAGTCCAGTCGCCAACCTGGCACAAGTTGGCACCGGCTCTGATCCCAATTTATCACAGTTTTAACTTTCTCCAAGAACTTTTTCTTAATGTCATCAAAGTCACGAGGCAGCTGTTCTACGCTTTTGGTACATTTCCGCTTAACAAATCCCATACGGCGAAGTAGCGACCTCGCCCAATGCTTGTTGGTGCTAATGTGTCCACCGTAACATGCCAGCTGGCTGCGAGCAATGCTTGGCGATCACAGCCTCTAGCCCAGCCATTACAATCCTAATAGTTATCTCATATATAAGCATTAAGGGGATTTATCTATTTTCCAACATGAATACTGTAGTTGTAAGCAGCATCTTTGCTGTATATTCATCTGATAGTTTCCTGCGAATTTAAACAACCCTTTATATTAAAATCCGTTGTGATGAATTTCACTATTTAATTTAGAGCCAGAGGACTGATTCTCTAAACTGACGATCATTCTTCATCCACACACTGAAAATTATTGAATATCTGTGCATCACATGTCTCTTTTTCTATCCTTAGTTTTCAGCTTATAATCGGAGGGGAAAACAAGCAACAATACGAAAAACGAATCACAAAATCTGTCTCAATTATGAGTGATAAATAGAAGGTTTCGAAGTAGGAGGAGGGTAGCCTCTCTATCTTGCCTGTTGAGCCTTGAAGTACGCACTTATCATTTCTGAGACATGAATTCGTATATATGACTTAACACTTTTCATATCTCTTTTGCCAGGTCAGGCATTCATTATGTCCTATATTCAAATCGATCATCCCAATACTCAAGTGTCCTAAATGGTTTACATCAAATTCCATTCCAAATCGCCTAAATCCAGTTGAACACGGTTTTCTTGCATAATTTTCATCGCATGACTGTTGATCGTCTCCTTGAAATATTGAATAGATTTTGTCAAATTTTGTTAGTCACAGCATAAAAGGATGTATGTCGATGTAATCAGTTCCATTCCCTTGCTCTAGCGAAGCAATGTTTGTGCTGTTCACAGAAAGAACCGGACTTTGAATTACTACAAAGCACCAGCAAATAGGGAGGCGATCCAATTTCTTCTTTTCAGTCTATTCACCTGTCCAATATAATGTTTGTCTTTTCAGTCTATTCACCTGTCCAATATAATGTTTGTCTTTTCAGTCTATTCACCTGTCCAATATAATGTTTGTCTTTTCAGTCTATTCACCTGTCCAATATAATGTTTGTCCTGATAAAATGCACGCATTCATTTAATTTTTATTTCTTCAGATTTTGTCTTCGCGCAGCGTACCACTTGAATTAAAAATTATGTTTCTTTCACCTTGCCGAAAAGTTATTATCTTTTTGCCTTTTACCACCAATTAAGTAATCGACAAAAGATTTTAAATAAATTAATAATTGTATAAATGTATGTAGATCACATATACGCTTTTTATGCCATATTCAATCAAATACCTACCTATCGTAAATACATGTGTCCTACTTTTATTGTAAAGCACATACAAATCAACTTTTGCACATAAATTAACATCAAATTTGAATTTCAAATGTGAAATTACTAATCTTACCTCTTCTAGCAATAAATCTGTACGATTGCTTAATGTTATTTTCTATTCTCTCTGGGAGAATATCGACACTAGTAATGTCGAGGACATAGGACACACAATGGATTTCCCTGACACAATGTTCGAAAGGAAGGTATTGTGGAGTTCTGATTCTGTGTCTTTCATTCCAACGGAATATTGCTGTCGCTGTGCACACTACATCAAACAGGCGACTAAAGAACTCTTCTATAGGATGAAAAAAAGTCCTTCTCGGCAAGGAGGGTTCAGACTGAAATAAACAACGTCCATGTAAGTTCAACTATCATGTTATTCATCGTAAACTATACCATATTTTATGCTAAACATTTATTTTTCTTTTGCTTTCAATTAACTATTGATGAATATTGTATCTCTGTTTGTTTAATAGACTTTAAGACCTAGCTTTGTTGATGTCTAGGCGTAAACTGCCTTGCATATATCTTTAAGTGTTTCATTATGTCTTTGGTGTGTAAAAAGGACTCTCATGACCAACGCTTCTAAGAATATTGTACAATTTTATTATAATTTTTGTTTTTACTTTGTATAGGTCAAGTTGCATTGACAGCTAAAATTTGATCACGTTCGTCGTGGCTCTAGTTAACCCTTGTCGTGGCTACTTTATTCAGAATCTTATTCAATATAAAAATAGGACTTCTTGTACAGGCATCATATCTCAACTACAAAAGACAAGCAATTGCTGCTAACAATTACCGATCTTTTAAGATGTGTTACGACTCTATGGTCTAAGAAAAATGTAACAGAAAGAAAGTGAAACCAACAAATCAAGTAAAAATCAACAAGCAATTTATTACTAGATAATTAAAATGAAAAATCAAAAAGTCACTTACAGTAATGTGTTTTGAAATCCTAATAATCCAATAAGAATGATTGTTCTAATCACAAGTCCTAAATATAGAATGTTCCGAATTCACGGCTGTGTCCTTGAATGTTATGATGTGCTAATGGTCTCCAAAGTCCTGATGTACTAGTAATCTTGATGTGCTGAAGTCAAAATGAAGTATTCCAAAATCTCTGAATAAGTTCACATAAATTCCAAAATTGTCAATTAAAAATCCAAAATCCAAAAGTTTATGAGCACTGTTATAATCCAATGAATATTTAAAATAATTCCTCTCTTAGAATTTGGAATGAATTTTCACAACTGTAATAGCTCTTTACAAGACTGATGGTAATGTCAAAACTGAATAAATGTCCACCAAACATGGTATATATAAAGATTGGTCACATGACAGAATGTTCTAGAATATGAGTCATCTTAATGGAATTCTAACTGTAAACCAAATTCAACCTTGACCTTCAAATTGAGAAAACATATTGATCAAAACAACCTAATTCAAGGACACTAGTTAAACATGTTTTTCCTGATAACATTAAGATTTAAGCAAATATTAAAGTGAAGAAACATTTATAATTTCCTAAAATATTTATAATATTATATAAACATCATACATAACACCTCCCCTCATAAAGAAAAAGAAAGATTTATATAATAAAGCTTTCTTTTGAATATACATCTAATACTATAATAACCAAAATTACATAAGAACATGTTTTATGATACTGGACTTAATTACATCAAGCAATATTACATTTCTAGGCACGTGAGAGTGCATCTGCAATCACATTGTCTTTTCCCCTGATGTGTTTGATGTCAATGTTATATTCCTGCAATATCAAACTCCATCTCAACAATCTCCGATTTTTATCTTTCATTTTGTTGATGAAAGTAAGGGGATTGTGATCACTGTACACAATAATTGGAGAAAGAGCTGAGGTAACATACACTTCAAAATGCTGTAAAGCCAATATCAAAGCCAAACATTCCTTCTCAATTGTGGAATAATTTTTCTGGTGCTTGTTTAGTTTTTTAGAAAAATAACACACAGGGTGATCCACACCACTTTTGTCTTCCTGAATCAATACTCCACCAACCCCTACATCACTTGCATCAACAGATAATTTAAATGATTGGCTAACATTTGGTGCAGAAAGAACTGGTGCATTCTTAAGCATGGCCTTTAACTTGTCAAAAGATTCCTGACACATGTCAGACCAACAAAATTTGGCTTTCTTACTCAATAAACTTGTCAAAGGTTCAGCAATTTTGGAAAAATTGGAACAAAATTTCCGATAATATCCAGCCATACCTGGAAATCGCATCAGTTGCTTTTTACAAATTGGAACTTGAAATTCAGAGATAGCTTTGACCTTAGCTTCTATAGGTTTAACTTGACCTTGTCCCACAATATGTCCTAAAATTGTGACACAAGCATGGCAAAACTCACTTTTGCTCAAATTAATTGTCAGATTCGCATCACTGAGTCGATCGAAGAATTTTCGAATGGTTTCCAAATGATCTTCCCAGGTGTTGTTGTAGATAATGACGTCATCGATATAAGCGTCACAATTATCAAGACCAAATGTTATCATGTTCATCAGACGTTGAAACGTTGCAGGCGAATTTTTCATTCCAAACGGCATGACTTTATATCGATATAGTCCATCTGGAGTTGCAAATGCTGAAATTTCTTTTGCCCTTTCCGTCAGTGGAATTTGCCAGAATCCTTTTAAAAGGTCAAACTTGGTGACATATTCCGCATTTCCAATTTTATCAATGCAATCGTCCATTCTTGGGATTGGAAATGAATCAGTTTTGGTGACACTGTTGACTTTTCTATAGTCAGTACACATACGGAATGTATTATCTGGCTTGGGAACAAGAATACATGGTGAACTCCAGTTACTTTTACTTGGTTCTATGAAATCATTCTCCAGTAGATACTGAATTTCTTTCTTCAGATAGTTCTGTTTGAGAGGATTCATCCTATAAGGATGCTGTTTCACAGGCGCAGAATCTACAATGTCAACGTCATGATAAATTTTACTTGTTCGTGTTGGAACATCAGGAAACAAGTGCTCATAGTCATGTAATAGCTGTTTTAGTTCATTTCTTTCCTGTTGTTGTAGATGTGAAAGTTTCTGGTCTAGGTTGTTCAATATTTCTGAATTCCGAAGATTGGTTATACCAGAGTCACTATAGTCTGATTGTATTCCATCGTTGATATCTTCACTGTGTGGGACAGGTACAACTAAATTAACAGAATAATTAGCTGAGCTATCTCTGTCAAAATATTCCTTTAACATATTTATATGACAAAGTTGTTTCTGTTTCCGTCTCCCAGGAGTGTTAATGATATAATTTAAGTCATTTACTTTCTTTGCAACGGTATAAGGACCATAACATTTAGCCTGAAGAGGATTTTGAGGTATGGGAAAGAGAGCCAGAACTTTGTCACCAGGTTTAAAACTCCTTTCCTGTGAATTTCTGTCATACCTTAATTTCATTTTTGACTGGGTAGTGTGAAGATTAATTCTTGCTACTTCACAGGCCTTTGACAACTTGTATTTGAAATCAGAAACATAATCAAGAAGATTAATCTTTGAATCTTCATTTGAAAGAAGTTTCTCTTTCAATAATTTCAGTGGTCCACGGACAGTATGACCAAAAGCTAGTTCAAAGGGACTAAAACCCAACGACTCTTGAACTGATTCCCTAACAGCAAACAACAAAAAATGAACACCCTCATCCCAATCCTTTTCTGTATCAAAGCAATATGATCGAATCATATTCTTCAAAGTTTGATGAAATCTTTCCAAAGCACCTTGACTTTCAGGGTGATAGGCAGAAGATTTAAACTGTTGGATGCCTAGTTCATGCATAACTTGCTGGAAAATTCCAGACATAAAATTTGACCCTTGATCTGACTGGACAGATTTGGGAAGGCCAACAAGTGTAAAAAACTTCACCAAAGCTTTCACAATAGTTTTAGTTTTTATATTTCTCAGAGGAATTGCCTCTGGAAATCTTGTAGATGCACACATGATGGTCAACAAGTATTGGTTGCCTGACTTGGTTTTAGGTAAAGGACCAACACAGTCTACTATTATTCTACTAAATGGTTCATCAAATGCAGGAATAGGTTGCAGATGAGCCTTAGGTATCTTCTGATTGGGTTTTCCTACCATTTGACAAGTGTGACAAGATCTGCAGTATTTAGAAACATCACTTTTGAGTTTCGGCCAATAAAAATGATTCAAGATCTTGTGATAAGTCTTACGGACTCCTAAATGACCAGCCAAAGGAGTTTCATGGGCTAAATTAAGAATTTCCTGTCGATATGACTTAGGAACAACAATTTGATAGCTCACTGACCACTCCTAACCAGCGGGTACATCAGGTGGTCTCCATTTCCTCATAAGGACCCCATTTTTCACAAAGTAACACACTGGAACTTGTGTGGCTTCAGTTTCACTAATAGCCCTCTGAAACAAACAAGATATCTCGGGATCTTGCTCCTGTTCAACGACAAGGGATTGTCGTTTGTCATCCTGATTAGAACAAAGAGAATGAGTTGCCAAAAGAGGATCACTGTGATCAATACCATTTGATTGATCAATACCTGAGGAAAAAGTGACCTCATCAAAAGACTGACCAATACATGTGTCAGCTAAAGGAATAATATCCTGATCAACATCACTCTCAAGAGCTCTTTTTGCCATAGCACTAGTAACTGCACAAGCAGGGTACAAATCAGGGATTTCAGTTTCGACAGGATCAACTTTCTGATCCAAACAAGGCTTGTCAGTTACAAGTGGATTAACCACAACCTTATCTCCAGCTAGGTCATTGCCTAGTAATAAATGAACACCCTCTATGGGTAAAGAAGTCACTGCCCCAACAGTCACAGGTCCAGAAACTAAGTCTGATGCCAAATTTACACAATGAAGAGGAACATTTACAAAGCCGCACTCTACTCCCTGAACAAGAACACTTTCACTTGAAGAAGACTCCTCAGACAAAGGCAAAGTACCTGATAATAAAAGACTCTGAGAAGCTCCAGTGTCCCTTAATATTTTAATTGGGATAGGTTTGGCAGAATCACCAATAAGTGATATAGAACCTTCTGACATGAATGGTTCATAAGCCTCCAAAATAGAATCAGACTGGGGTTTGTTTGACCCAACAAATGTATTGCTTTCAATACAAGACCGTGACCTTGACCTCGTAGAAATAAGAGCATTTGGAAAAGCTCTGTCTTTACTCTGTTGCTTATTTTTCAACTTGAAGCAATCAGAAATAACGTGCCCTTTCTTTTTACAATAAGTGCACGTAGGAAGAGATAAGGATTTCTGATCAGTCTTATCAGATGTTTGATTCCTAACAGTTGTGCTGTTGTGAAATTTGGAAGTACTCGAATGAGATTGAAATGGTTTTTTACCAGAAAACTGCTGAGAGGACGACTTATTGCCAAATGAAATTTTGTGAGTCAAGGAATAATCATCAGCCATACGAGCAGCATTTTCCAAAGTTTCCACTTTCTGCTCGTCAAGATAGGTTTTAACATCACTATGGATGCACCTCTTGAACTCTTCAATTAATACGAGCTGTCTGAGGTTATCATAAGCTTGATCAACTTTCTTGGCTGAGCACCACCTATCAAATAGTTGTTCTTTATCCCTTGCAAATTCGACATGAGTTTGTCCAGTTTCTTTTCTACAATTCCTAAACATTTGTCGATATGCCTCTGGTACCAACTCATAAGCTTTCAAGATGTACTCCCTAACCACATCATAATCAGTGCTTTGTTGTACTGACAGTAAAGTGTAGACTTCACGAGCTTTGACAATAAGTACACTCTGTAATAACAAAGTCCAATGCTCTCTGGGCCATTTCAAGTTTTCAGCTATTTTCTCGAAATGAAGAAAGTATTTATCTACTTCTTTTTCCTGAAAAGGGGGTACTAACCTAATATATCTAGTAACATAAAAACCTGAACTTGTATTTAAAGAAGTGGAGTGTGCTCTGTTTGCCAGTTCTAATTCTCTTAACTTAAATTGCATTTCCCTTTCTTCTCTTTGCATCTGCATCTGCATTTGTATTTGTCTCTCTACTTTCTCTCTCTCCATCTGCATTTGCCTCTCTTCTTTCTCTCTCTCCATCTGTATCTGCATTTGTCTCTCTTCTTTCTCTCTCTCTCCAACTGCCTCTCTTCTTTTTCTCTCTCCATCTGCCTCTCTTCTTTCTGCATTTGGATCTGCCTCTCTTCTTTCTGCATTTGGATCTGCCTCTCTTCCTTCTCTCTCTCTCTCTGAATCTGAAGCTTTGCCAATTCTAAATCGATCTGGTTCTTTAACTCTAATTCCCTTAATTTCCTGTCAGAACCAGATACAGGCTTTCTTTTCAAACTGAAAGCACTATTTTCAAAAATTCCCTTTCCTACTAAATACTGAATCAAAATAATCTTTATCTCCTGTTTTGTCAATGATACTTTTGCCTCAGATAGACTGTATTTTCTGGCAAGCTCGAGCAACTCATCCTTTCTCATGCACTCTAACCCCTCCTGGGTAGGTTTTGAAATGAAATTCTGAACATTAGATGCCATTGTAAATGCTTGTTGGTTTCACACACAAAAAATTTCTCTATTAAAAATCTTTGCCAAAGACAAAAAAAAAAAATTCCAAGACAAAATCAATATGAATTTCAAAGATAAATTTAATATCTCTAATATGCTTTAAAGAAATTCAGATCCCAGAAGACGAGCCCCCAATTTCTCTTACGACTCTATGGTCTAAGTAAAATGTAACAGAAAGAAAGTGAAACCAACAAATCAAGTAAAAATCAACAAGCAATTTATTACTAGATAATTAAAATGAAAAATCAAAAAGTCACTTACAGTAATGTGTTTTGAAATCCTAATAATCCAATAAGAATGATTTTTCTAATCACAAGTCCTAAATATAGAATGTTCCGAATTCACGGCTGTGTCCTTGAATGTTATGATGTGCTAATGGTCTCCAAAGTCCTGATGTACTAGTAATCTTGATGTGCTGATGTCAAAATGAAGTATTCCAAAATCTCTGAATAAGTTCACATAAATTCCAAAATTGTCAATGAAAAATCCAAAATCCAAAAGTTTATGAGCACTGTTATAATCCAATGAATATTTAAAATAATTCCTCTCTTAGAATTTGGAATGAATTTTCACAACTGTAATAGCTCTTTACAAGACTGATGGTAATGTCAAAACTGAATAAATGTCCACCAAACATGGTATATATAAAGATTGGTCACATGACAGAATGTTCTAGAATATGAGTCATCTTAATGGAATTCTAACTGTAAACCAAATTCAACCTTGACCTTCAAATTGAGAAAACATATTGATCAAAACAACCTAATTCAAGGACACTAGTTAAACATGTTTTTCCTGATAACATTAAGATTTAAGCAAATATTAAAGTGAAGAAACATTTATAATTTCCTAAAATATTTATAATATTATATAAACATCATACATAACAGATGAGAAATATTTAGCTTGGGGTAAAACATATTTGATTGACGCGAAGAAAGCAAAAGAGATTTCTTTTTTGGGTATTTGTCAAATAGCCTACCAATATTAGCAAACAAATGAAAGAAAAAGTAATATTGAATGTAATAGCTTGGCATGGTGCATAAGTTTCAAACTTAAGGATTTGACATTTCCAGCTTAAATATATGGATTTGTCTTTTTACTGGAACACAAAGCTTTTGTCAGAAAAGAGACTAGGATGAACAAATATTCATATCTTCTTGAATAGAATGTGCAATATTTGCCAAGCAAAATGTAACTTTAATGATATGATACATCTATATTGATGTCTGAATGTTGACTGTATAATTACAGACAGTTCATCACGAAGCTGACTAACATATGCTGTAAGAAAACCATTGTTTTGCCTTCCTTCATTTCTGTGTGCATTGGAAATGTGTTCACCAAGAAAAGGGAAGGGGATATAGAAAATCACTATTAGCTTAATTGATACGTTTGTGTTATCTTATTACTTGTTCTGTATGCATGCTCTTGAACGTATGCCAAATAATCAAAGTAGTCATAATGAGGGAATCATGGATGTTATTACACACCTTGGCACGCTCTTCTTTCATCCCCTCCAGTACGGATATCATTTCATAGACATTCAGATCATCGTTTCCTTCCATTCCACGCGTGTCGCACAGATGGACAGGCAACTCTCTTTGAGTTTCTGGACATCGTATCTTGTAGATACGATACTAAAATTAGATAGCAAAGAACACTTGAAAAATTATGATAAAGTGGAGATCAACAGAAATGTTAAACGTTTTTGTTGTTGTTGTTGTTGTTGTTGTTTTTGCAGGCTAACCACCGAATCACTCGAACTGTTTTACTTATTCACACTCTTTGACAAAAAAGTATCGGGGATATTTTGACGTCCTTCCTCCCTCCGTCCGTTATGCCATCTTCTATTACAATTTTAGACATACATTCACAAAACCTGGTGTAATGGTGCAATATTTTGATTCCAGCTGCAACCTTATTTGGGCCTCGGGAAGGGGTCAAAAGGTAAAAAGTGCAATTGCTCTAAAATATTGAATTGTCAACCACAGACATGACTTGCAGATATAAAAGAAAAATTCAGACATTCAGCCGACATTGGGCCACAAGTCTATCCTTTCCTCCCATAGGCTTAGACCCTGGATCTTAACTTGGAAACAGTTGATATTTCCACCCTATAACCATATGTACACTTTATTGGACATGAAACAACTCATTCAGTCACCAAACAGACATTGACCCTGAGATCTGTCCATATCCCCCAAAGTGACATAGCCCCTGGGTCATAACTTAGAAACTACTGAGATGCACATACTGTAACTATATATATACTATAGACACTTACCGGGCATGAAAAGATTAATGCACTTATGCAGTTGAGAGTAGCTCCTGGGGTTAAATCTTTAGCCAGCCAGGTAATTAGTCACTGAGTTGTGTATATATATATATATATATATATATATATATATATATATATATATATATATATATATATATATATATATATATATATATATATATATAAAGAAAGACAGGGAGGAAGCCATTTTGTATTGCAATAGACCAATTGACCCTTGAGCATACATACAATATTAACTTAGCGACATTGATGGCAGCAGGTTAAAACTTATGAATCAGAATTATATATCATCATCATCATCTGAATAATCTCAGATAGGGAGAAAGTGATGAAATACTATTCTTGTATCTTGTTAGATAGTATTGCATAAAATATAATAACTGTAAGGTTTTCTCCAGTAATACATAGGTATATTCTTCTTCCTACGTTTTAAATACAATAGACATTCGAGGAGAAAATTATGTTTATCTTCTAGAATTGAGCACAATTTACATATTTTATTTTCTCTGGGGTTATTATTTGGTGTATTCCATCTACCAGATACAATTGCCAATCTATGTGATGATACTCTTAATTTAGTTTATGAAATTCTATATTTTCGGGTACTAATATCTTCTAAATATGAATGACAGAAAACATTATCAAAAGTTCTATAGAAAACAACTTGATACGCCAAACTAGCATTTAAATTTTGAATAACATTATCTGACAATCTTTGTTTTACAATCGAGGAAACAAAAGTATATCACCATTACCGTAGAAAAGCCAAGCTTCATAAAAATCAATACTAAATAAAAGAAGTCTAACCAAAGTAGCCCAAATTTGCTTTCCTGGTAAAGCAGAGTTTCTTTTAACATCATATTGTAGACAAGCTTGGTATATTTTCTTTAATCAAACTGAGTAATGTTGAACGAATATTTAATTCTCATAAAATATCTAATAGTAATGCACGACATTTTGCCAACGTCACCAGATATAAAATAATTTTGTGTACACTGCCTTATGACAAGTAATTTTCTAAATTAACTATTATTGTACCTTTTCAACAGAGTTAGCATTTGCAAAATCCCCATGCTTCTGCTCCATAATGTAAACGTGGCTTACATACACATCATTGTATTTGTATAGGTATTTACTCCACTCGTAAACTGTTTTCTGAGCCTAACCAGACAGAGTTTTTTTTAGATTCTTAGAAAGGGTCACCAGGTGTAAAAACAAAGCATGAAAAAGAAAATTATGTATACAAATCTATCTCCTTCCCCTCAAGGAAAAATGTACAATTTCAAGGTATTCTTCCATGTTTTCTAAATATATGCATTATTACTATTGTTTTTAGTTATTTACCGATAATTTCCATCTACCACATTACCAATTCAAATGTCAAGTCCTTTTTGCAAACCAGTTGCTGAGTCAGAAACAAATTCCATATCATCAGCAAACATTGTTCTCATCCTTCTATATCCTTATTATTATCCCATCAGCATTGTTCTCATCCTTATTATTATTATCCCATCAACACTGTTCTCATCCTTATTTCTATCCCATCAACATTGTTCTTATCCTTATTATTATCCCATCAACACTGTTCTCATCCTTATTATTATCCCATCAACTCTGTTCTATATCCTTATTATTATCCCATCAACATTGTTCTATAACCTTATTATTATCCCATCAACATTGTTCTCATCCTTATTATTATCCCATCAACATTGTTCTCATCCTTATTATTATCCCATCAACATTGTTCTCATCCTTGTTATTATCCCATCAACACTGTTCTCATCCTTATTTCTATCCCATCAACATTGTTCTCATCCTTATTATTATCCCATCAACACTGTTCTCATCCTTATTTATATCACAACAACATTGTTCTCATCCTTATTATTATCCCATCAACATTGTTCTCATCCTTATTTCTATCCCATCAACATTGTTCTCATCCTTATTATTATCCTATCAACATTGTTCTCATCCTTATTTCTATCCCATCAACATTGTTCTCATCCTTGTTATTATCCCATCAACATTGTTCTCATCCTTATTTCTATCCCATCAACATTGTTCTCATCCTTGTTATTATCCCATCAACATTGTTATATATCCTTATTATTATCCCATCAACATTGTACTCATCCTTATTTCTATCCCATCAACATTGTTCTCATCCTTGTTATTATTATCCCATCAACACTGTTCTTATCCTTATTGTTCTATATCCTTATTATTATTATCCCATCAACACTGTCTCATCCTTATTTCTATCCCATCAACATTGTTCTTATCCTTATTTCTATCCCATGAACACTATTAAGGTAGAATTCACATTCTAGGTGGGTCCCCGGGTGGTCGAGTGGTATAAGGTGCTCGCCTTTACAGATCACTGACATCTTATCTATGTCCGTGTGGGTTCGAGTCTCAGGTTCGGCCAACATGGGTATGTGAGAAAGCTTACCAGTAGCTTCCCGTAGGTTGGTGGGTCTACCGGGTTCTTCCTCCACCAGATATACTGGCCGCCATGTATAGCCTATCATGTGCTCAAAAAATGGCGTTAAACCACAAAACCACAAGCCACATTCTAGGTCTTTCCTACACATTCCAATTAAAAGATCTAAGACGCATGCAAATTCTTCACTAAGTGCATACAGAGACTTAATTTACACCATATATTATCTCTAACAATATATTAAAAGCAATTGTAAATGCAATGAATCCACAACATAATTATAATATCTCTAGCTCCCATATTCTTCCTTGCTTTTGTTTCTTCCCCTTTTTCTTTTAAAGGATATTACATATACAGAATGCCTTATGCAATAGGACTTTGTAATATATATATATATATATATATATATATATATATATATATATATATATATATATATATATATATATATATATATATATATATATTGCAACATATAATTCGGATGCATTGGAACCAGATTTAATCCTCCGAACATCCGAAGGGCATATTTCAAGAAGTTCCTATGGTTGCGTACCGTATACCTAAAGATCTGAAGGACCATCTGGTACGTGCCAAGGTAACTTCAAACGATACCACATATTCAGGCACATATTGCTGCAAAAACAAGCGTTGCCTACTTTACAAACATATGCCAAATCGTTTAGAAGTTCGACGATAGGAGTTATCTACACTATCAATCAGAAGTTAGGATGTCGAACCAAAAGTGTAATCTATCTTCTAACATGCAAAATCTGTGTCAATATATTGGCGAAACTTTGGATTTCAGAAAACGAATGAATAACCATACGAGCCACATTCGCAACAAAATCAACGCGAAACTCGCCAACCACTACAACTCGACTGGGCATTCAGTCGAGTCCCTCGAGATGCTACCGGTTGATTCTAACCTGTGGTGGACCGATATAGAACACACACTTAAGGAACGATACTGGATACTTCAATTGAAAACACATGAGGAGTTCGGCCTAAATGAAAAAGTCTAACCTTCGTAATGCAATCTAATCAAAACTACAGCCAGGCATCAGTTTATCAGACGTACTCATTTTTTTGATAATATTTACCCAAGTAAATATTCTGTAACTCTTTACATTGTTACGACTCTATGGCCTAAAAATATGTAACAAAAAGAAAATGAAACCAGCACAATCGAGTAAAATCAACAAGCAATTTATTTCTAGACAATTAAAGTGAAAATTCAAAAGACACTTGCAATAAGGTGAATTAAAGTCCAAATAATCCTAAATGTCCTAATTACAAGTCCAAAAATATATAATATTCCGAATGAATTCAAATAGCCTTGAATGTCCTGATGTACCACAAGTCTTGAATGTCCTGATGTACCACAAGTCTTGAATGTCCTGATGTACCACAAAGATGTAATCCGAAATGTTTTGAATGAATTCACATAAATCCAAAAAGTCATAAAATCTATGACCACTTTTGTATTTCCAATGAATATTTTAAATAAATAATTCCTCTCAAATTATATCTGATTTAAAAAACACAACAAAAATAGATTCCTTACCGACTGATCTTTTACAATCGAAATTCTAGAATAGGAATGAATTTGTTTACCAAAATCTGTAAATAAATACACATGCATACATGACCTATGTCACATCACAATATGAGTAGTTTTAATGGAAAATTACTTTGTGTACCTGACTTTTGTCACAACAATACATGGAAATAATAGTCTAGCTGCTCACAAAACCGGCCTTTAACTCAAATGCTTGTTACGACTAGGGGTAATGTAACAAAAGAAAGAATTACTCAAACAATCTTTCAAGATTTACAAATACAAATTTAATTTCTTAAAATATTAAATATTTCAAACAAACAAAGTGAAAGAATTAAAAATAACTTACAGTGTAGAAATTCCTAAATAATCCTAAATTGTTCTATTGTTCACTGATCCGGAAGTTATCCAAAATATTACGAATTAAGAATGTTCCGAATGAAAACACCACTGTGCTGATGTACTAACAAGAATCAGTTATATCCAAATATTATTAATTCCAAATTATTCCTTGTGAATGAAGAATAGCACACAAATTCTAAAAAGGCTTCCAATAATTCCAACGGAGCTGAATAATTCATAAATCTTTAAATGTCAGTACTTAATCTCAAAAATGTCGTCTGGAAATATTTCTGAAATAGATAATCACATATAATGAACCAGTCTCGTTTATGACCTCTCAAGCTGATGTAAATATAAAGAATCCAGAACGCAGAGATTACATTTCTTTTATAGTATTCTCTACTGCGTCTTTAAAACAAATAAAACCCATTTCTTAATTCCGTCTTAAATAAACATCTTATTATTACGATCTTACAATCTAACTTCTGATCAACAAATGAATCATTCTTTTGAATTGCGAAATCCAGGTCAGAACAAAAGTACAAAAAACTCACGCGCTAGCTCACGTGACATGACTCATGCTTAACCGACAATATTGATTTTCCCAGGACCAATGTACTGGGTCACATTGAAATACCGTATATGTGCACTATACAAAACAACGGCTATTAGATTATAATACAAAGGTCATAAACCAAATAAAACTATATTATAATTTAAAAAGATGATACATAATTCCGTATCATGCTATGTAAACATGTTGTTTACCATAATCTGACTAAAGTACAACTCATAATCATTGACACATATTATAAATTCAATATTCATAACAACATATATTATTATTATTATTATTATTATTATTATTATTATTATTATAACTCTTGTCCACTTTCCCGCTGTACCATGCTCTTGACATACTTCGTTAGTACCTCCATGCATAACTTTACCGGGATATAATTTCTTTTGCTCATTTTGATGATGGCGTTGATTTTTCGCTGAGCATGGTGTTAGTCCTTTGTTCCCAGCCTGAAATTAGCTCAAAACACTTTGGTCCTGTGCGTGATACGCACGATAAAAACTTCTTTAAATTTTTTTACACAACTTTGTTGCGCCGATGACAGCATAGCATATATATGTAGTTTACCCGTTTTAGACCGATTTTTAATTTTGTCTTGTTTCTTTTTTCTATTCTTTATCTTTTGTTTGTTTATTTCTCCGTCATTGAAACATGTAGGAGTCAATAATTCTTCTTGACTTTTGTGTTTAGTGTTTGTTTTGTGGATGCAAATTGTTTCTTCCTCTGACGTAGAGCTTGTTTAGGTCGAAACGTTGGGAAACTGTTTTGTATTTGCGCAGTTATACATTTTTGTGTCATTATATATATATATATATATATATATATATATATATATATATATATATACGAGAAAATATGCATGAATAATCCAAATAATAAGTACTGATACAGGTTATTTTTTGAACTTCACGACACGGGTGCAGTATCATGCATTTGCTTTATTCAGTTTATAATAATGAAAACAATCTAAATATTTGTTGTTCTTTTCCCCCAACGCACAAGTATATGTTGACCGATGTTAATGGGTGAAAGCTGAATTTTATCGCATTGCCCACAAATGCCTTTTACCATAATCTGAATCTGATATTAGCTTCTACGGTTTGACATTATTAATATATGTAATCAAGAGAAATATAAAAACATATAATACCTTCTGTGTGACACTCGTATCACTAGATCCGCTCTGAGCTTTAGACGAAACGTGCCCGTTTATGATGGAGTTGATGGTATTTACAAAACTGGATTTCCCTGCACCAATTTGTCCGATGAAGAGTATGTTTACATATTTAAATGTCCCATGTAGGTCATGCTCTTTCGGTAACGGCATAAATTCTCTTGTTGTCACCTTCAGGTCCTGGAGATACTGTAAAAGAAAAATGAATTTCGCAGTTTCCCATCTTGTCTTCAGAATAAAAGTAAAAATGGAAAAGGTTAAAAAAAGACCTTGACTTAATCAACATGCGATGTTAAATCGAATCCATAAGTTAACTATTACGTCATCACTGGCATTGGTTTCAGAAACCACTATGGGGCTCATTTAAAGAGGTGACTGAGTCGATTTTGTCGCTCTAGGCCTATGACTTTGATGGATTAATAAAATCCTTCTTGACTATAATATTTGTTTTAGGACTAAATATGTATTGGAAACAACATATTGCATTTATTCCCAACATTTTTCAAGATTACGTTTCAGAATTTCTGTGATCACATTATTGGGGAATTTTAAGGCAAGATGAATGGTAAGACACGAGTGCTGGTAAATCGAATGTTTTCACAAGGGTCTTGCTTGGTATAGCGCGAATATTACAATTATTGATAGAGAAACTAATGAAACAATAAGAATCTGGACTGTACATAATATCTGAGAATTCTTTAGCGCAGTCATCTAAACTGTACTCTTCTTTGTGGTACAATCATTTGATTCCTTTCTAATACGCAGTCGTGCATGAATTTGGTCTCGAGCAGTCAATTAATTAATTTTGCCCAGTTGTGCCTGTATTGAGTATATTCGTTTAGATTGTTATAGTTTGCCTTCTTGTTGACATGTAAGCATTTCTATCTCGCCAATTTGGAAGAAGTTGTTTCTAGTTGTTGTTAATTTTGCTGCTTTTTGTTGTTTCAAATATCTATTGAGCTGCTTTTCAATGTATCTGTTCAACATCAAATACTTTCATTAAGATCACAAAATAATATGAGTCAGTATGTCAACGTTTGTCTACCACTGTCGAAGTAAACTAATTATAGAATCTACAGGATACAGACCCGCATGAAAGCACCACAAAAATAATCATTCTCGACATACAACCAAGTACAAGCAACTACTTCTCTAAGATGACATTCCTGAGCTATGCACTTTATATTTTATTAGCACAGTGTGGAATGTATACAATATTAGACCAAGGTAAGGATGATTAATCTAATTCTGAAATTGAACCATGAAGATACAAAAGTAACATGTTTGATATGATAACAAAATGAATTTTTCAGTGCACTTTACTGAGGAATTATTATTTTAATAAATATCTGTGAAGAATTCATACAGACGTTGCACAGACCTCTGTGAGAAAAGAAGTAAAACATCTATCTGATTTGATCTTCAATGTGAAAACTGATTTCAATATCATTGTGAACATATCATCCTCATTCTCATCATCGTCCTCTTTACTATTTGCAACACAACATAGCATACCTCTTCATTCCACTCTGGACTATGTCTCCATGGCTTTGAATTTTTGGGTTTTGGTTTTGGTGCATCTGCAGTTAAAGAAGTCCAATTATTGAAAGATCATGCGTTTAACGTTTTCTTAATTCTCAATACTGTTTTATTTGTATTATTCCACTGCGACAAAGCGCAGTATTAAATTAAATCAAAATTTGTCTAAACTGTTCGTCCATGCTTGTCTGTGTGTAAATATTTCGAGTTCTAATATTCTTTCAGTCTAAGTTGTGACTGGAAATAGCTGCGCATTTGTCGTCTTTCGTAGAAACGCAATATACTACTTATGACATACTTCTGAATGTAGATATATGAATGGAACAAAACCGGTACAATTCAACTTGAATTCATTAGCTTTCTGTGTAGGGCCTTTTTAAAGCATCATTTACAATACATACTGCCTTTGCCTAAGTAAATTTATATTAAAATGTATTCTACACAATTCTTAATTCAACTAAAGTTTCACAAGTAATATAACAATGGCAGCGATATAAAGCTAAATAATAATAAGAAGAAGCAGTACCATTTTAAACAACTGAAAGGTGTAATGATCAAATAAGTATTACCTGAGACAGAATAGACTTCTAGGTTAAATGCATTGTATGTACCAGTGATGAGGTCTTGAAAAGTTGAACCTGGTGGTAATATGTAAGTATGTCCTATATTTATCTTTGCATTCAGATTAAACAAGCCACTTTTTTTCGTCACAACATGACAAAATGTACACAGCTCTCCGTTTTGTCCAAATTGTGGTCCACATTGCAGAAAGGTTGCTGTTGCAAACTCTGGGCGTTGTACTGGAAATATGCCCGTTTCAGATACTCTCTTATCTTTATATCTGAGATGGAAAAGGAAGGCTGAGTTGTCATACGCATATCTGGCTTCGGCCGGATGCTGCCAACTGTTAGAAGTGTACCCTCCAAACACGTGGTTACTTGTACTGTAGATGATAGTTACAGTTGCTCCTCTATTATCGCACTTTTCATGAAAAACCTTCATGTATAAAAAGTATTGTCATGCGTGTGTGTCATTCGTACACAGAAAGGGTACATTTATTATTCATATATTTATTTGCTAAAACTTATTATTTGGTTAGAAATAAGCGGTTGACGATTGGGGGGGGGGTGGGGAGGAAAAATTCAGATCTTTCTGTCAAATTACGAACATTACATAAATACGGTCAAACAGAGCGTCACAGAGGCATAATTATTAATGTGAATAAGAATAGCACATTACGTAATCATGCGTAAAGTTTCAGTCCATGTAAAAATACAGCAAAAACTATCATCAATAGTGACAGTAAGGTTTCTTTGTTGTATTACCACTGAATATCGATAGCCAATAGCAACACAAGGCACCCACTTATCCATCCATCATAGATATATTTCCAATCGAAAGTATATATAATATAAGAACACCAATACACGAAGGATTTTATGCGCACGTGAAGGTGTTGATACATACTGTACATGTATCCTAAAAATAGACGTTTGAATCAAAACAACATTATCCACGTGCTCTTCTCAGTTATTACTATCCCCATCCCTCCAAAAATAAATTAATACATTTTTAAAAAATACACATATAATAAGTGTCCCCATCTCCAAGCTAAGCCCCCAAGGGATAAATCCTAATACCAAAACCTTGGCACATCTAAAGGATCACCCTCAATCAGATTCCAAGTTTGAAGTTTTTATCTCGAAAGGTGTAGGATGAGTTGCACAAAAATACAAAACTTGCAATCACATATATGCACAAGTGTCCACACCACAAAGTTCCACCACGAGAGGTTGGATTGATATTCTGAAACCTTTGTACACATCTTGAGACTAACCCATATAAATAATTTCCCAAAGTTTGAATTCTCTATCTCACAGGGCATTGGAGGTGTTAAGTGACACTACACATACATGCACTCACCTAAACACGTTCATACAGACGGGTAGAATTACAAATAATCCCCATCTTTCCTTTGAAAAGTGTGGGGAAACAAAATTTTGATTATTTCCGATAATTTCCAATAAATCAGTCTTGTTTCAAAAAGAAGAACAATAAATAAATAAATAATTAAAATGACAACTACCTGTGGATCACATCCATCCTTATTCATGTTGTAGAGAAGGGTAAACTGTTTGGGTCCTTGTCCTATCCATTCTGAAAGCTGTTCCTTATCTTCCTTTGTTAAATAGGAATCCATTTTTGCCCATTGTGTGCCTGAATTAATACATTATTCCTGAATGGTAAAGAAGTTCGTCGATGTATTTTTTTTGTGTACTTTCATATGGCACAAAATTATGAACAATTTCATACTCAAGAAGTTATATAACATATAAATAATAGTGGTAGTTGGGATAATAGTATCTTTTCCCCGATTCATTCTTTTTATCCTCTGAGAACCCTCTGAAAAGTGAATTTTAAAAATTCTTTATGACAATCCTATTTGCAGTTATTTCTCCCGGGAAAGAATGATCCTATATTTTTTCTATGAAAAAATACTCTAAAAAATATTGTCTCACCTCCCCCTTGCAGAGGCAAGTATCCCACAACCAATTATTCCACAACCTAAATGAGTTTCCATTACACATATTCTAACATTCATACGTACTCACACACATGGAGTTGAAAAATGTGATATATGAAGAAATAAAGTGATAAATGTCTTCCTAAAACTGCATTATTTCAAAAACGCAAATAAACCAATGATGATTAATGAACTGATTTTTTTATCACCAGATAAACAACACTCTTGCTTTCTTAAAAAACAAAACAAAAAAAAAAACAGCCTTGCCATGTGTGAGAATACTGATTTTTCAAAAGATTCGTTATGTCGACTAATTTTATGATGCTCTTGATAATCTATCTCTCTCGTAATTAGAGTTTACAACATATCTGACCTTGCGACTGAGTTAGGCTAGTAGCGGAGTCAAAGTATGTTTTTTTTGTTGTGTTTTTAACTGGATAATAATTAGTGTGACATGTATAACGTCAGTAAAGTGCTGTTGTCAGGTGTTGAACAATATTTCAGAAACTGCGATACCGATGGAAAACAAATAACAACCTCAGATGATTTCTTCTTTACTTTAGTTCAAATACGAAGCAATAACTATGAAAAATGACGCAATAATAAATGACAACAAAACGGACACTCGAGAGATGAATGGAAACAAATCCAGATTTCGATCTTTCAGCTGTCCTTGCCTCGATCACAGTTTGATAATTCAAGAGGCAAGATACAGGTTGCATTGCTCACCCATCTTTAACCTTTGAGGAAACAACTGCATGCTTGTTTTGTACAGTTACTAATGTTTAAACTGAACAATCAGTTGTTCTAGAATCCGTGTAGATGTTTCCATCCATATCACTTTACCCGGTGCCATATATATTAAATATTCGAATACGAATTTTAATTTGCACAATTGATAACCTTTAGCATACAAAATTTTGGCATAGTTATATAAACAACTAAAAAATATTAAAATGAAACTAAATAAGCAAAAAACTCTATGAAATTCAATTTAATATTAAGAAATAAACTGCATATCATAAACCTCTCTGAAACATAATTGAATAGCATATGTTTATTCAAAAAGTACGAAATACGTTATACTATTGTTGAATATAGACTTCTGAAAGCAAAATGTAATGATAAGACCTGAAATGATAGAAATCCATTTTGGCGACTTACATAATGGACGGAATGTTCAATTTCTATGAAAATTAGATTTGTATTCTAATTGCTGAATGAGAACATTCTTCACAGAGATTGTATTCATATTTCCAGTGTTAATTGTTCAGATAAGTAGATTTACAAAGAGCAAGGATAACTGAAGGAAAGCTAAGCACGCAGTCCAGTGATTGCTTTTAAGTCAGTAATTACAAGTGTAATATTTACACTCCTTCAACTTCCACTGTAGATATGCGTGTGAGGTTTAAAGAAATGCAACTACTCGGTAATGACAGTGTTCTGTTTGGCAACATGTTATCACTGATTACAGACTACAGTTGACAACTCTCATATTTTACGCTACACATTACATGATATCCTTGCGTGGTCAACTCTAATATACAAACACAACTACAACAACAACAACAGTAACAAGAACTACTGCTACTACCTCAGCCACACCTCCAAATGCTTTCTTTTTTGTCTTTGTTATAATATGGAATTGTTCAGCTCGAAGTGTAAGCTGTACAACTTACCTGTTCTGTCCCACTATCATATTTGTCTCAACCTAAACAACTTGAGGAAGGTAATGACGAGATATGATAAGTTTCTTATTACCCAAACAGAAAGTATAAGAGAGAACCGTTAAGGGTCAATCAATGTCCGAAGATAAGAGACGTTTATCTAACTTGTTTAATGTATGAAATGTGGGAATTCTAAATAATTCATAGCGGAATTAAAATATCAGATTGATGGTGATTGAAATTTCCATCTGTTTTTTTAACATATCACTGGCCTTGTAGAAAATATAGAATGACCAATTTTACAGACTCGTTACATACATCATATTCAATTTTTTTTTAAAACAAAGCGAACTATTTTTAATTTCGATCATATCTGTAAGTAAAAGTAGTCCTGCAATGTTAGACGTCGACCCTGATATGCGTGATGGATGTGCTGTGCAGTGTGCTCCATGGTGAACTAGAAACCAAATTTTCAAGAATATCTCGCATAGTTGGCAGACCATAAACTTATTGTAATGCCTTTTTCCTTACTGAAGTCTAACCTAGCACAATCAAGTGGTTTAATTTTTCAGACTTTGATGGGCGCCATTTCAGTTTGGTTGAAGAGCGATGGTAGCCGAGTAATGCCGATGTCATTTAACTTACAGGTTACTCTTCCTTAATGAAACGATATGACTAATCACATTTGGAGAAATGTTTTCAGACATGTATGTCGGAGTCTGGTATGTATAATATTTAAGACTCTATCAAGAGATGGTATGCTTTTTTTTAGTGTTGCAGAATTTATGTACGAGATAATTCTTGAAAGAAAAACAGGCATTTAAATTGTAGATTAAATGCAAAAAAGAATGGATTTACTTTTCCAATGCTGTATTGTAGGAATGATAGACGGTTAGCCGTGTGGAGACATTACCCAGAGCACGAGGAAAGTGTCTGAGCCAAACACGAAATCCTAGGTTTCAAAGACTGTTCCAAGTGCTCCGGCGAATATTTGCACACAACAACCATTTCTGATTGTTGTTCTTACACGAGCAGTTGCTAGGTACCCATTACCAACAAAAAGGAGAGTTTAAAGATAAAAAATAAAACACCGTCCTCAAGCAGCACATCAGATTCCTATACAGGTGACGTCACATAAGCGCATGATGTCAAACCAACTGAAGGCAGCCCTGTCAGGCAAGAATATGTACTTTTATTTCAACAGATTACTAAAATAAATATTTTAGTTATGAGTCGTCAACAGTTGTGGCGCGAGGTTCCCGGGAACAATGTTCTTTAGTGGCGTCCCTACTTTGCTACAGAGAACAGTTTTGATGTCAGTAGCCAACCTCCCCCCCCCCCCCCCCTATGTTTTTTTGAAGAATTGCCCCAGTTACACTACGGTGAAGGTGAAAAACTATGAAAATGTCAGCTGCAAAAAATAAAAAAATAAAGCTCACGACGGCGCCCCCTTCGCCTGGCGCAATCCCCTCTCCTCTTGACGGCATTGGTCGTCAACAAATAATCCTGATAAACCTATCATATCATATCATATCATATCATATCATATCATATCATATCATATCATATCATATCATATCATCGGTAAAGTTGTATACCTCGATCAAGAAAAGAGGATTGCCTAATAAATAAGTATCTCAATCGGTGTAGACAGAGTTCAGGTCAAAAGGAAACCGAAGACAGGCGGAATGACGTCATAATCAATGAAATGTTAAAGAGCCTCGGTTTAACGTCATTTATTATATATTTCGTAATGATATATTGAAATAGATCAGTGGGAGAAAGATGATGTCGCCACAGTGGCGGTACCACTTTTATCGCAACAGTGGCGATATCACTTTTGGAACTACTTCTTTTCTCATTTAGGAAATATATCTGCCTTTGTGTATGTTATTAAAATCTTTATTTCCATATTTAGTCCACTCGTGATAATACGATGTTTCCCACTTCATTCGTGAAATATTTCCTTATATCTACTCACAAAAAGTAGATATCCTCTAAATATTATAGTGTTTTGATACTGTGCAGACAACGTGCATAATACACTTTAAGTCGGCACACGTTTGATGTGGTTTCTGACAGAACGTGCATTGTCATGACAGCCGTGTAGTGACCAAGTGCTACCTTATCGTGTAATTGCTGTAAAATAGTATAATTGATAAAAAGAAGAATAATGGACTAATTGATAAAAAGAAGAATAATGTTGCTCGCTGAGCACATTAAAGCGGTGCCAACCCCCTATTCGGAAACTCCCCAATCCCACGTTAAACAAAGAAATTGTGATTTTGCTATCAAACATTTACCGGTATTTACATACGATTTATCTCCAATCGCACCACAATCCGTTCCTCTTCAATGAAACCTAAACCCACCTTCCAGATCTATTGTTCTCACAACTGAAGTATCATATAGACTTGCACATAATAATATTGAGGAAGCGCGTAGAATGTATGAGTTTTTATTTTTTATTGTTACGTTAGAGAGCCAGAGAACTTAAATGTCAGAGAGCCAGAGAATTTATTGCTATCCCTGTAATGCTGTTTATTTTATTTTTTAAGGTTAATATTGACCATTTTTAAAGGAACCATCTGCAACACTGGAACGAGGACTACTGATGTCTGCACTTTTCACTGTTGCTGTAATATTTTTGCAATATTAATAACTTACTGAAGAGCTTTATTTCTTAAATCGCTCTGTTTGTTTTGCTGTCTGTAACAATGAATTATAAAGGCTTGCACATTTGATCCGATCTCAGTGAAGTAAAAAATTTAAATTAAAAAATGAAAAGTATTTGCCGGACAGTGTTCACAACGTAAAAATATAAACCTCTTTTCAAGTGAATTTCAATACTGCATTACTGAACTAATACACTGCTCGCCATCTTTTATCTTATCGGCACCCACGGGATCGAAAATTGCTGACGTTTTATGAAGGTGGCTGGTGTATAGAGGTTTGATTAGTATTGTAAAGGTTTCATAGGGACCAACTTATTTGAAACGCTGCAGAAGAGGCCGATATACAGTAAGGCTGGTTAGGTGAAGTTTCAGGGTCGGGGGAAACAACTCGTTTAATATGACTTATTAATGCGTCTGGGCCTGACGGCCTTACAGTCTCGTTCCTTCCGCCGACTCGGAACAAAACACGTATGCAGTTTTGTATATGTGTCTTATGTTATTAATGAATTATGAATAATACAATACTAATGCGGCAATTACAATCTACATTAAACAATTAGAAAACTAGGTCAATACTAATAAACTGGGCCAGTACAAGCAAAAAGGGCCACTACAGGTTGGGCCAATACAAATGAATCGTTTATCAAGCTTTAAACATAGTGGAGGATCGACTATTCACAAAATATTTTAGATAAATTCCAGAACAGATCATCGATCGTTTAGTACAATTTGCGCGGAGTACAATATGTGGTTGTACAGTCCATAGTTACTTTTTTATGGGTGCTCCCATTGAAAGGAGGAAAATACGAAAACATTTCATTTTGCAGACGAGAATTGTCAACATGGAGAGAATCTCGTCAAGACGGGCAAGAAACGGAAATAACATGTTAGAGATTTTAGCACATGACATCCACTATCATAAATGGAGTAAAATGAACTTATGGAATCCATTGATGGAAATGTTATTTTGTCAAATAATGAAAGTGAAAAGAGCGAAATCGTTGAACAGGAAAATGTTAAAAAGGAGAATAGGCATGTACCTGTGCACAATGTCAGCGAGTGTGATGATCAGAGTAAGAGGGGAACAGAAATAATGACGATAAATATTGAGTTGAAAGATTCTTTAAAGTCACAAACCATGACACAGAAGAGTTCTTGAAAGAAAATATCAACAAAACACTGTATACAAGACAAGGAGTGATCTTAAGTTTTTCTTACCAATGGGCACAAGGCAGTCAAAAATATTGAGAGATTAGGGAAATCCCAGCTGATGACCCAGATACTCTCTTAGCCAGATGTTACCTTGATTAGTCCACAATTTCATTTTGTTGTTTACCTCTAGAAAAAGAGAACTTCGTTAAAAACTGAATATACGATTTCAAAATACATTTTGTATAAAAAGTACCCCCCCCCCCCAAAAAAAAAAAAAAAAAAAAAAACTAACAAAATGTCGAGTGTGAAACGAAAAAACAAACAATAATCCAGCCATAACCGTTTATAAAAAAAAATATCACCGGTATATACACCGATTTATAGAATACAATAACAATGGTATAGAAGAGAAATGGCTACAGGTGAAGTTAAACGATACATTTTGCAGGTTGGATAGGTTAAAATCAAGGTTTATCTAACTTTGATATTTGTTTCTTAATTCAAATGCATCATTATTTTTAAGAACGTGTTTACAGTCAGTCTTTGCAGTTTTAAATTAACATCCAATGCATCTTTTACTATAATTATTTTCCAGAGATGCGGAAAAGGGGTGTTTCACGGTATGGACCTAATATCCTGATATCTATCCAGAATAACGATAAGAGACACTCATTGAAGGGCTTGCAACAAAAGCAGAGGAAGCAGCGAGTAAGCAGGACATGAAGACCCTGTATAAAATCACCAGACACCTAAGGGCCTACTGTGAAACAAACCAGAACCTACCCCTGAAAGACAAAGATGGAAAACTCATCTCTGATGAGAGACAGAAGGTCTCAAGATGAAAGGATCACTTCCAAAGCATCTTAAACAGATCGGAGCCAGCAAACACAGGAGATATTCAAGAAGCAGCAGATGATCTTAACGTCATCCTAGACTGTATCACTGAAATCGAAGTTAGAGAAGCCGTAAAGGTATTACAAAACGTAAAAAGCGCCCGATGTCGATGGAATCTGCTCAGAGATGCTGAAAACTGATGATGAAGAAACACCCAAGATCCTCTGCATGCTTTTAAAGGAGATATGGAACACAGAAGACACCACAGAAGAATGGAAAACTTGCATCATTGTCAAGCTTTATAAGAAAGGTGAACTGCAATAACTGGCGAAGGACTATACGGCTATCCCTCACTAGCAAAGGTCTTCAGCCGAATCCTCCTCAAAAGATTTTCAGCTGTAGTGGACAAAGTTATCGCAAGGAACAAGCTGGTTTCAGGCAATGGTAAAGCTGCATTGGCCACATCTTCACCCTCACACAGATTCTTGAATAGTCTGCCGAATGGAACAACACGATTTACACCAGCTTCATAGACATTGAAAAGGCTTTTTACAGCCGTCACCGCAAATCCCTCTGGATAATCTTCCGCTCATACGGAATCTTCCAGAAGATGTCGAATGTCATAAAATTACTTTATAGAGATTTCGAGTGCACGGTTATCTGCAACAACTATCTCACAGACTGTTTCAGCGTCACCACATGGTCTACATCCTGTCACCATTTCTTTTTATTGTTGCCATAGATTGGCTTATGAAAGAAACCATAGCAGACAACAGAAGAGAAATCCGATGGACTCTTACCTCATATTTAGAAGATCTGGACTATGCAGACGACATCAGCCTGCTCTAGAGTCGTCAGAAAGACATGCAAGAAAAGACAGCCAGACTGACTGAGACATTCCAAAAGCTTGGACTGGAAGTGAACATCAGCAAGACAAAGCTGATGAAAATGAATCAGAAAGCAAATAATAATCCTATCGTCATCAGCAACAATCCCATAGACACAGTGGATGAGTTCACCTACCTAGGAAGCAGCGTGGCAACAGATGGAGACAATGAGAGAGAAGTCTATTCAAGAATCAGAAAAGCCAACCTGTCCTTCACCATGCTGAAGAACATCTTGAAATCAAAGCAATGTGAAACAAAAACAAAGCTAAGGATCCTCAACAGCAATGTCCTCAGTGTCCTGTTATATGGCTTAGAGTGCTGGAAGCTTACAACAAGAATAGCTCACAAACTAGAGACCTTCCAAAGCAGGTGTTTGCGGAGGATCCTTCACATTTTCTGGCCAAGAAAAATCTCAAACTGTGAGCTGTATCAGAGGACAAATGCAAAACAGGAGGAGATAGCTTGGGCATGTGTGTCAAATGCCACCAGAAGCACTACCCAGAATAGTCTTACTCTGGACACCAAAATGGGGTCGGCCCCCTTGGAGACAAGGCGAAGAACAGTTGAGACGGAGATGAAGGCTTGCGGCCTCTTATGTGCCACCTAAGGCATGAAGAGGATTGAATGAGTGAATTCAGAATAGCACCTATAGACACATTAGGGATCTAAATTAATGCACAGTATCAAGCAAAATTCCATATTCAGCCGGGGAGCCCCGGTAACTCAATGGGTAGAGGGTCGGACTCGTAATCCAAGGGTCGCGGGTTCCATATCCGCCCAGGCCAGCTAGGGTCGGCTGCTTCGCTGTGTACTTGGGGAAGGCACATAACTCCCATTTCCTCTGCACGATTTAGCCAGCATCTTATATGAGAAAAATATCATTGGTGCAGGTGATGTAAATTTCTTATATGATACACGAAATCAGAAATACATACTGTCGTTTTTGGGGTGGGTGGGTCCTTTTTAATTCAATATCCCAACCCTAACCCTCAAAAGACATGATGGATGAACAGTTACAATAAATTGTTTTGCAAAATTGGAATGGAATGTCAAGTGTGACTTGAATACTATCATTTCTGTCTATAACCTTTGTCCCATATGAACATATTGTCGTATTATAAAAAACGCCACTAGTATGTCTTAAACATTACTGACCTATTTTTTGGTATATTTTTCAGCCAATGCAGAATACTTCTTGCACTCTGTATAGCTAAATAATGTGGTGTACTTTGGTCTGAGAAGCAGACATGACCACACAAAACTTTTATGGGGGATATTCGGATCAAGATGACTTTGTATATAATTGTAAGATTAATGCAATTTCTCGATGTAATATATGAATAATCATTCAGTATATTTACCTTTTGTATTTAAAGCTAAATGGTGATTGACTTTCTATTCTCTATTATTAAGAAAGTGATGTACCTTTTGGACAAAGTATCTACTTGTTATTTTAAGATGTTTGATATAAAACCTAATCCAAACTGTCCAGTTCATCTGTACAAATTACATCGACCTAATGACATGAATACACTTGATGCTAAACCCTTTCCCTAGTTCTACATCCAAAGCTTGGTATTCACAACAACCACTGGGAAAGGAAAAAAAACTAGGAATGATGATGACCACTATTGGCAAAAAGGAACGTAAATCACTGTAATCGTAAAACGTTTGGCCCAAATAAATTCTTTTTCTCGCTTATAAAGCAAGCCTCTCTAAGTTTGCTTTTTAAATGTAAGTTAGGAAAACCTAGACTCATTTTTTTTCTTCTATTTCTTCCGCACATCTAATTATGCATAAAGCTTATGCCCCTTAGTTTCCCCGTAAAGCTGTAACATGCGACGTAATACACGGCTTTAGAACAGTATCAATTAATACGGGTCATATTAACATGAAAATACCGATCTAACTTCCTCAAAGATGAAACTGTTCATTTAACAAACTTTGTTCATTTTAAGCGATTTTCCTCTCTCTCTCTCTCTCTCTCTCTCTCTCTCTCTCTCTCTCTCTCTCTCTCTCTCTATATATATATATATATATATATATATATATATATATATATATATATATATATATATATATATATATATATATATATCCTATTTTTGGCCAGTTCACTTTCAATAAACTTATTCAATTTGGATCATATTCACACTCATTAAGTTTTTTCACAATTTTAATTTGCAATGCAAAAAGACACACGGATAAAATAAACACCAGGTATGACAGATTAAATAAAACACCACATAGTGCAGATTAAATAAAGAGTTGTTTTAATATTTCGTGTGCTCTACATGGGAGAGATTAGTGTCTTGTCAGCTATGTTGAAACTTTATCGTGATCAGTTTTAAAAAGGGATAAAGTATCATGTATTTTTTTATCACAAAGTTGCAGATTAAGCATATCATGTTGTCATCAGGTGCGTACATCTTCGTACCAATATCTTATTTGCCGATTGAAACATATTATTGTTATACGCTGGACCATGCTGACCTTCTTATAGCAAAAACAAGTCCAAGTAAAAGATTGCCTTTTGATACCAATGACGTCAAACACGTTCGGCGAGCCGAAATTAAAAGAAAACTCACGATTCATCCGTGGGTAAAGTACTGTGTAAAACGCATCTTCTATCGGCTCAATCTTCCAACGAACCTCATCATATCATGATAAGTAAAATATATACAGTCCAAGGAGCTCACATAATATAGGTTGTACATAAACTGAACTTGACCTTTAAGGCTTTTGTATTTTTAATGACGGAAGTCATAGTTCGTGGCAGATCTACTTCATTTGTACAAAACTGAAAGACATTGATAGGAGAACGATTTGGTTTGGTGACTTATGGCACAGCAACACTAATAGGTTATTTAGTGCTAATGCAAGTGAAGTAAAGTGCCTTGACCAAGGACACACCACGTTAGCTGACCCAGGCTGATTCAATGGTAGTATTCGAACCCGCTCTCTTTTGATCGCGAGACTGGCAAGATAACAACTGAGTCATCCCGGCTGCTGCCTCCATTAGTCGCATCTTATGACATGTAAGCGGGCGCATCGGGCCTATTCTGCAGTCCTGACAGCTGCACACAACGGACGACGGACGGAGGATCGTAGCATATTCTCATATGGCCTTAGAGCAGGTGAACTAAAAATCAATTGTATTAAAATGCGTAAAATGTATAATTCATTATTTTAAAAAAATATTCACAACAATGAATTAACGCATGTGGTTAATTACAAATAACAACGCATTCTTCTACTATTCTATGTGATACTCACCTGCTTGAAATTCCAGATCGAATGAAATGTTGAGCAATATATCGATCAATATGGAAGTTACATATAATTAAAACGAAAGTACTCCAGTGGTAGATCATTTCAAAATGGGTTTCGTACACGTGGCGTTTTCCTATTAATAGTACTTTGTTCGCTAAGCTATTATACCTGACATCAGCAATTTTACAGTCAGACGATATTTTCAATCTTACAAATAGGTTTGACTTGTTACGAAATTAACGAATTGTAAGTTTTATTTCTTAATTATATCTTCATATAACAAAACCTGACAATGTCTAAGATTATCCAAATTTCTGTAGTCCATGTTATTATTATCGTTTTGGGATCCATGCCGATCTTTTATCACAAAGAAGCATTTGTTGTATCGAGGTATTTATCACGTTATATTCACATTCTTTAGTCTCATATTGTAAATTCAAAAGGATCGTATGTTGCGCTGTGACATTACACTAAGTAACGACACAAAGCGAAGTCATTGCAACACGCACGTCTAGCAGTTATGTCATAAACAGATTAACAAACTGGTTGTTATCAGAATGAAATTCGTTGAATGATAGATTATGCCACTCGTGACGAAGTCGATCGATTGCTTCTCTATAAAGTTCGAAAGTAAATAACACTCATTCAAATTACCATGTAATTTATAGTACTCTTCACAAGTTTAACATGTAGTGACTCGAAAAGTGTGCTTACATATGTGAGAGAGTTAATGTAGTGACTCAAAAAGTGTGCTTACATATGTGAGAGAGTTAACGTAGTGATACGAAAAGTGTGCTTACATATGTGAGAGAGTTAATGTAGTGACTCGAAAAGTGTGCTTACATATGTGAGAGAGTTAATGTAGTGACTCGAAAAGTGTGCTTACATATGTGAGAGAGTTAATGTAGTGACTCAAAAAGTGTGCTTACATATGTGAGAGAGTTAATGTAGTGACTCAAAAAGTGTGCTTACATATGTGAGAGAGTTAATGTAGTGACTCGAAAAGTGTGCTTACATATGTGAGAGAGTTAATGTAGTGACTCGAAAAGTGTGCTTACATATGTGAGAGAGTTAATGTAGTGACTCGAAAAGTGTGCTTACATATGTGAGAGAGTTAATGTAGTGACTCGAAAAGTGTGCTTACATATGTGAGAGAGTTAATGTAGTGACTCGAAAAGTGTGCTTACATATGTGAGAGAGTTAGCTTTTCGAAATATTGACTACACAAAAAAAATACGTCCTACTCAATATCCAGTTCAACGTAGAATTGTATCTGACTCGATATCAATTTACCATTTTTTAAAGTTTTCTATTATCGATATTTTTCAGGAAGGTAAAGTTATAATTGACGTACCGAAAGTGTACATCACACCCCAATACGGAATTTTTTAATTGCAATGGATCTATCTGTACATTTATGAACTAGCACAAACATCTCCGTCCAACTTAGGATAGTACTCGTCCGAATAAAATTCAACTTTTCGCTAGATACCATTTCATGCTGTAACATATATTGATAAGTCTAAAAAAAACTATCATTGTAACTTATATACTGCATACCATATATCAAAATATGGCGAGACTCTTTAATCATACATACGGTAATTCAATAGGTGACCCACATTTACGGGTTGCGAACTTTTTGCATTCATGCATAATCAGAACCTGAGGTGACTGAGTTAATATGTCCCCAATAAAATACTTGGCTTGTAATACTAAATTCTGTAGATGAGTAGACATGTGGCCTACGTGTATTATTAGATGTAAATAGAGACCTGTGATCTACATGTTTTTCTCAGTCAGTATGAAATGTGTTTTCTGTTAAATATACTTCTAGCCTAATTTTAGTTTATGTTTGATAATTTGTTATCATATATTGTTGTCAGGTTATATCTATGTTCTAATAAGGTAAATGAGAAGTTCTGTAATTTATATAATATGTATGTAAACCACACTATATTTGATGGTAGACTAGAAAATTATCAATTTGTAATTAAAGGTATAGACTCTTTCTCTGTGTTTTCTTCCATAAGTAATAAGCGCCATGGACCTACAACAATCTTCGTCGTTATTTCCTGGTACAAAATACACCATGACACTGTTATGACAGCTTTATTAAAAGATAGCTATGGCATAACGTGTTTACATCCTGATCTTATGCCTGATATACAAAATCTTGTTAAGGTAGAAACAATGTTTCCTTAACGATGTAAATACAAATATTCAAAGTAAGTCATTCTTATGCGATCGAAGCATACACATAGCAACTGCAATCAGAGGGTATGCAATTTCACAAAATAAAGAAAAAAACAGATAAAGATACAAAAATGTTTGAATAAATCTAAGGTAAATCGTACGTTCTCAAGCTGACATTAATCAGAACTTTAGATGAACTAACTATACTGTTATCTGCAGAAAACAAAAATGGATATAACAGAAACTCACCAATATTATTCCAAGGATATTCAGAAGTTAGGATGTTTGGAGGGTTGCAAGTTAATCAGGGAGATTCATTCTTCAACATCTAGTAAATTTATTTTAAGTCAGGTAAATTTACACATAACATAAACTCTATAGAAACAAATAAAATTGAAACATATACAGCATGCAATCCTAAGATGATAGTTTACGGGATGCTTAACAACAACTCGTATTATACCTAGACAAAAAGCTCATATAAAACCTCAAGGTCAAATGAAGTTCATAAAACTAAATAAATGTATTAAATTAACAGGAGTAGTTTAAAACAAACATACACAGGTAACACAAGCACATAAAAGAAAAAAAGCACAGACACGCTTACTATTATTAAGTTACATATTAAAAGGCTGATACTTTATGTAACATGCTGAAATTATTATATATATTTTTGAAGAAAAAATAAACATTGGAAGATGCGTTACATAGCAGTTATGTTAGCACTAAATACAATTCCATACAACTTTTATAAAAACATTTCCACACATACACCCCCACCCCCACCCCCATCTTATAATTTGAGGGAAAAAATATCAGTTATTCACGTTATCGAAATATTCCAATCTGATTGTAATAATAAGTCCTGAAAATATAAATATACATACATAGGGATTACATATTAATCACAGAAAGCATGCATAATAAATATACATACATAGGGATTACATATTAATCACAGAAAGCATGCATAATAAATATACATACATAGGAATTACATATTAATCACAGAAAGCATGCATAATAAATATACATACATAGGAATTACATATTAATCACAGAAAGCATGCATAATAAATATACATACATAGGAATTACATATTAATCACAGAAAGCATGCATAATAAATATACATACATAGGAATTACATATTAATCACAGAAAGCATGCATAATAAATATACATACATAGGGATTACATATTAATCACAGAAAGCATGCATAATAAATATACATACATAGGGATTACATATTAATCACAGAAAGCATGCATAATAAATATACATACATAGGAATTACATATTAATCACAGAAAGCATGCATAATAAATATACATACATAGGGATTACATATTAATCACAGAAAGCATGCATAATAAATATACATACATAGGGATTACATATTAATCACAGAAAGCATGCATAATAAATATACATACATAGGAATTACATATTAATCACAGAAAGCATGCATAATAAATATACATACATAGGGATTACATATTAATCACAGAAAGCATGCATAATAAATATACATACATAGGGATTACATATTAATCACAGAAAGCATGCATAATAAATATACATACATAGGGATTACATATTAATCACAGAAAGCATGCATAATAAATATACATACATAGGAATTACATATTAATCACAGAAAGCATGCATAACTGTATAACAAGTTTACGGTTATACAAAATTAAATTAATTAACCGTGAACATTTGATCCATAATCACAGACAACATAATTCCAGATTCCGACTAACTTACTACAAAAAAGGAACATTTTCGGAAGATTCAGTTCTTGCTAAATCATACGGAAGATACAGTTCTTGCTAAATCATACCGAAGATACAGTTCTTGCTAAATCATACGGAAGATACAGTTCTTGCTAAATCATACGGAAGATACAGTTCTTGCTAAATCATACGGAAGATACAGTTCTTGCTAAATCATACAAAAGATACAGTTCTTGCTAAATCATACAAAAGATACAGTTCTTGCTAAATCATACGGAAGATACAGTTCTTGCTCAATCATACGGAAGATACAGTTCTTGCTAAATCATACAAAAGATACAGTTCTTGCTAAATCATACAAAAGATACAGTTCTTGCTAAATCATACGGAAGATACAGTTCGTGCTAAATCACCAGTAGAAATGGTATTAAAGCTAAAAATCGTTCAAGTAAACTATTCAACTTCTAAGATGTTGCAGATATAAAAAAGAGAGGGCTAGACATGTGCGGGTCAATGTTGTCTCCTTCTATTTATAATATAAACCTGTGAATTATAGCACAACCTAATGAAAGAAAATTTTCATTTTGGAAAGAAATGCTAAATTTCACAGAGCATGGTGCAGATTTTGCTTTTCTTTCCCCTGTAAATACCGATTATAAGTATTGTTGCTGTTGTAGCAGAATCACTTGTACATCTGAGAGATACCGGGATGGAAGTTGAGAACCTCACAACATCTTTTTCTAATGCGGCCGTATCTTCGTTATGATTGGAAGGGAGGGAATTAACGCCTGAAATTTTTTTTGACATTTTGACCTATCCTTGTATTTTGATTATTCACTCAATGACAGGCAATGCTGTCCTGTGTGCTGTTTATGTGAAAGCTAGGATCTGTCCCACTCACGATCATGTTACCCGAAACTATGCATTGTGATCCAGTCGAATCACTAGTCGATAATACAAAGTTCAGAGCTGAGATAAAGTACCTAACGCTGAGTTTTGTTTCTAATACTGTCAACAAATGTAAAAAGAAATTCTGGTATAAAATATTATTATGTTCTTGTCGAATAAACTCTTAGAAATGGAACTTAACCTTTGTCTTGGTACCCTCCTTAAAAACTGTCATAAGTTTCCCTGTTCAATTTTGTCTCAATTGGGGAGTTGTCCTATACTTTAGTAATTAGATCATCATACAAAAGTATCTAAAAGTTATCTCAATTAACTTTATTTTCAGCAGAGAGAAAACCTGAAAATAATGCTAATTAAGGTCCGACTTCGTGGAGGCAAAACACACATTCTGTTAAAACAGTTTGTACACATTGTTATTAAACTACAAGGGCATATTGGATACAAGAACGAAGGTATCTGAAACACTTATCAAGATAGTTGTCGGCATCTAACACTCATTGACATCCGTCTACACAGCCAGGCCAGTGTTTAGGCCGATAAATCAGCCCCCACCCCTTAACCTATGCTGATACTGATGGACGGTTTTTAAACCGGTAAATCAGCCCTCCCACCCGACTTGTGCTGATACTAATGGACGGTTCTGGGGGCTAATCTTTACTATTTTTATTTAATTACGCAATTCATGCAGACAAATGTGTCCGTAACACATTGGGGTACATTTTAGACACCGGTATTTTTCGCGGCTCTCGAGTTACTGTCGGCGATATGTACAGAATATTTCAGGATAAAATCTTGTGTTTTGACAACTTGTAAATCCAAGTGGAATGACATAACCTTACCTACTGTGGCCATTTCGAATTTTGTGGCTATGTTGGGCGAGAACTAGGAATAAGTCTTTTCTTGGAATCCCGAGTTGTTGCGCTCTTTCGAAGCGGTGTAAATAGACCGGATCCCCCGTGTTAGTTCCGTGAGTACTTTGCCGACGGAGAATATTAACAAGATTTTTAAAAAAAATTTGCAGTGATAAATATATTGACAATAAAGCTACAACTAAATCTGTTACTCGGAATTATATGAACAGTGTACTTAATATACTTGATGGAAAACATATAGATGTTTTCATTTATGTGCCAAGTTGCAGCCGAAGCTGTAGAAATTAAAGCACAAGGTAATTTGATTTTTTCTGCTTTCATTAGCTTTATGTCAAATTGGATCTTGAGAAAATTACCTATAAGTTGTAAAATTAATATGTTTTTATACATGACTATTGTCATGAAATTGATATGATTATTAAGAGTATGTGCCATGTATGAAATTAATAATTTAATTTAATAAAAAAAGAGAAAAAACAAAAAAAAATTGGTTAGATACACTTATGAATTATGAAGATAATGTCTTCTATTCCTATCCTATAAGAACATGATATAACTGTTGATATTTGCATCTCGAAACCCTAAGAATATCTTGTTAAGTAAGACAATAATGATCAAAACTTCTGAAACTTTTCTATTAGTTATATTTTGAAAAAAAATTGTTGAAAATTAATTTTGATTTACACAAATAAATACTACCAATGTTTTGCATTTCATTTGGATTACAAACACTTAAGTAGTTATCGGGGATGATCTGGGATACGAAACGACCGAATCCAGTAAAATGCCTAGTTTTAGTCATCGACCTCTAGATATTATCCATACTAGATTGTGACATAATGTAAGCTCATTAAAAGCTGATCTTTACTGCGTTCAACTTGTTGACACCCCTTTTTGTTCCTGCGGTGAGATAGAAACCACCATGCATTTCTTCATGTTCTGTCCCAAGTATAGTCAGCAACGAACTGAGTTGATGAGAAAATTACTCTCAGTGCCATAACTAGCTTTTAGCTTAGATTTACTGCCTTGGGGAAAGGGCGATGCAAATGAAAAATATAGAATTCTATAACATGTATGCAAATATATAACTGATACCGTACGATTTCATTTACTTATGCAAATCGCGAATGCTGTCATTGTGCCCATCTCGCTCGCTCTCGCTCTCTCTCTCTCTCTCTCTCTCTCTCTCTCTCTCTCTCTCCAATCATTTTTTATTAATTGTTGTTGCTATACTGTTGTCGTGTTGAAATCTGTTGCAGTACTTGTATCATATAGGGAGAGGGCTAATTTAAGTTGTTAGAACTTGTGCCCAATCCCATTGTATCATATTGTGACAATAGCATATGTTTGGGCTGTTTGGTATAGGTCACACTATAGTGATCCATCAATGGGAATTTAACATTAAGTATGACCCTACGCCCTATAAGTTATATGGAAAATGTAACTTTAAAACCGACTATAGGTAAATAAGTAAGATGACTTTATGGACCTTATTTGGATTCAACATTGTCGAACTTCATGAGTTAACACCTATCTTGACTGACCAAGATTTATCCTGTCTCGCCAACCCATACACCTACAAACTAGAAACTACAAACGGACGTGTATGGGGGGGGGGGGGGGGGTAAAGAGGATATACAATCATGAAGAGTATCACTTATTGACCATACATACCGACTTTCAGTACCCAACATTCACCCTTTACAAACCAAATAGAGGAGGAAGGTAGGGATACGTAATGATCGCTCACATACTTATGAACTATCCAACATATCATGTTACAACCAAACCATCACACGTAAGCAGTATATGACCTGTATTTGCCGAACCACTATGACATACCAAGAAAGAGCCTTATTACATTTTTCGCAGACGTATACCCCACCCCCTCCCTAGTTGAAACAAAATAAATTAATAACAATCAAAAGACGAAGGTTACTGCCAACTCTTTTTTCAAAATCCAACACCTTACCATGTATTCAATGAACCACTACGATGTATCCACAAACAGCCTTGTTTTCATTTTCAAAAATTAACATCATACGGACCAGGGCTTTACAAATCCACTTGCCCGACCCTCGGGACAAGCTAAACTTTGGTTTATGCAAGTTCAAGTTTGCAAAGTACTTGCCCGCGGGCAAATTACAAAAACTTGAGAGTGAGAGACAGAGAGAGCGAGAGAGGTCGTGTTCAGTTCATAATGCTTTATGTTTTTCAAGTTTTATACTCTGCGATCTCGCCACAGCACATAGATCAGCATCTTTATGTAGCGTGTTTATGTACCGCATTTTTCAATTACCGATGTGTTGGGGACACATTTGTCTGCATGAATTGCGCGATTTAATGAATAGGCGAGATCAATCCTAAAACCGTGCATCATTATCAGCACAAATTTGTGGGACTGATATATCGGCCTAGTCAGTGTTGTAAAAGGACATCACTATCATCCTGCCGTCCACCCCCACCCCCGTTGTGTTTATTTTTTCTTTGATTCCAACAAAATGTGCATTTATTTTCATTTGTAAATCCAATTTTTGTCAAGTAGTTGTTTGTAGAAAGTTTTCTGTCCAAAATTTTGCATTGAAACCATCTCAATTTTGTAAATTTGATGGTTAGAAAAGTAATGGAATACATTCTATCCCATCGATGACTTTCGTCTACGTTATGTAGATTTGTCTATATCTTTCTTGCAGTAGATATATCTTTGTTGTTTTCTTAAGACTTTTTACATAATCTTACAATCCTTTACATATTTCGTGATTAATGATACTGGGAACCATTATCAGAGGACTGGTTGGTTTTTCTTCCTCATACTGGGAGAGTGTCAGTAACTTGCATTTAAAAGTTTTGATTGTTTTGGTAACACCATACAATCTAGAAAATTACTATTAATATTATAGATCTGTCATAATTGTTCGAGATTTTAAAAACATCCATAGCTGTGCAGTAAGTCATAATTGTTCGAGATTTTAATAACATCCATAGCTGTGCAGTAAGTCATAATTGTTCGAGATTTTAATAACATCCATAGCTGTGCAGTAAGTCATAATTGTTCGAGATTTTAATAACATCCATAGCTGTGCAGTAAGTCATAATTGTTCGAGATTTTAATAACATCCATAGCTGTGCAGTAAGTCATAATTGTTCGAGATTTTAATAACATCCATAGCTGTGCAGTAAGTCATAATTGTTCGAGATTTTAATAACATCCATAGCTGTGCAGTAAGTCATAATTGTTCGAGATTTTAATAACATCCATAGCTGTGCAGTAAGTCATAATTGTTCGAGATTTTAATAACATCCATAGTAAGTCATAATTGTTCGAGATTTTAATAACATCCATAGCTGTGCAGTAAGTCATAATTGTTCGAGATTTTAATAACATCCATAGCTGTGCAGTAAGTCATAATTGTTCGAGATTTTAATAACATCCATAGCTGTGCAGTAAGTCATAATTGTTCGAGATTTTAATAACATCCATAGCTGTGCAGTAAGTCATAATTGTTCGAGATTTTAATAACATCCATAGCTGTGCAGTAAGTCATAATTGTTCGAGATTTTAATAACATCCATAGTAAGTCATAATTGTTCGAGATTTTAATAACATCCATAGCTGTGCAGTAAGTCATAATTGTTCGAGATTTTAATAACATCCATAGCTGTGCAGTAAGTCATAATTGTTCGAGATTTTAATAACATCCATAGCTGTGCAGTAAGTCATAATTGTTCGAGATTTTAATAACATCCATAGCTGTGCAGTAAGTCATAATTGTTCGAGATTTTAATAACATCCATAGCTGTGCAGTAAGTCATAATTGTTCGAGATTTTAATAACATCCATAGCTGTGCAGTAAGTCATAATTGTTCGAGATTTTAATAACATCCATAGTAAGTCATAATTGTTCGAGATTTTAATAACATCCATAGCTGTGCAGTAAGTCATAATTGTTCGAGATTTTAATAACATCCATAGCTGTGCAGTAAGTCATAATTGTTCGAGATTTTAATAACATCCATAGTAAGTCATAATTGTTCGAGATTTTAATAACATCCATAGCTGTGCAGTAAGTCATAATTGTTCGAGATTTTAATAACATCCATAGCTGTGCAGTAAGTCATAATTGTTCGAGATTTTAATAACATCCATAGCTGTGCAGTAAGTCATAATTGTTCGAGATTTTAAAAACATCCATAGCTGTGCAGTAAGTCATAATTGTTCGAGATTTTAATAACATCCATAGCTGTGCAGTAAGTCATAATTGTTCGAGATTTTAATAACATCCATAGCTGTGCAGTAAGTCATAATTGTTCGAGATTTTAATAACATCCATAGTAAGTCATAATTGTTCGAGATTTTAATAACATCCATAGCTGTGCAGTAAGTCATAATTGTTCGAGATTTTAATAACATCCATAGCTGTGCAGTAAGTCATAATTGTTCGAGATTTTAATAACATCCATAGCTGTGCAGTAAGTCATAATTGTTCGAGATTTTAATAACATCCATAGCTGTGCAGTAAGTCATAATTGTTCGAGATTTTAATAACATCCATAGCTGTGCAGTAAGTCATAATTGTTCGAGATTTTAATAACATCCATAGCTGTGCAGTAAGTCATAATTGTTCGAGATTTTAATAACATCCATAGCTGTGCAGTAAGTCATAATTGTTCGAGATTTTAATAACATCCATAGCTGTGCAGTAAGTCATAATTGTTCGAGATTTTAATAACATCCATAGCTGTGCAGTAAGTCATAATTGTTCGAGATTTTAATAACATCCATAGTAAGTCATAATTGTTCGAGATTTTAATAACATCCATAGCTGTGCAGTAAGTCATAATTGTTCGAGATTTTAATAACATCCATAGCTGTGCAGTAAGTCATAATTGTTCGAGATTTTAATAACATCCATAGCTGTGCAGTAAGTCATAATTGTTCGAGATTTTAATAACATCCATAGCTGTGCAGTAAGTCATAATTGTTCGAGATTTTAATAACATCCATAGCTGTGCAGTAAGTCATAATTGTTCGAGATTTTAATAACATCCATAGCTGTGCAGTAAGTCATAATTGTTCGAGATTTTAATAACATCCATAGCTGTGCAGTAAGTCATAATTGTTCGAGATTTTAATAACATCCATAGCTGTGCAGTAAGTCATAATTGTTCGAGATTTTAATAACATCCATAGCTGTGCAGTAAGTCATAATTGTTCGAGATTTTAATAACATCCATAGCTGTGCAGTAAGTCATAATTGTTCGAGATTTTAATAACATCCATAGCTGTGCAGTAAGTCATAATTGTTCGAGATTTAATAACATCCATAGCTGTGCAGTAAGTCATAATTGTTCGAGATTTTAATAACATCCATAGCTGTGCAGTAAGTCATAATTGTTCGAGATTTTAATAACATCCATAGTAAGTCATAATTGTTCGAGATTTTAATAACATCCATAGCTGTGCAGTAAGTCATAATTGTTCGAGATTTTAATAACATCCATAGCTGTGCAGTAAGTCATAATTGTTCGAGATTTTAATAACATCCATAGCTGTGCAGTAAGTCATAATTGTTCGAGATTTTAATAACATCCATAGCTGTGCAGTAAGTCATAATTGTTCGAGATTTTAATAACATCCATAGCTGTGCAGTAAGTCATAATTGTTCGAGATTTTAATAACATCCATAGCTGTGCAGTAAGTCATAATTGTTCGAGATTTTAATAACATCCATAGCTGTGCAGTAAGTCATAATTGTTCGAGATTTTAATAACATCCATAGCTGTGCAGTAAGTCATAATTGTTCGAGATTTTAATAACATCCATAGCTGTGCAGTAAGTCATAATTGTTCGAGATTTTAATAACATCCATAGCTGTGCAGTAAGTCATAATTGTTCGAGATTTTAATAACATCCATAGCTGTGCAGTAAGTCATAATTGTTCGAGATTTTAATAACATCCATAGCTGTGCAGTAAGTCATAATTGTTCGAGATTTTAATAACATCCATAGCTGTGCAGTAAGTCATAATTGTTCGAGATTTTAATAACATCCATAGCTGTGCAGTAAGTCATAATTGTTCGAGATTTTAATAACATCCATAGTAAGTCATAATTGTTCGAGATTTTAATAACATCCATAGTAAGTCATAAATATATTCAATTCCATGTTTATAGCAACTGCCGTGAGGAAAAAACAAATCTATAGAAGATATGGAGACTCTTACACGAGTGCTCGATTTAAAGGAAATTTATGAAACGAGTTGAATAATTTCACTCTTTTGAGAGTCTTGACTCATTTGAAATGAGCACAAATGTAAGATTCTATTTATTTCATGACAAAAAATACTGATTTTATTTGACCAAACAGCAGAATAGTGTAGTGAAATTACTTTGAAATACATTTGGAATGCCTCTGTCATTATGCCTTCTTTTGGATGACATTTGGATACATCGCTCATGAGGTGTTATTTATTTGTGTTATTTATTTGTGTCGTCATGAATTGTTATTACAAGTGTTACATATCTGAAAATTATTATATGGACATATTACTGTAAATGACACATTAGTTATGTGACCGAAAATATAATATTTTGAGATTTAGACCTAGATATTATCAGTCTTCTCTCCCATGTAACTTTCAACGTGCCAATAAAAGACAAAATATGTACCATATTAAATCTTTACCATAGTTGAAACAACATCTTTACCATAGTTAAAGCAAGATCTTTACTATAGATAAAGCAACATCTTTACCATGGTTAAAACAGCATCTTTACCATAGTTAAAATAACATCTTTACCATATTTAAACCAACATCTTCAGTTTCTATAACAGAGATTGTCTGTTAAAATTTTTGAATATGTATATTCTATGCATATTTACAAAATATTTAATTTAGTTCACATAAGACGTAATTGGGGCGATTTGGTAATGCCAAAAGAGATAACTTAATTAAGATAGGATCATACTTTGGACCACTGTAATTCTACCAGAAAGGGTAAGCATTCCAACGTTCGGCAGCGTGCTATGGACGTACGAATCCGGCGGATAGTTGTCTGGGCAATGTTGACGTGATGGATGTAGAGTGCATCGCCTAGTGTCTGTCCTAGACTGCATGATCTGGGCTGAGTGTGAGCGCGGTCTAAACTGTCGTTGGTGAAGACGATACGAGGAGTGTGTGTGACCTCCGCTCTAGTGTATAGCAACTCGTTCCACTGCATCGTGTTAAGATGGTGGCACACGGTCATCTAGAAGGTTTCATGGTCCAGGGAGGTCATGAGCTCATCGTAGAGGGCAGCAACTCATGAACGGTCTTCATCGGCGTAGTGTTTGCAGATCCAGCACCTGCGGGAAGATGCTGGTGAGTACCACGGAAGAGGAAGCGTCTACGTCACTTGCACTACGGGTTCATTCTGACATGATCACCATTCTCGAGGATGATGTGGGTTGCTCTGTGTTCTTCCAGAAACTTGAAAATCCACTCAGGCTCGCACACCCTGTAGAGAAACACTTCATCGAAGTGTATGGCGTCATATAGCGATTTGTGAGGATGTACAGCATGACGCAGCTTGTGGTAGAGGGCACTCTATGGTGAAACTACTAGTAGTTGTATGCCGGCAGCCTAAGCCAATCTGGTTGCGAGGCTCATTTCTTCCAGTCCCATTATACTTTCTGAGGGTGAGAAGTGGGTCCTCTAGCGGTGGTGGTGGATTGCAATGCAGTCTTCGTAGAATATTCTTTATCTGCCTCCTGTCGCCGAGCATCTCTGCCAGATAGTCGTCCATTGATTCTTCAGTAGGCTGACTTGTAGAGTCTGTTTCTGTGAAACGTGCGGCCTCGTACTCATCCCACTCGTCGTCCATTTTAACCGTTTCTGATACTCAAAAAAGGGAGTCGCGGGAGAAACTCTTGGTCCAATGTGGCCAAAGGTTGAATTCTATTTTTAATAGTTTATTCGACAAGAACATAATAATAGTTTGTACCAGAATTTCTTTTTACATTTTTTTAAAGTATTAGAAACAAAAAATCAGCCTTAGGCTCCTTATCTTAGCTTTGAACTTTGTATTATCGATTAGTGATTCGACTGGATCACAATGCGTAGTTTCAGGCATCATGATTGTGAGTGGGCCAGGTCCTAGCTTTTCACATAAACAGTACACAGGAAAGCATCTCCTGTCATTGAGTGAATTTAGCATTTCTTTCCAAAATGAAAATTTTCTTTCATTAGGTTGTACTATAATTCCTTGGTTTATATTATAAATCTGGATAGATATCATGATATTAGATTCATACTCTGATACATCCCTTTTCCGCACCTCTGCAAAAAAAAATTACAGGATAAGATTCATTGGATGTTAATCTGAAACTCTAAAGACTGACTGTAATCACGTACTTAAAAATTAGTGAAGGTTTTGAATTAAGAAACAAATATCAAAGTTAGATAAATCTTGGTCTTAACCTTTCCAACATACGAGTTTTCTCCCTTTGTTTTGCAAACTATATTATTAAATTATATTTCTCTTCTATACTGATGTTATTTTATTTTAAAAATAGCTGTGGTTGGATTATTGTTTTAATTTTCTTTCCATAATTCGACGTTTCTTGGCATTTTTATGGAGGTTGGGGGCGGTACTTTTAATGGCGGTACTTTTTATACATAATATATTGTGTTACAGTATATTAAGTTTTTAACTAAGTTCTCTTTTTCTAGAGGTAAACAACAGAATGAAATTGTGGGCTAACCAAGGTAAAATCAGGCTAAGAGAGTATCTAGGTCAGTAGCTGGGATTTCTATAATCTCTGGATATTCTTGTCTGCCTTGTGCCCATTCGTAACAAAAAACTTAAGATCACTCCTTGTCTTATATACAGTGTTTTGTTGATATTTTCTTTCAAGAACTCTTCTGTATCATGGTTTGTGACTTTAAAGAATCTTTCAAGTCAAGATTTATCGTCATTATTTCTGTTTCCCCTCCTACTCTGAGGATCGCACTCGCTGTCATTGTGCACAGGTCCATGCCTATTCTCCTTATTAACATTTTCCTGCTCAACAATTTCGCTCTTTTCACTTTCATCATTTGACAAAATAACAGTTCCATCAATGGATTCCATAAGTTCATTTTACTCCATTTATGATAGTGTATGTTATGTGCCAATATCTCTAAAATGTCGTCTCCGGTTCTTTCCCGTCTTGACGACATTATCTCCATTTTGACAATTGTCGTCTGCAAACGAGGTTGCTTTCGATCCGTGTTTTCATATTTTCCCCCTTTCAACGGGAGCATCCGTAAAACACGTGATTATGAACTGTACCAAATATTGTACGCCCTGGATCTCCGCGCAATTTGTAATAACCGATCGCTGATCTGTTCTGGAATTTATCTAAAATATTTTGTGAATAGACGATCCTCCGCTATCTTTAAAACTGTTCAAGTTCTCACAAACGATTAAATTGTATTGGCCCGGTTTTCCTGTATTGGCCCAGTTTATTTTTATTGACCTAGTTTTCAAAAATAATCTTTCACTTCAGTACCTGTATTTAAATAACCCGTAAGAATGGAGTATTCTTAAGCATAGCCTTTACTACTAGATAAACTGCGAACACCGAAGGTGCAACCTGCTTTTCAGCACAATAAATGGCAGAAGGTGCTGAATGTACTGAAGTGAAAGAATTTGAAAATCGTTTTTATGAAGCAGATGATGGTACAGATGCGCAAATTCAGATTGAAGTTGACGCTACTGTAAATTTCGCAAAAACAACAATTAGTGAAACCACACTGGGTGTTACTTTACTAAAACAAAACCAGGTGAAGAGGCTGAACGGTAGAAAGTTCCACCAAAACTTACTGACGAATTCAATTGTAGATTAAAAGGATTCTACATAAATAAAGAAACAACACAAGTTTATGAGAAATTACTTCAAACAATTTTTTTTTATGTCAACCTAGATTCTAATGGTAAGATATAAGATTCAGATTTCAAAAACAAGTAGCATCAAAATGATATTTTCACTGTGCAATATACCAGGACAGACTGAAAAGGAGTGGAAAGGAGTTTTTAGAAATATAAGGTTGCACAAAAAACAGAGTGACACATATCAATGGCAACATCATTTTGAGGATACATAACCTAAATGTCCACTTAAACTTACTGTTATACAAAGACAACCAATACAAGAACACAAAAGAAGCAGAGATGCAAACAATCAACACAAACCAGCCGTTTGATAAACAAATAAGAAAAGCCGAGATCATAACTGACGAAAGAATTCAAAGTTGAGAGCTTCCATCTGCAATACAAAGATTATTCACTACATAAGAGGAAAGAGAATTAAGGAGTTTTGCAAATGCTGTAGAAGTTATCAGTTCGAAAATAAAATTTATTAAATCTGATGTTGTAATATATGAAACCTAGATGGAAAATTAATAAATACAGCAGCAAAGAAAGAGATCCAAATATAAAAGCCCCATTGAGAAAAAAAAAACAGATGGAAAGTGCTAAAAGTAAAAGAAAACAGGTTCTATTAGGGGGACATCTAACTCAATTCGGGAGATATTTGAAATAAAATAGTGAAAACATAAATTCAAAAATTGGAGAAAAATTACATTTAGCTAAAAGGTAAAACCAACTGTTTAAAGACAAAGGTGAAAAATTGGCTGCTAGAGCCACAGTTGTTGGATGAAAATGTCAACGGTTAATCTGTGTATCGCAAATTTTGTCAAAGGTTTGATAGTGCGCAAAGACGATTAATTATTGACAAAATGCAATAATAAGCTTTACCCGGTGTGTCCTGACGGTGCAATAAGCTGGCTTTTGAACACAGCTGAACATGCTATTGTACTTGTTTTGGGATTAGTGGGTTGGTTATTTGTGTTTTTGATCAGAGATGTAAACAAAGCATCAAACACTATTAAATGTTCTGAATTTTCACCACCGCTACTTTAGACAATAAACTACAACTGCTCCTGCAACAATTATTATCAATATAAATTATTGTTTGTTTGTTTGTTTCATCATATATATTCTTTTTTGACGTTTTTAAATTAGACCTTGTCAACACATCGTGATTGTCATGTGTCATTTGAATGTTCGAGTATCAAATCACATTAGCAGATCTGACAGTAGCACTATCATCATCCTTCTTCTCTACATAATTTTTACTCACTTGGTATTAATGTTGGGGATTAATAGAAGTTTAAACGAGTCTCTGGATTCCTTTAAGGTGTTTTTGTGGCCGACGATACTACCCATTTCTATATTCATGTCATTAGGTAACAAAAGGATACCGTCAGTACCAATATCATAGTCTCATTTCATTTTTTAATCTATTATATATTGTTGAGTATTTTTCATAATGTTTTCTTATGAATCGTAGTCTTGATGTCCTTAAAATTAATAGCTCAATTAACCAGTGATTTGAACAGTGGAAACAGACTATGTAATGGATGTTTTGTTTCTAACCTGTGCGCCTAAGATGCAGATTACAAATGCTCTTGTGCTTTGGTTTAATCAGCTATCCCTGCTCTTTCAATATGTTTCTACCTTGCAGAAGAAAGTATGTCTATCAAGTAGGTTCATCTGACCCAACCTTCCAGTGCCAACAACCAAATTCACTATTCTTCTTCTTCCAGTCAATTTTTTTTCTTTCAAAATCAGATAAATCTTTATCAGGCTTGTAACAGTACCTATCATGATACATGACATTTTTATTCTTTCCCTTGATGTATCTCCAATCATGACGTTGTGAAATGTTAAAATTGTTATATACTATGTCAAATTGTTTAAGATTGTAAGTAATTGTTGGTCTTTTTAAATGTATCCTCACCAGATAGAGATATTGCACACTCACTCAGTAACTTCTTTATCTGGAAATTAGATTGAAATATGTGAACATATTTAGCTAACTCTGGAATATTTGTATATGTTAAATACTAACAGAATACCCCCAAACCAGCTGTGGACAGTTCTGTCAGAAATTTGTACTACACTGCTCTGTATCTATTCAGAGAATCTTCACTTTCAAAGTTTAACATATCAATCATATTTGACAAAATAAAAATGTATCACACTGAAACTCAATATTTTACATCCAAGCCATTAAACATTTTTGCTAACTACACTGTTTCGCTGCTATTGTGCTTTCTCTCACGGCAATGCAGCTGCGCTAGTGAATATCGATGTTTGTGATCAAGTCTTACTGAGCCAGTGAGCCAGTGAATGTTGAATTTTAATTTTAGTGTTGTATTGTCTCTTACACGAGTGGGTTGGTACGCTGCGCGTGTGCGCTAGACTTTTTTCTTTACTTTTATTTTATTCCTGTGGGTCTCTGTAAAAAAGCTATACTGCACTATGATATGTAATTTTTTATTTCTTTGAAGTTAAACTTGTGTTTTTCACAGTATATAAATAATAATTTCTATAACTTAATCATGTTGTGTGTTTGTGTGTCTGTCTATGTGGTTTTTGTGTGTGTGATTCTAATGCTTTGTTTTGTTTGAAATTGAGATGGGTGCTCAACGAAGGAAAAACTTGACAATACCATACTAACTTTATCTGAGTTCGTGCTCGAATTATGTGTTCATACAATTTCAATAATACATACACAAAACTACATACCTGTTTTTGTCAGAGTCGGCGAAAAGAACGAGTTGGCAATGACATAGGGATACGTGACGGCCGTAAAATCGAGTATTATTCATACGCTAGATCAAAAGGGAATTTATCTCCGACTTGGAGCAAAACACAAAAACGGTTTTGCATTTATTATATACTTCTTTAACGCTTTCAGAATATTTGTATTTATAAAGTGTACATGGGATTGAAAACAAATGGGTTTTATTTTTAGCTATAAAGTATACATTTGATTGAAGACAAAATAGGCTTTGTTCTAAAATAGATTCCGTCCACTTATGAATATCGACAAGCTGACGTCAGTGAAAATACGTAAATAATTCCAAAATGGGTGTGCGCTATGAAAATACGTATTGAATATTCATATCTAACGCCAGATCTACTATGTAGGATTGAGTGGATGTGTAATAAGGGGTCAAACACCACATCTGCACAGATTTCAGGAATACACATTTGACTTCTAGCATAGCAGCTTCCAAAATCTTCTTGCAATGAGCACTGTCATAAATTTTCAGTTCAGTCTCATGACGGTAAAGAACATAATGTTGAAATATCTCACCTGGCATCTAGTAAAATATGCACAATTTGAAATATCTCACCTGGCATCTAGTAAACATTGCACAATGTGAAACTCAGTATAGTGTATTTCTTACCTCGGTGCTCAAATTACATCAATTATAAACAACACTATTGTTTGTGAAACAAAAATACCGATCCCTTAAACCTCCACTAAAATAAACGATAACAAGACTCTTTCTACAAAGACGTTAACTGAGTTTTGGATATTAGTGTATGTTAAAGTACATTGTGATAGCGAACATTTAGAGAAAAAGCAATTATCGTTGTAGTTTTCAGCTAAAATACAAACTGAGGAATTTCATAAGCGTAGATGTACTTCTAGCTTATCATAGGTACAAAAAAATCAACCTGTGAGATGCGTAAACGTCTTTCTAGTAGGCGAACGACTTTTCTCTTAATCTAGTGGTCCTTTTAAAGCAATACCCTAATCAAGGAGTTATCTAAAGCTTAAACATTTTGTTTGCCTTGGTTTCCACGTCCTTTCAAATTCGACATATTTTTTTTTTTTTTTTTTTTGTTGACAAAAAATGTTATCTTGTACCCACTTGATATACACACAAATCCGGTTCAGGTCCATAACACTTCATTATTAATTAAAAATATATGTATCGTTGTTTTGCTACCTATGTCATATTTATGGTGACTGCGTTGGCTACGTAAACATCTTTAAGCAATACATACAACTTTCCAATGCACTTCGATATATTTTTTTTATTTTTTATTTTTATAAGAAAAGTCAATATCACTAATTCAAGCGTCTTGCCAAGGTTTATGAAAACCGACTGGGAGAGCGTAAAACGATTGAAATTTCGATTTTGAGCTAACCAGTCCAAAAGAACGTTACTTTTCAAATGCTTATTTTAATTGTCTATGTGGGAAAACATAATCTTCGATTCAGGATCAGATCTTGATGAGTTCCTGACTAGTTATCATTCATAATTTTGAATATCTTCAGTTTTCAATTTATGTCTCGTTTCTGTAGACATTTAAATACAGCGGCACCACAAACTGCATAAGTCAAAGTTTAACGCAAGTTATTTACATGAATCGCTAGGTATGATCTGAACTCCTTGGTTCCAGACTAAAAGCGAAAAACTTAATTCAAAACTTATAAAATATTCCTTACAAAATTTTCTTGAGTCATTGTGATCGTAGGAACGTTACCACCTATTGAGCATTATAATAGTACACAAGTGTTTATTACTCAAAATTAAAAAGACAGAACACCGCCGAGTATCCAAATCATGGAGAAAAAGCTGAATCTTTTAGATGCCTTGCAGTAATTGAATTGAGTGCCATATTGTTTGCTTTACGACGTTTCATACACCACAAGTCTGCAAAGCTCGTGAGTTTGAAATTCTGTGTACAACATTCCTCCAAATATTGTGTTCTACTTATTCACGTAGCTATGTAAAGTTGCTAGGTGTTCAGTGTCAGTGTATCATGCGGTTTTTATGATGTGACATAATGACGCTCATATATTCTAATGGTATGTGATACATATTTTTTCGTTACGAATCAAACGAATTTAAAGGGTTTCTTTCAAGGTTTTTGCTTTTTCATATTTACTATAGTATTTAAAATGTCCAAACGCATATTTTACTTTGCAGAAAGTCCAATCAGCAAGCACCCAGTCGTTTTCTATAAAATAGGTCAAAATAAGCGTGCCCGCTTCATATGCATAATTTCCGTAAATCTTCGGAAACCGAGCGTGTGTGACGTCCGAGGCGGGAGACTGACAACAGCGCGGGAACTTATTTCATCCAAGACCTTTTGATGCTGTTACGTCAGCAAGCTATATTTTATACAACTGCGTTGAGAGGATGAAAAATCAGTACTATTGAGATATATCATTCGACAAAGCAAGTTTGATTTTATTTTAAGACGCATTGAAAACATTCGACGATTTCTGTTTTTTGAACTTTTAACTTTAAGGTTAATGATCAAAGGGAACTTAAGTTATAAACCAACTTATTTTCGTTCCCTAATACTTGCCCAGAAATTACAATAATGTCTGCAAAATCAGCACCAAGAAGATATGTACTATTTTTGGGGTATCAAATACCTTTTAAAATAAGCGTGAAGTTGCGTTTTTGGACACCATAAGTTCATATTTTAATATTGCAGATAATGTTTAATATGTGTTCAGAAATTTTCAAAAATGTTTCAGAACCCGTATTGACCTATGCAAGGTCGACTGAAATAATTTAGGTGTAAACTATAGGGCGTGGTGTAACTTGAGAAGACAAATTGTTACCCAGTATGGCGTTTAATATGACGATCCTGTTCAGCTAAGTTACGTAATATTTTCTATTTATGTAAACATAATAATAGCTAGGGTTCATTTTAACAGTTCGCTTCATAGCTTTTATTCAAATTTTAACTTTTTCCATGCATTATCAAGTTTTAATCAAAATATGCAATTACTAGCTGCACCGAAATAAAGGTCGTATTTAAAACTGAATCTGAATATAGTCTAGCATGCTATTAATCGAAAAGAAATTTAACATTTACCTTTTCATGATACAATAATTTATATAAGAAGTAACGTCAACAAAATAAATAAATAAAACAGAGAATCTTTATAGTAACTATTATATAAAGGGCTGTATATAAGGACCATCTCCGTATAAGGGTAAAGGTCCATATGTTCCATTTACATAAATACAAAAATGTACATAAAGACGAGCTGGTTATTAAGACCACTTTTAGAATGTCCTTAGAGTAGTCTTTGCATACAGGTTTGACTATACTTTGTTAACGGATCTACATTTCGCTATGGATTTTCAATGATTAGATCTGATTTATTTTGAGGAAAATCGGTACAATATGATTTACACGCAAAATCTCGATTGCTTGGTCGACCTGGCATCATGTGATAGATCGGCGGTCAGGCAGTGAAATGAAGTTAACGAACTTATCACTGATACAGCCAAGATTAGATTCATCTTCGCGTATACTATCTGGCCCTTAGATGAAAAAGATTTCCAATTGTAAAAGCTATTAAAATTGAATGTGTGTATTTTCACCCTATGGTCTGTTTTGTTTTACAAATTAGTTGCGTTGATTGGAATTGAAATTGACGAACGTATCACTGAGACGGTCAAAATTCGATTCGGTGGATAGCTTGAGCGAGTCATCTTCGCGTATACTATCTGACACTTAGATGAAAAAGATTTCAGATTGTAAAAGCTATTGAAATTGAATATATGTAATAAATGTCTAATGCATATTTATGAGATAGATTTCACAGTAAAGGATTTTCTTTAATACATTTTCTTCTTTGATTCTATCCCGGTTGAAAAATTATATAACAAAATTATTAGTGGCAGTCTTGTCATACGTGCATAAATTGTAAAGTATTATATATACCGTATGCCTACGTGAGCAAACACTCGTCAGAATAGGAACAAATACCAGCATATTAAGAAGGATGATTCTCCAAAGCACCTGTAATATGAAAATCTTCATATTTACACCAGTCTCAGATTAATCACACTCAAGGTAAACATAGGGGTGTGCGTGTGTGTGTGAGAGAGAGAGAGAGAGAGAGAGAGAGAGAGAGAGAGAGAGAGAGAGAGAGAGAGAGAGAGAGAGAGAGAGAGAGAGAGAGAGAGAGAGGTCCCATAACTTGGGGCTTGGGCTCTCAGCTATAAGCCAGGTAGGCGACATATTATAACTCTGTAACATGATTCACATAGATAATGAGTTTAAAGAAAGATGTAAAAGATTTCAGATTGTACAAAAGTACATAACCGTCTAATACATATTTATGAGCTCAATTTCATAGTTAAAAATTTTCTTTAATGCATTTGCTTCTATCCCGGTTGAGCAAACACTCGTAAGAGTAGGAACAAATACCAGTATATTAAATAGTAAGTTGCACTTTAGGCTTGGTTAAGATGTCAACAAGGTATTTACTGACCTTTGAGTTCAAGGTCAGAGCTGTTGACAATTATTTACAACTATATAGAACTTTGTTGGGGATTTTCCACTCGAATGACGCATTTTGTATTGCCTTTTGGTACATCAGTACATACAAGACTATTGTTGTGGTACACCATGGCATTCCAGACTATTCCAGACTATTCATTTATTCGGAAAATTCTCAAAGATATCATGGATTGTATCGCTGTGGTACATTAGGACATACAAGACTATACATTCATTCGGAACATTCTATAATTTCTGACTTGTGTTTAGGACATTTAGGATTATTTGGAATTTAATTCACAAATTGTAAGTGTCGTTTGAATTTTCATTCTTAATTACAGAAAAATAAATTGTTTGTTGATTTTACATACATTGTTAGTTTCACTTTTTTTCTGTTACATTATTTTAAGATCTAGATTCGTAACAGAAATTTGGGGCTCGTCAGGGATCTGAATTTCTTTAAATTACTATTTACATTGACTTTATTTCGTAAGTTTCCTTGTCCCTGGCAAAGATTTTTATTTCACCCATTTGAGAAATCTTATGTGAAACCAGCATGCATTCACAATGTCATCTAAGGCTGATAACTTTGTTTCAAGTCCTACCCAGGTAGGGTTAGAGTCTATGAAAAAGGACGAGTTGTTGAGCTTGCCAGACATTATGATCTTTCTGAAGCGAAAACATCTTTGACAAAGTAAGAGATAAAGAATATTTTAATTCCATATTTGGTGGGAATGGAAGTTTTGGGTAAATAGTGCTTTGGGTTTAATTGATAAGTCTGTATCTGGTTTTGATTGGAAATTAAAGGAATTACAGCCGAAAACCAGATGGAATTAGAATTAAGAAAGCTTCAGCTTCAGAAAGAGGAAAGGGCAATGCAGATCCAGAGAGAAAGAGAGAGAGAAAGAGAGAGAGGGGGGAATGAAGGAAAGGGGGGGAGAGAGAGAGAGAGGGGAATGAAGGAAAGGGGGGAGAGAGAGAAGGGGGAATGAAGGAAAGGGAGAGAGAGAGAGAGTGGAAAGGGAAATACAAATGCAGAGAAAGGAGAAGGAGAGACAGATGCAGAGCGAAGAAAGACAAATGCAATACAGATTAAAAGAATTAGAACTGGCAAGCGGAGCACACACACCCTCCTTTAAACACAAGTTCAGGTTTTGATATTACCATATATATTAGGTTAGTATCCCTTTTTCAGGAAGCAAATAAATACTTTCTTCACTTTGAGAACAGTACAACAAAGCACTGATGATGATGTGGTTAAGGAGTACATCTTGAAGGGTTATGAGTTGGTACCCGAGGCATATCGACAAAAGTTTAGGAATTGTAGAAAAGAAACTGGACAAACTCATGTCGAATTTGCAAGGGAAAAAGAAAAACTATTTGATAGGTGGTGCTCAGCCAAGAAGGTTGATCAAGATTATGATAACCTCCGACAGCTCGTATTAATTGAAGAGTTCAAGAGGTCCATCCATGGTGATCTTAAGACCTGTCCTGACGAGCAGAAAGTGAAAACTTTGGAAGATGCTGCACGTATGGCTGATGATTATTCCTTGACTCACAAAATTTCATTTGGCAATAAATCTTCCTCTCAGCAGTTTTCTGGTAAAAAAAAAAAAACATTTCAGTCTCAAACGAGTACTTCCAAATTTCAAAACAGCACAACTGTTAAGAATCAAACATCTGATAAGACTGATCAGAAATCCTTATCTCTTCCTACGTGCACTTGTAAAAAGAAAGGCTCTAATTTCAAAGATGTCAAGGTCACGATCTAGTATTGAAAGCAATACATTTGTTGGGTCAAACAAACCCCAATCTGATTCTATTTTGGAGACTTATGAACCATTCATGTCAAAAGGTTCTATATCACTTATTGGTGATTCTGCCAAACCTATCCCTATTAAAATAGTAAGTGACACAGGAGCTTCTCAGAGTCTTTTGTTATCAGGTACTTTGCTTTGTCTGAAAAGTCTTCTTCTAGTGAAAGTGTACTTATTTTAGGATTAGAGTTTGGTTTCGTAAATGTTCCTCTCCATTGTGTAAATTTGGCATCACACTTAGTTTCTGAACCTGTGACTGTTGGGAAAGTGACTTCTTTACCTATCAAAGGTATCCATTTATTGCTAGGCAATGACCTAGCTAGAGATACGGTAGCGATTAATCCACTTTGTTACGGAATTATATATATATATTTTTCCTTTTAATAATGGTATAGTTTAGTAGTTTATGATCTCTGTTCTTGGTCTAAACAGCTGTCGTCTTATGAGTATACATTTTTTTAGCCCGGACAATATTTCACCTGTTTGCTTGTAGCTTTAGTCATGTGACGTATTTTCCGCGCGCAATGCTGAACTTTCGACCTAGTTCTTGTACTTTAGGAGTAAACATTATATTGACTTGGAATTATAGTTTAAGGTCACATTCGAAGAATGAATCAATACAGTGGTTACTGTTTAAAACACTGGTACTCAAGCACTTTAGCAGAATCACCATAACCTAATTCCTGATTGGTTCGGAGATGGTTGCATTATTTTGAAATACCCTGTTTATTGAAGACGTAGTATGGGTTTTTATTTCGATTCTGCGCATTAATGCTATATATATAGGAAATAATCCTGTGTTTAAATATTCTTCATAGTTACTTGTGAATAGAGAGGTCATTACGATATTGGTTAAGTTTGTGTGTTGGATATTCTCATTTGGAGATTTATTTACTATTAATACAGTACATTTAGGATTCAGTACTGTTTTAAATCTTGAAAGCTTGTTTGAGTCTTTTCTTTTGTTACATAACCCCTAGTCGTAACAACTTGTAACTGACAAACCTTGTTTGGACCAATCGTATGTGTAAAGTTACATAAGGTAGCTGTTAATCCACTTGTAACCGACAAGCCTTGTTTGGATCAAAGAGTTGATCTTGTTAAGATTGAAATCCCTGATATTTGTTCACAAGTCTGTTGATGTTGATATCCTCTTTCACATCAGAGTTTCCGTCTAATCCACGAGCTACAGAGCTGTCAAAAGCTGCATTTCTGAGAGACCAAAATTTCAGTCAATACTCGAAACTGCTATGTTTTTTGATTACATTTTTAATGCTGAATATCAACAAAAAAGCTAACTTTTTAAAACCACGGAAGAAACCCTTTAAACAATAAATTTCTCTCGAAAAACACCAAACTGTACGTTTTAAATCAAGTATTTAATACTAAAAAGAAGTAAAATTTAAAACAAAAACCTAGTAGATTTTTCCTGTAGTGTAAAACATATTCAGAAAATAACGCAACATTAGCGGGTTATCTTGAGAAATTTATTCCTTTTATGAAAACAATGATCAGTCAAAACTTTCAGAATCTCCAAGTAAGTGTTGTTAATTGTTTTGTGAGCACAATATATGCATTTAGTATGAGTGTGGGTAGCTATAGCAAATATTGTATGCAGTTGTATGCAGTTATACATTTCCTTAATAAAATTGACTGAGTCGAATTTCGTTTCTTTTTAAACTCCATGTTGGTGTGAGGGATTTATTTTAGATACTTCTTTCAAACATATCTTTATAAATAAAAATTCGAATTAAACAAGAGAGTACTTTGCAGAGTCCACTTACAGAATATTTATATTCGCAGTTCTGATACAGAAAATAAATGTAAAATATATTAGTAGATGTGTTGACAATATAGGGAAAATATTTTAGTGAGAAAGTTGAACAGAACCAAATGGTCTAATAGAAATACATTTTATATGTCAACGCTGTATCTTTCCAAGATACATACAGGGAAAAGTCAGAGTATGTTCCCTTAAAGGAGATAAAAGTTGTGAGACTTGGCGTCCGATCCAATTGCTCTTTTGTACCTAAATGCAATGAAAAATATAATTCCCAAATATTTCAGAATATATCTTCGCATCGCACCATGTCTATACTGCTAATCCATCACTCGGCTATCTCGACACTGTCTTTAGCTCCATCTTTTAGAATTTGTACGAGGCTTATAAACTGAGGAATATAACGTTAAATAGAAATGAATGTATCCTTTAGACCTCTTGGTTCTCTGTTCCAAAATCTGTGTCCCTAAATTAGTCTGAAACAGAGAGTAAGTCTAGAAATTCCAGCGTACACTCCCTCCATTTATCTACCCATGACTAAAGTAGTCTGAACCAAAAGATAGTTAAATTTCGACAGAAAAGGGACAGTTGGATCTTATTCCAGCGCCTAAATTAGTGATGCAAATGAACAAAATGGTAAATGCCGTTAATAATGACATCGGACAAAATGTAATATCGTATTACCTCTATGAATAGTCTGTGTGTGCGTGCGAGGGCTGTTTGTGCCGAGACCTTTCAAAAGAGAGCGTTAAAGCACTACGGAACCTATGAATGACGTACAAAATATTGAAGCGTGGACAAAAACGTGTTTTCATCGGGTACCCGGCTCAGCTGATTGTGAATGGGGGAGTTACCGCTTATATGTTTCTCGATTGGCACGAGGTTTTAAAGGGCTTAAGGTACAGTGCACCATATCAAGAGGTGGATCAAGATGCGAGTCGAAACGTTAAATTTTGTCGCATTGAACACAACAGCCATGGAACTGGAGATTCACAAGACACGTATGCTTTTGATTTTGACGCTCATGGTCAGATTCATGGTCAGTGTCAGGAAGCTGGATCAAATGATCCAGACCATGAGACTGTTTTTGAAGTTTACGGAGTAATCACATACAAGAAAGACTAGAGGTAGTACGCTCGGCGACTCCTGAAACTTTGGTCCTGCCAATGGAAGAAAAACAACCTCATCAACAGGATGTTAGAGGTCGAATTAGGAATCGGTGGGACAGAAGTAGAGACGATGGTTCCCCATCAATTCGGAAAGCTGACACACAGGATCACGAACGCGCACTGTCCAAGATTTCGTCTAGGACGAAAATACAGCTCACATACCGTTAGCTGATGAGTACACTGTTCGTCGAAAGACCCAGGGAAAGTCAATGAAAATAGCTATTATACTTTTAGAATTTTGCAAAATGACAAATTTATGGATTTTAATGGAAGAATATGTGATGATGAAAGTTTTGGTGAATTAAATTTATGAACAGCAGAGGTAACAGTTTAACGGATTATGTTATTGGATTGTCAGCCTGTATTCGCTAGAACTGGCCTTTTCACCGTAGGAGAAACGAATGTTTTGTTAGACAATTGTATTATATATGTTACTGTCGATAGATTTTTAGTATATATCTCTCAAGCGTCTACGGCAGATGAAACTAAATTCAGTAGCAGCTATGTTTGGAATAGATAAATGTTAGGAATATGTGTCAAATTTGAATAGTGAAAATTTGAAATATAAGTTAGATAACATAATTATCAAACTAAACAATACTGACAGATGTGAGCAAGTCATACATGATGCGGTAACAAATTAACATATTGTCACTGACACCCCCCCCCCCACCCCACCCCACCCCCGTCTTTAACAAAAGAATTGTAGAGAACATATATTTTTCTAGTATTTAGAGGTAACCACCTTGGCATAGTCATCAGGTTGTTGAAACTAGAATGGCATTTCCGAAAAAAGTTATAGATGTTTCCTAACTGAGAAAAATAGACAATGTGCGAATCTGAGATCGATGTTTAAGAAAACAGTCAGAAAAATATACAAAACAATACCTTGACAAGTAGACTGATAAGTTGTTAAAGCCTTGAAAAAAAACCTTTAAAGATTATTGGAAAATGAGAAAATCAAATGCTTATGGCAAACACCCTAAAATTTCTGCCGATGAATTTACAAAACTTTTAAAGTCAGTAAGTCAGCCTTATGATCCGTTATTCGTTTTACCCATGAAGAAATCTAGACTTACAATGATTATATACTTGACGGTAGGGAAATTTTATTCGATGAATTTAATATATTTACAGATAGTGATGAAATTTCCAAAGAAATCAAGAAGCTAAAACATGAGAAAAGTGCTGATCCGGATAAAATATTGAATGATTTAATAATATATGGTTCAACATAGAACCATAGAACAATTACTTTACTTAGTGTAAAAAATAAGCTTTTACTCGTGTTTTGAATACTAGATTAAATGAGTGGGCAGAAGAAGAAATTTATATATATATATATATATATATATATATATATATATATATATATATATATATATATATATATATATATATATTTAAGCTTGTTCAAATTGGTATTAGAGGTAGAATATTAAATATGATGAAATCCATGTCCACTACTGTGGGTAGCAAAGTTAAATACAGTAATGATCTTTCATATGAATTTTATTGTAAAACTGGTATACGACATTAGGATTGTTTATCACTGTTTTATTTTCAATGTTTATTAATGATGTAGAGAGAAGTTTTATTAAAAAAGGGTATTTGATGGTATTAACATTGATATGATAAAGATGTTCTTACAATTGTTTGCTGAGGATTTAGTAATCTTTTCAACAAGTAGTGACGGCTTACAAAAGCGATAAGATGCACTAACAGACTATTGTTTGCAATGAAAATTAATAATAAATACTGCGAATACAAAGTTCATTATTTTTCAGAAAGGTGGTAGAGTCGCGAGTAACGAAAGATTTTGTTATGATGAAACTGAAAGAGAAATAGTAGGTAAATTCGTATATTTAGGAATTGTTTTTACGACGGGTGACTCAATTGCAGAAGCTGAAAATTTTTGTTTTAGCAGGAATAGCAATGAAATCTTTGTTTTCATTGAATAAGTACTTGTATAAATTCTATGATATACCGCCAAACATTATATGGAATTTGTTTGATGTTCTTATTGCTCATGTTCTATCACATGATGCCGATGTATGGGGATTAATATAAGGTTGTTGAAGAGTTTATTTGCATTTTTATTTTGTAACAATGTTGGGTGTTAAACGGTCAGCACAGAACATAGAATGCTATTGCATATGGTCAATTGGGAAGAGTTCCTCTTAGAATACTTAGATTCTTTATTATTATTAAATATTGGTTTTAAAAAAATGATAGCAGCAGGAAATATGCAAAAATTGTGTATGACATTCTATATGCAGAGTTTATAGTAAATACAAATAGAATTTCATGCGTAGTAAGAATTATAAAAAGTTTAGAAACATTTGGTTTCGGACACGTATGGTTGCAACAAGGTGCAGATAATGTTCATGTGTTCCTACAAGTAGTAAAGAAATGGATAAATAATAATTTTGTTCAGAATTGGAATTTTAGGCTTGAATCTTCTAGTAGAGCAAGGCTATGTATTTATCTTTCAAATAGTTTTTCATATAAAGAATATTTTACTTTTATTACTATTAAGAATTTTAGAACAGAGCTATCTAAATTGCAATCACCATCTCTTATTACTATTATGAATTTTGTAACAGAGCTAAGTAAATTGCGAACACCATGTCTTATTAATATTATGAATTTTAGAGCAGAGCTATCTAAATTGCGAACACCATCTCTTATTACTATTAAGAATTTTAGAACACAACTAACTAAATTCCGAAAACCATCTCTTTTTACTATTAAGAATTTTAGAACACAACTAACTAAATTGCGAACACCATCTTTTATTACTATTAAGAATTTTAGAACAGAGCTAACTAAATTGCGAACATCATATCTTATTACTATTATGAATTTTAGAACAGAGCTAACTAAATTGCGAACACCATCTCTTATTACTATTAAGAATTTTAGAACAGAGGTAACTAAATTGCGAACACCATCTCTTATTCCTATTAAGAATTTTAGGACAGAGCTTACTAAATTGCGAACACCATCTCTTATTACTATTAAGAATTTTAGAACAGAGCTAACTAAATTGCGAACACCATCTCTTATTACTATTAAGAATTTTAGATTAGAGCTAACTAAATTGCGAACACCATATCTTATTACTATTAAGAATTTTAGAACAGCGCTAACTATATTACGAACATCATCTCATAGACTCCATGTTAAAAGAGATAGAGGGACTATGTCAAAAGCGATATCATATGAAAATGGAACATATAGTTCCTGTAATGTGATAGAGGACGAATTTCATTTTCAATTAGAATGTTATTGTTACATGGAATACAGACACAAGTATATACCTATATATTATTGGAGGCATCCAAATATAGCCAAATTATTGATCTACTTTCAAGTATTAATCAGAAGTTTATACGAAATTTTAAAAAAAATTTCTATTAGATCTGTAAACTTCACAATGATTTATTAAAGTCTGCAACATAATCTTTCAATGATTTTATTAACCATTTAATAAAAAGTGCACTTTTTCAACCAGCCTCAATCAAATACTGTATAAGTTGACAATTATATATATTTTTATTTGTTGCTTTAACTACTTCAGTTGCTGATGACGTACTGGTAACTGTTTCAGTTGCTGATAACGTACTGATAACTATTTAAGTTCCTGATAATGTACTGATAACTACTTCAGTTGCTGATAATGTACTCAATATTTCCTCTTCTTTTTAATGTGATTGTTTGTATTGGTTCTATCTTTCTTTCTTTGTTGTTATTGTTGTTGTTGTTGTTGTTGTTTTCTTCACCAGATTGTTTGTTAGTTATCTCTTCTGTAGTAATTAACATAGATTCAAGAATCATAATGATTCAAAGATAAACGCATATATCTACAGTTTTGATCATGATTCATACTATTGCATTTTGAATTACACTGTGTCAGTTGAAGTTACTAATTTTCGGGAAACCCTTGTTTTGTGGTCTAAAAACGGTATTATTTAAACTCAGTGACTTGATTCTTTTGATTATGAGACTCGGTTTCCCTAAATTGTAAATATACATTGTGCTCACGTAATTGTCTTGAATTTTAATTGGGTCTGAGACCTCGAGCTCTTTTCACTTTGCTATGTCACCACTCGAGTTTATTGTGGGTTGGCTGTACAGTTGCATGCCATTGTGACCTAGTAATTCTAAGTACCGAAGTTGATTTAGGGCCAGTGGCAATGCCAGATGATAGGGCTACAATGTGATGTGTATAGCATATTTTTCTTCCATGCGGTTTTCTGTTTGGCGTCTTCCTAATTAGCACGGTGCGAGGTTGTCAATTACAATAATGTGGAGTGCGTCCGCGTTCGTTATGAGTGTCAGGCAATAAACTGAAATCACTATTTGCTATCATATAAGAAATGTTAAAATATTTTTTTACAAAAAATTCCTACTATACCTCAGTTTGTAAAATTATACAAGACACATACAATGGCAGAAGAAACCATTATAGGTTATAATGTTGAGGTTGAGTTTGTTAAACACTCCCATTTATATACTTCATGAACAGCTTTTCAGACCAAATAATTACACATTTTCCTCGCAAAATATGGATGCGCAGCAACTCTTAACAAGAGTGTCACCGCCTGGTTGCGCATATTGCAGCTGACGAATTCGCACGGACAGTTTTATCTTAAATGAGGCTTGTAACTGATGTTTGAAAACAGTCACTTCCAAATCAGCGACATCCAAAAGACAATTGGCGAGAAAATAGAACAATTTCAGTGCATTTCCTTTACAAAAAAAAAAACCACAAAAAAAGACAGAAAGAAGGAAACAAACAAAACCAACCAAGCAAACAAATTCATCTGTTGCATTTTAATAAGATCTTTAACAAGGTATGTATGTATATATTGGGTTTAACAGCACGTCAGCACAATTCTGGCTATATATTACTGATTAAAAGTTAAGTTCCAGAAATGTATACTTACAAAATATTCGCAACAATGAGAGTAAAAATTCACTGAATTATTTATCCAATTATAATGGATCTAGGTAGGCATGACCCAGTTATTCGGATTTGGTCCATTTTGGTCGAAGTCCATAACCATACAGTTGCTGGAAGTCTCATAACGGAAAGCGTCTCCCCACATTTGATTGCATAAACCTGCACCATTCTGATACATCTGTGCAAAGGTAATGCACGGTCTGTTGACCTTACAAATGTTGAGCCCGTTGTTAGGGTCTCGGTCATAGTCGGTGAGCCAGTTCAGAGCGCATGTCATGTCGTCTTTGCAGGCGTCGAACCATGCATCGCAGTACGAAGCGCAGATCGGAACGTTAACAAATGTATCATTGGTCGGCGCGATCCATTTGATGACGTTGGGTTCACACTGGTAGAAACATTCTTCTTGTAGGAAGTAACGACGGCATTTGTCAGAAACGTTACCGCAAACATCATAGGTCCAATTGTAAAGATTACGGACCTATAAAGAAAAGATACTCTCTATTATTTAGTCATTGTATAAACGCCCATAGAGTGGAATCAAAACAGTTCTGGTAACAGCCTGGTGCCTAGAACTATAACAACATATTACTACCGTTTCGTCTTCTTCTTCTTCTTCTTCTTCTTCTTCTAATAATAATAATAATAATAATGCTCATCATCATCATCAATTCCCTATACATCCAGGATTCCATATCTATTTTACTTTTATGTTTTATTTTATATACCATTTACACATTTTTCACATCTATTCTTTTCATCTTTTATTTTGTACGAATACATATTTACATTTACTTGGAAGGGATTTTCTTCCGAAAGTTTTTTGCAATTTTTACCTTTGCATTTAATTAACCATGAATGGGTAATAATAAAGCCTGGATTGTGCTGAGGTGCCGCTATACTTTAATAAATCCACTGTATTAATACATTTTACAGTTGTCTTGAATCGTAATTATGTGTGTTTGCCTGTTTCTGCTGACCAAGGTCACCAAAACATTAGAGCGATATTTTAGATCAGAAGAGCCAAAACACACCCGATCTAGCAAATATAGCCATGACAGAGACCCAGGAAAACAAGCACATAGGTATATCCATGTTTCTGTTGGCAATGAACGCTTCTTTGCTGTGAGAAATTTATGTCAGAGAAGGAATGGTGGTATAGAAGAGTAAAACATTAAATAATTCAAAGCACAAGTTATTTTACCGCGTTCAAACTATGTCTGACGCAATCAAAATATCGTGATACAGTAAAGACATTGTCATTCTTGACCTGAGTATTCACACGATAGCCTTTGCTTCAAAATGCCACTAAAGGATAATTGCTGCATATAACATTCGTAAATATTAAAGAATAGTGGGTCACCTTAAAGCTAATTATATTTATAAGGATACAATATTTCCTTGTGTTTCATCACTCACTGTTGAGGAAATTAAGACTTTGGTGTCCTTTCATAGATTAAAAGATCCGCATGGTTCTATTTTGAAACAGAATATATCAATTGCGTACGGTGTGAATGAATGTTAAATGTCTATCCTGTGACTGGATTTCGTGATTGCATCTGGAATTGTTTGCGGTATTGTGTCTTTAGTTTACCTCGTACTCGAGTAGTTCACGAGTCAAGTTTGCATAGCAGCACGTGTGGTGTTTCCAAGCAAGGCATTCCACGTAATCTTTTCCCTCTGGGGAAGGCTTTGGTTTGTGTAAAGGACCGGCTATACAGCTTTTAGTGGTACCTAAATGTGAAAGGTGAATAGACTCAAAATCATGGATTTCTTCTTCACAAATGAGAATAATGCACATCTCTGTCTTTCCATGTTCACTTTATGTTCCGAAGTGGTGATTGCAAAAGCAACAATGGTGAAAGCCATGAATGGGATTCACTCATTGCTCTTGTTGCTGGATGGCTTGAATGTTATTTCTAAACTGGTTCTGTCTCTGAGAGAACTATACTCATGAGGAAAACCTGTTAAACAAGGAATCAAAGGTCAAATATTACACATACGACGTATGTTGGAGTAATGTATAAATGAATTCCATTATTAGGAATAATCTGGCTATTTTAAAACATAAATATATAAAATCACGCACCTTTGTTGTCTAATACTTTACCGATCAGTCACTGATATGAAAGCACCCGTGGTTTAATTAATGAATTATTTGACCTCAGAATGAATGCGAAGTAAAAAGCAACATGTATGAATCTGTTTTGTTTATTTACCAGATTCGATTAAGATTTCATTAAGTTAATCGCGTGTTATATATATATATATATATATATATATATATATATATATATATATATATATATATATATATATATATATATATATATGAGGAGAAATTAATGAGATAACCTGGATGAACATATTGATACGACATCGTGTGCTCCATATGTCAACTTTAAGACAATTGTGCCGGTTAATCTGCATACCTGCGTGCACACAGTAAACGCACCTGTTTCACCTTGGACCTCACCGTATTGTTGGTTTCCTTTTCGCTGGTGTTTCCATGCATAACTTAAACGTTTCTGACAGATTAAATAAACATGGTACACTTATGTGTTATATGAGTCATACATAAATCACTTGGACAAGTAGTGTGAATAATTAGTTAGAAGTGACTTGTTTAAGAATATATCCTTGACGCTTTCAATGTCTTGATTTTGGACATGGACAAAAAAGGGATCGCCTATTCCTATTAATATTATTACAAAATGTCACTTGGTAAATAAAATAAACATAAAATTAACATGCACATATACATTCATTTATTAATTGTTTCTGTTTCAGACTTTGAATTTTTTCTTTCTTTAAAAATACAATTAATAAAAAAAAAGCTAACTACAAAGATGAAACAGTTATAAAACCACATAAAAGTGTATATATATATATCGTACATACACACATACACGAATACAGACAGACAGACAGACACATACATACATAGCAAGATATATAGATGAAGAATGCATTACCTGATCCTTTACTGGTGGCAATGCAGCAGGTGCTTGCCAGCACTATCATAACAATGCCTAATAAAAAGTAAAAATCATACTGTGACATTTTGAAAGGTACTGGGTACAACAAAGTCATTCAGTTTGTCTCGAATAACATGCCACCTCCATCTATAAGTTTTAACATTGGTCCAGAATTTTAGTAAGTATTTTAAAGTTGAGAAATACTAAGCTAAATGGGAATGAGTGAAGCGAAAAGTTTATGTACAAAGTAGTCAGAGATCTGTACTAATTTAGGAAAGTGCGATTCATAGTTAAGGTCGTCAAATACAATAATATAAGACTGGTAGCTCATGCATGATTTATTTAAGGGTAAAGAATTTTAAATCAGCACATGTCGTCAGCCTGTTAAAATGTCGTTAATGACGAGACAGACGTAGCTGTCTAAAATCTATAATATATATCTTCCATTCTACTACAACTTCTTGCTAAATTGGTATAAACTAGTCATATTTATCAGACTTTCTACGCAAGTTCGTCAGGGGACAATTAAGATCCTGTAACATTTGTCTCAGACAACACTTAGTGTGTTTGTCTGCTTGTCTGTGTTTTTCGTTCAGCTCTTTAACCTAATAATTGTGTAATACCCTATATACAAATAACAATAATGGCAATAATACGGAGCAAAATTCTCAGTCTGTGTCCACAGATTACTATTATATATTCTCCAGAAACGGATGAAAAACATTCATGAAGAGCGATTGATTGATTGATTAATGTTTAACGGCGCATCAGCACATGAAAGGTTAGATCGAGCCGAGGCAATTGGAGTAAAGTTCCTTGCCAGAGGCACGCCACGGCGGCCAACCCGGGCTAGTCTGGGCAAGATTCCAAACTAAACCTTTTTCTCTCGAGTCCGGAAACTAACTATCGAGCGGCTTCTTCCATTAAAATTGCATAGCAGGCAGAACTAAAGTAAAACCTACTCAGACGGACCCTCGATTATGGCAGTGCTTGCCTGTAGCGGACATAATTTTCATTACCGTTTTCTTCACTATATAATTCTATCAATTTAGGTGGAGATCTGTCCCACGAGGACAAAAAATACATAATTTCTTAAAACAAAATAACATTCTGTCACATTATGATATAGCAATGTATTTCTACTTTATGTTGGGCACATCCCGTGTTTTAAGAGTTTATTAAACACACACTAACGGTTGTTTCAATTTTCTATATTACAAATGCCATTGCTTACAGCTGTAACCTACTTCTTTTCGACAAAGATTTGAATCAGTGGGCACCGTTATATTACAGACATATAAAAGTTCTCCACGTGACTGCTCGTTATTTACAGGTTTTCTGTATTGTCTTCAAATAAATCCAGCTATCTTTCTTTATCTTTACTTACTTTAAATACAAACATTTCGACAAGATATAAACACTATTATATCTAAACGAAATTCAGTAAAGGAAGCGTCCTCGAACTTCAGCAGTTTGTTGCAGTTTATTCCAAATTAATCTCAGGCAATAATAATATAGACTCGATCCCGGATCTGATAAACAAGCAGTGAGCAGTGATTGGTCACAATTATCTCGACATTAGTTGGTTCTACTGGGTCATACGTTGATACAATTACACGAAGAATTTCAACCGGCCTTTATCAACCAACTTGTTATGTTACGACTCTATGGTCTAAGAAAAATGTAACAGAAAGAAAGTGAAACCAACAAATCAAGTAAAAAATCAACAAGCAATTTATTACTAGATAATTAAAATGAAAAATCAAAAAGTCACTTACAGTAATGTGTTTTGAAATCCTAATAATCCATTAAGAATGATTGTTCTAATCACAAGTCCTAAATATAGAATGTTCCGAATTCACGGCTGTGTCCTTGAATGTTATGATGTGCTAATGGTCTCCAAAGTCCTGATGTACTAGTAATCTTGATGTGCTGATGTCAAAATGAAGTATTCCAAAATATCTGAATAAATTCACTTAAATTCCAAAATCATCAATTAAAAATCCAAAATCCAAAAGTTTATGAGCACTGTTATAATCCAATGAATATTTAAAATAATTCCTCTCTTAGAATTTGGTAATGAATTTTCACAACTGTAATAGCTCTTTACAAGACTGATGGTAATGTCAAAACTGAATAAATGTCCACCAAAAATGGTATATATAAAGATTGGTCACATGACAGAATGTTCTAGAACATGTGTCATCTTAATGGAATTTTACTTGTAAACAAAAATTCAACCGTGACCTTCAAATTGAGAAAACATATTGATCAAAACAACCTAATTCAAGGACACTAGTTAAACATGTTTTTCCTGATAAACATTAAGATTTAAGCAAATATTAAAGTGAAGAAACATTTATAATTTCCTAAAATATTTATAATATTATATAAACATCATACATAACAGATGAAACAACAATTTTTGTAGTTTTCAATACTTTAATGATCAAAATACTTAAAAATGCCAAAGACAGGATTATCACCATAAAAAGCAAATAAATAGCTAGGCACACCCCACTTTTTGGCATAATTTACTCTATGAAAGTTCTATTTTTTCGGTCAAGTTTTCAAAAGTAAAGATTTTTGAAGATGTGCAAAGGGAATTGGATTGGAAGCATACTGTAAGGAAATTTAGTGTCATACTTTCTCAGTTAAAGCAGGCTGGGTGAGTGATAAATGAATTTTTTAAATAAAAAAAGAATACAGTTTCAAATTGATAAGGAATTACACTTTTTGTATTTCTCGTGGCACTACCTTTGCCGTATTTAATGACTATCGCCCACTAGTGACACACCCTTCAAATAGGTTTCATTGTTTATCTTTGATGCAGCTGACCATGTCTGTTTTCCTGTACAGAGACTTCCGATGTCTGAGTATTCTGAGGTGCTAAACACCACAGGGATGCAATGAATTGCGGTCGTTTACGATATCATCATCACCAATGCTCTGCACTAAAACACTTTAATTTTTTTCTATATAGATCTCTTTTATGGAAAATCGTTCTAATAGAGTAAAAAATCTCATGCAAATGTGATGAAAAACGGTGAAGTATAACATTTCGATTGCATACTGTATTTTATATATTGACCACTGCATCAGCTTGACCCAAAGTCTCACAAACCTGGTTGTCAGGTGCAATTACGTCCCGCCATAACATTGATCAACGGAATTTAAATATTCCACTTTTGACTGACAGTTAGCGGACTATTGGAACTTGGCAATTAGTTAATTTAGTTGCAGGAGGATTAAAAAAAAATTGTCGGTCATCTTGTGAGTCTAATATTCTTTGGGGTTATGGTGGACTATTTTCAAATTGGGCAAGAATCACCAGAGTACCTACGGACAATGGCGAGCAAGTATGTTGGTTCTATTGTGTACGAAAAGGGTCAAATTTATTTAGACATAACGGTGACCCGATATTTAAAAGAGGCGCACTGCTTTTCGAAAGCGATACGCAGCTATTAAAAAGTCAGTTAATGCTGATGTAGTCATCTGTGACGGTTTACGGCGTCAACTTTGTGCTTAAGTTTAGTGTAAGCCCATAACTCTGAAACTACCAGTAGGGATTTGATGAAACTGCTACGCTTAATATTTAGGGACTGGGGATTGCTTTTTTCATCAAATTGAATCCCACCACACTGGAGGGAGCAGTGGGAAATTCATCGGTCACATCCTAATTTCTACATATTTTGTTAGAATTCAATAAACATTTGCTATCATGCATGCTTTTTATCTTTCGATTCATCGTTGGAATATTTCATAACTGTCTCAGAAGATTGCATAAGTTGACAGCTAACTTTCTTTTTAAAGCAAATTTGTCCCTCGGTCATGTACCTGTACTTATTCCCGAAAGGACGAATACTTATCTGAGTAAGTAATGTTGTGGAACGCTTGAACCTAAATTCATTCAAGGTCTCATTATAGTTAAGAACAACTCGACTCTATTTGATTTTAGTAATTTTTTTTTACATTAACCTGTGGAGATACGACAACAATTAAAAAGAAAACAATATTTTTTACATTTTTAGCGGGTAGTAATTGCTAGACCAGCTCACCTATGTAGGGACACAAAAAATACAAAATAAAAATAAAAATGTCCTGCTGGAAAAAATAAGAGAATTGAGTTTATTGTAACAAAATATAAATAATAACACAAAGCTACTTTGTATTGAATTCGACAGCTTTCACAAAGGTGATTTACATATTTCACGAGCTTTTGAGATGAAAGCAACACTATTTGTTTATAAGTTTTGACGTGTGTTCAAAACTAGTTGTGCTACAGAATAACATTCAAGAGTACTCGATTGTAATTTGATGATTTTAAAAATAAAAAAGAAGTCTTTGTCTTTTCACTAATCCAGACCCCACACGGTCTATCCTTATGACATTGCACAGCACAATCGTGTTACTATTTTCTATAGCATCATTTTTGTCAGTATGTATAGTCAAACATCCATGTAGATTCTGTAAAGTATTTACATTTTTGTGTTTGGTTAGTCGAACAGCCATGTAGATTCTGTAAAGTAGTTACATTTTTGTGTTTGTATAGTCGAACATCCATGTAGATTCTGTAAAGTATTTACATTTTTGTGCTTGTATAGTCGAACATCCATGTAGATTCTGTAAAGTATTTACATTTTTGTGTTTGTTTAGTCAAACATCCATGTAGATTATGTAAAGTATTTACATTTTTGTGTTTGGTTAGTCAAACATCCATGTAGATTCTGTAAAGTAGTTACATTTTTGTGTTTGTATAGTCGAACATCCATGTAGATTCTGTAAAGTATTTACATTTTTGTGTTTCGTTCTTGTCACGTTTGAGTAATTGTCCTATGTAGCTTGGTGTCGTTGAGAAATGGTTGGTTGCACAATAGTTTTGCACTGTTATTTCTCAGTTTTTCTTTCATTTACAATCATGTAGCGGTTAACATAGTGAGCACCAACATCCTTGTCAATAGTTTATATCTCATTGTTATGCAAGACGCATACTTCAATTTACTAGTAGTGATGACACGTCCTGTTTGTGACACTGTCAAATACCGGATTTACAAGAATGCAATTTATCTTGTTATGCAAATGTGTATTTCAGTTTGCTAAATACGATACGATTCTAAAATTAATTATTTGGTACATTAAATTGTATTTAACGAATAACTTAATTTTGAACTGCATGAGATCATGATCCTATAACCATTTACATAATTGTCTTCATGAAAAGAAATTTACACATACTCAACTGACATTTACCGTTGGGTTCTTACCCTCAGTAACCTACCTAAAAGGCTAAACATTTTGGGATGGAGGTCACAATAGTGGAGCGCGTTATAAATGTCTAAAAGACAGAATTTTAGTTGTGTGTGTATCACGCATACATAATTTCTACCTTGTAACAAGGGAAATGAAATAAAAAAAGCAAAAGCTTTCTCGAGTGATGTTATCTTTGAAATTATACATAGTGTGACGATGTTGTTGTTGTTGATGCTGCTGATAGCGACAAAAAGGCGTTCACTTTATTGTGAATAGAAAACCAAACGCAACTGCCATCGTATCGGTAAAATCAGAAGCTTATGAACATATCATGGGTTCACGTCGATAGATAACATCACTATGGATCACTTTTTGGAGATGCTCTGGACTCGCAGTCAATGGGTTGCTGGTTCGGATACTTCCCTGACTAGCCAGGGTTGGCTGAAGTCGTGTGTTTCTGGGCAAAGCACTTTACTCTCAGCTCTAAATAGTCTTTCATATATTGATGTGCTGTTACACACGAGTCATTAAATCCGCACAGAAATTATTAATTGTGTAACAATGGGGATTAATGAAAAACAAGCAAAATTTGATTACAGAATGCGGCAACTTTGCTTTACTAAAATCGAACTCACGAATTTGGATATTGAGGGAGTTCACTGATGTGCCATAATGTAATATAACTTCTGCGAGTTTTAAGAAACCGCTTATTCAACAAAATATCAGATTTCGTTGCTGACCTACTTAATTAAGTCATCAATTGGGGTCCTTTCTTTTGGTAATTTCCGCCTTACAAGCACTAAAAGTAGCCACATCCAACTTTGTTCAACCTTGCTCGTTTTATTTATTATTTTATTGTATCGTCTATGTACATATCTGCAGCAAACATCATACAGATTCTGTATAGTACTTACGTTTTATTTGTGGTTTTGTGCCCTTGAATATTGAATCGGTGGATTCCAAAAGCGCTTGGGCTGGTTTCACATCATTTTTGCACTGTTGTTTGTCAGTTTTCTTGCATATATATATATATAGCTTATTAATTCTAAAGTTCACTCAAATACTCTTACAATATTTTTATAGCCCACATACATTTTCTATCTGTGCACATTCTTCTTTGATAAGAGCCAGATATGATTAAATCTTAACTATTATGGAATATATATATATATATATATATATATATATATATATATATATATATATATATATATATATATATATATAAAAAGGAAAGCAGTTTGAACAACTGGTCCTTTGACTAGTTAGCTATTTTTTCTCCAAACATATACATGAAATCTTTTCAAATTTACCTCACATTCTACTCTTCGTTAAAATGTCAGTGTTTCAAGTAATTCCTTCAGATGCAACATTGCGCCACAGTTCTAGCGATCATGGAGTGTCGACTTCATAGCTAAATCATTTTAATCACTGCAGGTAGTGGAGGACAAGACATTGTATTTTTAAATCTTATTTCCCCCACCCCCTTTGCTCCAAAAGTCATTGTCAAGATGCATTTTAAATACAAATGTCAGATATGTAAATACTTATCAATGCCTCATACTGATTTCACCGTCATGGCTTCAAAACTGACGACAGGAAATCCTAAAAATGACAAACTCTTTCATGTTAGAGACGACAATACCCATAGTGCATTATAAAATCAAATACACTCTCTATTTAAAATAAATGACAATAGCCATAATGCATTATAAAATCAAATACACTCTCTATTTAAAATAAATGACAATAGCCATAATGAATTATAAAATCAAATACACTCTCTATTTAAAATAAATGACAATAGCCATAATGCATTATAAAATCAAATACACCCTCTATTTAAAATAAATGAGTAACACAAAGAAACAGCACACAATAGAAGCAAAACAAACATTGGAATAAATAAATAAAATAAGTAGATATATAATGTCTCAAGTTTTCATTATCACACTGGCGCTGGTGATACGTAAGTTTCTAAGATTAGACTAAGATATTTCTCTCGGATTTGTATTAGAATATTGTAAACTTATTTATGTTCTTACGCATCAATTTTCGTAACTTTGTGCAAAGGAAAACCAAATGAAAGAAAATACAAAATAAAAAAAATTATAAAGCCAACAACCAACCCCCACACCTCCCAATCCCACCCAACCCCCAAAATAAAAATGAAAAGAAAAGAAACATGTCCATTAATTACTTAAATTGGTGAATTTCGAAGTCGGTCCTATAATTTCCCAAATGGATGGATCGTTGGTTATCTTGTCTTTATATTTTTGGTTTGCATCAACCACAACATTTGAGAAAGTTGGTATTTATGACCAAGATCGAATTCTCTGTGAATTTATTTATTTTTCAGTCCATCTCAAACCAGACCTGCGCTCTAACACAGCAGAACGTCGAAGAGTAGAATAGCTGCAGTCATAAAATTTATGGTTTGAATTTTCAGTAGTTTGGACTTTTTAGATGTTGTTCATGTTAAAAATTGAGTATTATATTATATTATATTATATTATATTATATTATATTATATTATATTATATTATATTATATGTTCCAGAAAACATGTAATAGATAAACCATGAATTCGCCAGAATAATTAGAGAGAAATTGTTTTGCTTCAAAACATAGTTTTGTATTTGAAAAGAAGACTGATACTACAATGCTGATGCAACCAGGCACACGTTTCACAAAGCAGATAGTCTCCGCCTTTACCTAGCACACTTATAGTCAGTGCATATGGAATTAAATGCGTAATAGAACTACAGCAAACTTTGACTGTTACCTGCAAATTATTGAAGAATTTACAGGAAGGATGGGTTGCAGGGTAGGGGTTTGAGTCCTTATGTATTTTAGATAGCGTAAATAATGAATTGGCGCCAGGTAAAATAATTGTGCACCCATTAAACAATGAAAATGAAAAATAAAAACAAATCTGTACATTTTTGCTTAAGGCAAACATTGCGACGAAATCACATAAAAAATCATACACACAAATTAATGTGGCAAAGTTTTCTTGATAAGGCGGATATTGAGGAAGATCGATGATTTACAGGATAGAGTTAGAAAGCGAACTGTTTAAAAAAAGATAAACGAGATATGCGCGCGATAATTTACGAAATTGTGACTGCGCACGGTTCATCTTCTTGGAAGTGTTATGTCGAAGACCGTAGGTAAACACATATATAATGATATCCGGGTTCAGCCAAGACGTCAGTTATTTATGTGAACAAACCAAATATAGCTCCGACAACAATGGGGAAAAAATATGTACATTGTATGTTTAAGGCAAACATTACGACGAAATCATATAATAGTCATACGCACAAATTAATGTGGCGAAGTTTTCTTAATTTTGACTGCACATGGCTCATCTTCTTGGAAGTGTTATGTCGAAGGCCGTAGGTAAACACATATATAATGATATCAGGGTTCAGCCAAGACGTGAGTTATTTATGTGAATAAACCAAATATAGCTCCGAAAACACGATAATCAGTTTTTAGACAAGGGCAGGAAAACATAGCCACAGAGCAGGAGACAATAATAATAAAAATAATAATAATAATAATAATAACAATAATAATAAAAGAAAAATAACTTAATTAGTAGTAGTAGAATTAGTTAGTAGAACATGGCTAATTTCACAATTAGTTATCTACATCTGTTCGTCAATACATACATAAACATACATACATACATACATACATTGTGTACATGTATTTGTACATATACATATTTACAGTGCATTGATAAAACGGAGAACACATGTTTTTGATAAGAATTTATTTCAAAACCAACGAAGTCTTCGAGAAGAATATACAAATTTACAATTTACAAAAAATAATAACATAGTCCTACACTTTGTGTGCACTATGCTCGCACAGTAGAAGGTAAAAATAGTTTCCGAATCAGCATAAGGTCACGTGTGAGGTTATCTAAGGATTTTCCACATTGGTGTTCCGCCTGGAAAATCTCTGTGCATGCCGATAAGTGTGAGAAAGAAATACGTGGAATGTTATTGATGTTATTCTGATATTGTTTCTTTCACAGTTGTGTTAGGATAGATTAAAATAACATCCCAATAGTGTTCCTGTCAGTTTTGCTGCAACACGAATACTGTGGCCAAATATATTGATTAAAATACATAGGCTTTCTTTGTTTCTCATTATTATTTGTGCGTTTGTTTAGTGCATTATTCTTTATGTAAAATTATACTTTTTATATTTGTTTAAATTTATAGACTTTATGGGTTTTTTATTTTTTTATTTTATTACATATCTTTAACATTAATACATACACGCTCTGAATGGGTATTTTCCCCTTCAGGAAAATAGAGAAAATATTGTATGGAAAAATAAAGTTGTTACAAAAATCCTCTGATGATAAACCCGTACTTGATAACAGACCCATCTCCATAATAGACCCATACTTGATAATAGACCCATCTCCATAATACATAATCTGTTTTAGTTTGTCTCGTCGAAATATATGTTCAAAGAAAAATCAAACCTATCGTTCCCAAAATAAAGTACTAGGTGCTTCCCCCTCCACAGCTCGTTATAAGATGAATAAAACATCACTAAGTAAAAGGAATCTCAAACATGTATTTACTTTCTGCTTAACAATCCCTATTTTGAAATAAAAATGTTATATTTTTTTTTATTGTTGCCATATGTAATATCCTGTAACAAGTCTTTATAAAAGTGAATTTTCCATCTTAAAATGATGTTTTCAGCAATACTTCTTAAATGACAGTAGTAAGTAATTGCAATGGCCTACCAGTGCAAATGTACATGTTTTAAGCATGTAACTACAGTTTTTCAAACAGCTTCCTTTCACTCAAGACACAAGGCAAACACCCAAAAGTTATGAGTAAGTTATACAGTATTCTCATTCCATGGTATTTCTTTCCTTCTTATTTCTACTGCAGTTTGTCCGTTGAGAGAATAGTACATATTCCTGTTACATATATTTTATGAATACAACCTTCTAGCCTTCCTGAAAGGTATGAGGAGATAAGCAGAACTCAAAATAATAATCATTTTTTACCCAGGAACTAACATTACTATTTTGATTTTGTCCAGTGGTAAAGCAGAGAGAGAGAGAGAGAGAGAGAGAGAGAGAGAGAGAGACAGAGAGAGAGAGAGAGAGAGAGAGGAGAGAGATCTGCAACAGAATGGCAAGACTGTTTTGGCTTTTGTGTTATACTGTTTTAGCTCAAAGCGACAACGATGTTACCTCGGATGTCAATCGCGATGCCAGGAAGACGCTACTTTCTAAGCGTCACCTTTGCATTACCCCGGCACATTTCCCAAGGCGCGCCTGAAGCTGGGACAGACTGGGTGGAGCGGGTTAGCTTCCACGAACTTTCGTAAATTAACTCTGAGTTGACCGTCAATCGGTGCTTTTCTAAAGATACCGTGTACATGCCGAAACATGCGCTGAGCATGCACAGATCCGGGCAAAAGTCAAGGCTGTCCCAAAAGCGGGACCGGACTGTCGACTCACTGCCAGAAAGCAGCCGTTTGGACCTTTCCACTCTCATGAAGCGGTTTTTCCTGCCAGTGGAATGACTACATTTGCTTGCTGTCCTTTGTGGGCTCAAGACTATCTCGGACCAATCCTGTTCTTCCATTGCGGTAAACATTTCTGTAACAACCTCGTCATTGCTAGAGACAGACCCTGCGTCCTGCTCTTCTAGGACAATTCCTTCCCAACGATGAGCTTTTGACCAAGTCCTTTGGCCTTTTTTCCTCAGAGTAAGTTCGAGTTCTATCATGTAGGTCTCGGCTTCTGCCGCTGCGTGCGGAGCTGACGTCTCATTCGCCAACCTGTCTATTTACTTATCCATGGACTCGCCTTCCAAAGTTGGCTTTAGTAATGGTCGAGGAATCGAGGTGGGCTTTTCACGCTGTGCCGCAAGTGTTGGCTTTTCTGTATTCTGATCCAGTCTCTTTCACGCTGCATTGAGAGTTTGGTCATCAGTTACACCTCTCCGATAAACTCAAGTAGATGCTTGGCATCATTTGCCTGTGCCATATTTAATGATTATACTTACGGGGAGATAACACGAAATATAATCTGGAAAGTTTAGGAATGTACCTTGAGCTCTCATAAGAACACATGATTCAAGCCACGTGTTGATGTGTACACAAGTCTTTTTAAATGGTGTCGGGATGATAAGTGTATACTGAGAAAAGAAACCAGTTGTGGAGAGGCGATCGTTAAAAAAAATCATAATGTATGCGTGCTTTGAAATTAATTATTGTCTGAAGAGGCGATCTAAAGTTAAAACTTGTCTTTTTTTGTCTTGGTTTTATTTTACAGCTCATTTGTTTGATTTTGTGTGTAAGCCAACTTGATAAATCCACAGATCCAGTTCCAGATACTTCAAGCATATATATATATATATATATATATATATATATATATATATATATATATATATATATATATATACATATTTTTTTTCTTAATTTCTCCCGTACCCGTAACCTAGCTGGTCGTAGGGGCGCAGCTGATGACTTTCCGATAATCTCTCTCCATTTTGCCCTGTTCTCCACTGCTCTTTGGGACTTTGCAAAGTCCATGCCTGTCCACTCTTTGATATTGTCTTCCCATCTCTTCTTCTGTCTGCCTCGTTTTCTCTTTCCTCTCACTGTGCCCTGTAGGATTGTCTTTGACAGGCCAGTTGAGCGTGAGACGTGACCATACCATCTTAGTTTCTTTACAGTGGTGAGCAGATCTTCATAAGGTCCAATTTCACCTTGGATTTTAGTGCGCACCTCCGCATTAGAGACGTGGTCTACGTACGAGATTTTCAGGATCCTTCGATAACATCTCATCTCTAAGGCATGGATTCTTCTCTCTAATTCTGCTGTTAGGGTCCATGTCTCACATGCATATAGGAATATGGACATGACGAAGGAGCGCATAAGCTTGATCTTGGACTCAAGCGTGATGTTGCTGTCTTTCCAAATAGGCTTCAGCCTAGCCAGAGCAGCTGTTGTCTGCGCAATCCTGGAAAGAACCTCAGGTTTTGAACCTTCATCAGAGGCGATAGCAGATCATTTAAGCAGATTGGTGAGTGCTAATTTTCCTATATAGTTATTTCTGCATGGATGCTTTGTCAGGACGTTGTCTCCTTCGCGATAGAGATCTTTCAGATGTAGAGGCCTGTGCTAGTTGTAGACCTTTTTACATTCATTCTATCATATGTGTCAGGAAGTTATCTCCTTCGTGATAGAGATCTTTCAGCTGTAGAGGCCTGTGATAGTTGTAGACCTTTTTACTTTCATTCTATCATATGTGTCAGGAAGTTATCTCCTTTGCGATAGAGATCTTTCAGCTGTAGAGGCCTGTGATAGTTGTAGACCTTTTTACTTTCATTCTATCATATGTAAAGATACTGTGTGCATCCCGAGAAATGCGCTGAGCATGCACAGATCCGGGCGAATGTCAAGGCTGTCCCAAAAGTGGAACCGAAATCTCGACTCACTGCCAGAAAGCATCCGTTTGGACCTTTCCACTCTCATGAAGTGGTTTTTTCCTGCCAGTGGAGTGACTACATTTGCTTGCTGTCCTTTGCGGGCTCAAGACTATCTCGGACATTCCACTAATCCTGTTCTTCCATTGCAGTAAACATTTCTGTAACAACCTTGTCTTTGCTAGAGACTGACCCTGCGTCCTGCTCTTCTAGGACAATTCGTTCCCAACGATGAGATGAGCTTTTGATTAAGTCCTTTGGTCTTTTTCCCTCAGAGTAACTTCGAGTTATATCCGCTGCGTGCGGAGCTGGAGTTTCATTCGCCAACCTGTCTATTGACTTATCCATGGACTCGCCTTCCGATGTTGGCCTTGGTAATGGTCGAAGCATCGAGGTGGGCTTTTCACGCGGTGCCGCAAGTACTGGCTTTTCTGTATTCTGACCCAGTCTCTTTCACACTGCATTGAGAGTTTGGTCATCAGTTACACCTCTCCGATAAACTCAAGTATATGCTTGACATCATTTGCCTGTGCCATCTCTAATGATTTTTCTCACGGGGAGATAACCTCTAAAAGATCACTAATACTCACATATCTTTTCGAACTAATTAAAGGACTCTATTAAACATATATGGACTTAACAAAGACGTCACAGTTTTCTTTTAACCAAATTCGTGAAAATATTGCACGTTTCAATAATGATTCTATAATAATAGTTAAGAGACATTAGGTATGGATGAGATGGGTGACCTATATGTAACAAAACTAGAAGGTTTAATTACATGTATCCCTAAAGGAAATAAATCTAAACAACGCTTGTAAAACATGGAGACTTAAAACTGTATTTAATGTTTCATGCAAACGTGTATCAGCATGTACGCAAGGAGGATGGAAAAAGTATTGCATTTTTGAATAAGCTTAGATCAGAAAGGATTTGGATTTGGATTGATATAAGAAAACATTTGAGAACTTTTTGATCTTATATACTATACAGGGAAACATATATTCCCGGTCTATGTCTTTTAATCGATTTCGAGAAAGCCTTTGGCTCTATTGATTGGTCATTTATAGAAAAGGTTTTATCTTTCTTAAATTATGGAAATTCTTTTTGTAAATGGGTCTCTACTTTTTATATTAATATTAAGTCTTATATTATTGTCCATTTCGTTACATATTTATTCTCTGTGCTGATGTTTCGGCACGTATGGTTAAAAAGCATCCTGATATAAAGGTATCATAATTAAAGAAAAAGAATATTTGATTACACAATATGCAGATGATACTACCGTTACTTTGGAAGCCTCATGAAAAAGAATTAAAACCGCTCTCAGTCTTGTAACTTTCTATGCATGATTCTCTAGTATTGGTATTAATATTGAAAGAAAAAAGTAGTTTGATTGGGAAGTATGATGGGGCATAAACTCAGATTATGTTATAATTATATATAAGCTTTGCTAAGGAGACTGGAGCTTTTTGAGTATTGGAAGTTAACGTTTCTACAAATTTTCAGAAATGATTTATTTAAATTACAACGATAAAAGTTTAGAAATTAGAAATTTACTCCTGCATTAGTCTAAAAGAATGAATACCCTTCTTGATTGAATTACAGTGGCCAAAAGTGTGACCCGGTCTAAATTAAGTCATCTATTTCTAGTATTAAGAAATCACCCAAATTACGTTTTATGTGAACTAAATTAAATATTTTGTATATACGCATAGCATGAACATATTCAAAACATTTAAAAGACAATATCTAATAAAGAATCTAAAGATGTTGGTTCAAATATGCTTGATATTTTGACTTTTGTTAATTTGCTGAAAGTTACATGGGTAAGAAGACTGACTATATCTAGGTCTATTTGTCAAAATATTATATTCTCTGTCATTCAAATAACTACTGTGTGATTTACGATAATATACCCATATAATAATTTTCAGACATGTAACACGTGTAATACCACCTCATGACGTCACAAATAATAATAACACCCCATGAGCGATGCATCTGAATGTACTCTGCTGTTTCGTCAAATAAGATCAGTATTTTCCGTCCTGCGATAAATAGAATATTACATTTGTGCTCATTTCAAATAAGTCAAGGCTTTCAAAAGATTTAAATTATTCAACTCCTTTCATACATTTTATTTCAAATAAGCCAAGGGTCACAAAAGAGTGAACTTATTCAAATACTTTTATACATTTCAATTCGAATGAGCACTCATGTGAGATCCTCTGTATCTACTATTGAAAGTATTTTTTTTTCTTCACAGAAGTTACTATAAACATGGAATTAAATATATTTATGACTTACTGCACAGCAACCGAGATTTTTTAAAACCTCTAACAATTACAACAGATCAATAATATTAATAGTGTCTTTTTACATTATGTGGTGTTATTAAAGCAATCGAAAAATGTAAATGCAAGTTATATGGTGTTATTAAAGCAATCAAAAAATTTAAATGCAAGTTACTGACACACTCTCAATGTGTGAAAGAAAAAACAATCGGTCCTTTAATAATGGTATCCAGTGTCATTAATCACGAAATACGTAAAGGATTGTAAGAGTATACACACATCTTAGTAAGCTATACCTACTGCAAGAAAGATATGGACAAATCTACATAACGTAGGCGAAAATCATCAATAAGATAGAGTTTATTCCTTTACTTTTGTGACCACCAAATTAGAAAATTGAGATGCTTTCAATACAAATGTTTGGACAGAATTCTTTCTGCAAACAATTACTTGAAAAAAATTGGAATTACAGATGATAATAAATGTACATTTTGTTGGAATCAAAGAGAAATGATGACTCACCCAGGGGAAAGGACGAACAGAAAGCTGGTAATAGCCCTACTGCATAACATCGTTACGTATATAAATACAAAAGGGAGGGGAGGGGACTGCAGGCTGATAGTGATGTCAGTTTGCAAAACTGGCCTGACTGGGTTGACGGATGTAAATGAGTGGTAAATGATGACAACTATCTTGATAACTGTTTGAGATACCTTAGATTACATATCTTTACCCGATATGCCCTTGTAGTTAATAATAATGTGTACAAACTGCTTTAACAGAATGTGTGTTTTGCCTCCACGAAGTCGGACTTTAATTAGTGTTATTTTCAGGTTTTATCACTGCTTAAAATAAAGTTAATCGGATAACTTTTAGATGTATTTTTATGATGATCGAGTTACTTAATCTACAACACAAATCCCCAATCGCGACACTGTTGAAAATGGAAACTTATGACAGTTTCTACGTACGGTACCAATACAAAGATTAAGTTCCTATTTTAAGAGTTTATTCGACAGGAACCGGATAATATTTTACACCAGAATTTCTTTTTACAATTGTTTTAACAATATTTGAAAGAAAACAAATCAGCGTTAGGCACGTTATTTCAGCTCTGAACACCCTAGACTTTGTATTAAAGATTAGTGATTCAACTGGATCACAATGCACGATTGTGAGTGGGACATATACAGCACATATGACAGCATCGCATGTTATCGAGTGAATAATCAAAATACAAGAACAGGTAAAAATATTGCAATTTTTTTTTTTTTTTTTTTTGCGTTAGCTGCCTCCCTTCACATCATAATGAAGACATGGTCACATTAGGAAAAGATGTTGTGACGTCTAGGTATAATCTGAATGATTGTTAATCATCCTATGATATGAGTGGTTGTTAATCATCCTATAATATGAATGGTTGTTAATCATCCTATAATATGAGTGGTTGTTAATCATCCTATAATATGAATGGTTGTTAATCATCCTATAATATGAGTGGTTGTTAATCATCCTATAATATGAATGGTTGTTAATCATCCTATAATAGGAGTGGTTGTTAATCATCCTGTAATATGAGTGGTTGTTAATCATCCTATACTATGAGTGGTTGTTAATCATCCTATAATATGAATGGTTGTTAATCATCATATAATATGAGTGGTTGTTATACATCTTGTAAACGATCGTTTTATGATCGCATGCTGTATATGTTTATATGGTATGTGTTTCTGTAGTGCTTATGATATGTGTTAATTTACCATACTTAAAGTAAAATTGTAATTGACTTAAGGTCAAAGAATGAATTTCCCTGATTAACTTGCAACTCTCCACACATCCTAATTGCTGAATATCCTTGGAATAATATTTGTTAGTTTCTGTTATTTCCATTTTTGTTTTCTGCAGATAACCGTACAATCCGTTCATCCAAAGTTTTGATCAACGCCAGCTTGTTTACGTACGATTTTCCTTTGTCCTATTGACATATGCTTGTATCCTCATCTGCAATTTTCTTCCTTTGATGAAACTGTAGACCGTCTGATTGATTGCAGTTGCTATATGTATGCTCGATCGCATAAGAATGACTTACTTTGAATATTTGTATTTACATCATTAAGGAGACATGGTTGGTCGTGGCGTCTACTGTAATAAGATATACCTTCTATATCTCTGACAAAGACCAGGGTGTAAGCTCGATATGTCATAGTCATCTTTACATTAAACTGACATAGTATTATCACGGGGTATTTTGTACAGGGAAATAACGACGAATATTGTTGTGGGTCGATTACATTTATTAGTTAAAGATGAAAACGCAGAGAAAGAGTCAGACCTTTAATTACAAATTGATAATTTTCTAGTCCACCATCAAATATAGTGTGGTTTACTTTCAAATTACATAAATTACAAAGTTTCACGTTTACCTCATAAGAACATAGGTATAACCTGACAACAATATCTGATAACAAGTTACTGAAAAACACATGTTCATCATTGTTACGGAATTATGTATCATTTCTTTTAAATAATGGTATAGTTTTATTAGTTTATGACCTCTGTAAAAAAGTCTATTAGGTGTCGTTTTGCAGAGTACACATATACGGTAATTTCAATGTGATCCAGTACATTGGTCCTGGGAAAATTAATATTGTCGGTAAAGCATTAGTCATGTCACGTGATCCAGCGCGTGAGGATTTGAACTTTGAACTTTGAACTTCTGACCTGGATTTCGCAATCCAAAAGCTGATTAATTTTGTTGACCAGAAATTAGAGTTTAAGATCACAATTCTGATGTGTTTGTTTGAGACGTAGTATAACTGGGTTTTTATTTGATTTGCGCAGTCAGAGACTATAAATAAGATGTAATCGCAGCGTTCATTATTCCTTCCTACATAGTTTCGTCAGTTTGAGAGGTCTTTAACGAAATTGGTTCTTTATATGTGATAGTCTGCTTCAGAGATATTAGTATACAGTACATTTTGGATTTAGTACTGCTACTTCAGGAATATTTTCCAGACAGTACATTGTGGGATTAACTACTGATATTTAAGAATTATACAGCTCCGTGGAATTATCGGAAACATTTCTAGAACTTGTGATATTTTATATTCACAAGGATTACTTGGAATTAATAACACTTGGATATAACTGATTCTTGTTGGCACGCCAGCACATTGGAGGTTTCATTCGGAACATTTTCCATTCGGAATATTTGTATTAACTTCCGGATTTGTGAACTTTAGAACAATTTAGGACTTTTAAGGATATTCTATACTGTAAGTTATTTTTAATTCTTTCACTTTGATTATTTGTTGAAATATTTTTATATTTTAGGAAATTAAATATTTGTTTTAAATCTTGAAAGCTTGTTTGAGTCTTTTCTTTTGTTACATTACCCCTAGTCGTAACAATCATGAAAAGTTAAATGGCTGAACATGATTCCAAAATAAATCTATTTCACAAAATACATAATAGTATATACAAAAATAAAGTCACACTTACCCGCAATTCGGATGCTAGGAGGTGAACCAAAAAAAAAAAAAACAACAACAAAAAATGCAACATCTTATTGCAGGATAATTTATGAAATGATGAAATAAGGAAAACTAGATAAAAATATAATACATGTAGACCACAGGTCTCTATTGGCATCTAACACTGCATGTAGACTACAGGGCCCCGTTCACGAAGCAACGTAAGTTTACGCACAGAATTTTCGTAAGCTTTGAGCGTAAGAAAATCTTAGACTATTTCGTAAGTGCGTTTCACAAAGTTATCCCTAGGAAAATTTCGTACCTCTAAGAAAAACTTTTGCGTAAGCTACTGTTTTGTTTGGGAGACAGGTAATTACTCGGTAAGATGTAACAAGGCACCGGCAAGGTACTTACAAAGGACGCAGATGATGACGACGACAATGAACAACAATAACAACATAATGACCCAAAAATATCGGACAAAAAATGCTTTGACCTATTGGCCATATTAAAGGAAGCTTCTGTATTATTTCTGATAAAAGATGGTATAACGTGTGTGTGTGTGTGCGCGCGCGCGTTTGTAAAAGGCGCGAAACGGTGACATCAGTGAGAATACACACCAACAGACTGGGGACACACTTCGAAACGGGGACGTCCCCGTTTTGTAAATGCCACTAAAATGGACTGCCACGACTTTACTTAGTGATAAAAACCATGAAGTAAGCGTATCTGAGAATGTCCCCGTTTGGTCGGTATTTTTTCACATCATGCTATACACAAAAATACACATGTCCCACTCGACTCAAAACCTCGTGTGTATCTGTCGTAAAACTACTTCCCCATTTACGCGGTAAAAATTCCCCTTGTCTGCTTCGCTGTTTTCTCGCGCACTTTGCTTCCGAATTAGTCACCGAAGATGGCACCAAGAAGATCTAACAGGATTTAAATCAGGTATGTAAAGGTAGACAAACATTTATTATATATTCTCTTCTTAACACAGAAAGCAAGATCGATGTATGTGTTTATTAATGGGTAGCCCACCGTTCATAACACATTTTCGCCAAATTAGACCAGGAACAACAAAACCTTATAAACGGTTTCATGCAGATATTCTGCACGATTTTTACGATGTGCCAAAGAGATTCTAGCCGTTCATTTGAGCCTGAACATTTTATCTTTAATTTAACTGTGAGCCATTCGCATTTCGATAAGAAATACATTGGAAAAATATTAACATAGATTTTAATTCATTCAGATATTTTTTAGATAAAAATGTTTTTGTTTGTTTAATTGTACATGAGATCATTGACTTTAATTTTCATTAACATCTTGTAACAACGGTGATTTTTGTATTTTTTATATTCGGTTAAAATATTTGCTTCCATTAAGTTTATTACTAATATTACAACTACTACTGCTACAAACCATCATCATCATCATCACTGTTGATAAGAAGCATAACAAGAAACAGTCTAGATGGTAATCAAATAAATAATACCATTTCTTTACTCCAATTAATCACGTTAAAGTTAAATCCTACAAGTTAGAAAAACAACAGGTTTTTTTTGTACGAATTCGTACATGCTACCAGTCACGACACCGAAAATAAAACAGTTTTCATAGTCATATTTAATGTTTCTTAATGAAACTTAAATGTGCAAGTTTTCATAGTCATATTTAATGTTTCTTAATGTAGCTTAAAAATGTGCAAGCTTGCTGAAAAAGATAATGTAAAACAAAACGTTTATATAATTTTTGCCTGACTCAGCGATTAATTATCAAATTTTTCTCTTCCTTTCTTCCGTTTAGTAGGTACTTTTTCATATTCTGTACATTTTTCCTGATTTCCTACTTTCTCTATCTTTGCTTCGTTCGTTAGTTCTGTCTGTCTTTCTTTCTTCCTTCTAGGTCGTTTGTTTTATTTTTTTGTAAAAAAACAATCAAGTGACTAATAGCGTACGTCTTTGAAAATGTTGAGCACAATTTTAATATTTGTTCTTGGGGAGTATAGTCAACATGGATCTACCAGTAATTCATCATACACTCCTAATATATCAGATTTAATTTTCACAGCACTGATACTGTCAGCTTTCTTCGTCTTATTTTTTTTTTCTACAGTATTGATTTTTCCACAATAATAGAACATTTATTGTTTACAGCCGAATCAGAAAGTCTTTTTTTTTTACTAACATAAAAGCTAAATCTGATTGAAGTATATAAGAACAATCACCATGAGCTATATACCGCTATACTGAGGTATGATTGTAAAACTTCCATGGTAATGTACATGAGCTATAATTTAGGAGCAGGAAAAGCTGTATTTATACTTGAAGTAGATATCATTTCAGTAATTTGTTTATATAACGGTACATGGCGATAACTATATGTTTATATGATCACCGAAAAAGCGGAAATTCTCAACAAAGCGTATAATGCACACGTGCCCCATGCCCCTCACCCTACCCCCCCCCCCCATTTACATGATGTATGATTGATCATACAGCATTTGCAAAGAATGTGATATTGTTATATTTCTGATTCAAATTAATGAAGCATTTTTTATTCTTCAATTGTGTATTATATTTCACTGGAGTTAACATGTTAACAATACATTTCACATCCTATATTTGCAAATAGTATTTCTGATAAGGGTTTGATGCTGATAAGTGGAAAAGAAAAAACAATTAAATTGAATTCAATGCATTTTAGCGAATCAGACTTTAGACTTTAACCATTGTCGTTATATAATTATATCAAAAGTTTCTTGTCTGTCCAAACGCATGTTTTACTTTGCAGAGAGTCCGATCGGCAAGCACCCAGTCGTTTTCTATAAAATAGGTCAAAATAAGCGTGCCCGCTTCGTATGCATAATTTCCGTAAATCTTCGGAAACCGAGAGTGTATGACGTCCGAGGCGGGAGACTGACAGCAGCGTGCGTACTTATGTCATCCAAGACCTTTCGATGCTGTTATCTCAGCAAGCTAAATTTTATATAATTGTGAATAGAGGGTGAAAAATCAGTGAAATTGAGAAATATCCTTCGACAAAGCAGGATTGATTTAATTTTAAGACGCATTGAAAACATATGATTATTTCTGTTTTTGAACTTTTAACTCTTAGGTTAATGATCAAAGGGAACTTAAGTTCTAAACCAAGTGATTTTCGTCCCCTAATATATGCCCAGAAATTACAATAATGTCAACAAAATCAGCACTTCGAAGATATGTACTTTTTTGGGCGTATCAAATGCCTTTTAAAAATAAGCGTGAACAGACGTTTTTTGGACATCATAAATACATTTTTTAATATATTCCGATGGTGTTTAATATGTGTTTAGAAATTTTTATAAATGTTTCAGAACCCGTATTGACCTATGCAAGGTCGACTGAAATAATTTAGGTGTAAACTATAGGACGTGTTGTAAATTGAGTAGACAAATTTTTACCCATTATGGCGTTTAATATCACGACCCTGTTCAGCTAAGTTACGTAATATTTTCTATTTATGTAAACATAATAGCTAGGATTCATTTTAACATTTCGCTACATAGCTTTTATTCAACTTTTACCTTTTTCCATGCATTATCAAGTTTTGATCAAAATATGCAATTACTTGCTGCACCGAAATAAAGGTCATATTTAAACTGAATCTGAATATAGTCTAGCATGCTATTCATCGGAAAGAAATGCAATATTTAACTTTTTCATGATAAAATAATTTATATAAGAAGTAACGTCAACAAAATAAATAAATTAAACAGAGAAGCTTTATAGTAATCATTATATAAGGACGTTATATAAGGACCATCTGCGTATAAGGGTAAAGGTCCATAGGTTCCATTTATACATAAATCAAAACATGTATATAAAGAAGACCTGATTATTAAGACCACTTTTAGATTGTCCTCAGAGTAGTCTTTGCAGACAGGTTTGACTATACTTTGTTAACGAATCTTCATTTCGCTATGGATTTTCAATGATTATATCTGATTTTTTTTGAGGAAAATCGATATAATATGATTTACACGCAAAATCTCGATTGCTTGGTCGACCTGACATAATGTGATAGATTGGCAGTCAGCCAGTAAATTGAAGTTAACGAACGTATCACAAGATTCGAGTCGGTAGATAGCTTGAGCGAGTCATCTTCACGTAACCTATCTGGCCCTTAGATGAAAAAGATTTCAGATTGTAAAAGCTATTGAAATTGAATGTATGTAATAAATGCCCAATGCATGTTTATGAGCTAAATTTCACAGTTAAGGATTTTCTTTAATACATTTTCTTCTTTGATTCTCTCCCAGTTGAAAAATTATCTAACAAAATTATTAGTGGAAGTCATGTCATACGTGCATAAATTGTAAAGTATTATATATACCGTATGCCTACGTGAGCAAACACTCGAATAATAGGAACAAATACCAGCATATTAAGAAGGATGATTCTCCAAAGCACCTGTAATATGAAAATCTTCATATTTACACCAGTCTCAGATTAATCACACTGTAGGTAAACATAGGCGTGTACGTGAGAGAGAGAGAGAGAGAGAGAGAGAGAGAGAGAGAGAGAGAGAGAGAGAGAGAGGTGCCATAACTTGGGGCTTGGGCTCTCAGCTATAATCCAGGTAGGCGACATATTATAACTCTGTAACATGATTCACATAGATAATGAGTTTAAAGAAAGATGTAAAAGATTTCAGATTGCATTTACATAACCTTCGAATGCGTATTTGTGAGCTCAATTTCACAGTCAACGATTTTCTTTACTGCATTTCCTTCTTTGATTCTATCCTCGCTGAAAAGTACGTAACCATCTAATACATATTTATGAGCTCAATTTCACAGTTAAAAAAGTTCCTTTAATGCAGTTTCTTCTTAGATTCTATATCGGTTGAGCAAACACTTTTAAGAATAGGAACAAGTACCAGTATATTAAGAAGGATGATGCTCCAAATCGCCTGTAATATGAACATTTTCATATTTACATCCGTCTCAGATTAATCATACTGAAGGTAAACAATGGCGGGGGCCATAAATAAATAAATATAAATATATAAAGTTCGATGACTCTACAGCGATACGCCTTTTTTTTTTTTTTTTTTGCTATTATATAATAGTATGTACCTTTCTGTATATTGATGTTCCATTACTTTACACCAGCGTTATCATATATGTTAATGTCAATAGAGGAACAACAACATTAGCAAAAAACCAACAGAACAAAAAGTATCTTTTTTTTTACAATTCATCCACATCCATAATCTCTATATTGGTCGTGCATAATGCCTATTTTCAATTACTGTAATTCAGGGTCCATTACTGTATTTCATCTCCATAACTGTACAAAAATATTTTAAATCAAAACATAGAAAAATAAAAATAATAAAAAAAAGTCTCCAAACTGGAGACAGAAATAAATAAATAAATATAAGTATGCTAAGATAAATAATTATACATCGTGTTTAAATTTGTTACCATAGTATAGTATACCTTACTTTATATTCAAGTGGTGTTCCATTACTTTAGGCCATCAATTTTCAAATTAATGTTGTCGTCTATATAGAATCTATAACGAGTGCCTAAACTTTTGGTCTATGACTGTACTTTAAAATAAGGCCAAATAGTAAGTCGTACTTTAGGTTGGTTAAAATGTCAACAAGGTATTTACTGACCCTTGAGTTCAAGGTCAGAGTTGTTGACAATTATTGACAACTATATTGAACTTTGTTGGCGATTTTCCACTCGAATGACACATTTTGTATTGCATTGTGGTACATCAGTACATTCAAGACTATTGTTGTGGTACATCATGACATTCCAGACTATTCATTCATTCGGAACATTCTCAAAGATATTCTGGATTGTATCGTTGTGGTACACTAGGACATTCAAGACTATTCATTTATTCGGAACATTCATTCATTCAGAACATTCTATAATGTCTGACTTGTATTTAGGACATTTAGGATTATTTGGAATTTAATTCACATATTGTAAGTGTCCTTTGAATTTTTATTTTTAATTACAGAGAAATAAATTGTTTGTTGATTTTACATACATTGTTAGTTTCACTTTCTTTCTATTACATTATTTTAAGACCTAGAGTCGTAAAAATGTCAATGGATAAACAGCAACAACAACAGCAACAAAAATGTACCAAACAAAACTATAAAACATTATTCAATAAAATCAATACTGTGTGTGCAAAATGCCTAATTTCTTGTCCCATTACTTTAATTTCTTTTACGTTACTGTATTTTCTCACCATTAGTACTATTTTTAGGTACATCGCCCACAGCCTAAACCTAACGCGGATAAAATGGATCTTACTAGTTAAACAATCATATTCATATTTGGTGGAACTAAAAATAAAACTGAACGCATATTTTTGAAATATAAATTGTAAAACTGTGAATATCAGTTCCTGTTCACAAGTCTGTTGATGTTGATATCCTCTTTCACATCAGAGTTCCCGTCTGATCAACGAGCTTCAGAGCTGTCAATATCAAGGAGTTCGTTCGACAACGGATCAAGCTGGATTTCTGAGGGACCAAAACGTCAGTCCATACTCGAAACTGCTATGTTTATTTCTACAGCAAGGCTAACTAGCAAAATGACGTATTTTATTACATTTTTAATGCTGAATATCAACAAAAAAGTTCACTTTTTAAAACCACGGAAGAAACCCTTTAAACAATAAATTTCTCTCCGAAAACACCCAACTTTACGTTTTAAATCAAATATTTAATACTGAAATAAAGTCAAATTTAAAACAAAAACGTAGTGGGATTTTCCTGTAGTGTCAAACACATTCAGAAAATAACGCAACATAAGCGGGTTATCTTGAGAAATTTGTACCTTTTATGAAAAAATTGATAAGTCAAAAATTTCAGAACTCCAAGTAAGTGTTGTTAATTGTTTTTGGAGCACAAGATATGCATTTAGTATGAGTGTGGGTAGCTATAGCAAATATTGTCTGCAGTTATACATTTCCTTAAGTCGAATTTCGTTTCTTTTTAAACTCCATGTTGGTGTGAGGGATTTATTTTAGATACTACTTTCAAGCATATCTTTATAAATATAAATTCGAATTAAACAAGAGAGTACTTTGCAGAGTCCACTTACAGAATATTGATATTCGCAGTTCTGATACAGAAAATAAATGTACTAAAAATATATTAGTAGATGTGTTGGCAATATAGGGAAAATATTTTAGTGAGAATGTTGAACAGAACCAAATGGTCTAATAGAAATACATTTTATATGTCAACGCTGTATCTTTCCAAGATACAAACAGGGAAAAGTCAGAGTATGTTCCCTTAAAGGAGATAAAAGTTGTGAGACTTGGCGTCTGATCCAATTGCTCTTTTGTACCTAAATGCAATGAAAAATATAATTCCCAAATATTTCAGAATATATCTTCGCATCGCACCATGTCTATACTGCTAATCCATCACTCGGCTATCTCGACACTATCTTTAGCTCCATCTTTTAGAATTTGTAAGAGGCTTATAAACTGAAGAATATAACGTGAAATTTGTTTTTAAATATCAGATTTGTAAAAGTACTAAGATGCCATCATCAAGATGAGATATTTTTATTCCATATGTAATCAAGACGAAGCTTTACGTCACAAAAACGAATTACAGACTACAGTTTGTTGACAATATTATTTAGACATCACGATAAATTACATAGTACATTGTGGCAGCATGTCAATAAAATGACATAGACATACCAGTTTATCATCATATCTACATAATAATGGTAACTCGTAATGTTGATGTAAAAGATGTCCTCTTATCACTTATGCAAGAGAAACACCTCGTCATGATGATGGCAGCTTAATCGTTTGCTCTAAAAAGAGCTCATATTTAAAGTGCAATATATTATTTTCTATTTTTACTTGTTTTCAAGCACTAATACAAAATTAGAAATCATGCAATTATATATATATATATATATATATATATATATATATATATATATATATATATATATATATAACTTAACTAGAGACTAAATTTATAAACTTTAACTCATTAGACTTATTTTTAATTTAATGTAATTCACCGACATATTAACCCACCAGATCACGTACGTATCCTTGGGACCTTTTGGTTCTCTGTTCCAAAATTTTTGTGCCATGACTGAAGTAGTCTGAAACAGAGAGTAAGTCTAGAAATCCCAGAGTACACTTCCTCCACTTAACGACAGATAAGAATGACTTCTCTTACGCTTATAATGTCTAATTATGAGGTTGCTAATTTTGACTCATCAAAATATAGTTAAATGTCGACAGAAAAGGGACAGTCGGATCTTATTCCAGCGCCTAAATTAGTGCTGCAAATGCATAAATGGTAAACACCGTTAATAACGACATCGGACAGAATGAATTATCGTATTACTTCTTTGTATAGTGTGTGTGTGTGCAGTTTGTGCCGAGATTTTCCATAACAGAGTGTTAAAGCACGACGGACTATATGGATAATGAAGTACAAAATATTGAAGCGTGGACAGAAACGTGTCTTCATCGGGTAACCGGCTCAGCTAATTGTGAATGGGAGAATCACCGCTGACATGTTTCTCGATTGGCACGAGGTTTTAAAGGGCTTAAGGTACAGTGCACCATATCAAGAGGTGGATCAAGATGCGAGTCGAAACGTTAAATTTTGTCGCATTGAAAACAATAGTTATGGAACTGGAGATTCACAAGACACGTATGCTTTTGATTTTGTAGCCCAAGGTCAGATTCATGGTCAGTGTCAGGAAGCTGGATAAAATGATCCAGACCATGCGACTGTTTTTGAAGTTTACGGCGTAATCACAAGCAAGAAAGACTAGAGCTAGTACGCTCGGCGACTCCTGAAACTGTGGTACTGCCAATGGAAGAAAAACAACCTCATCAACAGGATGTTAGAGGTCCAATTGTGAATCGGTGGAACAGAAGTAGAGATGCTGGTTCCCCATCAAGTCGGAAAGCTGACACAGAACCACGAACGCCCACTGTCCCAGATTTCGTCTAGGACGAAAATACAGCTTGCTTACCGTTAGCTGATGATTACACTGTGCGTCGAAAAATCCAGGGAAAGTCAATGAAAATAGCTATTATATTTTTAGAATTTTGCAAAATGACAAATTTATGGATTGTAATGGAAAAATATGTGATGACGAAAGTTTTGGTGAAGTTACATTTATGAACAGCAGAGGTAACAGTTTAACGGATTATGTTATTGGATTGTCAGCCTGTATTCGCTAGAACTGGCCCTTTCACCGTAGGAGCAACGAATGTTTTGTTAGACAATTGTATTATATATGTTACTGTCGATAGATTTTTAGTATATATCTCTCAAGCGTCTACGGCAGATGAAACTAAATTCAGTAGCAGATATGTTTGGAATAGATAAATATTAGGAATATGTGTCAAATTTGAATAGTGAAAATTTGAAATATAAGTTAGATAACATAATTATCAAACTAAACAATACTGACATATGTGAACAAGGGATACATGATGCGGTAACAAATTAACATAAGGTCATTGACCCCTCCCACCTCCCCATCTTTAACAAAGAATTGTAGAGAACACATATGTTTCTAGTATTTAGAGGTAACCACCTTGGTATAGTCATCAAGTTGTTGAAACTAGAAAGGAATTTCAGAAAAAAGTTATTGATGTTTCCTAACGGAGAAAAATAGACAATGTGCGAATCTGAGATCAATGTTTAAGAAAACTGTCAGAAAAATATAAAAATAATATCTTGACAAGTAGACTGATAAGTTGTTAAAGCCTTGAAAAAAAAAGCTTTAAAGATTATTGGAAAATGAGAAAGTCAAATGCTTATGTCAAACACCCTAAAAGTTTTGCCGATAAATTTACAAAACTTTTAAAGTCAGTAAGTCAGCCTTATGATCCATTATTCGTTTTACCCATGAAGAAATCTAGACTTACAATGATTATATACTTGACGGTAGGGACATTTTATTCGATGAATTTAATATATTTACAGATAGTGATGAAATTTCTAAAGTCATCAAGATGCTAAAACATGTGCTGATCCGGATAAAATATTGAATGAGTTAATAATATATGGTTCAAAATAGTTGTTGCTTCTTTTACAGTCTTTATTTAGTGGGGGTTTTTTTCTTCTGATACTGGTATTTTTCCACAGTTAAGATCAGAAGGTTATATGATATCCTTACAGAAAAAGAGCCCGGTTAGTGACGTTGAAAACTATTGATAGAAGAATTACTTAGTGTAATAAGGGAGCTTTTACCCGTGCTTTGAATACTAAATGAGTGGGCAGAAGAAAACTATATATATATATATATATATATATATATATATATATATATATATATATATATATATATATATATAGAATCAAGCTCGATTCAGGTAAATCTGTATACAATTGATAATATATTTACACTCCACGAATTTATACACCTCTAAATAATTCAGGTACGAGATATTTAGTGAATTTTAAAAAAATATTTTTGATTTTAAAAGACATTTAATTATATTGTGAGAGTTTTAATGATTTAAGCTTGTTTATCACTGTTTTATTTTCAATGTTTATTACTGATGTAGAGAGAAGTTTTATTAAAAAGGGTATTTGATGGTATTAACATTGATATGATAAAGATGTTCTTACTATTGTTTGCTGAGGATTTAGTAATCTTTTCAACAAGTAGTGACGGCTTACAAAAGCGATAAGATGCACTAACAGACTATTGTTTGCAATGAAAATTAATAATATATACAGCGAATACTAAGTTCATTATTTTTCAGAAAGGGTGTAGAGTCGCGAGTAACGAAAGATTTTGTTATGATAAAACTGAAACAGAAATAGTTAATAAATTTGTATATTTAGGAATTTTTTTTTCGACGGGTGGTTCAATTGCAGAAGCTGAAAATGTTTATTTTAGCAAGAATAAGAATGATATCTTTGTTTTCATTGAATAAGTACTTGTATAAATTCTCTGATATACCGCCAAACATTATATAATCACAAGTTAATACGAAATTGAAACAATTTTTTTTCTGTTAGATCTGTAAACTTCGCAATGATTTATTAAGGTCTGCAACATAATCTTTCAATGATTTTATTAACCATTTAATAAAAAGTGCATTTTTTCAACCAGCCTCAATCAAATACTGTATAAGTTGACAATTATATATATTTTTATTTTTAGTTGCTGATAACGTACTGATAACTACTTCAGTTGCTGATAACGTACTGATAACTACTTCAGTTGCTGATAACGTACTGATAACTACTTCAGTTGCTGATAACGTACTGATAACTACTTCAGTTGCTGATAACGTACTGATAACTATCTCAATTGTTCATAATGTACTGATAACTATTTATGTTGCTGATAATGTCCTGATAATTATTTCAATTGCTATAACGTACTGATAACTGCTTTAGTTGCTGATAATGTACTTTTTGATAACTACTTCTGTAATTGTATGTTGTACTCAATATTTCCTCTTCTTTTTATGGAGATTGTTTGTATTGGTTCTTTCTTACTTTCTTTATTGTTGTTGTTGTTGTCTTCACCAGATTGCGTGTTAGTTATCTCTTCTGTAGTAATTCACATAGATTCAAGAATCATAATGATTAAAGATTGACGCATATATCTACAGTTTTGATCATGATTCATACTATTGCATTTTGAATTACACTGTGTCAGTTGAAGTTACTAATTTTCGGGAAACCCTTGTTTTGTGGTCTAAAAACGGTATTATTTAAACTCAGTGACTTGATTCTTTTGATTATGTGTCTCGGTTTCCCTAAACTGTAAATATACATTGTGCTCACGTAATTGTCTTGAATTTTAATTGGGTCTGAGACCTCGAGCTCTTTACACTTTGCTATGTCACCACTCGAGTTTATTGTGGGTTGGCTGTACAGTTGCACGTGCCATTGTGACGTAGTAATTCTAAGTACAGACGTTTTTTAAGGCCAGTCGCAATCCCAGATGATATGGCTACAATGTGATGTGTAGCATAGTTTTCTTCTGTGCAGTTTTCTGTTTGGCGTCTTCCTGATTTGCACGGTGCGAGGTTGTCACTTACAATAATGTGGAGTGCGTCCGTGTTCTTTATGGTTGTCACGCAATAAACTGAAATCACTATTTGCTATCACATAAGAAATGTTAAAATATTTTTTTACCAAAAATTCTTACTATACCTCAGTTTGTAAAACTATACAAGACACATACAATGGCAGAAGAAACCATTATAGGTTATAATGTTGAGTTTGTTAAACACTCCCATTTATATACTTCACGAACAGCTTTTAACACCAAAAAATTACACATTCTCCTCGCAAAATATGGATGCGTAGCAACTCTTAACAAGAGTGTCACCGCCTCGTTGCGCATTTTGCAGCTGACGAATTCGCAACGACAGTTGTATCTTAAGTGAGGCTTGTAATTGATGCTTGAAAACAGTGACTTCCAAATCAGCGACATTCAGTGCGTTTCTTTTACAAAGACAAACAAATAAAAGACAGAAAGAAGGAAAGAAGGAAACAAACAAAACCAACAAAGCAAACAAATTCATCTGTTGCATTTTAATAAGATCTTAAACAAGGTATATATGTATATATTGGGTTTAACAGCACGTCTGCACAATTCTGGCTGTATATTACCGATTAAAAGTTAAGTTCCAGAAATGTAAACTTACAAAATATGCGCAACAATGAGAGTAACATTTCACTGAATGATTTATCCAATTATAGCTGAACTAGGCACGACCCAGTTATTCGGATTTGGTCCATGTTGGTTGAAGTCCATAACCATACAGTTACTGGAAGTCTCATAACGGAAAGCGTCTCCCCACATTTGATTGCATAAACCTGCACCATTCTGATACATCTGTGCAAAGGTAATGCACGATCTGTTGACCGCACAAATGTTGAGCCCGTTGTTCGAGTCTCGGTCATAGTCGGTGAGCCAGTTCAGAGCGCATGTCATGTCGTCTTTGCAGGCGTCGAACCATGCGTCGCAGTACGAATCGCAGATCGGAACGTTAACAAATGTATCATTACTTGGCGCGATCCATTTGACGACGTTGGGTTCACACTGGTAGAAACATTCTTCTTGTAGGAAGTAACGGCGGCATTTGTCAGAAATGTTACCGCAAACATCATAGGTCCAATTGTAAAGATTACGGACCTATAAAGAAAAGATACTCTCTATTATTTAGTCATTGTAAAAACGCCCATAGAGTGGAATCAAAACAGTTACAAGGCCTAGAACTATAACAACATATTACTACCGTTCCGTCTTCGTCATCTTCTTCTTCTTCAAATAATAATAATACTCATCATCATCATCATGGAACACGAATACTCCATGCTCCACAGTGTATATGAAAATGTAACTACATTCAAATTTAACAGAGTACATACGGGCAGATGGACGAACAAGGATATCATAGCATGGTCCTTGATGATGATGATAATGATGATGATGATGATGATTTTTGTGAGGGAGCCTTTGATGTTTTACAAAACTGCGGTTTCTATTAAAAATTGAACCTATACATTCAGTATTCTATTTTTATTTTACTTTTATATTTTATTTTATATACCTTTTGCAGATTTTTAACATCTCTACTTTTCATATTTTATCTTGTAGGAATACATATTTACATTTACTTGGAAGGAATTATCTTCCGAAAGTTTTTGCAATTTTTACCTTTGCATTTAATTAACCATGAATGGGTAATAATAAAGCCAGGATTGTGCTGAGGTGCCGCTATACTTTAATAAATCCACTGTATTAATACATTTTACAGTTGTCTTGGATCGCAATCATGTGTGTTTGCCTGTTTCTGCTGACCAAGGTCACCAAAACATTAGAGCGATATTTTAGACCAGAAGAGCCAAAACACACGCAATCTAGCAAAAATAGCCATGACAGAGACCCAGGAAAACAAGCACATAGGTATATCTATGTTTCTGTTGGCAATGAACGCTTCTTTGCTGAGAGAAATTTATAATGTCAGAAAAGGATTGGTGGTACAGAAGAGTAAAACATTAAATAATTAAAAGCACAAGTTATTTTACCGCGTTCAAACTATGTCTGACGCAATCAAAATATCGTGATACAGTAAAGAAATTGTCATTCTTGACCTGAGTATTCAGACGATAGCCTTTGCTTCAAAATGCCACTAAAGGATAATTGCTGCAGATAACATTCGTAAATATTAACGAATAGTGGGTCACCTTAAAGTTAATTATATTTATAAGGATACAATATTTCCTTGTGTTTCATCACTCACTGTTGCAGAAATTAGACTTTGGTGTCCTTTCATAGATTAAGAGATCCGCATGGTTTTATTTTGAAACAGACTATATCAACTGCATACAGTGTGAATGAATGTTAAATGTCTATCCTGTGGCTAGATTTCGTGATTGCATCTGGAATTGTTTGCGGTATTGTGTCTTTAGTTTACCTCGTTCTCAAGTAGTTCACGAGTCAGGTTTGCATAGCAGCACGTGTGGTGTTTCCAAGCAAGGCATTCCACGTAATCTTTTCCCTCTGGGGAAGGCTTTGGTTTGTGTAAAGGACCGGCTATACAGCTTTTAGTGGTACCTAAATGTGAAAGGTGAATAGACTGAGAATCATGGATTTCTTCTTCACAAACGAGCAAAATACATATCTCTGTCTTTTTATGTGCACTTTATGTTCCGAAGTGGTGATTGCAAAAGCAACTATGGTGAAAGCCATGAATGGGATTCACTCATCGCTTTTGTTGCTGGATGGCTTGAATGTTATTTCTAAACTGGTTCTGTCTCTGAGAAAACTATACTCTTTAGCACAACCTTTTAAACAAGGAATCAAAAGTCAAATATTACACATACGACGTCTGTTGGAGTAATGTATAAATGAATTCTATTAGTAGGAATAATCTGTCTATATTAAAACATAAATATATCAAGTCACGCACCTTCCCTGTCTAAAACTTTATCGATTAGTCACTGATATGAAAGCACCGTGGTTTAATTAATGAATTATTTGACCGCAGAATGATTGCGAGGTAAAAAGCAACATTGATGATGAGTTTGTTTTGTTTATTTACCAGTTTCGATTCCGATTTCATTAAGTCATTCGCGTTATATATATATATATATATATATATATATATATATATATATATATATATATATATATATATATATATATATATATATATATATATATATATATATGGAGAAATGAATGAGATAACCTGGTTGAACATATTGATACGACATCGTTTACTCCATATGTCAACTTTAGAACGATTGTGCCGGTTGATCTGCATACCTGCGTGCACACAGTAAACGCATCTGTTTCACCTTGGACCTCACCATATTGTTGGTTTCCTTTCTGCTGGTGCTTCCATGCAAAACTTAAACGTTTCTGACAGATGGTACACTTATGTGTTATATCAGTCATTAATCACTTGCACAAGTAGTGTGTATAATTAGTTAGAAGTGACTTGTTTAAGAATATATATATGACGCTTTCAATATCTTGATTTCGGATATGGACAAAAAAGGGATCGCCTATTCCTATTAATATTATTACAAAATGTCACAATTAACATGCACATATACATTCATTTATTAATTCTTTCTCTTTCTGGCTTTGAATTTTTTCTTTCTTTAAAAATACAATTAATAAAAAAGCTAAGTACAAAGATGAAACATTATGAAACTACATAAACGTGTATATATATATATATATATATATATATATATATATATATATATATATATATATATATATGTGTGTGTATATATATATCGTACATACACACATACATGAATACAGACAGACACACATACACATACATACATAGCAAGAGATATAGATGAAGAATGCATTACCTGATCCTTGACTGGTGGCAATGCTGCAGATACTTGCCAGCACTATCATAACAATGCCTAATAAAAAGTAAAAATCATACTGTGTCATTTTGAAAGATACTGGGTATAACAAAGTCATTAAGTTTGTCTCGAATAACATATAACTTGATTACGCGATCTCATTACTACAACGAAATCACTGCAACCACTATAATCATCGCTGCCACCTCCATCTATACGTTTTAACATTGGTCCAGAAGTTTAGTAAGTATTTAAAAGTTGAGAAGCAAAATGGGAATCAGTGAGACGAGAAGTTTATGTACAAAGTAGTCAGAGATGTATAGTAATTTAGGAAAGTGCGATTCATAGGTAAGGTCTTTAAATACAATAATATAAGACTGGTAGCTCATGCATGATTTATTTAAGGGTAAACAATTTTAAATCAGCACATGTCGTAGGCACATGTCGTCAGCCTGAAAAATGTCGTTAATGGTTAGACAGACGTAGCTGTCTAAAATATATATCTTCCCTTGTACGTCAACTTCTTGCTAAATTTATATCAACTGCTCATATTTCTCAGACTTTCTACGTCAACTTCTTGCTAAATTGATATCAACTGCTCATATTTCTCAGACTTTCTACGCAAGTTCGTCACGGGAAAATTAAGATCCTGTTACATTTGTCTCAGTCAACACTTAGTATGTCTGTCTGCTTGTCTGTGTTTTTCATTTAGCTCTTTAACTTAATAATTGTGTAACACCCTATATACAAATAACATAAATGACAATAATACGGAGAAAAATTCTCAGTCTGTGTCCATAGATTACCATTATATATTCTCTAGGAACGGATGAAAAATATTCATTAAGAGCAATTGATTGATTGATTGATTGATTGATTAATGTTTAACGGTGCGTCAGCACATGAAAGGTTAGATCGAGCCGAGGCAATTGGAGTAAAGTTCTTTGCCAGAGACACGCCACGGCGGCCAACCTGGGCTAGTCTGGGCAAGATTGAAAACTACACCCTTTTTCTCTCAAGTCCGGAAACTAACTATCGAGCCACCGCGGCTTCTTCCATTAAAACTTAATAGCTCGCAGAACTAACGTAAAACCTGTTCAGACCGACCCTCGATTGTGACATTGCTTGCCTGTAGCGGACATAATTTTGATTACCGTTTTCTTCTCTATATAATTTTATCAAATTAGGTGGAGATCTGTCCCACGAGGATAAAAAATACATCATTTTTAAAAACAAAATAACATTATGTCACTTGAAATTAGCCGAAAGTATAAACGATCTACATAAGTCACCTGTGTGATTACACTTCATTTCGTTGATCATTCACTAATGTTCATGTGAATTATTGCTTTTCATGATTAACAATTTTAACTTTAATTTAATGGTCCATATGATATAGCAACTATTTCTACTTTATTTTGGGCACATTCCGTGTTTTAAGAGTTTATTAAACACACTCTAACGGTTGTTTCTTACGTTCTATCTTACAAATGCCATTGCTTACAGCTGTAACCTACTTCCTTTCGACAAAGATTTGAATCAGTGGACACTTTTATATTACAGACATAAAACAGTGACTGCTCGTTATTTACAGGTTTACAGTATCTTTTTTTCTCTTTACTTACCTTTAAATACCAACATTTCGACAAGATATAAACACTACTATATCTAAACGAAATTCAGTGAAGGAAGCGTCCTCGAGCTAAAGCAGTTTTTTGCAGGTAATTCAAGTAAATCTCAGGCAATGATAATATAGACTCGATCCCGGATCTGATAAACAAGCAGTGATTGGTCACAATTATCTCGACATTGGTTGGATGCCAGCCTTATCGAAAATGTCCTTTAGCATTACATCAGATTCCGACAATGTGTCACAACAAATGCAAAGGTTAAACACTGTTTCAACAAAATTCTGTGATAGAATTGAAGTACAATAAAATGGACTATACATGTTAGAATACCGTTGTACTTTTTGAGGATGACGGTTTAGCATTCAACAACCTGTGTTAATTTGCTTTTAAGCTACTATTGTTAATTGGCCAATCACCATAACTTACAAAACCACGCCTTCTCATTAGCATGTAATTTTCTATATTTTTTTTTTACTTTGAGAAGTATTTATAATTTTATTAAAGGGGATTGCTACTCATCAACATTACAGAAATACCAATATATCAATAATTTTCTACAGTGATAAAATTACACGAAGAATTTCAACCGGCCTTTATCAAGTAATTTTGTTGAAACAACAATTTTTGTAGTTTTCAATACTTTAATAATCATAATACTTAAAAATGCCAAAGACAGGATTATCACCATGTAAAGCAAATAAATAGCTAGGCACACCCCACTTTTTGGCCTAATTTCCTCTATGGAAGTCCCATTTTCTCGGTCAAGTTTTCAAAAGTAAATATTTTTGAAGATGTGCAAAATGAATTGGATTGGAAGCATAATGTAAGGAAATTTTGTGTGATACTTTCTCAGTTAAAGCAGGCTGGGTGAGTGATAATGAATTTTTGTAAATAACAAAAATACAGTTTCAAATTGTTAAGGAATTATATTTTGTATTTCTAGTGGCACTAGCTTTGCCGTATTTAATGACTATCTGCCACTAATGAGACACCCTTCAAATAGGTTTCATTGTTTATCTTCGAAGCAGCGGACCATGTCTTTTTTCCGGTACAGATACTTCCGATGTCTGAGCACTATGAGGTGCTAAACACCACAGAGATGCAATGCATTGCGGTCGTTTACGATATCACCATCACCGATGCACTGTATTAAAACACTTTACATTTATTCTATATAGATCTCTCTTATGGAAAATTGTTCTAATTAAAGTAAAAAAATCTCACGCAAATGTGATGAAAAACGGTGAAGTATGACATTTCGATTGCATACTGTATTTTATATATTGACCACTGCATCAACTTGACCCAAAGTCTCACAAACCTGGTTGCACAGATCTTATATCCCGCGATAACATTGATGAAGGGAATTTAAATATTCCACTTTTGACTGACAGCTAGCGGACTATTGGAACTTGGCAATTTGTTAATTTAATTGCAGGTGGATTAAAAAAAAGAAAAAAAAAAAATTGTCGGTCATCTTGTGAGTCTAATTATCTTTGGGGTTATGGTGGACTATTTTCAAATTGGACAAGAATCACCAGAGTACCCACAGACAATGGCAAGCAAGTGATTTGGTTCTATTATGTACGAAAAGGGTCAAAATTATAGAGACATAACGGTGACCCGGTATTTTAAGGAGGCTTACTGGTTTACGAAAGCGATACGCAGCTATTAAAAAGTCAGTTAATGCTGATGTAGTCATCTGTGACGGTTTACGGCGTCAACTTTGTGCTTAAGTTTAGTGTAAGCCCATAACTCTGAAACTACCAGTAGGGATTTGATGAAACTGCTACGCTTAATATTTAGGGACTGGGGATTGCTTTTTTCATCAAATTGAATCCCACCACACTGGAGGGAGCAGTGGGAAATTCATCGGTCACATCCTAATTTCTACATATTTTGTTAGAATTCAATAAACATTTGCTATCATGCATGCTTTTTATCTTTCGATTCATCGTTGGAATATTTCATAACTGTCTCAGAAGATTGCATAAGTTGACAGCTAACTTTCTTTTTAAAGCAAATTTGTCCCTGGGTAATGTGCCTGTACTTATCCCCGAAAGGACGAATAATTATGTGACATAACTCTTGCAAATAATGTTGTCGAACGCTTGAACTTAAATTCATTCAGGGTCTCATTATAGTTAAGAACAACTCGACTCTGTTAGATTTTAGTAATTTTTTTGTACTTTAACCACTCTATTTGATTTTAGTAATTTTTTGTTACATTAATCACTCCTGTGGAGAGACGACAACAATTAAAAAGAAAATAATTTTTTACATTTTTAGCGGGTAGTAATTGCTGGAGCAGCTCACCTATGTAGGGACACAAAAAACACAAAATAAAAATAAAAATGTCCTGCGGGAAAAAAGAAGATAATTGAGTTTATTCTAACAAAATATAAATAATAACACAAAGCTACTTTGTATTGAATTCGACAGCTCACACAAAGGTGATATACATATTTTACGAACTTTTGAGATGAAAGCAACACTGTCAATAGCTTATGCCTATTTGTTTATAAGTTTTGACGTGTGTTCAGAACTAGTTGTGCTACAGAATAACATTCAAGAGTACTCGATTGTAATTCGATGATTTTAAAAATAAAAAAAGTCTTTGTCTTTTCACTAATCCAAAACCCACACGGTCTATCCTTATGACATAGCACAGCACAGTCTTGTTCATATTTTCTATAGCATCATTTTTTTCAGTATGCATAGTCAAACATCCATGTAGATTCTGTAAAGTAGTTACATTTTTGTGTATTCATAGTCAAACAGCCATGTAGATTCTGTAAAGTAGTTACATTTTTGTGTATGTATAGTCGAACATCTATGTAGATTCTGTAAAGTAGTTACATTTTTGTCAGTATGCACAGTCAAACATCTATGTGGATTCTGTAAACTAGTTACATTTTTGTGTATGTATAGTCAAACATCCCTTTAGATTCTGTAAACTAGTTACATTTTTGTGTATGTATAGTCAAACATCCATTTAGATTCTGTAAACTAGTTACATTTTTGTGTTTGTATAGTCAAACATCCATTTAGATTCTGTAAAGTAGTTACATTTTTGTGCTTTGTTCTTGTCACGTTTGAGTAATTGTCCTATGCAGCTTGGTGTCGTTGAGAAAGGGTTGGTTGCACAACAGTTTTGCTCTGTTATTTCTCAGTTTATCATTCATTTACAATCATGTAGCGGTTGACATGTTGAGCACCAACATCTTTGTCAATCGTTTATATCTCATTGTTATGCAAGACGCATACTTCAATTTACTAGGAGTGATGACACGTTCTGTTTGTGACACTGTCAAATACCTGATTTGCAAGAATGCAATTTATCTAGTTATGCAAATGTGTACTTCAGTCTGCTAAATACGATACGATTGTAAAATTAATTATTTGGTACATTAAATTGTATTTAACGAACAATTTAATTTTGTACTGCATGAGATCATCACCCTATAACCATTTACATAACTGTCTTCATGAAAAGACATTTACACATACTCAACTGACATTTACCGTTGGGTTCTTACCCTCAGTAACCTACCCAAGAGGCTAAACATTTTGGGATGGAGTTCACAATAGTGGAGCGCGTGCATACATGTCGCAAACACAGAATTTTAGTTGTGTGTATCACGCATACATAATTTCTACCTTGTAACAAGGGAAATGATATAAAAAAAAACAAAAGCTTTCTCGAGTGATGTTATCTTTGAAATTATACATAGTGTGGCGATTTTGTTGTTCTTGATGATGATAGCGACAAAAAGGCAATCACTTTATTGTGAATAGAAAACCAAACGCAACTGCCATCGTATCGGTAAAATCAGAAGTTTGTGAACATATCATACGTACACGTCGATAGATAACATCACTATTAATCATTCTTTGGAGCTGCTCTGGGCTCACAGTCAATGGGTTGCGGGTTCGGATACTTCCCTGACTAGCCAGGGTTGGCTGCAGTCGTGTCTTTCTGGGCAAAGCACTTTACTCTCAGCTCTAAATAGTCTTTCATATGTTGATGTGCTGTCATTAAATCCGCACAGCAATTATTAATCGTGTAACAATGGGAATTAATGCAAAACAAGCAAAATTTGATTTGCGGCAAGGTTGCTTTACTAAAATAGAACTCACGAATTTAGATATTGAGGGAGTTCACTGATGTGCCATAATTTTATATATATATATATATATATATATATATATATATATATATATATATATATATATCTTATTATTTCTAAAGAAGTTCACTCAAATATTCTTACAATATTTTTATAGCTCACATACATTTTCTATCTGTGCACATTCTTCTTTGGTAAGAGCCAGATATGATTAAATCTTAACTTTTAGATATATATATATATATATATATATATATATATATATATATATATATATATATATATATATATATATATATATATATATGTATATGTATAAAGGAAAGCACTTTTAACAACTGGTCCTTTGACTAGTTAGCTACTTTTTCTCTAAACATATACATGAAATCTTTTCAAATTTACCTCACATTCTACTGTTCGTTAAAATGTCAGTGTTTCAAGTAATTCCTTCAGATGCAACATTGCGCCACAGTTCTAGCGATCATGGTGTGTCGACTTCATAGTTCAATCATTTTAATCACTGCAGGTAGTTAGGAGGACAAGACATTGTATTTTAAACTCTTGTTTCCCCCACCCCCTTTGCTCCAAAAGTCATTGTCAAGATGCATTTTAAATACAAATGTCAGATATGTAAATACTTACCAATGCCGTATACTGGTTTCACCGTCATGGCTTTAAAGCTGACGACAGGCAATCCTAAAAATGACAAACTCTTTCATGTTAGAGACGACAATACCCATAATGCATTATAAAATCAAATACACTCTCTATTTAAAAAAACGACAATAGCCATAATGCATTATAAAATCAAATACACTCTCTATTTTAAAAAAATGACAATAGCCATAATGCATTGTAAAATCAAATACACTCTCTATTTAAAATAAATGACAATAGCCATAATGCATTATAAAATCGAATACACCCTCTATTTAAAATAAATAACAATAGCCACAATGCATTGTAAAATCAAATACACTCTCTTTTTAAAATAAATGACAATAGCCATAATGCATTATAAAATCAAATACACTCTCTATTTAAAATAAATGAGTAACACAAAGAAACAGCACACAATACAAGCAAAACAAACATTAAAATAAATAAATAAAATAAATCGATATATAAGGTCTCAAGTTTTCATTATCATAGACTATGATATTTCTCTCGGATTTGTATTAGAATATTGTAAACTTATTTATGTTCTTATGCATCTATTTTCTTAACTTTGTGCAAAGGAAAACCAAAAGCCAACAAGCCTCCCCCACCCCCACCCCCCAAAAAAGAAAAACAGACAAATTAAACGAAAATAAACATGTCCATTCATTACTTAAATTGGTGAATTTGGAAGGCGGTCCTATAATTTCCACATGTTTATCTTGTCTTTATATGTTTGGTTTGCATCAACCACAACATTTGAGAAAGTTGGTATTTATGAACAAGATCGAATTATCTGTGAATTTATTTATTTTTCAGTTTATCTCAAAGCAGACCCGCGTTTTAATACAGCAGAACGTCGCAAAGTCAAATCGCTGCATTCACAAATTTATGGTTTGAATTTTCAGTAGTTTGGAGTTTTCAGAGGTTGTTCATGTTAGAAATATTATATTATATTATATTATATTATATTATATTATATTATATTATATTATATTATATTATATTATATTATATGTTCTAGCAAACATGTAATAGACAAACCATGAATTCGCCAGAATAATTAGAGAGAAATTGTTTTGCTTCAAAACATAGTTTTGTATTTGAAAAGAAGAATGATACTACAATGCTGATGCAAGCAGGCACACGTTTCACGAAGCAGATAGTCTCCGCGTTTACCTGGCACACTTAAAATCAGTGCATATGGAATTAAATGCGTAATAGAACTACAGCAAACTTTGGCTGTTACCTGCAAATTATTGAAGAATTTATAGGAAGGATGGGTTGCAGGGTACGGGTTTGAATCCTTATGTATTTTAGATAGCGTAAATAATGAGTTGGCGCCAGGTAAAATAATAGTGCACCCATTAAGCAATGAAAATGAAAAACAAAAACAAATCTGTACATTGTATGCTTAAGGCAAACATTACGACGAAGTCACATACAAGTCATACACACAAATTAATGTGGCGAAGTTTTCTTAATAAGGCGGATATTGAGGAAGATCGGTGATTTACAGGATAGAGTTAGAAAGCGAACTGTTTAAAATTAGATAAACGAGATATGCACGCGATAATTAACGAAAGTTTGACTGCGCACGGTTGATTTTCTTGAAAGTGTTATGTTGAAGACCGTAGGTAAACACATATATGATGATATCCGGGTTCAGCCAAGACGTCAGTTATTAATGTGAACAAACCAAATATAGCCCCGACAACATTGGCGACAAAAAAAATTCTGTACATTGTATACTTAAGGCAAACATTACGACGAAATCATATAATAGTCATACGCACAAATTAATGTGGCGAAGTTTTCTTAATTTTGACTGCACATGGCTCAGCTTCTTGGAAGTGTTATGTCAAAGACCGTAGGTAAACACATATATGACGATATCCGGGTTCAGTCAAGACGTCTGTTATTTATGTGAACAAACCAAATATAGCTCCGACAACAATGGGGACAAAAAAAATTCTGTACATTGTATACTTAAGGCAAACATTACGACGAAATCATATAATAGTCATACGCACAAATTAATGTGGCGAAGTTTTCTTAATTTTGACTGCACATGGCTCATCTTCTTGAAAGTGTTATGTCGAAGACCGTAGGTAAACACATATATGATGATATCCGGGTTCAGTCAAGACGTCAGTTATTTATGTGAACAAACCAAATATAGCTCCGAAAACACGATAATCATTTTTTTCCCACGTGTAACAAAACGTTATATTTTGCGCAATGTGTCAATGTGTTTTCGTGCGGACTTGAAGCCTAGGTATAACCAGATAAGATGTATATTTTGGCTCCGTGAACCGAAAATCGGTTGACCATTTAATATTTGCTTGGGTGTATTGATGAACTTGTTTATTATGAAAAGAAACGGATTCATGTTTAGTACGCAGATGAACCATGAGCTAGGTGACCAAAACACGGTACGCAGATGAACCATGAGCTAGGTGACCAAAACACGGTACGCAGATGAACCATGAGCTAGGTGACCAAAACACGGTACGCAGATGAACCATGAGCTAGGTGAACAGAACACGGTACGCAGATGAACCTTGGTGACCAAAACACGTGAGTAGTAGTGATTCAGGATTAACCGTATTTCTGGTCACTAGAAAAAAAAAAAGAAAAAAAAAAAAAAAAGGAAAAGAAAAAAGCGCCCCTGTCCGTTTGATCTTTCATTAGATTAGATATTAGATATCAGGACCTAGTCTGCTCGAGAAAAAGGTTATACTTATATGTACGCATCGTGCATTCTTGATGCGCACGAGATAATTCATCAACGTAAAGCAAACAATATATATCTAGATAAAAAATTACCTATTTTTCGAATGGGCTAGGCCCCTTATGAATATTCCATTGAAAAGTCAGACCGACAGGTAATTTTTTGCAACCTATAAAGTGATGACTCTGTCATGACAGCGGTAGGCCAAGAATAATGGTTCAATACCGCGTTATATTGTTACGTTTTCTAAGATTTTTTTTCTTCTTAATTTGCGAACAATAATTTCGTATGTATTATACCCTATTCGAAAGGAACACATTACTTTATGCTAGATTTTCATTTAGCATGCAATGAACAAATGCTCTATTAAATAACATAAAATGAAACGAGCATGCTGCTAAAAGCTGACATTTATGTTGGTACTATGTTTATAAAGTTTATTTGCGGCACAGTAATGTATTTATTATTTGAAATGCAGCTCAAGGATATTATTATTTCAGAATTGATATAGAGAAAACAATCCTTACCAGCAGGGCCCGGTTTCTCCAAACTCCAAACAATTCCAAGCTCAAATTTTGATTTACAGCTCAGATTCTTCAGTCTCAGCTCATGGGTGTTTCTCCAAACTTTTCCGACTCAAGCTGAAGCTTAATTACTGAGTCTGACCCCAAAACTTTCAGATAGGTCGAACCTGTCTCAAATTCCTACTCAACGAAAAAAAAAAAAAAAATGGCGGTTTCGTGTCGTCTCGATTCAACCGAGAAACCGCCATCAAATATGTGAGCCCGATAAAAACATCATTTGGGTTCATAATTAACTCTGCTTAAGTTCCTCTGATCTGAAAAATCGTATTTAAGATCCAGAACAAAGACAAAATTGCTTAAAATTTACTTGATTCTTGGGTGCCGCGTACCTAGCAGTTTTCGTTTTGGTTAAACGGGAACTAGCCTCCCGCATCAACTGGGCGTTTTAATTTTTAAATATGTTGACTTCACAATTTCCTTTTCGGAAAACAAAGTAGTAGTTTACTTGTATTAAGAAACTCTTGGATTTGTATGTAAACTGGTTCAGAAGGCAAATATAATGCCATTTTATGACGGTGGAGATAGTGGAGGCTACTATGATACACACAACAATAACAACCAAGAAACAAACTCGGTGAAAAATAGGTAAACATATATTGTAAAATCGAGCTGATGTTGAACATCAGTGCTTTTTCTCATTAGTGAGTTACAATACCTGCGTGCCCTGAAAAAAATTCGAACAAGTTTTCCACTCTTTAAATTGGAAATTATGACTGAGTTCTACCCTTGGGGATAACAGTTTGGGAAGAAATCTGCCCCAAAATAATTGATAAACAATAGATCTCTTCAAAAATGGTGTGGAAAGAGTTTCATGACATAATAAATGCACGAATGTTTTTATACAAGGGCAGGAAAACATAGCCACACAGCAGGAGATAATAATAATAATAATAATAATAATAATAATAATAATAATAATAATAATAATAATAATAATAATAATAATAACAATAATAATAAAAGGAAGATAACTTAATATTGTAGTAGTAGAATTAGCAGAACATGGCTAATTTCACAATTAGTTATCTACATCTGTGCGTCAATACATACATACATACATACATACATTGTGTACATGTATTTGTACATATTGTTACGACTCTATGGTCTAAGAAAAATGTAACAGAAAGAAAGTGAAACCAACAAATCAAGTAAAAAATCAACAAGCAATTTATTACTAGATAATTAAAATGAAAAATCAAAAAGTCACTTACAGTAATGTGTTTTGAAATCCTAATAATCCAATAAGAATGATTGTTCTAATCACAAGTCCTAAATATAGAATGTTCCGAATTCACGGCTGTGTCCTTGAATGTTATGATGTGCTAATGGTCTCCAAAGTCCTGATGTACTAGAAATCTTGATGTGCTGATGTCAAAATGAAGTATTCCAAAATCTCTGAATAAGTTCACTTAAATTCCAAAATCATCAATTAAAAATCCAAAATCCAAAAGTTTATGAGCACTGTTATAATCCAATTAATATTTAAAATAATTCCTCTCTTAGAATTTGGAATGAATTTTCACAACTGTAATAGCTCTTTACAAGACTGATGGTAATGTCAAAACTGAATAAATGTCCACCAAACATGGCATATATAAAGATTGGTCACATGACAGAATGTTCTAGAACATGAGTCATCTTAATGAAATTTTTACTTGTAAACAAAAATCAACCTTGACCTTCAAATTGAGAAAACATATTGATCAAAACAACCTAATTCAAGGACACTAGTTAAACATGTTTTTCCTGATAAACATAAAGATTTAAGCAAATATTAAAGTGAAGAAACATTTATAATTTCCTAAAATATTTATAATATTATATAAACATCATACATAACACCTCCCCTCATAAAGAAAAAAGAAAGATTTATGTAATAAAGCTTTCTTTTGAATATACATCTAATACTATAATAACCAAAATTACATAAGAACATGTTTTATGATACTGGACTTAATTACATCAAGCAATATTACATTTCTAGGCACGTGAGAGTGCATCTGCAATCACATTGTCTTTTCCCCTGATGTGTCTGATGTCAATGTTATATTCTTGCAATATCAAACTCCATCTCAACAATCTCCGATTTTTATCTTTCATTTTGTTGATGAAAGTAAGGGGATTGTGATCACTGTACACAATAATTGGAGAAAGAGCTAAGGTAACATACACTTCAAAATGCTGTAAAGCCAATATCAAAGCCAAACATTCCTTCTCAATTGTGGAATAATTTTTCTGGTGCTTGTTTAGTTTTTTAGAAAAATAACACACAGGGTGATCCACACCACTTTTGTCTTCCTGAATCAATACTCCACCAACCCCTACATCACTTGCATCAACAGATAATTTAAATGATTGGCTAAAATTTGGTGCAGAAAGAACTGGTGCACTCTTAAGCATGGCCTTTAACTTGTCAAAAGATTCCTGACACTTGTCAGACCAATGAAATTTGGCTTTCTTACTCAATAAACTTGTCAAAGGTTCAGCAATTTTGGAAAAATTGGAACAAAATTTCCGATAATATCCAGCCATACCTAGAAATCGCATCAGTTGCTTTTTACAAATTGGAACTTGAAATTCAGAGATAGCTTTGACCTTAGCTTCTATAGGTTTAACTTGACCTTGTCCCACAATATGTCCTAAAAATGTGACACAAGCATGGCAAAACTCACTTTTGCTCAAATTAATTGTCAGATTCACATCGCTGAGTCGATCAAAGAATTTTCGAATGGTTTCCAAATGATCTTCCCAGGTGTTGTTGTAGATAATGACGTCATCGATATAAGCGTCACAATTATCAAGACCAAATGTTATCATGTTCATCAGACGTTGAAACGTTGCAGGCGAATTTTTCATTCCAAACGGCATAACTTATATTGATAAAGTCCATCTGGAGTTACAAATGCTGAAATTTCTTTTGCCCTTTCCGTCAGTGGAATTTGCCAGAATCCTTTTAAAAGGTCAAACTTGGTGACATATTCCGCATTTCCAATTTTATCAATGCAATCGTCCATTCTTGGGATTGAAAATGAATCAGTTTTGGTGACACTGTTGACTTTTCTATAGTCAGTACACATACGGAATGTATTATCTGGCTTGGGAACAAGAATACATGGTGAACTCCAGTTACTTTTACTTGGTTCTATGAAATCATTCTCCAGTAAATACTGAATTTCTTTCTTCAGATAGTTCTGTTTGAGAGGATTCATCCTATAAGGATGCTGTTTCACAGGCGCAGAATCTACAATGTCAACGTCATGATAAATTGTACTTGTTCGTGTTGGAACATCAGGAAACAAGTGCTCATAGTCATGTAATAGCTGTTTTAGTTCATTTCTTTCCTGTTGTTGTAGATGTGAAAGTTTCTGGTCTAGGTTGTTCAATATTTCTGAATTCCGAAGATTGGTTATACCAGAGTCACTATAGTCTGATCGTACTCCATCGTTGATATCTTCACTGTGTGGGACAGGTACAACTAAATTAACTGAATAATTAGCTGAGCTATCTCTGTCAAAATATTCCTTTAACATATTTATATGACAAAGTTGTTTCTGTTTCCGTCTCCCAGGAGTGTTAATGATATAATTTAAGTCATTACTTTCTTTTCAACGGTATAAGGACCATACAGTTTAGCCTGAAGAGGATTCTGAGGTATGGGAAAGAGAGCTAGAACTTTGTCACCAGGTTTAAAACTCCTTTCCTGTGTATTTCTGTCATACCTTAATTTCATTTTTGACTGAGTAGTGTGAAGATTAGATCTTGCTACTTCACAGGCCTTTGACAACTTGTATTTGAAATCAGAAACATAATCAAGAAGATTAATCTTTGAATCTTCATTTGAAAGAAGTTTCTCTTTCAATAATTTCAATGGTCCACGGACAGTATGACCAAAAACTAGTTCAAAGGGACTAAAATCCAACGACTCTTGAACTGATTCCCTAACAGCAAACAACAACAAATGAACACCCTCATCCCAATCCTTTTCTGTATCAAAGCAATATGATCGAATCATATTCTTCAAAGTTTGATGAAATCTTTCCAAAGCACCTTGACTTTCAGGGTGATAGGCAGAAGATTTAAACTGTTGGATGCCTAATTCATGCATAACCTGTTGGAAAATTCCAGACATAAAATTTGACCCTTGATCTGACTGGACAGATTTGGGAAGGCCAACAAGTGTAAAAAACTTCACCAAAGCTTTCACAATAGTTTTAGTTTTTATATTTCTCAGAGGAATTGCCTCTGGAAATCTTGTAGATGTACACATGATGGTCAACAAGAATTGGTTGCCTGACTTGGTTTTAGGTAAAGGACCAACACAGTCTACTATTATTCTACTAAATGGTTCATCAAATGCAGGAATAGGTTGCAGATGAGCCTTAGGTATCTTCTGATTGGGTTTTCCTACCATTTGACAAGTGTGACAAGATCTGCAGTATTTAGAAACATCACTTTTGAGTTTCGGCCAATAAAAATGATTCAAGATCTTGTGATAAGTCTTACGGACTCCTAAATGACCAGCCAAAGGAGTTTCATGGGCTAAATTAAGAATTTCCTGTTGATATGACTTAGGAACAACAATTTGATAGCTCACTGACCACTCGTCACCAGCAGGTACATCAGGTGGTCTCCATTTCCTCATAAGGACCCCATTTTTCACAAAGTAACTCACTGGAACTTGTGTGGCTTCAGTTTCACTAATAGCCCTCTGAAACAAACAAGATATCTCGGGATCTTGCTCCTGTTCAACGACAAGGGGGATTGTCGTTTGTCATCCTGATTAGAACAAAGAGAATGAGTTGCCAAAAGAGGATCACTGTGATCAATACCATTTGATTGATCAATACCTGAGGAAAAAGTGACCTCATCAAAAGACTAACCAATACATGTGTCAGCTAAAGGAATAATATCCTGATCAACATCACTCTCAAGAGCTCTTTTTGCCATAGCTCTAGTAACTGCACAAGCAGGGTACAAATCAGGGATTTCAGTTTCGACAGGATCAACTTTCTGATCCAAACAAGGCTTGTCAGTTACAAGTGGATTAACCACAACCTTATCTCCAGCTAGGTCATTGCCTAGTAATAAATGAACACCCTCTATGGGTAAAGAAGTCACTGCCCCAACAGTCACAGGTCCAGAAACTAAGTCTGATGCCAAATTTACACAATGAAGAGGAACATTTACAAAGCCGCACTCTACTCCCTGAACAAGAACACTTTCACTTGAAGAAGACTCCTCAGACAAAGGTAAAGTACCTGATAATAAAAGACTCTGAGAAGCTCCAGTGTCCCTTAATATTTTAATTGGGATAGGTTTGGCAGAATCACCAATAAGTGATATAGAACCTTCTGACATGAATGGTTCATAAGCCTCCAAAATAGAATCAGACGGGGGTTTGTTTGACCCAACAAATGTATTGTTTTCAATACAAGACCGTGACCTTGACCTCGTAGAAATAAGAGCATTTGGAAAAGCTCTGTCTTTTCTCTGTTGCTTATTTTTCAACTTGAAGCAATCAGAAATAACGTGCCCTTTCATTTTACAATAAGTGCACGTAGGAAGAGATAAGGATTTCTGATCAGTCTTATCAGATGTTTGATTCCTAACAGTTGTGCTGTTGTGAAATTTGGAAGTACTCGAATGAGATTGAAATGGTTTTTTACCAGAAAACTGCTGAGAGGACGATTTATTACCAAATGAAATTTTGTGAGTCAAGGAATAATCATCAGCCATACGAGCAGCATTTTCCAAAGTTTCCACATTCTGCTCGTCAAGATAGGTTTTAACATCACTATGGATGCACCTCTTGAACTCTTCAATTAATACGAGCTGTCTGAGGTTATCATAAGCTTGATCAACTTTCTTGGCTGAGCACCACCTATCAAATAGTTGTTCTTTATCCCTTGCAAATTCGACATGAGTTTGTCCAGTTTCTTTTCTACAATTCCTAAACCTTTGTCGATATGCCTCTGGTACCAACTCATAAGCTTTCAAGATGTACTCCTTAACCACATCATAATCAGTGCTTTGTTGTACTGACAGTGAAATGTAGACTTCACGAGCTTTGCCAATAAGTACACTTTGTAATAACAAAGTCCAATGCTCTCTGGGCCATTTCAAGTTTTCAGCTATTTTCTCGAAATGAAGAAAGTATTTATCTACTTCTTTTTCCTGAAAAGGGGGGTACTAACCTAATATATCTAGTAACATCAAAACCTGAACTTGTGTTTAAAGGAGTGGAGTGTGCTCTGTTTGCCAGTTCTAATTCTCTTAATTTAAATTGCATTTCCCTTTCTTCTCTTTGCATCTGCATTTGTATCTGCCTCTCTTCTTTCTGCATTTGTATCTGCCTCTCTTCCTTCTCTCTCTCCATCTGTATCTGCCTCTCTTCTTTCTGCATTTGTATCTGCCTCTCTTCCTTCTCTCTCTCCATCTGTATCTGCCTCTCTTCTTTCTCTCTCTCCATCTGTATCTGCCTCTCTTCTTTCTGCATTTGTATCTGCCTCTCTTCCTTCTCTCTCTCCATCTGTATCTGCCTCTCTTCTTTCTCTCTCTCTCTGAATCTGAAGCTTTGCCAATTCTAAATCAATCTGGTTCTTTAACTCTAATTCCCTTAATTTCTGTCAGAACCAGATACAGGCTTTCTCTTCAAACTTAAAGCACTGCTATCAAAAATTCCCTTTCCTACTAAATACTGAATCAAAATAATCTTTATCTCCTGTTTTGTCAATGATACTTTTGCCTCAGATAGACTGTATTTTCTGGCAAGCTCGAGCAACTCATCCTTTCTCATGCACTCTAACCCCTCCTGGGTAGGTTTTGAAATGAAATTCTGAACATTAGATGCCATTGTAAATGCTTGTTGGTTTAACACAAAAAATTTCTCTATATAAAATCTTTGCCAAAGACAACAAAAAAAAAATTCCGAGACAAAATCAATATGAATTTCAAAAATAACTTTAATATCTCTAATATGCTTTAAAGAAATTCAGATCCCGGAACGACGAGCCCCCAATTTCTGTTACGACTCTATGGTCTAAGAAAAATGTAACAGAAAGAAAGTGAAACCAACAAATCAAGTAAAAAATCAACAAGCAATTTATTACTAGATAATTAAAATGAAAAATCAAAAAGTCACTTACAGTAATGTGTTTTGAAATCCTAATAATCCAATAAGAATGATTGTTCTAATCACAAGTCCTAAATATAGAATGTTCCGAATTCACGGCTGTGTCCTTGAATGTTATGATGTGCTAATGGTCTCCAAAGTCCTGATGTACTAGAAATCTTGATGTGCTGATGTCAAAATGAAGTATTCCAAAATCTCTGAATAAGTTCACTTAAATTCCAAAATCATCAATTAAAAATCCAAAATCCAAAAGTTTATGAGCACTGTTATAATCCAATGAATATTTAAAATAATTCCTCTCTTAGAATTTGGAATGAATTTTCACAACTGTAATAGCTCTTTACAAGACTGATGGTAATGTCAAAACTGAATAAATGTCCACCAAACATGGCATATATAAAGATTGGTCACATGACAGAATGTTCTAGAACATTAGTCATCTTAATGGAATTTTTACTTGTAAACAAAAATCAACCTTGACCTTCAAATTGAGAAAACATATTGATCAAAACAACCTAATTCAAGGACACTAGTTAAACATGTTTTTCCTGATAAACATAAAGATTTAAGCAAATATTAAAGTGAAGAAACATTTATAATTTCCTAAAATATTTATAATATTATATAAACATCATACATAACACCTCCCCTCATAAAGAAAAAAGAAAGATTTATGTAATAAAGCTTTCTTTTGAATATACATCTAATACTATAATAACCAAAATTACATAAGAACATGTTTTATGATACTGGACTTAATTACATCAAGCAATATTACATTTCTAGGCACGTGAGAGTGCATCTGCAATCACATTGTCTTTTCCCCTGATGTGTCTGATGTCAATGTTATATTCTTGCAATATCAAACTCCATCTCAACAATCTCCGATTTTTATCTTTCATTTTGTTGATGAAAGTAAGGGGATTGTGATCACTGTACACAATAATTGGAGAAAGAGCTAAGGTAACATACACTTCAAAATGCTGTAAAGCCAATATCAAAGCCAAACATTCCTTCTCAATTGTGGAATAATTTTTCTGGTGCTTGTTTAGTTTTTTAGAAAAATAACACACAGGGTGATCCACACCACTTTTGTCTTCCTGAATCAATACTCCACCAACCCCTACATCACTTGCATCAACAGATAATTTAAATGATTGGCTAAAATTTGGTGCAGAAAGAACTGGTGCATTCTTAAGCATGGCCTTTAACTTGTCAAAAGATTCCTGACACTTGTCAGACCAATGAAATTTGGCTTTCTTACTCAATAAACTTGTCAAAGGTTCAGCAATTTTGGAAAAATTGGAACAAAATTTCCGATAATATCCAGCCATACCTAGAAATCGCATCAGTTGCTTTTTTACAAATTGGAACTTGAAATTCAGAGACAGCTTTGACCTTAGCTTCTATAGGTTTAACTTGACCTTGTCCCACAATATGACCTAAAAATGTGACACAAGCATGGCAAAACTCACTTTTGCTCAAATTAATTGTCAGATTCGCATCGCTGAGTCGATCAAAGAATTTTCGAATGGTTTCCAAATGATCTTCCCAGGTGTTGTTGTAGATAATGACGTCATCGATATAAGCGTCACAATTATCAAGACCAAATGTTATCATGTTCATCAGACGTTGAAACGTTGCAGGCGAATTTTTCATTCCAAACGGCATAACTTATATTGATAAAGTCCATCTGGAGTTACAAATGCTGAAATTTCTTTTGCCCTTTCCGTCAGTGGAATTTGCCAGAATCCTTTTAAAAGGTCAAACTTGGTGACATATTCCGCATTTCCAATTTTATCAATGCAATCGTCCATTCTTGGGATTGGAAATGAATCAGTTTTGGTGACACTGTTGACTTTTCTATAGTCAGTACACATACGGAATGTATTATCTGGCTTGGGAACAAGAATACATGGTGAACTCCAGTTACTTTTACTTGGTTCTATGAAATCATTCTCCAGTAAATACTGAATTTCTTTCTTCAGATAGTTCTGTTTGAGAGGATTCATCCTATAAGGATGCTGTTTCACAGGCGCAGAATCTACAATGTCAACGTCATGATAAATTGTACTTGTTCGTGTTGGAACATCAGGAAACAAGTGCTCATAGTCATGTAATAGCTGTTTTAGTTCATTTCTTTCCTGTTGTTGTAGATGTGAAAGTTTCTGGTCTAGGTTGTTCAATATTTCTGAATTCCGAAGATTGGTTATACCAGAGTCACTATAGTCTGATCGTACTCCATCGTTGATATCTTCACTGTGTGGGACAGGTACAACTAAATTAACTGAATAATTAGCTGAGCTATCTCTGTCAAAATATTCCTTTAACATATTTATATGACAAAGTTGTTTCTGTTTCCGTCTCCCAGGAGTGTTAATGATATAATTTAAGTCATTACTTTCTTTTCAACGGTATAAGGACCATACAGTTTAGCCTGAAGAGGATTCTGAGGTATGGGAAAGAGAGCTAGAACTTTGTCACCAGGTTTAAAACTCCTTTCCTGTGTATTTCTGTCATACCTTAATTTCATTTTTGACTGAGTAGTGTGAAGATTAGATCTTGCTACTTCACAGGCCTTTGACAACTTGTATTTGAAATCAGAAACATAATCAAGAAGATTAATCTTTGAATCTTCATTTGAAAGAAGTTTCTCTTTCAATAATTTCAATGGTCCACGGACAGTATGACCAAAAACTAGTTCAAAGGGACTAAAATCCAACGACTCTTGAACTGATTCCCTAACAGCAAACAACAACAAATGAACACCCTCATCCCAATCCTTTTCTGTATCAAAGCAATATGATCGAATCATATTCTTCAAAGTTTGATGAAATCTTTCCAAAGCACCTTGACTTTCAGGGTGATAGGCAGAAGATTTAAACTGTTGGATGCCTAATTCATGCATAACCTGTTGGAAAATTCCAGACATAAAATTTGACCCTTGATCTGACTGGACAGATTTGGGAAGGCCAACAAGTGTAAAAAACTTCACCAAAGCTTTCACAATAGTTTTAGTTTTTATATTTCTCAGAGGAATTGCCTCTGGAAATCTTGTAGATGTACACATGATGGTCAACAAGAATTGGTTGCCTGACTTGGTTTTAGGTAAAGGACCAACACAGTCTACTATTATTCTACTAAATGGTTCATCAAATGCAGGAATAGGTTGCAGATGAGCCTTAGGTATCTTCTGATTGGGTTTTCCTACCATTTGACAAGTGTGACAAGATCTGCAGTATTTAGAAACATCACTTTTGAGTTTCGGCCAATAAAAATGATTCAAGATCTTGTGATAAGTCTTACGGACTCCTAAATGACCAGCCAAAGGAGTTTCATGGGCTAAATTAAGAATTTCCTGTTGATATGACTTAGGAACAACAATTTGATAGCTCACTGACCACTCGTCACCAGCAGGTACATCAGGTGGTCTCCATTTCCTCATAAGGACCCCATTTTTCACAAAGTAACTCACTGGAACTTGTGTGGCTTCAGTTTCACTAATAGCCCTCTGAAACAAACAAGATATCTCGGGATCTTGCTCCTGTTCAACGACAAGGGGGATTGTCGTTTGTCATCCTGATTAGAACAAAGAGAATGAGTTGCCAAAAGAGGATCACTGTGATCAATACCATTTGATTGATCAATACCTGAGGAAAAAGTGACCTCATCAAAAGACTAACCAATACATGTGTCAGCTAAAGGAATAATATCCTGATCAACATCACTCTCAAGAGCTCTTTTTGCCATAGCTCTAGTAACTGCACAAGCAGGGTACAAATCAGGGATTTCAGTTTCGACAGGATCAACTTTCTGATCCAAACAAGGCTTGTCAGTTACAAGTGGATTAACCACAACCTTATCTCCAGCTAGGTCATTGCCTAGTAATAAATGAACACCCTCTATGGGTAAAGAAGTCACTGCCCCAACAGTCACAGGTCCAGAAACTAAGTCTGATGCCAAATTTACACAATGAAGAGGAACATTTACAAAGCCGCACTCTACTCCCTGAACAAGAACACTTTCACTTGAAGAAGACTCCTCAGACAAAGGTAAAGTACCTGATAATAAAAGACTCTGAGAAGCTCCAGTGTCCCTTAATATTTTAATTGGGATAGGTTTGGCAGAATCACCAATAAGTGATATAGAACCTTCTGACATGAATGGTTCATAAGCCTCCAAAATAGAATCAGACGGGGGTTTGTTTGACCCAACAAATGTATTGTTTTCAATACAAGACCGTGACCTTGACCTCGTAGAAATAAGAGCATTTGGAAAAGCTCTGTCTTTTCTCTGTTGCTTATTTTTCAACTTGAAGCAATCAGAAATAACGTGCCCTTTCATTTTACAATAAGTGCACGTAGGAAGAGATAAGGATTTCTGATCAGTCTTATCAGATGTTTGATTCCTAACAGTTGTGCTGTTGTGAAATTTGGAAGTACTCGAATGAGATTGAAATGGTTTTTTACCAGAAAACTGCTGAGAGGACGATTTATTACCAAATGAAATTTTGTGAGTCAAGGAATAATCATCAGCCATACGAGCAGCATTTTCCAAAGTTTCCACATTCTGCTCGTCAAGATAGGTTTTAACATCACTATGGATGCACCTCTTGAACTCTTCAATTAATACGAGCTGTCTGAGGTTATCATAAGCTTGATCAACTTTCTTGGCTGAGCACCACCTATCAAATAGTTGTTCTTTATCCCTTGCAAATTCGACATGAGTTTCTCCAGTTTCTTTTCTACAATTCCTAAACCTTTGTCGATATGCCTCTGGTACCAACTCATAAGCTTTCAAGATGTACTCCTTAACCACATCATAATCAGTGCTTTGTTGTACTGACAGTGAAATGTAGACTTCACGAGCTTTGCCAATAAGTACACTTTGTAATAACAAAGTCCAATGCTCTCTGGGCCATTTCAAGTTTTCAGCTATTTTCTCGAAATGAAGAAAGTATTTATCTACTTCTTTTTCCTGAAAAGGGGGTACTAACCTAATATATCTAGTAACATCAAAACCTGAACTTGTGTTTAAAGGAGTGGAGTGTGCTCTGTTTGCCAGTTCTAATTCTCTTAATTTAAATTGCATTTCCCTTTCTTCTCTTTGCATCTGCATTTGTATCTGCCTCTCTTCTTTCTGCATTTGTATCTGCCTCTCTTCCTTCTCTCTCTCCATCTGTATCTGCCTCTCTTCTTTCTGCATTTGTATCTGCCTCTCTTCCTTCTCTCTCTCCATCTGTATCTGCCTCTCTTCTTTCTCTCTCTCCATCTGTATCTGCCTCTCTTCTTTCTGCATTTGTATCTGCCTCTCTTCCTTCTCTCTCTCCATCTGTATCTGCCTCTCTTCTTTCTCTCTCTCTCTGAATCTGAAGCTTTGCCAATTCTAAATCAATCTGGTTCTTTAACTCTAATTCCCTTAATTTCTGTCAGAACCAGATACAGGCTTTCTCTTCAAACTTAAAGCACTGCTATCAAAAATTCCCTTTCCTACTAAATACTGAATCAAAATAATCTTTATCTCCTGTTTTGTCAATGATACTTTTGCCTCAGATAGACTGTATTTTCTGGCAAGCTCGAGCAACTCATCCTTTCTCATGCACTCTAACCCCTCCTGGGTAGGTTTTGAAATGAAATTCTGAACATTAGATGCCATTGTAAATGCTTGTTGGTTTAACACAAAAAATTTCTCTATATAAAATCTTTGCCAAAGACAACAAAAAAAAAATTCCGAGACAAAATCAATATGAATTTCAAAAATAACTTTAATATCTCTAATATGCTTTAAAGAAATTCAGATCCCGGAACGACGAGCCCCCAATTTCTGTTACGACTCTATGGTCTAAGAAAAATGTAACAGAAAGAAAGTGAAACCAACAAATCAAGTAAAAAATCAACAAGCAATTTATTACTAGATAATTAAAATGAAAAATCAAAAAGTCACTTACAGTAATGTGTTTTGAAATCCTAATAATCCAATAAGAATGATTGTTCTAATCACAAGTCCTAAATATAGAATGTTCCGAATTCACGGCTGTGTCCTTGAATGTTATGATGTGCTAATGGTCTCCAAAGTCCTGATGTACTAGAAATCTTGATGTGCTGATGTCAAAATGAAGTATTCCAAAATCTCTGAATAAGTTCACTTAAATTCCAAAATCATCAATTAAAAATCCAAAATCCAAAAGTTTATGAGCACTGTTATAATCCAATGAATATTTAAAATAATTCCTCTCTTAGAATTTGGAATGAATTTTCACAACTGTAATAGCTCTTTACAAGACTGATGGTAATGTCAAAACTGAATAAATGTCCACCAAACATGGCATATATAAAGATTGGTCACATGACAGAATGTTCTAGAACATTAGTCATCTTAATGGAATTTTTACTTGTAAACAAAAATCAACCTTGACCTTCAAATTGAGAAAACATATTGATCAAAACAACCTAATTCAAGGACACTAGTTAAACATGTTTTTCCTGATAAACATAAAGATTTAAGCAAATATTAAAGTGAAGAAACATTTATAATTTCCTAAAATATTTATAATATTATATAAACATCATACATAACACCTCCCCTCATAAAGAAAAAAGAAAGATTTATGTAATAAAGCTTTCTTTTGAATATACATCTAATACTATAATAACCAAAATTACATAAGAACATGTTTTATGATACTGGACTTAATTACATCAAGCAATATTACATTTCTAGGCACGTGAGAGTGCATCTGCAATCACATTGTCTTTTCCCCTGATGTGTCTGATGTCAATGTTATATTCTTGCAATATCAAACTCCATCTCAACAATCTCCGATTTTTATCTTTCATTTTGTTGATGAAAGTAAGGGGATTGTGATCACTGTACACAATAATTGGAGAAAGAGCTAAGGTAACATACACTTCAAAATGCTGTAAAGCCAATATCAAAGCCAAACATTCCTTCTCAATTGTGGAATAATTTTTCTGGTGCTTGTTTAGTTTTTTAGAAAAATAACACACAGGGTGATCCACACCACTTTTGTCTTCCTGAATCAATACTCCACCAACCCCTACATCACTTGCATCAACAGATAATTTAAATGATTGGCTAAAATTTGGTGCAGAAAGAACTGGTGCATTCTTAAGCATGGCCTTTAACTTGTCAAAAGATTCCTGACACTTGTCAGACCAATGAAATTTGGCTTTCTTACTCAATAAACTTGTCAAAGGTTCAGCAATTTTGGAAAAATTGGAACAAAATTTCCGATAATATCCAGCCATACCTAGAAATCGCATCAGTTGCTTTTTTACAAATTGGAACTTGAAATTCAGAGACAGCTTTGACCTTAGCTTCTATAGGTTTAACTTGACCTTGTCCCACAATATGACCTAAAAATGTGACACAAGCATGGCAAAACTCACTTTTGCTCAAATTAATTGTCAGATTCGCATCGCTGAGTCGATCAAAGAATTTTCGAATGGTTTCCAAATGATCTTCCCAGGTGTTGTTGTAGATAATGACGTCATCGATATAAGCGTCACAATTATCAAGACCAAATGTTATCATGTTCATCAGACGTTGAAACGTTGCAGGCGAATTTTTCATTCCAAACGGCATAACTTATATTGATAAAGTCCATCTGGAGTTACAAATGCTGAAATTTCTTTTGCCCTTTCCGTCAGTGGAATTTGCCAGAATCCTTTTAAAAGGTCAAACTTGGTGACATATTCCGCATTTCCAATTTTATCAATGCAATCGTCCATTCTTGGGATTGGAAATGAATCAGTTTTGGTGACACTGTTGACTTTTCTATAGTCAGTACACATACGGAATGTATTATCTGGCTTGGGAACAAGAATACATGGTGAACTCCAGTTACTTTTACTTGGTTCTATGAAATCATTCTCCAGTAAATACTGAATTTCTTTCTTCAGATAGTTCTGTTTGAGAGGATTCATCCTATAAGGATGCTGTTTCACAGGCGCAGAATCTACAATGTCAACGTCATGATAAATTGTACTTGTTCGTGTTGGAACATCAGGAAACAAGTGCTCATAGTCATGTAATAGCTGTTTTAGTTCATTTCTTTCCTGTTGTTGTAGATGTGAAAGTTTCTGGTCTAGGTTGTTCAATATTTCTGAATTCCGAAGATTGGTTATACCAGAGTCACTATAGTCTGATCGTACTCCATCGTTGATATCTTCACTGTGTGGGACAGGTACAACTAAATTAACTGAATAATTAGCTGAGCTATCTCTGTCAAAATATTCCTTTAACATATTTATATGACAAAGTTGTTTCTGTTTCCGTCTCCCAGGAGTGTTAATGATATAATTTAAGTCATTACTTTCTTTTCAACGGTATAAGGACCATACAGTTTAGCCTGAAGAGGATTCTGAGGTATGGGAAAGAGAGCTAGAACTTTGTCACCAGGTTTAAAACTCCTTTCCTGTGTATTTCTGTCATACCTTAATTTCATTTTTGACTGAGTAGTGTGAAGATTAGATCTTGCTACTTCACAGGCCTTTGACAACTTGTATTTGAAATCAGAAACATAATCAAGAAGATTAATCTTTGAATCTTCATTTGAAAGAAGTTTCTCTTTCAATAATTTCAATGGTCCACGGACAGTATGACCAAAAACTAGTTCAAAGGGACTAAAATCCAACGACTCTTGAACTGATTCCCTAACAGCAAACAACAACAAATGAACACCCTCATCCCAATCCTTTTCTGTATCAAAGCAATATGATCGAATCATATTCTTCAAAGTTTGATGAAATCTTTCCAAAGCACCTTGACTTTCAGGGTGATAGGCAGAAGATTTAAACTGTTGGATGCCTAATTCATGCATAACCTGTTGGAAAATTCCAGACATAAAATTTGACCCTTGATCTGACTGGACAGATTTGGGAAGGCCAACAAGTGTAAAAAACTTCACCAAAGCTTTCACAATAGTTTTAGTTTTTATATTTCTCAGAGGAATTGCCTCTGGAAATCTTGTAGATGTACACATGATGGTCAACAAGAATTGGTTGCCTGACTTGGTTTTAGGTAAAGGACCAACACAGTCTACTATTATTCTACTAAATGGTTCATCAAATGCAGGAATAGGTTGCAGATGAGCCTTAGGTATCTTCTGATTGGGTTTTCCTACCATTTGACAAGTGTGACAAGATCTGCAGTATTTAGAAACATCACTTTTGAGTTTCGGCCAATAAAAATGATTCAAGATCTTGTGATAAGTCTTACGGACTCCTAAATGACCAGCCAAAGGAGTTTCATGGGCTAAATTAAGAATTTCCTGTTGATATGACTTAGGAACAACAATTTGATAGCTCACTGACCACTCGTCACCAGCAGGTACATCAGGTGGTCTCCATTTCCTCATAAGGACCCCATTTTTCACAAAGTAACTCACTGGAACTTGTGTGGCTTCAGTTTCACTAATAGCCCTCTGAAACAAACAAGATATCTCGGGATCTTGCTCCTGTTCAACGACAAGGGGGATTGTCGTTTGTCATCCTGATTAGAACAAAGAGAATGAGTTGCCAAAAGAGGATCACTGTGATCAATACCATTTGATTGATCAATACCTGAGGAAAAAGTGACCTCATCAAAAGACTAACCAATACATGTGTCAGCTAAAGGAATAATATCCTGATCAACATCACTCTCAAGAGCTCTTTTTGCCATAGCTCTAGTAACTGCACAAGCAGGGTACAAATCAGGGATTTCAGTTTCGACAGGATCAACTTTCTGATCCAAACAAGGCTTGTCAGTTACAAGTGGATTAACCACAACCTTATCTCCAGCTAGGTCATTGCCTAGTAATAAATGAACACCCTCTATGGGTAAAGAAGTCACTGCCCCAACAGTCACAGGTCCAGAAACTAAGTCTGATGCCAAATTTACACAATGAAGAGGAACATTTACAAAGCCGCACTCTACTCCCTGAACAAGAACACTTTCACTTGAAGAAGACTCCTCAGACAAAGGTAAAGTACCTGATAATAAAAGACTCTGAGAAGCTCCAGTGTCCCTTAATATTTTAATTGGGATAGGTTTGGCAGAATCACCAATAAGTGATATAGAACCTTCTGACATGAATGGTTCATAAGCCTCCAAAATAGAATCAGACGGGGGTTTGTTTGACCCAACAAATGTATTGTTTTCAATACAAGACCGTGACCTTGACCTCGTAGAAATAAGAGCATTTGGAAAAGCTCTGTCTTTTCTCTGTTGCTTATTTTTCAACTTGAAGCAATCAGAAATAACGTGCCCTTTCATTTTACAATAAGTGCACGTAGGAAGAGATAAGGATTTCTGATCAGTCTTATCAGATGTTTGATTCCTAACAGTTGTGCTGTTGTGAAATTTGGAAGTACTCGAATGAGATTGAAATGGTTTTTTACCAGAAAACTGCTGAGAGGACGATTTATTACCAAATGAAATTTTGTGAGTCAAGGAATAATCATCAGCCATACGAGCAGCATTTTCCAAAGTTTCCACATTCTGCTCGTCAAGATAGGTTTTAACATCACTATGGATGCACCTCTTGAACTCTTCAATTAATACGAGCTGTCTGAGGTTATCATAAGCTTGATCAACTTTCTTGGCTGAGCACCACCTATCAAATAGTTGTTCTTTATCCCTTGCAAATTCGACATGAGTTTCTCCAGTTTCTTTTCTACAATTCCTAAACCTTTGTCGATATGCCTCTGGTACCAACTCATAAGCTTTCAAGATGTACTCCTTAACCACATCATAATCAGTGCTTTGTTGTACTGACAGTGAAATGTAGACTTCACGAGCTTTGCCAATAAGTACACTTTGTAATAACAAAGTCCAATGCTCTCTGGGCCATTTCAAGTTTTCAGCTATTTTCTCGAAATGAAGAAAGTATTTATCTACTTCTTTTTCCTGAAAAGGGGGTACTAACCTAATATATCTAGTAACATCAAAACCTGAACTTGTGTTTAAAGGAGTGGAGTGTGCTCTGTTTGCCAGTTCTAATTCTCTTAATTTAAATTGCATTTCCCTTTCTTCTCTTTGCATCTGCATTTGTATCTGCCTCTCTTCTTTCTGCATTTGTATCTGCCTCTCTTCCTTCTCTCTCTCCATCTGTATCTGCCTCTCTTCTTTCTGCATTTGTATCTGCCTCTCTTCCTTCTCTCTCTCCATCTGTATCTGCCTCTCTTCTTTCTCTCTCTCCATCTGTATCTGCCTCTCTTCTTTCTGCATTTGTATCTGCCTCTCTTCCTTCTCTCTCTCCATCTGTATCTGCCTCTCTTCTTTCTCTCTCTCTCTGAATCTGAAGCTTTGCCAATTCTAAATCAATCTGGTTCTTTAACTCTAATTCCCTTAATTTCTGTCAGAACCAGATACAGGCTTTCTCTTCAAACTTAAAGCACTGCTATCAAAAATTCCCTTTCCTACTAAATACTGAATCAAAATAATCTTTATCTCCTGTTTTGTCAATGATACTTTTGCCTCAGATAGACTGTATTTTCTGGCAAGCTCGAGCAACTCATCCTTTCTCATGCACTCTAACCCCTCCTGGGTAGGTTTTGAAATGAAATTCTGAACATTAGATGCCATTGTAAATGCTTGTTGGTTTAACACAAAAAATTTCTCTATATAAAATCTTTGCCAAAGACAACAAAAAAAAAATTCCGAGACAAAATCAATATGAATTTCAAAAATAACTTTAATATCTCTAATATGCTTTAAAGAAATTCAGATCCCGGAACGACGAGCCCCCAATTTCTGTTACGACTCTATGGTCTAAGAAAAATGTAACAGAAAGAAAGTGAAACCAACAAATCAAGTAAAAAATCAACAAGCAATTTATTACTAGATAATTAAAATGAAAAATCAAAAAGTCACTTACAGTAATGTGTTTTGAAATCCTAATAATCCAATAAGAATGATTGTTCTAATCACAAGTCCTAAATATAGAATGTTCCGAATTCACGGCTGTGTCCTTGAATGTTATGATGTGCTAATGGTCTCCAAAGTCCTGATGTACTAGAAATCTTGATGTGCTGATGTCAAAATGAAGTATTCCAAAATCTCTGAATAAGTTCACTTAAATTCCAAAATCATCAATTAAAAATCCAAAATCCAAAAGTTTATGAGCACTGTTATAATCCAATGAATATTTAAAATAATTCCTCTCTTAGAATTTGGAATGAATTTTCACAACTGTAATAGCTCTTTACAAGACTGATGGTAATGTCAAAACTGAATAAATGTCCACCAAACATGGCATATATAAAGATTGGTCACATGACAGAATGTTCTAGAACATTAGTCATCTTAATGGAATTTTTACTTGTAAACAAAAATCAACCTTGACCTTCAAATTGAGAAAACATATTGATCAAAACAACCTAATTCAAGGACACTAGTTAAACATGTTTTTCCTGATAAACATAAAGATTTAAGCAAATATTAAAGTGAAGAAACATTTATAATTTCCTAAAATATTTATAATATTATATAAACATCATACATAACAATATACATATTTAGAGTGCATTGATAAAATGGAGAACACATGTATTTGATAAGAATTTATTTCAAATCCAAAGAAGTCTTCGAGAAGAATATGCAAATGACTATTCTTTTCCTCGTGATTGTCAGGGCATAAACATGAGCTTTGTTGCAGTCAAAGATATGACAACATATTAATTCATGTGTATTGTGATGTGGAATGGGGCGGCTACATTTTATGTATTTTTTATAAAAAAAAATTCTGAAATGGGCAAGCTAACATTGAAAGATTAATAGAATCCTTCATAGGCATCGGTGTAAGACAGGAAAATTACACCCTCGAGTCACAATTGTAAAAATTCTCATCCCGAGGGTGGAATTTTGCTATCCAACATAGATGCATAGTAAAGAATTAGTTTTGTCACATTCCTGAACGAAAAATGAGGATCGAAGTCAAAATGGCGCATTGCGAATACTGATGTAACTTTCAAACAGCGAAACACCCACTGAAAATTTCCGCAGCTGAAGATAGAGCGTAAAAGTTAGAGTTACCTTGAAACTTTATATGATGTTTAAACACATTTCAGTGTTCAAAGAACAAGTGGTTGAGACAGCTGAGGTAATGGCAATACGCAGCGTCCGAATTGTGTATTGCGGCTAGCTTGAACAATGGTACAAATGTGAACAGGTAAAAAAAAATACAGTCCACATTTATCTATAAAATTAATCGAGACAGACAAAAAATAACAACATAGTCCCCCACTTTGTGTGCAATATGCTTGCACAGTAGACGGTTAAAATAGTTTCCGAATCAGCATAAGGTCACGTGTGAGGTTATCTAAGGATTTTCCACATTGGTGTTCCGCCTGAAAAATCTCTATGCATGCTGATAAATGTGAGAAAGAAATACGTGGAATGTTATTGAGGTTATTCTGATATTGTTGCCTTCACAGTTGTGTTAGGATAGATTAAAATAACATCCCAATAATGTTCCTGTCAGTTTTGCCGCAACACGAATACTGTGGCCAAATATAATGATTAAAATACATAGGCTTTCTTTGTTTCTCATTATTATTTGTGCGTTTGTTTTAATGCATTATTCTTTATGCAAAATTAAACTTTTTATATTTGTGAAAATTTATAGACTTTATGGGTATTTTTTATTTTTTTATTTATTTTATTACATATCTATAACATTAATACATACACGCTCTGAATGGGTATTTTCCCCTTAAGGAAAAGAGAGAAAATATTGTATGGAAAAATAAAGTTGTTACAAATATCGTCTGATGATAAACCCGTGCTTGATAATAGACCCATCTCCACTTTTACAAAATCTGTTTTAGTTTGTCTCGTCGAAATATATGTTCAAAGAAAAATCAAACCTATCGTTCCCAAAACAAAGTACAAGGTGCTTCCCCTTCCCCAAATCATTATAAGATGAATAAAACATCACAAAGTCAAAGGAATCTCAAACATGTATTTACTTTCTGCTTAACAATCCCCATTTTTGAAATAAAAATGTAATAATTTTTTTATTGTTGCCATATGTAAGATCCTGTAACAAGTATTTATAAAAGTGAATTTCCATCTTAAAATGATGTTTTCAGCAATACTTCTTATATGACAGTAGTAAGTAATTGCAATGACCTGCCTGTGCAAATGTACATGTTTTAAGCATGTAACCAGAGCAGTCTTTCATGAGAGATTTGACATGAATTTGACAAAAGAACAGTTTTTCAAACAGCTTCCTTTCACTCAAGACACAAGGCAAACACCCAAAAGTTATGAGAAAGTTATGCAGTATTCTCATTCCATGGTATTTCTTTCCTTCTTATTTCTACTGCAGTTTGTCGGTTGAGAGAATAGTACATATTCCTGTTACATATATTTTATGAATACAACCTTATAGCCTTCCTGAAAGGTATGAGGAGATAAGCAGATAAGCAGAACTCAAAATAATAATCATTTTCTACCCAGAAACTAACATATTACTATTTTGATTTTGTCCAGTGGTAAAGCAGAGAGAGAGAGAGAGAGAGAGAGAGAGAGAGAGAAAGAGAGAGATAGAGAGAGAGATCTGCAACAGAATGGCAAGACTGTTTTGGCTGCTGTGTTATACTGTTTTAGCTCAAAGCGACAACTATGTTACCGCGGATGTCAATCGCGGTGCCAGGAAGACGCTATTTTCTAAGCGTCACCTTTGCATTACCCCGGCACATTTCCCAAGGCGCGCCTGAAGCTGGGACAGACTGGGTGGAACGGGTTAACTTCCACGAACTTTCGTAAATTAACTCTGAGTTTACCGTCAATAGGCGCTTTTCTAAAGATACCGTGTACATCCCGAGACATGCGCTGAGCATGCACAGATCAGGGCAAAAGTCAAGGCTGTCCCAAAAGCGGGACCGGACTGTCGACTCACTGCCAGAAAGCAGCCGTTTGGACCTTTCCACTCTCATGAAGCGGTTTTTCCTGCCAGTGGAATGACTACATTTGCTTGCTCAAGACTATCTTGGACCAATCCTGTTCTTCCATTGCGGTAAACATTTCTGTAACAACCTCGTCATTGCTAGAGGCAGTTCGAGTTCTATCATGTAGTTCTCGGCTTCTGCCGCTGCGTGCGGAGCTGAAGTCTCATTCGCCAACCCGTCTATTTACTTATCCATGGACTCGCTTTCCGATGTTGGCCTTGGTAATGGTCAAAGCATCGAGGTGGGCTTTTCACGCGGTGCCGCAAGTACTGGCTTTTCTGTATTCTGGCCCAGTCTCTTTCACGCTGCATTGAGAGTTTGGTCATCAGTTACACCTCTCCGATAAACTCAAGTAGATGCTTGACATCATTTGCCTTTGCCATCTTTAATGATTATACTTACGGGGAGATAACACGAAATATAATCTGGAAAGTTTAGGAATGTACCTTGAGCTCTCATAAGATTACATGATTCAAGCCATGGTGTCGGGATGATAAGTGTATACTGAGAAAAGAAACCAGCTGTGGACGATCGTTAAAAAAAATCATAATGTATGAGTGCTTTGAAATTAATTATTGTTTTAAGAGGCGATCTAAAGTTAAAATTTGTGTCTTGGTTTAATTTTACAGCTCATTTGTTTGATTTTGTATGTAAGCCAACTTGATAAATCCACAGATCCAGTTCCAGATACTTCAAGCATATATATATATATATATATATATATATATATATATATATATATATATATATATATATATATATATATATATATATCTATATATATTCTCTTCATTTCTCCCGTACCCGTAACCTAGCTGGTCGTAGGGGCGCAGCTGATGACTTTCCGACAATCTCTCTCCAGTTTGCCCTGTTCTCCACTGCTCTTTGGGACTTTGCAAAGTCCATGCCTGTCCACTCTTTGATATTGTCTTCCCATCTCTTCTTCTGTCTGCCTCGTTTTCTCTTTCCTCTCACTGTGCCCTGTAGGATTGTCTTTGACAGGCCAGTTGAGCGTGAGACGTGACCATACCATCTTAGTTTGCGTTTCTTTACAGTGGTGAGCAGATCTTCATAAGGTCCAATTGCACCTTGGATTTTAGTGCGCACCTCCGCATTAGAGACGTGGTCTACGTACGAGATTTTCAGGATCCTTCGATAACATCTCATCTCTAAGGCATGGATTCTTCTCTCTAATTCTGCTGTTAGGGTCCATGTCTCACATGCATATAGGAATATGGACATGACGAGGGAGCGCATAAACTTGATCTTGGACTCAAGCGTGATGTTGCTGTCTTTCCAAAAAGGGTTCAGCCTAGCCAGAGCAGCTGTTGTCTGCGCAATCCTGGAAAGAACCTCAGGTTTTTAACCTTCATCAGAGGCGATAGCATCTAGGTACTTGAAGCTTGTTACTGTGCCCAGCTTCTGTCCATTCACTCTTATTTCCTTTTGGATGCCACTCGGGTTGTTTGTCATTAGGTTTGTCTTTTCAGCGTTGATATATATATATATATATATATATATATATATATATATATATATATATATATATATATATATATGCTTGTAAATAAATGTAACATTTGCTAGATAAACACAGTATGATGTATCAAATGTAAACAAAAAAATATATGCGAAAATCCAATAGTATCAGACTGCAACTTTATTCCAAGGAATGTCTTGGGGCTTATGACAGGAAAAGGCTTTTATTACTTTTAGAAAGAACAGATCTTTTTAAAAACAAAATGATCAGTTCTCAAATCTTAAAGTTGTCTGAATCAGAGAAGTTGTTTTTGTTGAAGACTGATGCCTCAGACATGCGTTTTGGAGCTGTTTTGTTGCAGAAACAAGTGGGAATAAAGTTACACGTAGCCTATCCAAATAGCAAATTACTACAGAGGGAGCAAAATTACTCCATCATTGGAAAGGAGTATTCGGCGGTTGTGTGGGAAATAGGCAAATTCCACACGTACTTTTTTGGGAGGGAATTATCCAAACAGATCACCAGCCCTTCGCCTATTTGAACAAAGCTAAAGTTGAAGCATATGCTACTTGTATTACAACCGCATCACTTTAGTATTGAGGCGATTATAGAATTTGAAAATCTAGGAGCAGATCATTTAAGCAGATTGGTGAGTGCTAATTTACCTATATAGTTATTCTGCATGGATGCTTTGTCAGGAAGTTGTCTCCTTCGCGATAGAGATCTTTCAGATGTAGAGGCCTGTGCTAGTTGTATACCTTTTTACTTTCATTATATCATATGTGTCAGACGTTATCTCCTTCGCAATAGAGATCTTTCAGCTGTAGAGGCCTGTGATAGTTGTAGACCTTTTTACTTTCATTCTATCATATGTGTCAGGAAGTTATCCCCTTCGCGATAGAGATCTTTCAGCTGTAGAGGCCTATGATAGTTGTAGACCTTTTTACTTTCATTCTATCATATGTGTCAGGAAGTTATCTCCTTCGCGATAGAGATCTTTCAGCTGTAGAGGCCTGTGATAGTTGTAGACCTTTTCATTGCTGTATAAATTTACATTTGCAATATCTGATTTACGGCTTTGTTACTGTTGTGATACTCATTCGCGTCTACCACTTATCCCGGCAAGCCCTGAACCAGACTATCAGCAATACCCGCAAAAAGCAAATCATTCCTGGCTTTTTTCAATCATCAGTCAATATACTGTCAGACCACTGATAATACTGAAAAACAATGACCAAAATAATCTCTATACCTATCTTAAGTCCTATAACCAGGGCCAAATTAAGATTATGTATGAGCGGCCGTTTTTACATATATTCAATTCAATATAGAGCTCTCTAATTGTTTAGAGAGCTCTCCAAAAAAATTATAGAGCTCTACAATTGAATCCGAGAGCTCCACGATTGAATTAGAGAGCTCTATAAATCAATTAGAGACCTCTCTAATTCAACGAATGTCCTCAATTAATGATTGTTGATGTCTATACTTGAATTGTAGACCTCTCTAATTCAATTGGAGACCTCTACAAATTAATACGAGAGGTCATTAATTCAATTGTAGAACTCTCTAATAGAATTAGAGACCTCTCTAATTCGGCATTGGTTCGACAAATCTATAACTGAATTAAAGAGGTCTTCAAATGAATTAGAGACCTCTTCATTCAATTATAGAGCTGTCTTATTCATTTGAAGGGGTCTCTAAATATTGTTTCTATACATCCAAGCCCAGCTTCCATGTAATGAAATGATAACTGCTCTCTTGATTAATTTATGTCGCGCTTGAGTGTACATGCATCCGTCGTAGGTTTACGCTATCGCTACAAACCAAAATGGTTAAACAACATGAAACAAATCGGGAGACCAATACTGCAAATACATGTTGTCTTGCGCCTGAAACTGAAGGAAATCAACTACATAAATAGATTTAGTTGTATGTGAAGTAGGACATCATACAAGACCAACTACATAAATAGATTTAGTTGTATGCGAAGTAGGACATCATACAAGACCAACTACATAAATAGATTTAGTTGTATGTGAAGTAGGACATCATACAAGACCAAAATAACACTCTCGGTCTGCTTACTGTACTACTCTAGACCACTCATAATTCTGTTTCTCACATATTGTACAGAAGTACGAGAATATCATTGGACCACTGAATATTTGTTTGAATTTTAAAATTTCATAGCTGTACTATGGTTAAAGTTTAGAGCTGGACCATAATGAAATGGCAGAGCAGGACCACCGAAAAATAGCTTCATTTTTAAATTTCTGGACCATAAACTAGTTTATGAATTTAAAATTTCTTGAACAGTTTTAAAGTGTTTGCAAAATCGATGGGTTGTGCTCCTTTTCTCAACAACCCAAATTCCTCAGATGCCCACGGGGTATAATCAACCCTTTCTCAGTGCCAAAAGAAAGGCCCATTCCAAATAGTAAACAATAGCCTTTAAATTGTTCAATTTATATAGCATATTTTTCAACCAGATTTATCATCCTCGAAATGAACAAATGTTCATTAAAAACTGTTGATCTATTTATCTTTTTTTTTACTGCTGCGCCCTCTATCTAGAATTATGTGCAGTTATGCATCTGTGCATATTAGTTGGGGAAGAAAGATTCAAGGTAAAATGGTAAAAGCGAATGTATGATAGTGCTAAATGTTAAAATTTGGGGGTAGGAAAAAGAAAGACAAAGAGGAAAGAAAACAATGTTTTTTGTTTAAGGGTTTAGTATGACAAAAATCCGAAACAATGTTCAATTGAAGGATACTAGTTCAGGCAAGATCGCGATATTTTGTGGAAGTTTGTACCAGCGTACTAATGCCCAAATGAGAAAAGATATACTTACAATAACTTGCCGTTGTATTAGCGTACTAATGCCCAAATGAGAAAAGATATACTTACAATAACTTGCCGTTGTACCAGCGTACTAATGCCCAAATGAGAAAAGATATACTTACAATAACTTGCCGTTGCCTGAATCTCAATGAATGAAAGGGGGTGCACATGTCGTCATTCTCTTCGGTTGTTTTATTTAAGGCGGTAGAGGATCTGAACAATTTTATCGAAAACAATCAATCGAGCATCATAGCACCCGTCTTGAATGGACTGCCAACCTAATTAGCTTTGCATATTTGCCGAGACCAACATATAGGTATGTTAACTCTCAAATATGCGTTACGTTCAATCAGGGATTTATTTCAACATTAGTATTTATTGTATTTATGGATTATTTAATTCGCATGTACTTATTCATTATTGAAATTTAATTTTTCATCTTTTCATTGCTGTATAAATTTACATTTGCAATATCTGATTTACGGCTTTGTTACTGTTTGTGATACTCATTCGCGTCTACCACTTATCCCGGCAAGCCCTGAACCAGACTATCAGCAATACCCGCAAAAAGCAAATCATTCCTGGCTTTTTTCAATCATCAGTCTATATACTGTCAGACCACTGATAATACTGAAAAACAATGACCAAAATAATCTCTATTTATATTTCGTTCCGCATAGCACGGCGAATGATATCCGTGGCTGTTTCTCAATTAATTTTCACATCAGTGTCTCGAAATGTTGCAAAAATTACCGAATTCGCTTCGTTGACGAATGATTCAAACATAATTCGTATCGACATACATCGCAACACCATTCATTCGATGCATGCTGAAAAATAGACGTCTGCGTACGTGTAATCCGTCATGTTTGTCCTGGAGTTGTGGAAGAGTCCATTTTTGATACAGCACTGAGCCTTATGGGAACCGTCGCGTGCCACAGGTAAACAAACATCATCTGCATCGTCTGTAGTTCTCATTAATTTGCATTATACTTTCACTTAAATGTCAATGTCAGCAACAAACAAAAAAAAAAAAAACACCCAAAGAAAAAAACTGCCTTAAAATGAATGTAATCAACCTTTGAATATAAAGAAATGCACAGTAAGCAGCTTTGGATAATAATAATAAAAATGAAAAATCTCCTGCTTATCTATTTCACTTGTTCCAAATGTTATCTTAAACACTATTTTAAATGATTAACTGAATAGCTTGACTTCAGTGAATTATTTGTGATTTTTTAAAAGGTAAATTATTTATTTATTTATTTAAATCCATATATGTATTTTCAATGTACATATTTAAGTGCCCCTTTATTTTTATTACACAAGTCCATTGTTATCAATGTTTGCCTTTATTTACATAGTTATAATCCAATAATAAATTCAATTTCTTTTTTTAAGCGAGGTAAAGCATAATTTTTCAAACACATGAAAGATAAAAATTGTGCTTCCTATTTTAATTATGAATAACTCTGTTGGTTATATGGAGAATTATGTGCCTCTCCCCCCACCCCGGATCTTTGATAACAATTCTGTCCATTTATACATTGTTTTCATTTTAAAGGTAACATACTTTGCAAGTCTGGCTTTTCATTTAGACTCCTTGTAATTTCATCATGAAGAAATTTAACCTACTCTAACTTGCATCACAGTATTCACCAATGGCATTCATCCCAAGTTGAAATGTTACTTTCAATACACCACCACATCTAGACTGACTATATATGCTATAAAGAATTATTGATTGTCGAATTACTACCTCAAGCGAGAGCTCTACTGTTGAATTAGACAGGTCTCTAATTCTATTATATCCTCGAACCACCATATTTCGTGCCCTTAACGTTAATTTTAACGCGTTCGTTATAATATTGTGAGAATCCATTCAAATAACCATAGAATTGTTGAACTATATCTAATTCATTTAATCACATCGTTCAAAAATTTGTGGTATTCATGTACATTAGTTCAGAATTACCGTTTTTCTGAGTGTGTGTAAGTTTACTTATTTCCAGAAGGGCGTCTATGGTTCGTGACAGTGACTAAAAAGTCACGTGGCAAATGACCAAAATTGTGCCAGTTAGGCCAAGGTATGGATATTATTAGTTTATAGCGTCTCCGTGTTTTCGGAAAAGAAAAAAAAAATATTTAAAAATGATTTTTTTTTCCCGTTCATTCTATATGCAGTTTGTGCACTTACATTACTGCTTGCTTGTTCTTTACCATATAAATACACGAATTGAGAGAGAGAGAGAGAGAGAGAGAGAGAGAGAGAGAGAGAGAGAGAGAGAGAGAGAGAAATTTAAAAATAGATACTGGTGAATGGATAGACATTTTGTTATAATAGATTATATGTATTTTGATGTAGAATATGTTTATTATGAAATAATACTGAAACGAAAAAGTCCATAGTGAGTATACATTTCCAGTGTAAATTTTTCATACGTTTTATGAGAATCCCACATGATTAAAACCAGATATTTACATTGGCTTTGCCGTTGTATAAATTCCCAAAGTGGGTTTTCCTGTTCAAAATATGTAAACAAAGCCAGCATGTGATCAGCGGACCTATCTTTAGCATATAATACAAAATTCTAGGCCAGAATGTCGGACACAAATAAGGCATTAGTGAAAAATATTTATTTTCTGATTTTTTTTTAATTACATGAAATTACCTGTTTAAATCTCATTTTGTCTGATTTGACTTATTAAATACTTGCTGTCACTCTTAAAGAACGCTGATGACACCGTTGATGACGTCATTATCTCGAAACAAACGCGTTCTGTCGCGAGAAACATGGCGCACGATTGAAGGATAGCCGTCGGCAAATCTTAAAACATATTGCGGGCTATAATTGAATTAAGGAGTGGTCTCTAATTCACTTGTAGAGCTCTATAGTTTATTTGGAAAGCGCTCTAAACAATTAGAGAGCTCTATATTGAATTGAATATATGTAAAAACGGTCGCCCATACATAATCTTAATTTGGCCCTGGTTATAGGACTTAAGTTAAGAACCTACCTTCAGATCGCAACCATCTCTCTTTGATTTATAGATGAGTGAGAAATTCTTCGCATCCGGTCCAATGCAAGATTCAGTGTACCTCCAAAGTTCCTGTGATAGTTCGTCTGCCATTTTGTCAACCTTGATCCTTGTAAAACAAACAAATTGCAATATTTTGCCACGTTGTTCCAGCAGTTTGAAGAGTTAAGGCGCTTGAAGACCTTTCCTAACGAGATCATCAATGTTTCGCGAAAACGAGGCTAAGGGAGGCAGATGGAGGGAAAAACTTAGCGAAGTGTAAGTACATCAAGTAACGATCTGAGCTGTTTGTCGGATATTTCTTTTGCATTTGTCGAGAATTTCATCACGGGTGTATCCACCAGTTCAGGGAAGGATTCAAGTACTACAGTGAGAGATATATCAATGCGCTAAACGTAAATTTATTTAAGCCCAATCTGAACTCCATTTTCTCGACGGCGCACAAAATACATGGCTATTGGTAATGCACAATTCTGTATTGGTTGGTGGGGGATGGTACTGGAAATGGCTATAACTTCTGGTAATAGTGATGACCCATTTCTTTCATTTAAGTATCCTGTAACATTTAGCAATGAGTGTGTGAAAGAATAACTTACAATAAAAACAACCCCATACCTCTTTGTCCAGACTTTGTTGCAGTGAACAGCAATATGGAGTCTTTGTGCAGTGAACAGCAATATGGAGTCTTTGTGCAGTGAACAGCAATATGGAGTCTTTGTGCAGTGAACAGCAATATGGAGTCTGTATGTAGTGAAAAAGAAATATCACTAACACTTGTGAATAATCCATTTAGTGTCAAGAAGTGGATTTTGTATAAAATTTGTTGAAATTGAACATGAGCAATTTTCTAAACATACTGTTTGCAAATAAAATGGAGTTTTGTCAGTCCTGAACAATGTTGACAATGTTCCCCCCCCCCAAAAAAAAGGGGCAGGACGCCTGCACTAGCCATAAGCAGCATTGTGTGATGAAGACAGTGACACAGTTGTACATGTATTTTAGTAATAATATTAATGACACAATTTTCAGTCCCAAACATTATGATGATCCCCAAAATTAATAGTCTGAATACTTTCATATTCTTCATTCACATGTCTTTCTATATTTACACGTGGCTTATTCGACATGCCATACAATCCACTGTATACAAGCACATGGATATATATACATGTCATATTCACTGTCACTAAGCATGTTGCGCTATACTTTGTTTAAAATTCAGTTATTGACAATCATAACATCCAATAGAATTGAACAAAGTACCTTCTTGTAAAGCATGCAACTGCTCATATCTCTTACCTGATCAGTTTGTAATTTTGTTAAAATTTGCCTTTTTCTTAATTTGAATCCCACACTGGCATTAATTGAAGTGCCTTCTCACACACTAGCAGAAACACACACAACAACTATAACAGTTCTCATACAAGCAAATTCAATATATATCCAATTTATGCATACATATAAGATATAATTAGGATAATTAGCTAATGTCAAGTACTTTTCATTATCTTTAGAAGGGTATTAAGAACAAAAGACCGATAATACAACTTCAGCAGAGTAATATTTACAGAACCACATGCAGGGAAAGAAGAGTGGAAAAGAAGTAAAATGTAAACACACAAATAAATAATTTCATAGTATGTATTTCAGGAATGTTTAGGAAGTTTATTTGCTATTAACATAACCAACCACACTTGTACTTCCAGTATGGAAATTCTGATAGCCATGGGCTTACAGGTATGCATAAAATATGTCTGTCAGTCATGGGAACAGGTTGACTGAAAGAAGACCAATATGGCAGCCCCCATTATATGGTATCGTGATGTTTGCTACATGCATTGTATGCAAGGCTTCAGTGCATATGAAAAATGTAACGCTCATTGCATCGTGCTTAGTCTTCATGCAATATGATAATTACAATGCAATAGCTCAATACTATCTCAATGCTTTGATCTATTGTGTGTAAAATGCAATATAAAATTGCCTATTTTAGCTCTTATAAATATCTTTTCCGCAAAACAGATTGTACCTGCACATTTAAATTAGTTTTTTAAGTTAATAATTTCTAACTTTTCACTTATTGCATACTATAATTGATATATGGCTATACCACACCCACCCACCCTGTTAAGCCTATTAGCATTACCAATAGCCCTTAATGTTCGAGAAAAGAAAATATGCTAAGCATGCGTTCTATCTCTGATTAGGTTTGTTTTAAATGTACAGCTGTGATCAGTCATTACTGTGGTGAAAACATGGTCAGAATTGAAAATTTACAAAATGGACAGTGACACAAACTGTCCTTGTAATCAACCACACCTTCCTCTCAAAATCACACTTTTTGTGTGCTTTAAAAAGTTTTGGGTACATGTTGGCATGTTTTGCATTTTAATGTTATCAGAAGTCCACAGCCCGGTAGTTTGTTATGGTACTTGCCTTGCTATGTTTTTTAGTGGGGGTGGGGAGGGGCTGGGATTTTCCCTGTAAATGAAATATTTTTTCTTTGCTGAACTCGAGACGCTTTCATTTGTCAACTGAAAATATGGATAGACTATTTTATTCCTATGAACACATTTTGTTGCAGTAACACACTCAGTTTAATATTTTCACAAAAAAACAGTAGGATTACTTGTGTAAAGCTGTTTGAAAGCCATCATTAAAAAATCCAAGCCCCCCTCCCCTACGCACACAAATTGGTCCCTTATCTATGTGAACTTCAGTGATTATAATAGTATTTTTGTGGTGTTGTTTGATGGATAAATTTAACGCCCACTACATAAATGCAGAAATTAGATAAAGTAAACATAATAGTGAAGAAACGCGTCGAAACAATATAAAATGTTGTCATTTTACGTATGGAATATGCTAGTAATCTGTTTTATCAAAATAATTTTCTCTTTCATTTTCAGTTTATGAAGATAGAAATTAATGCTTTGTCAAGGGATGGTGTTCTAGATCATAACAGAACGAGGTAAACATGCCATATTCATTTACATTTTTTTCTGCATTTAATCAGCTTTATTTCTGTAACAGGCATCAAGCATCAAATATTAGTTCAGTCTTGTGATCCTGACTGCACAAAAAGCTCTTGACATAGAGAAATAAAATTTATTTATAACAAAGTTTATGCTTGTATGCATGTTTCAGTGGGCATTTTCATATATTTCATAAATTTGTCAACTTTTATGATTTTTAGCATTTTCATTCTCCCATTTAACTGAGAAAAATTAGCAGTGTGGGCATACATTTTTTATGCGTACAAATTTAGTGTGTTTATATTTTTTTATATTGTAAGTTGTCATTTATGCGGAAAGGGTATCCTCGACAAAATGCTCATACCCAATTGGACAGAGTGGTGCTTGCAGACATGTAACAGCTTTTCTGTTCCAGCTGGCTTACTACAAAAGCAGGAAAATGAGGTTAATTCCATTGCTAAAATATCATTACCACAGACTTGGCATCAACCTAGAGGAGAGAAGTTGAGAGGATCCAAAGTGGAAGATATGGTTGTGCAGGGCTATCACCATAGCAATCCCCACTGGGTTATAAAGAATATGAAGTCCACAATGTGCAATCCTATTCCAGAAGATGCCTACTTTAATGTGAGTGAAGTTGTGGAAAAACTTAAGGATTTTAAAACATTATTTCCCGCTGTGGTCAGTGGTTCTGACTCTCAAAAAGTAGTAACACATTAATTTGTGAAGGGCAGCATTTGAGCTAGTAGCAAAGAATGTCCAGTGACTATGTCTTAAATATAATGGACATCGACTCTTTTCCAGAATTACCCAGTAGTAATGTAATGACCAGTAATGTTGCGACAGTTTTAAGCTTTGACTTTGAGTCAGACTGAGAGCTGGGAAATTGAGAACACCAGACTGCAGTCCAGAGACTCCAGATGGCACAGTATCAGAAAGGACAGGATAACGGCATCAAATGCAGCAGAGATTGCAAAAAGTAGAAAAGGTAAAGCTCAATGTTTCATTGGTTTATTGATATAATTAACATCATATCATATTTAAAAGCATCATAGTACATGTATTTAGCAAATTGGTGACCAATTAGGCTCATTTTCATGTACAATAGTGTAGGAAACCTAAAGATTCAACACATATTTTGCTAACATAGCAACAAGTTTGAAATCTAGATTATTGTTCATTACAATGGACCTACTTTTCACAGAATAAATAATAAATTCAATGTTTTGCACATGCAATCACATAATGTGGAGCTTCCTACAACTTCAATCTTAAGCTGATGCCCAATGTAGGTTCACATGAATGTACTTGTAGGCATGTGTAATTGAGGGATATTATAATGAATGTGTCTTGACTTGTGCCACACTTGCTGCAGGCAAGATAAAGTTGCCTATGTTCAAAACATTTCTCTCTCTGATACAAATGTTTAATCTTCAGATGGTGAGAACTTAGCCAAACATTTAAGAAGCACCAGACATGTGACCATTGCTGCTGTGAAGCATTTGGTTGGAATCAGATAGGTTAGCAGCAAAGGAATATAGCATGGTAAACTGCAACTTTAATCACAATTGAAACACGGGTACTGCTTAACAGACTTTCACCAAATTGCACACAAATATTAAAATTAAATTTAACATGCACAAACATTTGTAATATTTAAAAATTTAAATGACTTCTTTAAATTCAGATCTTGCATAAATGCTATCTACATTACAATTTAGCCATACCATAGTTCTTCAAATAAATTTTCCATGGCACTGTATTCTCCTAAAATAGGATTGTTTTGGGGAATATAAAATGAGATTGCTGTATAGAAGAAAAAAACAACTTCTTTTTTCTTTTTCATAAAACAAATTTAAACAACAAAACATGTAGAATCTGCACAAGAAATAAAGGAAAATAATATGTATTTGATAAAAGGACACCCCAGTCTGTACAAATAACATTTCATTTGAAGAAGGAACCAAAACAACTTGTAAATTAGTATGATGTGTGGATTTGATTTGTTTCTAAATGTTTTTTCTTCTTTTTTTTCTTCCAGAGAATGGATGACAGTGTCAATCTATACCCAAGTGGTATAAATGTGAGTCCATTTTGTCATTAGCTGGCTGCAACTCCTGATCGAAAAGTCTACGACCCCAACAGGAAGCCACCTTATGGTTTGTTGGAGATCAAATGTCCAGTTGCAGACACTTTACTAACCCTAAAGTACCTTGTGGTCTCTGATGATGCCTTAAAATTAAAGACAAACCACAACTACTACTACCAGTTTCAAATGCAGTTGGCAGTTACAGACTGGAATGGTGTTATTTTTGTGTGTGGTTAGAAAATTACTTTCATGATGAGGCAATGCTGTTTGACATGGAATTTTGGCTAGTTGTCAGGGACAAACTTTACCTCTTCTATTATAGAGTCTAGCTTAATTAATAGCTTTCCTGTCTATATAGATGCAAATGAATATGTTTTGTAAGATATATTTAAGTGAATTTTCTATGCATTTCATTATTAAATCATTCCAGAACCTCAATCTATATATTTAGCTGTAAGCAAAATGGCTGCAAGTCATTTACCTGTGTGGACCTTTTCATGCTGCTTTTAAAATTTACTTGCATAAAATGGCAATTTTAAATTCAGCTTTGTGGGTTTTACTGTCACACATAATCTGTAGTTGTTCATGGTAAGTATAGAAGCAATACGCGAATGAATTTTAAAATGTTGTATCATTTTCATAGGAACTCATTGAGTAATCAGAGTACCCTGGTATATTTTTTTTTTAAACTGCCTTCCCAGGGTGCCATTTATGTTTAAATGGAACAGCCATATATATACATACATACATACATGCACACACATACACAAACACATCTAAACAAAGGTATCTGCATGAAAATCGAGATGTCAATGAAATATGACATGATTTACTTACGGTCTAAGGCTAAACTTGTACATTATTGAAATGTTAATAAAGTTAAACATATGTGATACTTTCATAATTTCTCAGAATCCTTTGTTTCAATAAGTTCTACATGACACTTCCATCATTCCATGGCACGCAATGTTACATTTTTGTTTAATTAGTGGTTGTTTGAACAAAGTCAGTAAATTTGCAACTATCCAAAACTGATTTATTGACCCAGAAATTGTCATAGGTACCATAGATTGTAATAATTGGTATTCTTTCACCCTCTTAATGTGTCTTTCCAAATGTATCCTATAGCTTGCATTTTTTTTATTGTCCTCCACCTGGGAAGATCTGAACTGCCCATCACTACACAGAAATTGTGATCTTGGCAATGGAAACACCAATACCTTCTAGAACTATGTGTAAAACAAAGCCTTCATCCGCCATAATTTGGTCCCCAGGTTCTAACAAATCTGGAAGCCCAGGCAGTTTTGTGATCTCCACATCAATCATGCATCTCGAGTACAAGGCAGACGCAAATGTGACAGCACCATAAGGAGCTATCCCTACCAAACCTTCCACGTGTTGTGACTTTTGTAGTTTGAAAAAGTCTTTGATCCAAGCACAAAAAATGAGGGTCTTTCTGTAAATATTTCAGACCATCAATGATAATTCTGGCTTCTGGGTAGGACAGTTGAAACTCGCAAGGCACATTTGCTTGAATCTGCTCACGACTTTGCCAAATATTTACAGCTCACAGTAATTAATGCAAATAATTTTCCCAAATAATTATTTTTCAGTTTTCATAAGACCTCTGAATGTTAAATAAAACAGACATATCTCCAATCAGAAATCCGCATCTCAATGTACACAAAACATGAAAAGTCCATAAACTGGATCGATTGCTTTTTGGTTCAATCCAAATGTCTCCATATTTACTTTTCTATTCAAATTTTGCAGTTGCCTTTCCTTCTCTTCCAATTCTGTTTCTATTTTCTTAGTCTCTCTTTCAGGTCTGTAATTTTACTTTTGCATGGTATATCTGCAAGTCTGAGGATCTGAAGAAGATAAAATAATCTTGCAGCTTTTCATCAACAGTTGTAAATATAATGGAAAAAAAATATACCTATCAAAATTACCAGCTCCACCATAATTCATAATTAGATGTTACGACTCTATGGTCTAAGAAAAATGTAACAGAAAGAAAGTGAAACCAACAAATCAAGTAAAAAATCAACAAGCAATTTATTACTAGATAATTAAAATGAAAAATCAAAAAGTCACTTACAGTAATGTGTTTTGAAATCCTAATAATCCAATAAGAATGATTGTTCTAATCACAAGTCCTAAATATAGAATGTTCCGAATTCACGGTTGTGTCCTTGAATGTTATGATGTGCTAATGGTCTCCAAAGTCCTGATGTACTAGTAGTCTTTGATGTGCTGATGTCAAAATGAAGTATTCCAAAATATCTGAATATAAGTTCACATAAATTCCAAAATCATCAATTAAAATCCAAAATCCAAAAGTTTATGAGCACTGTTATAATCCAATGAATATTTAAAATAATTCCTCTCTTAGAATTTGGAATGAATTTTCACAACTGTAATAGCTCTTTACAAGACTGATAGTAATGTCAAAACTGAATAAATGTCCACCAAACATGGTATATATAAAGATTGGTCACATGACAGAATGTTCTAGAATATGAGTCATCTTAATGGAATTCTAACTGTAAACAAAATTCAACCTTGACCTTCAAATTGAGAAAACATATTGATCAAAACAACCTAATTCAAGGACACTAGTTAAACATGTTTTTCCTGATAACATTAAGATTTAAGCAAATATTAAAGTGAAGACACATTTACATTTTCCTAAAATATTTATAATATTATATAAACATCATACATAACACCTCCCCTCATAAAGAAAAAGAAAGATTTATATAATAAAGCTTTCTTTTGAATATACATGTAATACTAAAATAAACAAAATTACATAAGAACATGTTTTATGATACTGGACTTAATTACATCAAGCAATATTAGATTTCTAGGCACGTGAGAGTGCATCTGCAATCACATTGTCTTTTCCCCTGATGTGTTTGATGTCAATGTTATATTCTTGCAATATCAAACTCCATCTCAACAATCTCCGACTTTTATCTTTCATTTTGTTGATGAAAGTAGGGGGATTGGGATCACTGTACACAATAATTGGAGAAAGAGCTGAGGTAACATACACTTAAAAATGCTGTAAAGCCAATATCAAAGCCAAACATTCCTTCTCAATTGTGGAATAATTTTTCTGATGCTTGTTTAGTTTTTTAGAAAAATAACACACAGGGTGATCCACACCACTTTTGTCTTCCTGAATCAATATTCCACCAACCCCTACATCACTTGCATCAACAGATAATTTAAATGATTGGCTAAAATTTGGTGCAGAAAGAACTGGTGCATTCTTAAGCATGGCCTTTAACTTGTCAAAAGATTCCTGACACTTGTCAGACCAATGAAATTTGGTTTTCTTACTCAATAAACTTGTCAAAGGTTCAGCAATTTTGGAAAAATTGGAACAAAATTTCCGATAATATCCAGCCATACCTAGAAATCGCATCAGTTGCTTTTTACAAATTGGAACTTGAAATTCAGAGATAGCTTTGACCTTAGCTTCCATAGGTTTAACTTGACCTTGTCCCACAATATGTCCTAAAAATGTGACACAAGCATGGCAAAACTCACTTTTGCTCAAATTAATTGTCAGATTCGCATCACTGAGTCGATCAAAGAATTTTCGAATGGTTTCCAAATGATCTTCCCAGGTGTTGTTGTAGATAATGACGTCATCGATATAAGCGTCACAATTATCAAGACCAAATGTTATCATGTTCATCAGACGTTCAAACGTTGCAGGCGAATTTTTCATTCCAAACGGCATGACTTTATATTGATAAAGTCCATCTGGAGTTGCAAATGCTGAAATTTCTTTTGCCCTTTCCGTCAGTGGAATTTGCCAGAATCCTTTTAAAAGGTCAAACTTGGTGACATATTCCGCATTTCCAATTTTATCAATGCAATCATCCATTCTTGGGATTGGAAATGAATCAGTTTTGGTGACACTGTTGACTTTTCTATAGTCAGTACACATACGGAATGTATTATCTGGCTTGGGAACAAGAATACATGGTGAACTCCAGTTACTTTTACTTGGTTCTATGAAATCATTCTCCAGTAAATACTGAATTTCTTTCTTCAGATAGTTCTGTTTGAGAGCATTCATCCTATAAGGATGCTGTTTCACAGGCGCAGAATCTACAATGTCAACGTCATGATAAATTGTACTTGTTCGTGTTGGAACATCAGGAAACAAGTGCTCATAGTCATGTAATAGCTGTTTTAGTTCATTTCTTTCCTGTTGTTGTAGATGTGAAAGTTTCTGGTCTAGGTTGTTCAATATTTCTGAATTCCGAAGATTGGTTATACCAGAGTCACTATAGTCTGATTGTATTCCATCGTTGATATCTTCACTGTGTGGGACAGGTACAACTAAATTAACAGAATAATTAGCTGAGCTATCTCTGTCAAAATATTCCTTTAACATATTTATATGACAAAGTTGTTTCTGTTTCCGTCTCCCAGGAGTGTTAATGATATAATTTAAGTCATTTACTTTCTTTGCAACGGTATAAGGACCATAAAATTTAGCCTGAAGAGGATTTGAGGTATGGGAAAGAGAGCCAGAACTTTGTCACCAGGTTTAAAACTCCTTTCCTGTGTATTTCTGTCATACCTTAATATCATTTTTGAGTGGGTAGTGTGAAGATTAGTTCTTGCTACTTCACAGGCCTTTGACAACTTGTATTTGAAATCAGAAACATAATCAAGAAGATTAATCTTTGAATCTTGATTTGAAAGAAGTTTCTCTTTCAATAATTTCAGTGGTCCACGGACAGTATGACCAAAAACTAGTTCAAAGGGACTAAAACCCAACGACTCTTGAACTGATTCCCTAACAGCAAACAACAACAAATGAACACCCTCATCCCAATCCTTTTCTGTATCAAAGCAATATGATCGAATCATATTCTTCAAAGTGTGAAGAAATCTTTCCAAAGCACCTTGACTTTCAGGGTGATAGGCAGAAGATTTAAACTGTTGGATGCCTAATTCATGCATAACTTGTTGGAAAATTCCAGACATAAAATTTGACCCTTGATCTGACTGGACAGATTTGGGAAGGCCAACAAGTGTAAAAAACTTCACCAAAGCTTTCACAATAGTTTTAGTTTTTATATTTCTCAGAGGAATTGCCTCTGGAAATCTTGTAGATGCACACATGATGGTCAACAAGTATTGGTTGCTTGACTTGGTTTTAGGTAAAGGACCAACACAGTCTACTATTATTCTACTAAATGGTTCATCAAATGCAGGAATAGGTTGCAGATGAGCCTTAGGTATCTTCTGATTAGGTTTTCCTACCATTTGACAAGTGTGACAAGATCTGCAGTATTTAGAAACATCACTTTTGAGTTTCGGCCAATAAAAATGATTCAAGATCTTGTGATAAGTCTTACGGACTCCTAAATGACCAGCCAAAGGAGTTTCATGGGGTAAATTAAGAATTTCCTATCGATATGACTTAGGAACAACAATTTGATAGCTCACTGACCACTCGTCACCAGCAGGTACATCAGGTGGTCTCCATTTCCTCATAAGGACCCCATTTTTCACAAAGTAACACACTGGAAATTGTGTGGCTTCAGTTTCACTAATAGCCCTCTGAAACAAACAAGATATCTCGGGATCTTGCTCCTGTTCAACGACAAGGGATTGTCGTTTGTCATCCTGATTAGATCAAAGAGAATGAGTTGCCAAAAGAGGATCACTGTGATCAATACCATTTGATTGATCAATACCTGAGGAAAAAGTGACCTCATCAAAAGACTGACCAAATACATGTGTCAGCTAAAGGAATAATATCCTGATCAACATCACTCTCAAGAGCTCTTTTTGCCATAGCTCTAGTAACTGCACAAGCAGGGTACAAATCAGGGATTTCAGTTTCGACAGGATCAACTTTCTGATCCAAACAAGGCTTGTCAGTTACAAGTGGATTAACCACAACCTTATCTCCAGCTAGGTCATTGCCTAGTAATAAATGAACACCCTCTATGGGTAAAGAAGTCACTGCCCCAACAGTCACAGGTCCAGAAACTAAGTCTGATGCCAAATTTACACAATGAAGAGGAACATTTACAAAGCCGCACTCTACTCCCTGAACAAGAACACTTTCACTTGAAGAAGACTCCTCAGACAAAGGCAAAGTACCTGATAATAAAAGACTCTGAGAAGCTCCAGTGTCCCTTAATATTTTAATTGGGATAGGTTTGGCAGAATCACCAATAAGTGATATAGAACCTTCTGACATGAATGGTTCATAAGCCTCCAAAATAGAATCAGACTGGGGTTTGTTTGACCCAACAAATGTATTGCTTTCAATACAAGACCGTGACCTTGACCTCGTAGAAATAAGAGCATTTGGAAAAGCTCTGTCTTTTCTCTGTTGCTAATATTTCAGCTTGAAGCAATCAGAAATAACGTGCCCTTTCGTTTTACAATAAGTGCACGTAGGAAGAGATAAGGATTTCTGATCAGCCTTATCAGATGTTTGATTCCTAACAGTTGTGCTGTTGTGAAATTTGGAAGTACTCGAATGAGATTGAAACGGTTTTTTACCAGAAAACTGCTGAGAGGACGACTTACTGCCAAATTAAATTTTGTGAGTCAAGGAATAATCATCAGCCATACGAGCAGCATTTTCCAAAGTTTCCACATTCTGCTCGTCAAGATAGGTTTTAACATCACTATGGATGCACCTCTTGAACTCTTCAATTAATACGAGCTGTCGGAGGTTATCATAAGCTTGATCAACTTTCTTGGCTGAGCACCTCCTATCAAATAGTTGTTCTTTATCCCTTGCAAATTCGACATGAGTTTGTCCAGTTTCTTTTCTACAATTCCTAAACCTTTGTCGATATGCCTCTGGTACCAACTCATGAGCTTTGAAGATGTACTCCTTAACCACATCATAATCAGTGCTTTGTTGTACTGACAGTGAAGTGTAGACTTCACGAGCTTTGCCAATAAGTACACTTTGTAATAACAAAGTCCAATGCTCTCTGGGCCATTTCAAGTTTTCAGCTATTTTCTCGAAATGAAGAAAGTATTTATCTACTTCTTTTTCCTGAAAAGGGGGTACTAACCTAATATATCTAGTAACATCAAAACCTGAACTTGTTTTTGAAGGAGTGGAGTGTGCTCTGTTTGCCAGTTCTAATTCTCTTAATTTAAATTGCATTTCCCTTTCTTCTCTTTGCATCTGCATCTGCATTTGTATTTGTCTATCTTCTTTCTCTCTCTCTCTCCATCTGAATTTGCCTCTCTTCTTTCTCTCTCTCCATCTGCCTCTCTTCTTTCTCTCTCTCCATCTGTATCCGCCTATCATCTTTCTCTCTCTCCTTCTGCCTCTCTTCTTTCTCTCTCTCCATCTGTATCTGCCTCTCTTCTTTCTCTCTCTCCATCTGTATCTACCTCTCTTCTTTCTCTCTCTCTCTCTGAATCTGAAGCTTTGCCAATTCTAAATCCATCTGGTTCTTTAACTCTAATTCCCTTAATTTCCTGTCAGAACCAGATACAGGCTTTCTCTTCAAACTTAAAGCACTATTTTCAAAAATTCCCTTTCCTACTAAATATTGAATTAAAATAATCTTTATCTCCTGTTTTGTCAATGATACTTTTGCCTCAGATAGACTGTATTTTCTGGCAAGCTCGAGCAACTCATCCTTTCTCATACACTCTAACCCCTCCTGGGTAGGTTTTGAAATGAAATTCTGAACATTAGATGCCATTGTAAATGCTTGTTGGTTTCACACACAAAAAAAATTCTCTGTTAAAAATCTTTGCCAAAGACAAACAGCAAAAAAATTTCAAGACAAAATCAATATGAATTTCAAAGATAAATTTAATATCTCTAATATGCTTTAATGAAATTCAGATCCCAGAAGACGAGCCCCCAATTTCTGTTACGACTCTATGGTCTAAGAAAAATGTAACAGAAAGAAAGTGAAACCAAACAAATCAAGTAAAAATCAACAAGCAATTTATTACTAGATAATTAAAATGAAAAATCAAAAAGTCACTTACAGTAATGTGTTTTGAAATCCTAATAATCCAATAAGAATGATAGTTCTAATCACAAGTCCTAAATATAGAATGTTCCGAATTCACGGCTGTGTCCTTGAATGTTATGATGTGCTAATGGTCTCCAAAGTCCTGATGTACTAGTAGTCTTTGATGTGCTGATGTCAAAATGAAGTATTCCAAAATATCTGAATATAAGTTCACATAAATTCCAAAATCATCAATTAAAATCCAAAATCCAAAAGTTTATGAGCACTGTTATAATCCAATGAATATTTAAAATAATTCCTCTCTTAGAATTTGGAATGAATTTTCACAACTGTAATAGCTCTTTACAAGACTGATGGTAATGTCAAAACTGAATAAATGTCCACCAAACATGGTATATATAAAGATTGGTCACATGACAGAATGTTCTAGAATATGAGTCATCTTAATGGAATTCTAACTGTAAACAAAATTCAACCTTGACCTTCAAATTGAGAAAACATATTGATCAAAACAACCTAATTCAAGGACACTAGTTAAACATGTTTTTCCTGATAACATTAAGATTTAAGCAAATATTAAAGTGAAGAAACAATTTCCTAAAATATTTATAATATTATATAAACATCATACATAACATAGACAAGAATTTTACTCTTAACAGATAACAGAGGCTGCTTTCCACTGATTCTATGCAGCTCTCTCTCTCTCTCGCACACACACACACAAACTCTGAAATAAAGGTGGAAAACAAAAGTTAGGCAGCTATGGTTTGGTTACATATCAGCATACATACATTTTATGACAGTTGGTACTATCTAGGTGGATAAAAGCAAGCAAAAAAACAAAACAAAAGTAAGGTCTTTTCTGAATAAAAAAAACAACAAATTATACAGCGATATGTGTCTCATGCAACTACTCCACAAAGAGTTTGGGACTTGTTTGCATACATAAAAACTTGACTATAAACCATTCCCTGTTGACTGCCACCTGAATAAACAATATATATGTCTTGCCCTTGTTAAAACAGGAGGGACAACTGGTTGAGCTTTCCTTCACAAAAAGAACTACAACAAATGTACGCTGAAAACGGTTGATACTTACTTGTCTGAAGTCATTGGTGATGGGTTTTAAGGCATTGGCAGATGAGACTCATTGTGAATGTCAACACTTGGAAAATGAAATTCTTCCAAAATGTTGTTATCCACCTTTTCTGGAAGTTGTTGTCTCTCTAGAGGTGGTTTTCTTGCTTTCCCTGTTGTCCATGGAAAGATTGATGGAATAATGTCAGGCTTTAAGAAACGTATGTTAAGCATCGATCTATAGTCCTGTTGCATAAAGTGTCTAGAACAGACAACTGTATTTGTGAAAATCTGACAAGAAAAATTAAACCATGAGTTAATTACAAAAATTAGTTCTCAAAAAAACAATTATTTAAGAACAGGCCATTGAAATTCTATCACTGTACTATAAGAAAATTTCGTAAAATTCGAGAAAAAAAGGGAAGAAAAAAATTACTATATAGATAATATTGTAGGGGATTGGCTTGCTGACGGGGTTGTTGCTGATGTTTAAAACTGGTCCAAGTATATATAATTGGTCCAAATTGTGTTTCTTCTTTTATTTTCTTCTACGTTCTTACGTTCTTGTTGTTGGCATTTTTCCGACTTAGGAGTTCTCCTAATTAGGTCACTCCAACCAGACACATAATTAAGAAGGGAAACAACTCAGTCGGTTGAATCAAAACCATGAAATTGAGTTATCTCCCTTTAACTATAACCCTTGCTTAATGAGACACGTGTTGTTGTTCGTCCTTTCGAGTTCGAAGATGACCATGACATCACTAACTTGTTTGGTTTCTACGAGTACGTGAGTGGCTGATCAGGCCAATTTGTGCTCTGAACTTTCTGTGGCACACTTGACAGGAGATGCCGCTTGGGTTTGCTTGAGCAGTAGAGGACGTGCTAGGATAAGATAAGATTTATTTAAAGTCGGCATGATTTAAAACAACAGTTCAACATGAGCTTGTCACCGACGTGACATAATACAATAATAATGACATTAAAACAAAGATTTGCAAGACATACAAACATAGTACATAGATACAATTGGACAAAAAGCACATAGTGCATAACTTAAAATACAGACAAGCGGAACATTTTAAAATCGTAGTAATTAAAAGTGAATTCATATTAAATGCAAGAGGCAAAAGCACCAACTTTGGACTAAAAGCAGATTATGCATTACTTAAAAGATAGGAGCTCACAGTTGGCACCTGATAGTACATAAGACAAGGAGACATATAACAAAATGGTAACACAAATATTAGTTGTTGTCATCATGGCAGGATGGGGGCGGGGGCTTTATTTGCAGAAATTACATTTACAGTCTTTACCATTTAAGGATAATATTTATGATCTAAAGGAATTACAATTTGACTTCTCTAAAGTGATTAGGTAGTTCATTCCATAAAACAGTAGCTGCATATCTAAAATATTTTTTGCCATATGTTGAGGTTTTAATTCTTGGGACATCTAAAATATTTGAATACCTAACATTGTATTTATTTTGTTTAAGACATATCAAATCATCTAGTTCCAAGATTTACGCTGCTCGCGCTTCTGCACTGCCTCTGCAATTCTTAGTTTAAAGACTGTAGCTCTAGTATGCATGAGACTGCGCCAGGTGGAGCAATCCTGTGCAAGATCTTACCAAGAATCTGGGTCAATGCTGAAGTGTTTCAAGGGTGACTTGAGGGAATCTACAGAGTGTGAATGCTTGGAATACCTGCCCGTATGAGAACCTCAGTGTCTGGGACCCTGTCCTGCCATCTTATCCTCATCAGTTTCCTCAGGCAACCCATGTGAAAATGGTTCAGCTTCTTGGCATGGCGTCTGTACACCGTCCAGGTTTCGCAAGCATACAGCCGGGTTGGCAACACCATGGCTTTGTAGACCTGCAATTTTGTTTGTAGACTGATGCCTCTGCACTCCCATACATTTCTGCGTAGTCTGCCAAAGGCCACACTTGATTTAGAAATTCTGGCGTTGATTTCATCATCGATGTGGACTGCATGTGACAGTGGGCTGCCGAGATAGGTGAACTTGTCTACTGCAAAGTTCTACAACTCCGCGTGAAACCGCTAAAATACAATGACTGAGCCGTATAGTACATGAGACACGGTCAAGTACGAATACAATGATATATACATTACACATGCGCCCACATTACTTGGCTTGGTTACACATTAAATTATTTCATCAGAACTACTCTACGAGATTATTAATATAATAACCATGTTCGTATGTGAATCTGTGTCCGATAAGAATAATCTCAGTGGATTATAAGAACTCGAATATTACTCATCATTTAATTCGTGCAACATAATTGAATTCAACTTATCTGTTCAGTTATAAAAATGACTATCTTGAAACAGACTATAGTCCATCTGATAGCATGGCGTTATATAGCATAGATCTGACTCTCTGTACAATTTAGAATAAATTCTGAAACATCCAAGATTAAAACAATTCTATCACATAGAAAGGATAGCAGGAAAGAATACAGTTTTATATTTCATACACCTCGACAGCTGAAGATTGCTTCCGTAAAGTGGTTCCGTAATCAGTGGAAAGCAGCCTCTGTTATCTGTTAAGAGTAAAATTCTTGTCTAATTATGAATTATAGTGGAGCTGGTAATTTTGATAGGTATATTTTTTTTCCATTATATTTACAACTGTTGATGAAAAGCTGCAAGATTATTTTATCTTCTTCAGATCTTCAGCTTGCAGATATACCATGCAAAAGTAAAATTACAGACCTGAAAGAGAGACTAAGAAAATAGAAACAGAATTGGAAGAGAAGGAAAGGCAACTGCAAAATTTGAATAGAAAAGTAAATATGGAGACATTTGGATTGAATAGATTTACAGATCATGATGAAACGATGGAATTCTACACTGGTTTTCCACAAGGTTTTTATAACCTTCTTCTATAGCATTAATCCTAGTGCAGTTAGAATGAAGAGCTTATACTAGAGCATCAGGGAGCACCAAAAAGCAATCGATCCAGTTTATGGACTTTTCATGTTTTGTGTACATTGCGATGCGGATTTCTGATTGGAGAGATGTCTTTTTATTTAATATTCACAGGTCTTATGAAAACTGAAAAATAATTATTTGAGAAAATTATTTGCATTTCTTACTGGGAGGTGAAAATATTTGGCAAAGTCGTGAGCAGGTTCAAGCAAATGTGCCTTGCGAGTTTCAACTGTCCTACCCAGAAGCCAGAAGTATCATTGATGGTCTGAAATATTTACAGAAAGACCCTCATTTTTTGTGCTTGGATCAAAGACTTTTTCAAACTACAAAAGTCACAACACGTGGAAGGTTTGGTAGGGATAGCTCCTTATGGTGCTGTCACATTTGCGTCTGCCTTGTACTCGAGATGCATGATTGATGTGGAGATCACAAAACTGCCTGGGCTTCCAGATTTGTTAGAACCTGGGGACCAAATTATGGCGGATGAAGGCTTTGTTTTACACATAGTTCTAGAAGGTATTGGTGTTTCCATTGCCAAGATCACAATTTCTGTGTAGTGATGGGCAGTTCAGATCTTCCCAGGTGGAGGACAATAAAAAAAATGCAAGCTATAGGATACATTTGGGAAGACACATTAAGAGGGTGAAAGAATACCAATTATTACAATCTATGGTACCTATGACAATTTCTGGGTCAATAAATCAGTTGTGGATAGTTGCAAATTTACTGACTTTGTTCAAACAACCACTAATTAAACAAAAGATGTAACATTGCGTGCCATGGAATGATGGAAGTGTCATGTAGAACTTATTGAAACAAAGGATTCTGAGAAATTATGAAAGCATCACATATGTTTAACTTTATTAACATTTCAATAATGTACAAGTTTAGCTTTAGACCTTAAGTAAATCATGTCATATTTCATTGACATCTCGATTTTCATGCAGATACCTTTGTTTAGATGTGTGTGTGTATGTGTGTGCATGTATGTATGTATGTATATATATGGCTGTTCCATTTAAACATAAATGGCACCCTGGGAAGGCAGTTTAAAAAAAAAATATACCAGGGTACTCTGATTACTCAATGAGTTCCTATGAAAATGATACAACATTTTAAAATTCATTCGCGTATTGCTTCTATACTTACCATGAACAACTACAAATTATGTGTGACAGTAAAACCCACAAAGCTGAATTTAAAATTGCCATTTTATGCAAGTAAATTTTAAAAGCAGCATGAAAAGGTCCACACTGGTAAATGACTTGCAGCCATTTTGCTTACAGCTAAATATATAGATTGAGGTTCTGGAATGATTTAATAATGAAATGCATAGAAAATTCATTTAAATATATCTTACAAAACATATTCATTTGTATCTATATAGACAGGAAAGCTATTAATTTAGCTAGACTCTATAATAGAAGAGGTAAAGTTTGTCTTTGACAACTAGCCAAAATTCCATGTCAAACAGAATTGTCTCATCATGAAAGTAATTTTCTAACCGCACACAAAAATCACACCATTCCAGTCTGTAACTGCCAACTGCATTTGAAACTGGTAGTAGTAGTTGTGGTTTGTCTTTAATTTTAAGGCATCATCAGAGACCACAAGGTACTTTAGGGTTAGTAAAGTGTCTGCAACTGGACATTTGATCTCCAACAAACCATAAGGTGGCTTCCTGTTGGGGTTGTAGACTTTTCGATCAGGATATGCAGCCAGCTAATGACAAAATGGATTCACATTTATACCACTTGGGTATAGATTGACACTGTCATCCATTCTCTGGAAGAAAAAAAAGAAGAAAAAACATTTAGAAACAAATCAAATCCACACATCATACTAATTTACAAGTTTTTTGGTTCCTTCTTCAAATGAAATGTTGTTTGTAAAGACTGGGGTGTCCTTTTATCAAATACATATTATTTTCCTTTATTTCTTGTGCAGATTCTACATGTTTTGTTGTTTAAATTTGTTTTATGAAAAAGAAAAAAGAAGTTGTTTTTTTCTTCTATACAGCAATCTCATTTTATATTCCCCAAAACAATCCTATTTTAGGAGAATACAGTGCCATGGAAAATTTATTTGAAGAAATATGGTATGGCTAAATTGTAATGTAGATAGCATTTATGCAAGATCTGAATTTAAAGAAGTCATTTAAATTTTTAAATATTACAAATGTTTGTGCATGTTAAATTTAATTTTAATATTTGTGTGCAATTTGGTGAAAGTCTGTTAAGCAGTACCCGTGTTTCAATTGTGATTAAAGTTGCAGTTTACCTTGCTATATTCCTTTGCTGCTAACCTATCTGATTCCAACCAAATGCTTCACAGCAGCAATGGTCACATGTCTGGTGCTTCTTAAATGTTTGGCTAACTTCTCACCATCTGAAGATTAAACATTTGTATCAGAGAGAGAAATGTTTTGGACATAGGCAACTTTATCTTGCCTGCAGCAAGTGTGGCACAAGTCAAGACACATTCATTATAATATCCCTCAATTACACATGCCTACAAGTACATTCATGTGAACCTACATTGGGCATCAGCTTAAGATTGAAGTTGTAGGAAGCTCCACATTAAGTGATTGCATGTGCAAAACATTGAATTTATTATTTATTCTGTGAAAAGTAGGTCCATTGTAATGAACAATAATCTAGATTTCAAACTTGTTGCTATGTTAGCAAAATATGTGTTGAATCTTTAGGTTTCCTACACTATTGTACATGAAAATGAGCCTAATTGGTCACCAATTTGCTAAATGCATGTACTATGATGCTTTTAAATATGATGTGATGTTAATTATATCAATAAACCGATGAAACATTGAGCTTTACCTTTTCTACTTTTTGCAATCTCTGCTGCATTTGATGCCGTTATCCTGTCCTTTCTGATACTGTGCCATCTGGAGTCTCTGGACTGCAGTCTGGTGTTCTCAATTTCCCAGCTCTCAGTCTGACTCCAAGTCAAAGCTTAAAACTTTATTGTTTGATTCCCATTCAACACTGTCGCAACATTACTGGTCATTACATTACTACTGGGTAATTCTGGAAAAGAGTCGATGTCCATTATATTTAAGACATAGTCACTGGACATTCTTTGCTACTAGCTCAAATGCTGCCCTTCACAAATTAATGTGTTACTACTTTTTGAGAGTCAGAACCACTGACCACAGTGGGAAATAATGTTTTAAAATCCTTAAGTTTTTCCACAACTTCACTCACATTAAAGTAGGCATCTTCTGGAATAGGATTGCACATTGTGGACTTCATATTCTTTATAACCCAGTGGGGATTGCTATGGTGATAGCCCTGCACAACCATATCTTCCACTTTGGATCCTCTCAACATCTCTCCTCTAGGTTGATGCCAAGTCTGTGGTAATGATATTTTAGCAATGGAATTAACCTCATTTTCCTGCTTTTGTAGTAAGCCAGCTGGAACAGAAAAGCTGTTACATGTCTGCAAGCACCACTCTGTCCAATTGGGTATGAGCATTTTGTCGAGGATACCCTTTCCGCATAAATGACAACTTACAATATAAAAAAATATAAACACACTAAATTTGTACGCATAAAAAATGTATGCCCACACTGCTAATTTTTCTCAGTTAAATGGGAGAATGAAAATGTTAAAAATCATAAAAGTTGACATATTTATGAAATATATGAAAATGCCCACTGAAACATGCATACAAGCAAAAACTTTGTTATAAATAAATGTTATTTCTCTATGTCAAGAGCTTTTTGTGCAGTTAGGATCCCAAGCTGTAATCTGCAGCATAAGCCTGAACTAATATTTGATGCTTGATGCCTGTTACAGAAATAAAGCTGATTAAATGCAGAAAAAAATGTAAATGAATATGGCATGTTTACCTCGTTCTGTTATGATCTAGAACACCATCCCTTGACAAAGCATTAATTTCTATCTTCATAAACTGAAAATGAAAGAGAAAATTATTTTGATAAAACAGATTACTACAATATTCCATACGTAAAATGACAACATTTTATATTGTTTCGACGCGTTTCTTCACTATTATGTTTACTTTATCTAATTTCTGCATTTATGTAGTGGGCGTTAAATTTCATCCATCAAACAACACCACAAAAATACTATTATAATCACTGAAGTTCACATAGATAAGGGACCAATTTGTGTGCGTTGGAAAGGGGGGGGGGCTTGGATTTTTTAATGATGGCTTTCAAACAGCTTTACACAAGTAATCCTACTGTTTTTTTGTGAAAATATTAAACTGAGTGTGTTACTGCAACAAAATATGTGTTCATAGGAATAAAATAGTCTATCCATATTTTCAGTTGACAAATGAAAGCGTCTCGAGTTCAGCAAAGAAAAAATATTTCATTTACAGGGAAAATCCCAGCCCATCCCCACCCCCACTAAAAAACATAGCAAGGCAAGTACCATAACAAACTACCGGGCTGTGGACTTCTGATAACATTAAAATGCAAAACATGCCAACATGTACCCAAAACTTTTTAAAGCACACAAAAAGTGTGATTTTGAGATGAAGGTGTGGTTGATTACAAGGACAGTTTGTGTCACTGTCCATTTTGTAAATTTTCAATTCTGACCATGTTTTCACCACAGTAATGACTGATCACAGCTGTACATTTAAAACAAACCTAATCAGAGATCGAACACATGCTTAGCATATTTTCTTTTCTCGAACATTAAGGGCTATTGGTAATGCTAATAGGCTTAACAGGGTGGGTGGGTGTGGTATAGCCATATATCAATTATAGTATGCAATAAGTGAAAAGTTAGAAATTATTAACTTAAAAAACTAATTTAAATGTGCAGGTACAATCTGTTTTGCGGAAAAGATATTTATAAGAGCTAAAATAGGCAATTTTATATTGCATTTTACACACAATAGATCAAAGCATTGAGATAGTATTGAGCTATTGCATTGTAATTATCATATTGCATGAAGACTAAGCACAATGCAATGAGCGTTACATTTTTCATATGCACTGAAGCCTTGCATACAATGCATGTAGCAAACATCACGATACCATATAATGGGGGCTGCCATATTGGTCTTCTTTCAGTCAACCTGTTCCCATGACTGACAGACATATTTTATGCATACCTGTAAGCCCATGGCTATCAAAATTTCCATACTGGAAGTACAAGTGTGGTTGGTTATGTTAATAGCAAATAAACTTCCTAAACATTCCTGAAATACATACTATGAAATTATTTATTTGTGTGTTTACATTTTACTTCTTTTCCACTCTTCTTTTCCTGCATGTGGTTCTGTAAATATTACTTTGCTGAAGTTGTATTATCGGTCTTTTGTTCTTAATACCCTTCTAAAGATAATGAAAAGTACTTGACATTAACTAATTATCCTAATTATATCTTATATGTATGCATAAATTGGATATATATTGAATTTGCTTGTATGAGAACTGTTATAGTTGTTGTGTGTGTTTCTGCTAGTGTGTGAGAAGGCACTTCAATTAATGCCAGTGTGGGATTCAAATTAAGAAAAAGGCAAATTTTAACAAAATTACAAACTGATCAGGTAAGAGATATGAGCAGTTGCATGCTTTAGAAGAAGGTACTTCGTTCAATGCTATTGGATGTTATGATTGTCAATAACTGAATTTTAAACAAAGTATAGCGCAACATGCTTAGTGACAGTGAATATGACATGTATATATATCCATGTGCTTGATTACAGTGGATTGTATGGCATGTCGAATAAGCCACGTGTAAATATAGAAAGACATGTGAATGAAGAATATGAAAGTATTCAGACTATTAATTTTGGGGATCATCATAATGTTTGGGACTGAAAATTGTGTCATTAATATTATTACTAAAATACATGTACAACTGTGTCACTGTCTTCATCACACAATGCTGCTTATGGCTAGTGCAGGCGTCCTGCCCCTTTTTTTTTGGGGGGGGGGGAACATTGTCAACATTGTTCAGGACTGACAAAACTCCATTTTATTTGCAAACAGTATGTTTAGAAAATTGCTCATGTTCAATTTCAACAAATTTTATACAAAATCCACTTCTTGACACTAAATGGATTATTCACAAGTGTTAGTGATATTTCTTTTTCACTACATACAGACTCCATATTGCTGTTCACTGCACAAAGACTCCATATTGCTGTTCACTGCACAAAGATTCCATATTGCTGTTCACTGCAACAAAGTCTGGACAAAGAGGTATGGGGTTGTTTTTATTGTAAGTTATTCTTTCACACACTCATTGCTAAATGTTACAGGATACTTAAATGAAAGAAATGGGACATCACTATTACCAGAAGTTATAGCCATTTCCAGTACCATCCCCCACCAACCAATACAGAATTGTGCATTACCAATAGCCATGTATTTTGTGCGCCGTCGAGAAAATGGAGTTCAGATTGGGCTTAAATAAACTTACGTTTAGCGCATTGATATATCTCTCACTGTAGTACTTGAATCCTTCCCTGAACTGGTGGATACACCCGTGATGAAATTCTCGACAAATGCAAAAGAAATATCCGACAAACAGCTCAGATCGTTACTTGATGTACTTATACGTCGCTAAGTTTTTCCCTCCATCTGCCTCCCTTAGCCTCGTTTTCGCGAAACATTGATGATCTCATTAGGAAAGGTCTTCAAGCGCCTTAACTCTTCAAACTGCTGGAACAACGTGGCAAAATATTGCAATTTGTTTGTTTTACAAGGATCAAGGTTGACAAAATGGCAGACGAACTATCACAGGAACTTTGGAGGTACACTGAATCTTGCGTTGGACCGGATGCGAAGAATTTCTCACTCATCTATAAATCAAAGAGAGATGGTTGCGATCTGAAGGTAGGTTCTTAAGACTTAAGTCCTATAACCAGGGCCAAATTAAGATTATGTATGGGCGACCGTTTTTACATATATTCAATTCAATATAGAGCTCTCTAATTGTTTAGAGAGCTTTCCAAATAAATTATAGAGCTCTACAATTGAATTAGAGACCACTCTGTAATTCAATTATAGCCCGCAATATGTTTTAAGATTTGCCGACGGCTATCCTTCAATCGTGCGCCATGTTTCTCGCGACAGAACGCGTTTGTTTCGAGATAATGACGTCATCAACGGTGTCATCAGCGTTCTTTAAGAGTGACAGCAAGTATTTAATAAGTCAAATCAGACAAAATGAGATTTAAACAGGTAATTTCATGTAATTAAAAAAAAATCAGAAAATAAATATTTTTCACTAATGCCTTATTTGTGTCCGACATTCTGGCCTATAATTTTGTATTATATGCTAAAGATAGGTCCGCTGATCACATGCTGGCTTTGTTTACATATTTTGAACAGGAAAACCCACTTTGGGAATTTATACAACGGCAAAGTCAATGTAAATATCTGGTTTTAATCATGTGGGATTCTTATAGAACGTATGAAAAATTTACACTGGAAATGTATACTCACTATAGACTTTTTCGTTTCAGTATTATTTCATCATAAACATATATTCTACATCAAAATACATTTAATCTATTATAACAAAATGTCTATCCATTCACCAGTATCTATTTTTAATTTTCTGTCTCTCTCTCTCTCTCTCTCTCTCTCTCTCTCTCTCTCTCTCTCTCTCTCAATTCGTGTATTTATATGGTAAAGAACAAGCAAGCAGTAATGTAAGTGCACAAACTGCATATAGAATGAACGGGAAAAAAAATTCATTTTTAATATCCATACCTTGGCCTAACTGGCACAATTTTGGTCATATGCCACGTGACTTTTTCGTCACTGTCACGAACCATGGACGCCCTTCTGGAAATAAGTAAACTTACACACACTCAGAAAAACGGTAATTCTGAACTAATGTACATGAATACCACAAATTTTTGAACGATGTGATTAAATGAATTAGATATAGTTCAACAATTCTATGGTTATCTGAATGGATTCTCACAATATTATAACGAACGCGTTAAAATTAACGTTAAGGGCACGAAATATGGTGGTTCGAGGATATAATAGAATTAGAGACCTGTCTAATTCAACAGTAGAGCTCTCGCTTGAGGTAGTAATTCGACAATCAATAATTATTTATAGTATATATAGTCAGTCTAGATGTGGTGGTGTATTGAAAGTAACATTTCAACTTGGGATGAATGCCATTGGTGAATACTGTGATGCAAGTTAGAGTAGGTTAAATTTCTTCATGATGAAATTACAAGGAGTCTAAATGAAAAGCCAGACTTGCAAAGTATGTTACCTTTAAAATGAAAACAATGTACAAATGGACAGAATTGTTATCAAAGATCTGGGGTGGGGGGAGAGGCACATAATTCTCCATATAACCAACAGGGTTATTCATAATTAAAATAGGAAGCACAATTTTTATCTTTCATGTGTTTGAAAAATTATGCTTTACCTCGCTTAAAAAAAGAAATTGAATTTATTATTGGATTATAACTATGTAAATAAAGGCAAACATTGATAACAATGGACTTGTGTAATAAAAATAAAGGGGCACTTAAATATGTACATTGAAAATACATATATGGATTTAAATAAATAAATAAATAATTTACCTTTTAAAAAAATCACAAATAATTCACTGAAGTCAAGCTATTCAGTTAATCATTTAAAATAGTGTTTAAGATAGCATTTGGAACAAGTGAAATAGATAAGCAGGAGATTTTTCATTTTTATTATTATTATCCAAAGCTGCTTACTGTGCATTTCTTTATATTCAAAGGTTGATTACATTCATTTTAAGGCAGTTTTTTTCTTTGGGTGTTTTTTTTTTTTTTTGTTTGTTGCTGACATTGACATTTAAGTGAAAGTATAATGCAAATTAATGAGAACTACAGACGATGCAGATGATGTTTGTTTACCTGTGGCACGCGACGGTTCCCATAAGGCTCAGTGCTGTATCAAAAATGGACTCTTCCACAACTCCAGGACAAACATGACGGATTACACGTACGCAGACGTCTATTTTTCAGCATGCATCGAATGAATGGTGTTGCGATGTATGTCGATACGAATTATGTTTGAATCATTCGTCAACGAAGCGAATTCGGTAATTTTTGCAACATTTCGAGACACTGATGTGAAAATTAATTGAGAAACAGCCACGGATATCATTCGCCGTGCTATGCGGAACGAAATATAAATAGAGATTATTTTGGTCATTGTTTTTCAGTATTATCAGTGGTCTGACAGTATATAGACTGATGATTGAAAAAAGCCAGGAATGATTTGCTTTCTGCGGGTATTGCTGATAGTCTGGTTCAGGGCTTGTCGGGATAAGTGGTAGACGCGAATGAGTATCACAAACAGTAACAAAGCCGTAAATCAGATATTGCAAATGTAAATTTATACAGCAATGAAAAGATGAAAAATTAAATTTCAATAATGAATAAGTACATGCGAATTAAATAATCCATAAATACAATAAATACTAATGTTGAAATAAATCCCTGATTGAACGTAACGCATATTTGAGAGTTAACATACCTATATGTTGGTCTCAGCAAATATGCAAAGCTAATTAGGTTGGCAGTCCATTCAAGACGGGTGCTATGATGCTCGATTGATTGTTTTCGATAAAATTGTTCAGATCCTATACCGCCTTAAATAAAACAACCGAAGAGAATGACGACACGTGCACCCCCTTTCATTCATTGAGATTCAGGCAACGGCAAGTTATTGTAAGTATATCTTTTCTCATTTGGGCATTAGTACGCTGGTACAACGGCAAGTTATTGTAAGTATATCTTTTCTCATTTGGGCATTAGTACGCTGGTACAGCGGCAAGTTATTGTAAGTATATCTTTTCTCATTTGGGCATTAGTACGCTGGTACAACGGCAAGTTATTGTAAGTATATCTTTTCTCATTTGGGCATTAGTACGCTGGTACAAACTTCCCCAAAATATCGCGATCTTGCCTGAACTAGTATCCTTCAATTGAACATTGTTTCGGATTTTTGTCATACTAAACCCTTAAACAAAAAACATTGTTTTCTTTCCTCTTTGTCTTTCTTTTTCCTACCCCCAAATTTTAACATTTAGCACTATCATACATTCGCTTTTACCATTTTACCTTGAATCTTTCTTCCCTAACTAATATGCACAGATCCATAACTGCACATAATTCTAGATAGAGGGCGCAGCAGTAAAAAAAAAGATAAATAGATCAACAGTTTTTAATGAACATTTGTTAATTTCGAGGATGATAAATCTGGTTGAAAAATATGCTATATAAATTGAACAATTTAAAGGCTATTGTTTACTATTTGGAATGGGCCTTTCTTTTGGCACTGAGAAAGGGTTGATTATACCCCGTGGGCATCTGAGGAATTTGGGTTGTTGAGAAAAGGAGCACAACCCATCGATTTTGCAAACACTTTAAAACTGTTCAAGAAATTTTAAATTCATAAACTAGTTTATGGTCCAGAAATTTAAAAATGAAGCTATTTTTCGGTGGTCCTGCTCTGCCATTTCATTATGGTCCAGCTCTAAACTTTAACTATAGTACAGCTATGAAATTTTAAAATTCAAACAAATATTCAGTGGTCCAATGATATTCTCGTACTTCTGTACAATATGTGAGAAACAGAATTATGAGTGGTCTAGAGTAGTACAGTAAGCAGACCGAGAGTGTCATTTTGGTCTTGTATGATGTCCTACTTCACATACAACTAAATCTATTTATGTAGTTGGTCTTGTATGATGTCCTACTTCACATACAACTAAATCTATTTATGTAGTTGGTCTTGTATGATGTCCTACTTCACATACAACTAAATCTATTTATGCAGTTGGTCTTGTATGATGTCCTACTTCACATACAACTAAATCTATTTATGTAGTTGATTTCCTTCAGTTTCAGGCGCAAGACAACATGTATTTGCAGTATTGGTCTCCCGATTTGTTTCATGTTGTTTAACCATTTTGGTTTGTAGCGATAGCGTAAACCTACGACGGATGCATGTACACTCAAGCGCGACATAAATTAATCAAGAGAGCAGTTATCATGTCATTACATGGAAGCTGAGCTTGGATGCATAGAAACAATATTTAGAGACCCCTTCAAATGAATAAGAGAGCTCTATAATTGAATGAAGAGGTCTCTAATTCATTTGAAGACCTCTTTAATTCAGTTATAGATTTGTCGAACCAATGCCGAATTAGAAAGGTCTCTAATTCTATTAGAGAGTTCTACAATTGAATTAATGACCTCTCGTACTAATTTGTAGAGGTCTCCAATTGAATTAGAGAGGTCTACAATTCAAGTATAGACATCAACAATGATTAATTGAGGACATTCGTTGAATTAGAGAGGTCTCTAATTGATTCATAGAGCTCTCTAATTCAATCGTGGAGCTCTCGGATTCAATTGTAGAGCTCTATAATTTTTTTGGAGAGCTCTCTAAACAATTAGAGAGCTCTATATTGAACTGAATATATGTAAAAACGGCCGCCCATAATTATGAGGGGCCTAAGGCTAATAGATACTTTTTACATGATGTTGTAAACTTTTTATAATTACTTCCCTTTAAATCACTGTCAGCCATCTTTTGGATCGTCTTCCTTCGAAAATGTATTGGAAACATTAGCTCCATGAAAAGTTTAATGATTTCAAAAAGGCTGTGTTTATTGAAAAAAGATAATAATTTTGTAAATAAACAATATTATATGCGGAATACATCATTTATCTATAGTACTATCTCATAATACCTGTATGTAATAAATTCCATTCCTTTTAATTATGCCAAAGATTCAGGTTGAATCAAAAGATGGTAGACACCTTTTCACAACGGAGCTAAACCTGACGGGAACTGAAAAAGGTCTATAGGAGGGAAGGTTAACATGCGGGAGGCACTTGACGGCTCTATGGGAAATCCTATGTTAAAATTGTCCATAGGTTTAACATGTGGGAGGCACTCGAGGGCTCTACGGGAAATGTAATGTTAACTTGGGGATTGTTATAGATCCAAACATTTATAGGGCTCGACCGGAAATCCTATGTTTAAAATTTTCCATAGGATTAACATGTGGGAGGCACTTGAGGGCTGTATGGGAAATGTATTCTTAAATGTTTTTATTACTATCCAGCATCCTCCCCTCACCCCCCCCCCCTCCATCCACCCACACACACACTATCCAACCGAAAAGGATAGGAGTGTTTATGCACACACTCTATACTTAACATACATACAAACATACTATCAAACAAGAGCGGGGGAGGTAGGATGTAAAAGAAGGGGGATAAAATAGACACTATCACACAAACATACTATACTATCACACTAGAGTAGGAGTGTTTATAGACACACATTATACTTACATGCACATAAACATACTATCACACACAAGCAAATTACTGTCACACACAAACAGGCAAGGGTAAGAAGTGTTTATAAACACTACTATACCCTAACATACAAACATACTATCACACAGAAGAGAGAAGGGGTAAGGGGTTTTAGTTGTCAACATAGACATACACTATCATACATAAGTGGGCCTGGATTTTAACATCTAGCAGGACGACCACGTCAGTAGTAGAGGATGGCACAATAGAAACGAACGGTGGCCCTGTGTTAAATAGGGTCAAAAATTAACTGGAATTTAGCATAGGCGCCATCTTGGTTCATATGTTTTGTAAGAGTAGTTGTAGCATGAGGTGACGGTCTGCACTCGAACAGAAATCTTGTATGACGTCAGATGAGTCTGTCTTGTGACAGTGTTGCAAGTGTTTGGAAGAGAAATGCGAGTTTGGTTTGCCCTCCATATGAAATGCTGCAGAGGAGTCCTGTGTTAAATAGGGTCCAAAGTTGATGTGGACAAACGGGAAATTAACTTGGGAAATTGAATGGTCGAAAGTTTATAGGGACAAAGGGTCGAAAGTGTATGAGAACAAACGGAAAAATAACATGCGACAGCCATACATTGAAGTTGTGTATCGTAACAGAGGTCCTGAACGATGACGGTCGTCTGTATTGATGACATAAGATCAAACGTCTTTTGGTTTATAATGTGTGAGTTCTTTTTAAGTTGTCTATAACAATAACAGGCTAGGGTGTAAAAGAAGGGGTATAAAATAGAATTTAAATCCCTTCTAAATAAAACTAACAACCCTAACACCCTACTTTCTATATAAAGTTAAAATCTCTACCCCATTTTATAATATCCCCATTCCCAACTACTTTCCTTTTCTTAAAAACAAAATTACCATACTCATAATCCTTACCTATCAATAATTAATTATTTTCTATCCACGACCTGGTTGTCTAATATCCAGCACCCCGTTATATACTATCCACTAACCAATTGTCTACTATCAACACTCAATGATCTACTATCCACCAACCAGTTATCTACCATCCGTGAACCAATTATCAACTATCAATACAAAGTTATCTACTATCCAGCACCCAGTTACCTACTATCCACAAACCAGTTACCTACTATCCAGAACTAGTTATCTAATATTAACACCCATCACCCAGTTACCTACTATCCACAAACCAATTATATACTAACCAAATATCTACTATCCACCAATTAGTTGTCTATTACTGCTAAATAAAAATAATTAACCTACACCCACACACCCTCCCTCATATCCCCTACAAGCCCTCTTATAAATTAAGTAAAAAAAAAAAAAAATCTTGCCACATCTATAGGCCCCTTAGTTACCTCCCTTTATCATCTACCTAATCTACCCTCCTATTTCTTTAAAACAAAAATATCTTCAGTATCTCCACTACAACTCTACAGAGTAAACCTTACTCAACAGACTACAGACCATATAAATCCCTTCTAAATTAAACTAACAACTCTAGTCCTAGCCCTTATAATGTCTCTTATAAATAAAGTAAAAAAATCTATATTCCCATCTATAATGTCCCTACCTATCTAATTTAAACAAAACTATCACCCCATTCACACAAGGTAGGATGTAAAAGCACAAAAATAAAAAAAATATATTTTTTCATTTATCAATACAAATGCCTTTCCTATCTCCATTTATTGCCCCAGGATCCCCCTTATAAAGTTAAAATATCTACCCCTTTCTATCATAATCCCATCCAGATGACCCCACACCTTCAGATGTAAAAATACAATTTAAATCGCCTATCAACAAAACTAACTTCATTATCTCCCTTACCACCCCTATAATCCTATTATAAAGTAAAAATTGCTATCGCTATATATAATGTCCCTACCCTCGCCTACTCTTCTATTTTTAAACAAAACTACCATTCCAGGCACACAGGGTAGGATTTGAAAGAAGGGGTATAAATAAAAATTATTAACCCCCACTCGCTCCTACCCCCTACAAGCTTCTTATAAATAAAGTAAAAATCTCTATTCCCATCTATATTATTCCTAACGACCCCTACTCTCCTGGGATCCCTCTTATAAAGTCAAAAACTCTTCACCCTTCCTTAATATCCCCACCCAACATATAACCTCCTTTTTTTAAAAAAAACAAAACCATCATCCTCATAATCCTTATATATCAACAGCCACTCATCTACCGACCCCACAACGTTAGATGTAAAACAAGCAGTATAAAATACAATTTAGATCCCTTATCAACAAAACTAACTTCATTATCTCCCTTATTACCCTATAATCCCTATTATAAAGTACAAATCTCTACCTCCATTTGTAATGTCCCTACTCTCAACTACTCTCCTATTTTTGCCATTTCTGTCATTCCAAACGTTTTAGGCATTCTAGCTAAAGACGTGGCTAAATAACTCAAGGAATCTTTAAATTATACGTGTCCTACTTTCATGTAAATGATTTAGGCTCCATTCTTGACGACCAATGGAAATTATCTTCCGTGTTCTGAATAATGTTTGATAATTGAAATCGTCCGTCGTAACCGGAGAAATTGTGCGCCATGACTAGCATATCGATAACAGTTCCCGTAACGATGGACTTGATATTTGCTCAAAGTGTCGTCGTTGGGGTCTAAAATCCATTCTGCAAAATCAGCACGAGTATGAGCACCACGAAATATCTTTTCTTGTCCTCCTGGAATCACGCTACAATTTGGACAATGATGAAATAAAGGTTAATGTATACACTTGTCACAAGCACGATGAGCTACGCAAATTCAGGAATGTGAATTCCAGTTTCTTGCGAACATTCAAAGTCAAAAAAGATAAAATCCACATCATGGTCTTGTTTCTTTTTCCTTGTACTGTCGTCGTTTAATTCTTCCTCTTGTTTGTGATAATATTTTTGAATGCAACATTGATGCTCGAGTTCCACAACTTGGTCATAAAAACGTCATCTTTTCTTTCCTGCACAAAAGTGAAACTTTTGGTTAATAGTACAAACACGCCGTCTACAAGTAGAACACACTGTCTATAATTCGCAAGCACTTTCATGTTGTTGAACTTGTTTCGTGCGATGTCGTTCGCGACACGTAGAACTGACTAAGGTTCGTTTGCAAATAGAGCATAGCATTCTTTTTCGTCCTTCAGGAAGGTATGGTTTGGAAGCTAAACAGCCACATCTCTTTCCACAATGAATATGACGCTCCCGTTTGCTAAATCCAGGGTCACGTTGCTTGCAGTAGTATCCGTATCCAGGAAATCCTGTGATAGTTGTAATGGCATCGAAATGATCTTGATGATGATACACGTGAATGTATTTTCATCTGGAAAATTTGGTCCTCGAAACAGGATATCTCTACGAACGACTTGAGGATATACTTTCAAAGTATAACGAGGGACCAACACGTCTAGAAGTTTCTGCGTTTCAGGAATTCCACACACCGTCTCGTTAGAAATGCATGCTTGCTGCAAAAGAAGTTCTGCTTCTCTTCTTTGTTGCGGTCTCTCCGATTTTCGAATACACGCCCATGATCTTTCAGATTCCACGCTATCGTTATTCTCGGCATACGTTCGAGCTACTACGATGGTCCGCGCTAAACAAATCTGGTCCTGATGGTTGTTAATTTTGACGACACTATGTTTGGTACTGCGAAGTTCATCCACCAATAAAGCATTGCGTCTTCCATTATCTCTTGGAGGTGAAACATGCGTCATGTGCGGAGTCGCTTTTCCATCGATGATGTTAAACTCGTCATTCGATTGTTGAACATGTTGAATTTTGTCAATAATTTTGGAAGATGTTAATTCTGCCGTTGCACTAAATTCTATCCAGATGGGCGTCTTCAAACTGTCGTGAGTAATGGATGGTCTCAAAGATCGTCATCTTTAGCATGGCACTGTCGTTTCAATTTCTCTAATACCGTTCCCATAAATCCGTAATGAATCCTGCTGCTTTCTCTGGTGGCACTTCAGACTTGAAATCTTCAAATTTCACCGTGTACCTGTAAGCTGTCGTACGAAATGTTCTGGAAGTCACTTGCTGTGTCTCTCGAATGTGAAAATAATCTTCGGGAGCTGCAGAACTAGTTCCTTTTTTCGGAGTTCTTGACTCTGTCTGTCCAGTGGATCTGGTTGGTATTGAAAAAGGGTCAATCATTTCCTCTCCAAAATCGCTATCATGAACTTGGGCTAACACTTCTCTGATGATATTCGGTGACAAAGAACGTCGTCGTCGCTTCCATTCGGAATTCTCCTTAAAATGCTGTGATCTTTTCATGATGACTGTTGATTGAAATATGATGTTTGTGATAATATCTTGCAATTTTGTCGGGTTCAAAATGGTTACGTGAAAACAAAATTGACTTGAACCGATAAATGCTACAGTTCCTCTTTCTCTTAGTGACAACAAAACAATTCGATCGGATGTTTGTCGTATTCCAGGACACACGCACTCGCAAATTAACAATACATGACCCCTTTAGCGTGATTAAAAATATCATAGGTACATCTGCACTGGAAATGTAAAAACCTGTTCATAAGTTCTGAATTGCATATCGTGTCAAAATGTAGAACAAAACGCATCATTAGAATAAAGTGATCCTATTGGCTAACACACTCTTGAACACCATCACACCCAAATCTGTCTCAGAGTCATTTGGAACCTTCGTCGATACAGACATGATTTCCCACTGACCCAGGAGTTCTTCCATTTATCAAGCTATTGACAAGATTGGCTTTGTGATCAATGATAATTATGCTAACTTTATGTGAAAAAAACACCAAGGAGTGTTTGGATGTAATATATTGTGAAAACCATAGATATAGGCTTTGGAAAGGATTATAATGTGTGTACGAAATATTCAATCTTGTGAAAGATTTTATCAACAAAAAGCTGGATTTTCTCTGCGGATGTGATGTTTTTTATATTTTGGGATGTGTGTTCTTGAAATTTCATATGGACAATATTCCATAAAACGTAAGTTTATTTGTATTTTGATTAGTGTAAAGTAGAAATATTCTCTCTCTCTCTCTGACACACATCTGCATGTTAGGTCGCGTCACTTGGATGGCCTTTGAGTTTGACCTTTTTCCAAACTGGAACAGAACCACTCTGCAATTTTAGAGACAGCCAGAAAAAAACAAAAAACACATCAAGTACATTCCTTGACTGGCTATATAAAATGCAGCGAAATTTTAAAACGCGTCGCTCTGAAAATCTTAAATTTCTGTTACTTCCCGCCTAATATAACCTCAAACATGGCTCCTATTTGATGCGTTACTTATCTCTCTATTGACATACCTCTGGCCCTCTCTCTTGCCCTCTCTCTCTCAGTCTCTGTCTGTTTCACATAAATACACATATATTAACAGACAGACAGACATACATCCTTGATCTTCAGTTAGAATGATTAAGATTTATATCATAATTTTATCTTTTACTGTTTTGAGATACCTCAAATATTTGCCGTATTCAAATTTATTAAGTGAAATAGATGTCTCTGTGACCTTAGTTTTTGTACTTTTTCGTAAACTTTCACCCCCAAAAATTGTAGAACAGTTTTTTGCTCATAGTGTAAATTTCATGGATTATATACAATCTAGAGTTTAGTTGTTTTTGTGTATGTCAGATATCTTAGCTTTGTGCATGGGTAGTCCTATTTTGGCACTGCAATGTGTCAAGGTAAAAATGTCTAACATTAGATCTACCGTTCTGAAACCCCCTCCCCCTTATTTCTTCTAACGCACTCTCTCTCTCTCTCTCTCTCTCTCTCTCTCTCTCTCTCTCTCTCTCTCTCTCTCTCTCTCTCTCTCTCTCTCTCACACACACACACACACACATGTCGGGAGTCAGATTGTTCACGCCTCTCGCACACATCATGAAAAATTAATAACAATAATAATAATAATAAACAACTTTATGGTCTGTTGAGTAAGACCCCTTTTGAAGGTTGGATATTAAATAAACTGGATACTGGAAGTAGCTAACTGTGCTTTAGAAGTAGATAACTGTGCTTTAACTCTCTCTCTCTCTCTCTCTCTCTCTCTCTCTCTCTCTCTCTCTCTCTCTCTCTCTCTCTGTGTTTCACACACATAAGCTTTAGCTTGGTGGTTTTCAACAACAATAAACCAAAATTAATTTCAGCACATTACATCGTTTGCTAAAACATTCTGTGTCTAGATTAAAAAGGAACAACTATCATAAGTATAGTGACCCATGGGGATAAAAACAAAAGTCGGTCGGTGTATTTTTCAATCTACCATAGCTAGTGAAGACGTCCAATTGTAACTTTGTATTAATTTTGATGAATGAAGTTTTGGCCTCCTAGTACGCTAACAGAATTATAAAATAATTTATAGTGCAGAAAAACTCGGATTTTCCCCGTCGATACAACTTCAACCCATTACATTTCTCTCCAAAATAGAATCAGCATGTTCCAAACAGACCGACTCCTCGTGTAAAACGTTTGTCATCATACGGCATTTCATTTCGAGAACAGACAAGCTTACACTTTCCAGCCTTAATAGAACCAGCATGTGACAAACAGAGTAGGGTTAGATTGAGAGTGAATACTTTTTTTCGTAAATTTACTGTCTGTCAGATTATGTAGCAATTGTTTAGTGCGCGTCTTCAATACATACCCCTCCTTATACCTCCTGCTGTCCTTCCTATGTGTAGAAATAATAATACAATGAAAAAGTGGTTTTGTGAACATTATGGTTATCTATTTTCTTTAGCATTGACAGCGCAATGATACTGTCGTTATTGACTGAAAATCAAGTCTGACTTTACAACGTTGTCAACCTTGTAACTGTGTTATGTTTCATCTTTTGTACATGAATAAGGAAGAGACAAGCCCTAATCCTTCCTCTTTGTTTTAAGTGAGCGGGGCTTATTAGATAAATGTTGATTTTGAAACCAAGTGTTGACTTGTTTGTTTAAAACTTATTTTAAGTCTCTTTCTCTCTCTCTACCTCTCTCTCTCTCTCTCTCTCTCTCTCTCTCTCTCTCACACACACACACACACACACACACACACACACTTGAATTTGGTGGTTGTAGACAACAGTAAACCAGACATTAACTTCAGCGCATTATATTTTTTTTATATAAAAAAGCACTCTATGACTATATTTAAAACAATATATTTCCAACTGTCACAAATATAGTGACATTGGGGGTGAAAAAAGTCGGTCCCTGTATTTATCACTCTAAGATGGTTTTTTCATAAATTTTGTACCAAATTTGGTGAAAGAAGCCTTGACCCCACAGTACCCTAGCAGAATTGTAACATATTTAAGATCTAGCACAAGTTTTTGCCAGCTATTGTAACATATATTTAGAGTGCAGATTTTTGCAACTAAAAAATTGAAAATAGACAGACGCGATTGGAATGGTAGTTTCGTTTAAAATAGGAGAGTAGCTGAGGCTAGGGACATTACAAACGGAGGTAGAGATTTGTTCTTTATAATAGGGATTATTAGGCAATAAGGGAGATAATGAAGTTAGTTGTGTTGTTAAGAGATTCCAATTGTATTCTATACCGCTTCTTTTACAACTAAAGGTGTGGGGTCAGTAGATGAGTGGGTGTTGATATGTAAGGATTATGAGGATGATGGTTTTGTTTTTTTAAAAAGGAGGTCACTAGTATATGTTGGCTGGTGTTATTATAGAAAAGGGTAGAGATTTTGACTTTATAAGAGGAATCCTACGAGAGTAGGGGCGGTTAGGAATAATATAGATGGGAATAGAGATTTTTACTTTATTTATAAGAGGCCTTGTAGGGGGTAGGGGCGAGGGTGGGGGTTAATTATTTTTATTTATACCCCTTCTTTCAAATCCTACCCAGTGTGCCTGAGATGGTAGTTTTGTTTAAAAATAGAAGAGTAGGCGAGGGTAGGGACATTATATATAGCGGTAGAGATTGTCACTTTATTATATGATTATAGGGATGGTAAGGGAGATAATGAAGTTAGTTTTGTTGATAAGGGATTTAAATTGTATTTTATACTGCTTCTTATACATCTACTGTTGTGGGGTCAGCTGGGTGGGATTATTATAGAAAGGGGTAGATATTTTAACTTTATTAGGGGGATCCTGGGGCAATAAATGGAGATAGGAAAGGCATTTGTAAGTGAAAAATGTTATTTTTTTTATTTTTGTGCTTTTACATCCGTTGTGTGAATGGGGTGGTAGGTTTGTTTAAAATATGTAGGTAGGGACATTATAGATGGAAATATAGATTTTTACTTTATTTATAAGAGACATTATAAGGGTTAGGACTAGAGTTGTTAGTTTAATTTAGAAGGGATTTATATGGTCTGTAGTCTGTTGGGTAAGGTTTACTCTATAGAGTTGTAGTGGAGATACTGAAGATATTTTTGTTTTAAAGAAATAGGAGGGTAGATTAGGTATTCTGTAAAGGGAGATAACTAAGGGACCTTATAGAAGTGGCTTGATGTTTTTATTTTTTTTTTACTTAGTACTTAATTTATAAAAAAGCTTGTAGGGGGTATGAGGGAGGGTGTGTGGGTGCGGGTTAATTATATTTATTTAGAAGTAATAGATAACTAATTGGTTGATAGTAGATATTTGGTTTGAGGATAGTAGATAATTGGTTAATTGGTTTGTGGATAGTAGGTAACTGGGTGTTGGATAGTAGCTAATTGGTTGTGAATAGTAGGTAAATTGGTGCTGGGTGTTAATATTGGATAACTAGGTTCTGGATAGTAGATAATTTTTTTTTGTAAATAGTAGGTAATTGGGTGCTAGATAGTAGATACCTTTGTACTTATGGTTGATAATTGGTTGGTGGATAGTAGATAAATGGTTGGTGGATAGTAAATCACTGAGTGTTTTTAGTAGATAATTGATTAGTGAATAGTATATAATGGGGTGCTGAATATTAGACAACTAGGTGGTGGATAGTAGTTTTGTTTTTTAAGAAAAGAGGGTAGGCAGGGATGGGGATATTATAGAATGGGGTAGAGATTTTAACTTTATGTGGAATGTAGGGTTAGTGTTAGGGTTGTTAGTTTCTTTTAGAAGGGATTAAAATTCTATTTTATACCCCCTCTTTTGTTCTTGTTATAGACAACAACTTAAAAAGAACCCCACACATGATAAACCTGAAGACGTTGGAGCTAATGTCATCAATACAGACGACCATGATCGTTCAGGACCTCTGTTAAGATACACAACTTCAATGTATGGCTGCCTCATGTTATTTTCCCGTTTGTGCCCATACACTTTCGATCCTTTGTCCCTATAAACTTTCGACTACTAATTTTCCCGCGTTAATTTCCCGTTTGTCTCTATACACTTTCCAGCCTATGTAACACAGGACACCTTTACAGCATTTCATTTAGAGGGGAAACCAAACTACTATTTCTCTTCCAAACACACGCAACACTGTTACAAGACAGACAGACTCACCTGACGTCATACAACATTTCTGTTCGAGTGCAGAGCTTCACCTCATGCTACGCCGTTACAAAACAAATGAACCAAGATGGCGCCTATGTTAAATTCCCGTAAAGCCCCATAAATTGTTGACTCTATTTAACATAGGGCAATCGTTCGTCCCTATTGTGCCATCCTCTACTACTCACGTGTCACCGTTGGCTCCACCACAGCATAGGGTCGCTTCTTTCTCAAGGAGAACGAGAAGTCCTCCGTCTCCATTCTACATTCCATCTCTTAACCTTGTTATTGTTGTGGTTGTTGCTGTTGCTACTTCTGCTTGTCTCCCCTCCCAGTCTTCTTTCTCTATGATTATTTCTTCGCGCAGGACATCTGTTACTAGGTCCTGCGCCATTTTCAAGAACGTGGTCGTTTTTCTGTCGGTACTCTGCTGGATCAGGTTGTACCTGATTTGGTGCATACACACCTTGGCTTCACTCAATCTTGAAATTTTCGAGGACACGTTGTTTGGTTGACGAGTCAACGATTGGTGACAAGACTGGTGAACGCACGGACGTGAAGGAAAACATCCCTCCGATTTTGTACGCGGACGTAAAGGAAACATTACCAAGACAGATACAAAATGTGAAAGAGCATGTCAATACAAGATAACACCATTTTTTCAAAATCAACATGTTTAATTAAGAAGAAACTTCTCTAACTCAAACAGGAATACAAACTGACACATTTTAAAGATCAACGTATTTACAAGGTTGACAACGTGGAGTCAGGATTTACTTCCAGTGATCTAAGACACTGTCATTTTGCCATCGATGCTCGCTACGTTTCTGAGCTAAAAATAAGAGATAGCCAAAATGCTCAGAAAAAAACCTATGTTCACAAAACGATCTTACTATTTTATCATCATTTCTAGAGTACTCACGATCAAAACAAGTCACTAAATATTCTAAGGGAAATCTAAGACTGCATTGATGTAGAAAATACACACAATATTGTCCAAACACCATGAAATCTGATACTTGTAATCTCACATTATTGAAGTGAGTAGATAGAGAATTTCTTCTCATAAAGTCAATTATGTCATCTTCCGGAGGAGATAATCCATAGGAATCGAAATATTCCACACTCTAATTGTTGGGAACGTAGATGGCTACCCAGTGATTTCCTGGACAATGACTGTCGTCAGTGTTGATGACATAGGCTTGAACATTCTTATGTTTTCGATGGGGACGTTCATCTTTTTTGCACACACCAGAAGATTCCATGAAGCTGACTACCATCCGTGAGTCAGAAGGTAATGAAGTTCTCAGGTATCCATTTATGTTTTTTTGTTTTTTGTTTGTTTTTTTACAGGTAATGATAAGTCATCAGTTCACATTTTTTTTACAGGTAATGATAAGTCATCAGTTCACATCTGTCTTTTTCCTTGAAAATATCTGTCAAGTAAGTCGATGAACAATGGATAGTCTCTGTTGCAAGAGAGCTTTGATGCGTTTAGTCTCCAGGCAAGTCAATGGGGGTAAGGAATGGTCATGCAAGTCTTTATACCACTTTCACATAATCGTCTCTTCTGAGATGAGAGACAATGCCTCTTCCAGATACTCTTCCAACTTTTCTTCTTGACTCATCATCAAACATTTGTTGTGTTGTTTCTGACTAGGATGATCGATTTGACATCCATAACAATGTTCTCTGGTCAGGTTTGTGATTGTTTGAGCCAAGTCAGTAGAAAACGAGGAGTCTGTTCTTGTTCTGGCCATCTTGACATCATGACTGTATTTTTGTGTTCTTGTTCTGGATAAAAAAAAAATATTCTCATCACCTATCTCCATAGGTTTTTCGTGTTCAGTCTTTTTCTTTCTTCTGATGATCAAGAATCACTTCTCTCAAACTGTTGATTTTCAGGTATTGTCAAAGTCTGCATACAAAATGACGTTCACTGTGTTTGCCAGAGCTACTGCAAACTGAAGTTCCCCACGAGGTTGGTTTGATTTTATTGGGTGGAAATGTCCCTCGTCACTGCCTTGGTCCGGAGTGAAATCAAAACTCCACAAAGCATATCCTCCTGCAAAATCCTCATACGAAATATCGTGGCTGCTGTTGGTACCTAACTGTCCTGAAGCTTCAAGCAGTGTCAAGTAAGATCTCAAGTAATATTTCTGGGCAAAGTTAGGTTCAAAGGGTCTGGTGCACAATGTCTGGCCATCTCCGGTGACTTCTATCTTGGACACGTATAAGTGTTGGAACTCGAAAGGATTTTGATAGATGTATGAAATTGTTGACAGGAGTCACTCTTGCATCTCCCCCTGGATTGACGATGTCCACTTTGAGAATTTTGATTTTCAGGTATAAATAACTGCTATTCAGATCGGTGTAATCTTCGGTTTGTCCTTTGATTTCAAATTCGATAGGTGTTGAGGTGGTCAAAGTAGACACAGGATGAAATTTTATCCATTGGGATTCTTGCATCGTGATCAACGTTGATGGCATGGCAAACAGATCAGGTTCTAACTTGGAATATTCGCAAGAATCTCGGTGCATAATTTTGTTTCCTTGTTTCAGTTAGTAATCAAAAACGTCCAAATCTCTGATCGCTCCTGTTCTTCTTTTCTTATTCTTTTTTTAACCTGTTTATGAGGTCTGAAGGAGTTTTGGCGTCTCTTTCTGCATCGTCCTTCCTGTGGCGCTGATGAAGAGGTATTGCCTTGGCTATAAGTGTGAAGTGAATTGATAGGGATGTCTCGGCGACCCCAAAAGTCTTATCCAGTTTGAAGCAACACATTTTTTCCTGCTTTCATGAAGGCTTCTTTAGGACTTTATTGATGAGTAAGTTTTGAAGAAATTCTTTTCCTTGCGTGAAAGCTGCATCTTTTAAAGCATGCAATCCTCGAGTTACCGCCAGTTTTAAGATGGGTGCTACCGTACGAAAAGCTGATTTTAACATATCTCCTAAAACATGTTCTCGTTGTCGAGGGACTCCTTGGTACACAAGATACATCTGGGGGGGGGGTTGTTTTGTTTTTTTGGGGGTATTGTTTTACCCAATTCAATGGAGAATCGTTTTATAAAATGTAGTGTCAGTGTGGCTTTTCCTTTAAAGAATAGAATACTTTGTCTAAGATCTCCTTTTATACTAATATTGACACTGTCAAAATACTATTTACTGACAGGAAAATAATGAGGATGTACAAATTCTCGGTGAACGTGATACTTGTTTCCACCTTCATCGTAAGCAGCAATGGCAGAATCCACATCCGAGTACACAAACATCAAATTCAAACCCTTCGTTCAATTCTACACTGTAGCGAAATACTCGTAGAGTCGATCGTTGTTGTAAATGTCTTTCATAGGAACGAGAGCGGTGTATCCACCGAGAATATCAAACAAACCAGGACATAAAGTAATGGCCAGTGTTCTACCGTCAGAAAAATCCATTTAAAGACGATGAGAAAGTTTAGGTACTCGATCTGTACACTTCGGCGAGTCGTCTCCAGTGCTTTGCCAAACTGATCGTTGAAAATAGCTGAAATCGTTTCGATGAGATTTTGAGCATTGAAATAATATCCTGTAGGAATTCTCATGGTATGGGTGTTCAATCTAGGATTGGTTGGTGATTATTTTTTGGACACGTAAAAGCCAGGATAATTTTTGACCAACTGCTCTTGAACTTGTGCGTTCAGGATATCGACGATGAAAGTGTTTTGACCCGCGTTGATATTCAGGACTTGAGTAGGATGAATGATTTCTACCAGAGCTAGCTTTGTGATCCAATTGTATGGATTGAGGTAATTTGGCTGTGAAACAATATAAGGTGTTGTTCGGTAACACATCCGTAGAACTTTCACTAGATATTGTTAAATAAAATTGGTTATTCGTAGTTCCTTGGTTCTGGTTTCTGAGGAGTCACTCGTGATCAAAGGAAAATGATTTTCCAAATGTTCCAAAAGAGCTGAGTAAATTTGTCCACAATTGTTTGTCTTCTTGTTGCAAACTCAAATTTGCAATCTGCTGCTCCGATGACACAATACACCACAAAGATCTGGCAATAAAAGACGATTTGATTTTTAGGAACACGTTCTCCACACCGTTGCGATTGTTCTGCTTCTGACAGATCGGTTCTATCCATCAGCGATTGTAATTCTTGTTGTAACTGTGACATCTGGGTGAGATTATGATTAGGAGGTAAATGAGGTGTCCGTTGTTCGTACCAGCGATGGAGTTCCAACCATCGTTTGTATGGAACTAAAATGAATTTTCGTCTTTCCATAAGATACAAGGTACAAATGTGATATCTTTCCAGAATAGGGTGTCCTTTTTATCTTCTTTTTCCTCCTCATCTCATGAATCCTTCTAAAAGAGGCCAAGCAGTCTATCCTAACAAAGGAACAGTCACTTTTAACAAAGGTCCTATCAGCATGGGTACAAATCCTCCTCGTTGAACGAGCATTTTTTTCCTTTAACTGACGGATAGGTTCTTTTTTGCCATTTGGCGAAGAATGTTCCGGTGTTTTCCTGTTTCTGTATCTTGGACAAAGCCACCGTTCCTTTCAAAACGTTCAACAACATTCACACACGTTATCAGTGATTTCTTTGGGTGCTTTTTGAATGATTTATTTTCACGTAAAAGCGTTGAATTTGTTCAGTACTGACAAAAAGTCCCAATGTTTAGCTACACGAGGAGGGAGTCCCTTTTCACCCTTTTTTGGAGGAAGGTTGTTTCTTGGGACGATGAGGGTAGTGTGCACGTCTTGGTGACTTATTTGTTACAGGAGCAGAAACACTGATGTGAATCTTATATTATACTTCTTTTTTGATAAATCCAGTAAACTTTGTCACACCTGTTCTGTCTTGTACTTTTGTCTTAGGAGAGGCCACATTTTTTGGCAGCAGCAACAATCGCTAAAGCAGTAGAAGACGTCGTCGTCGCCTGAGAAATAGAATTTCCTTTATAAATGTTTCATCGAATTAGGAAACACTAAACTTAAATCAGGTTTTGCAGGCATCATCATGAACGCAGAAAACGTAGAAGTGGCAGGAGGAGAAGCCATCACCGAGCGGCGTGGTTTTCTCGAGTACGTGCATATCCTAGCGTCAGTATCTCCTCTCTATCTGGCAGGAGACATTTTTTTCTTGAGACGTTTCTTCTTGCGGCTTTTCTTTTCCTTGTGAGACGAGTGTCAACTTGCCGCACCACCACCACCACATTTTTTTTTTTGGTCCCATTTTAAAAGTGAACGAATAACGACACCTCCTAAAGATCCACTTTCACCAGGTTTCAAAATGATATTTTTGTTTGTTTGTTTGTTTGAGTATCGATTCTTGGATCCGCTAGTTGTGACAACGCTACTTTATGTTGTTTTTTTATATAAAAAAAACCGCTTTGTTTTGATGTGGTATGTGAATGATACCTTGAAGTAATTGACATGCTGTCAAAGTAAACCATCGTAACACCTCTTTTAGACTCGCCTCTAACAAATGTGACCGTACTTGTGCATTGTTTTCGTGACTGGTAGGAGGATGAGATTGTAAGGATTTCATGTTGACTACTGTTAGAAAGAAAAGAAGTGAAGGATGTTTTTATAGTTTTTTTTAATTTTTTTTCTATTTTTTTGTCAGACAGATGCAATAGGTAATGTGTAAATGACAGGACCTCCTTCTTAGCACCAATTGTAAAACAAATTGGTACGAAATCTCAAATAATCCGGAGTGGTAGGTTTTAAATCGATGAGTACATACGCATGGGGTGTTTGAGTGGCAACGTCATACGCATAATTCAGCCAAGGTGTTCCTAACTGTTTGGATAACAATTCGAGGGTTGAACGCAAAACAACTGTAACTCAATTTTTCATCCATTTTTTTTTTTATTTCATAGTTTAAAACAAAATAACTTTGCACATCAATCCTCAAAATATTAGGCCTCAATGCACACAGTTTTCATAGATTTTTCACTTTTTTTATTTATTATCGCTCATATAAATTTCTGCAATACTGTTGTAACTTGAGTTACAGTAGTATTGCATAACAGAGTAGTTTAATGAAGGAGTTCTTTGATAAATGCAAAACTACTGTAACTCAATAGAAGTTTATACAATTTAACTTAAAATCATCTATTTCATGAATTGACGAAACAACTGAGGGAAATAAATCCTAATTCATCTTTAGAAATTAGGATCAGTACATTGTTTTCTCATTAAAAACACATATATAACATGTATATTTGCAAAAGTAACTTCTACCTTTTGTGGCCTTCAACCTAAATTGTGATGATGGAAGAAGTTTCTAAAGCGGAAGATTTGAACGAAGAATCTGGTAAGAATTATTTTTCATTGTTTTTTTTTTTTTTTACCAAAGAAATTGCTTTACCTACATGTGGACTTTATGACCTGAGTTTATCATTAGAAAAGTACTTTTCTGAATAAAAATAATAATATATGATGCATATATGTAAAAGAAAAGGGATCAACCGTTTTACAGAATTTTAAAAGTTGTGAATGTTTTTATCAGCGATGCATAAACAAAATGATTATTTTGACATATTATGCTTGCTTCTTTATTGAACATGGAAAATAAAAATGATGGAAGCAAAACTAGAAATATTAGGTACATAATACTGTACTTATAGATATTCAAGTTTCTTAAATTCCATGGAAATATGGAAGAATATTTTGTCAAATATTATCTATATCTAAATGTAACAAAGAAGCTTTAAAAATTATTACTATGCACATACAAATATGGACTGGGATATGGATGGGGTGGGGGTGGAATGGTTAAGATACTATAAAGGTGTTGATGTATAAAGCTACATAAGAATTTCATATGACAGGAGGGAAAGGTACTTCTTTATTTCATACACCACCATGTATTCTATTTGATGTTAGGTACCATCAAGAGCCCGTGTGCATTAGTGCATACAGCTTACCCTCTGTTTAAGGGGTGTGGATGCCAATGCACCTGTAGTGTCCTTGTGGCATTTATCAAGGCATCCACAAACCCTTGGAAAACTGGTCACAAGCCACATTAGACAAAATATTTATTAAGGGCCATCTTTTTACCAATGTTGCAAGTGTGGTGGGCCAACCATATCTACCCTCTGATGAACTTCTTAGCAAAATATCCATAGAAGGTGGATCTTGCCAAGTAACATTATATGAACCAGCAAGTGATATACTGTTCCAATCCAATGATGACAAAGATCCAATCTAGAACTTTGAACAAGACATCAGATGTCTGGAAATTATGAATTATGCCTTCCTGACAGTTGGTAGCAAGACACCATCATACACCATTGGTCTCCTTCGAACCAACAATTAGCCAATGATTAGTGTTTTTGACTGGCAGAGTAGGGATACCAGTGGACTGTCATCAACAGTTGGTTTAGTAGTGGTGACAACTCATCTAAATATTAAACCATCTGCTCAAGTTTATCTGAGACCTTACACTGTCACTTACCATGGGGGACAACTGCCCCTTTGAAATAGATCCATGCAGTATCCATCATGGTACAAAGAACAGATTGTGTATATGCAGACTCAAGCTCTGCAACCACCATTAGTGCTAGCTTTTAGGTTTTAGTGATTAAGAATCATACCCTGGCACAACATGGGTCACAAATGACTTGGATACTGAAGTTTCTGATGAAAACATTTCTTTAGCTCATTTGAAATAAAATCTACATGATGATGATGGTGGTGGTGGTGATGATAGCTCTGATGACGATGTGACCCTTGCCCAGTTTGCAGGTTTTGCTAGTATTTACTGTGAAAGCTTAAAATTGCTGGAGAGAAACGTATCATCATCAGAGCTGTCATCATCAGACATTGAAATGTAGGAAAAATATGAAAGATTTTTTTCCCCTTTCTTCCTGAAGTATTTTTTTATGACACCTGTACCTACATTTAGGACCACATCCTTTACCTAGCCAGAGTTTCTTCGACATTTTGCTAGATTTCTCTACCAGCAATCTTCATTTCATTCTCCCCCCCCCCCATTTCCATGCTACCTAGCCCCCCCCCCCCATTGCTTTCTACTCTGTCTACAATTGTCTCATTTCTTTGTCCCATCAGTCGTATTCTACCTATTTTCCTTGCCACACTTTTTTTTTATAAATACCTCATTATCGTTATTTAGTGCTAACTTTCCTGTCCCTTCCTTATAGAATATGCCCCCCATAATATTTACATGCACACTCTCATTATCGTTGCTTTTTGCATCCATTCTCAATATTGAGATATTGGTTAAAGTTAGAAATCACATACAATATTTCCCAGGTGTTGAAAGTCACTACTGTAGGAGAAATTCCAATTGAAGTTACTTATCCCCAAACCTTAAGTTTAAAAAAAAAAAAAACATGCAAAGATTATATGTAAGCAAGTATTTTGAAGATAGGTCTAAACTAGTTTTAGCATCTATTTTTACAGAGGAATTGTTGATAATTCAGTTTGGCATTTCATTACCCTGTTAAGGATGAGTGCGATATATGCACAATATTCAAAAAATCTAGTGACACAGAAAAATTAGAAATGAAAGAAATATATGACAATCACATCAGGAACAAAGACAAAAAGTAGAGAAATCACAAGTGAACAAAAGAACATGCAGCAGTCTCAAAGTGAATTGTTTCAGCTTTGATTTACAAGAGGTCCTTATGGCACCTAAATGTTTTGAGTCAGCCTGCTGTTATAAGAGAAGACTAACACTTTGAACCTCACACTTTACAATCTTGGAAATTCAGATAGTTACAGCTTCATATGGAATAAAAAGTATATCTGGAAGAGTTTCATGTGAAATTTTAAAGTTTGTAGTGAAAATGGGGGGTGGGAGGAGGTTAGTTTTTTATTTAGACAACTGTGGAGGCGAAAACAAAAACACTTCTTTTGTATCAATGCTGTTGTATGCCTTTAAAAATTCAGTCTTATATCCATTGACCACAAGTTACCCGAAAAGGGTCACACCCAAAATGAGAATGATAGCATACATGCAGCAATAGAAAATGCCAGTAGAAACATAATAGTATATACAACTCCCCAGTGGACTGCCATTCTTAGTGCAGCAAGGCCTCAAAAACCCTACATTGTAAAGGAAATGGACATCATTGATTTCAGAAGTTTCAAAGAAGTGTCAAAGCAATTGAAAAATCTTGATCTGGATGTAAATAAGGGGTAAATTCTACTGGTCTGTGATTAGAACTATGAAAATTACAGCACACAATACAAACTTTATACAGTTTTGATATGAATATAAGGGCCCTGTCTATGAAATAAACCATGTTCAACATCTTAAGCGAAGCCATGAGATTCCTCCCAATCCACATAACATCATCCTGCAACAAATGAAAGATAAAGACCTCCCATCTGAAAAGAAAAATATGATGATTTAGTCAGCCTTTGCGAAAAAAGAAAATCCCTTCAATACATCACCAATTCTTCCTTTCACTATAGTATGCATGAAATACTACAGTTGTGCTACAAACTGACATTTTTATCACCACAGTTCATCTACTACATATCAAATACTAAATGGCACAGCATTATTCATTGCTGGTTGCATAAATATTTCTTAACAAAATGCCCTGAGTTTCTGAATTCTCCATGAGCCTAAGTTGCATCTGGTTTATGGACAGTTGTATCTTGAAAGTTATTAACTTGTGTATTCAGCTACAACAGCTGTTAAAGCTGAATATTCTAACTCAGATTAATTAGAAACCTTGATGTCCAAGAGGTCATTTTCTGGATTAAATGTATATTATTAAACTGGCCTGAGTTTTTAGTTCACTGGGTATACACAAATCTGTGTTTGTTAATAAAATGCCGTGAACTACATCTTCCTTTCATTAAAATCAATTACGAAAACAATTAAATAGTACATGTTCATTTCATTAAAATCAATTACAAAAACAATGAAATACTGCATATTAATTTTATTATTATTACAAAAACAATGAAACATTGTATTAATCAGTTTTTAGTCATATCACGGATAAAGGCACAATCATGATATGGGTTCTTGTATTAGGAGATCTAGACTATTACTTCACAAGATTTTCAATTTCAGCTCTAATTTATAAAATCTGATTTATCAATTATGCAACATTAGCCAATTAAATGCTAGAGTTTTGAACTTAGTGTGAACTAAAATATAAGAATTATTTTGAATCATGGTTTCAGCTCTTCCTACCATTATTTCTCCTTCACAATCAAGTATAACTCAATGTTTTCCATGGTATTTCCCATATGTGCACACAAGTCTTTATTCTCATTTTAACCATTCATCTTCTTTCCAATCTACTGTTATGGTGAGCAAAGTGTGCAAGAAATGTTACTTGATTCCAATGTCAAACAATTGAACTATACTGTAAGATTGTTTATCTTTCACACATTATAATTCTAAAATGGAGTAGCAGCTTGCAGCATGAACACAAAATGTATATTTTCGTTGGTTTAAGACAAATCGTCAAAATATTATTTAAAAAACTGGTTGTGCTACTATATAACAATTTAGATAAGCAATATACAAAATTCAGCTACACGATAAATTTGTTTCCCCATGCCTAAAGTTGCCATGTAAATACTGCATCCATTTCCCATGTAGCCTCTATTGCATTGCCTATTATGTGGGGCTTAATAGCTAAGAACCACTGCAATGGTCTGTGGATTTATTATGAGTAGATATTGTCTTTTCTTATGCAATTATAAATCAAACTAACAGAGAGCTCTGGCACAAAAAATCTTGTTTCTCCATGCATTCATTATGAGATTTTTTTAAAATCCTTAGACCCCTGAAATTTGTACTTATTGTGGCATGCATTGTGATATTATCTAAGTTCAAAATTTTACAGAAATGAAATATGGATTTAAAATTTTATATTAATTTTCGAGTGAATGTTACTTTAAAACTGCTATAGATTTTTTTTTGATTATATGGTATTAGCAGTTTAGCATTTAAATTGTTATGTATTGTTCAGGTGTTTAAAGTTGTGTTTAATAATTGAGTATATATTGTATGTATATGTTCTTCAGTTTTTAAGCAATACTGTTTGGAAACTGAGTTAGTTTTGCCAATGAAAATGACTAAGAATGGACAAAACTATTTGTAATACTATTATTAGTCAAGTTACAATACTTTTGCATAGAACACATGTTGTCAAGTAATTCAACAGAACTACTGCAAGTCAAGTTACCATAGTTTTGCATAAATCAAACAGACCAATTAGAACACCATTTTGCTGCAACACTGTTGTAACTTGAATGCTTATTTTTTGTTGAAAAATAAACTATTTTCAAAAATTTCACTCTACTCTTGCTGGCTTTATTCTATGTTTATCTGTTATTTGTGTGCGTATGATGATATAATTAAGTGTAACAGAAATATGAGAAAGTTTTATCCTTCTGTAAAATTTGGAAAATTTGAGTTACAGTAGTTTTGCGGTGAACCCTCGACTTGTACTTGAGATTTTTCTCTTGGATTTTTAAACAATACCACATAATGGGCATTGAGACTGATGGTGCTATGTGCTTTAACTTTGTTGAAATGAATTTGAGTAACGTAAATAATACTAGCATTACGATGATGTCTTTTTCGTGTAAACCAAAGTTTAATTTCTTCTTCGACTTTCCTAACATGTCATCGAAGAGGACAAGATATGTTTGACTAAAGTCAGACACGATCACATCGTCTTCACAAGGAATGCCTTCTACAAGCGAAATTGATTCTCTTTGACGTGCTTGGAATAAACTGTAAGCCGATTGCCACTCTTTGCAACACCACACGATAAGTTGTGGTGGACGAAAAAACAATTGTGATTTGTGTTCGATCAAACTTTTGACGAATTCGGTTTTGCCTGAACCACTGGGTCCAGCAATCAACATGTTATGGGATGGAGAAGATACAAGGCCTTCCAACTTTAACGATCTAACTTTTCGTCAATCACTTTGAGAACGGAGGAGGATGCAGCCATAACAATAGTGTTTATAATTCTTAGATTACCATCAACGACACAAGACATTTTATACACGTTTAATGGTTTGCTCTTCACATGGAAAGTGTAACACTATCAACAAACACATATTTACATTTCAGTGTACAAGAATTAAAACACGAAAGCACGTAAGGCATAAATGACTCCATACATCAATGTTGCACAAATTAAAATCACTGTAGCTGCATATAAACAAGTAAGTGTACAACATTTCCCATCTATCTGTGTCACACTGAATCTACATACACGCTCTGGTGTTCTTCTTGTCTCTGTGGAATTCATTGGCTCTAATCTCTCGGGGAATTTAATTTCCTTATGCTTTTCTATCTCTAAACGACTACTACTACTTTCGTGGACTTGTAGTATTTCTTCCTCTATGTTGGGTTCTTCCTCTACCACGCTTTCTAAAATTGTTTCTAATTATATTATCACTTCTGGCTTTTCTTTCACTGACTCTAAGTCTAATTCTTTTCTTTGATCAGTGACACACGATGTATTTGGCATAATGAGCCATCTCTTGTATCCAAGTATCGAGGCTAAGTCTTTTCCAGTCACGTACATTTTTCTAGTCATGAATCTGTTGGTGTAACCAGCTAGCTACACACTTCTTGGTAAGTATGAATCGTGGATAAAGTACGATATATGTCTTCTTCACACGGAGGTACACAACTTGTCCTTGTCACTATTCTCAACACTGTTAACACAATGAGTCTTTCGTGCACATATACAGTTTTGGTGGTCATGTCTTTGCTGCATGTACTGTTCATAAATTGTTCATAATGAATCTGCAGGTAAATGAAATCAGAGAAAAGTAGCCACTAACACACACACCACACATCGTCCAAAATTCAATGGATCGTATGTGGAAACAGTTCTTGTAAACGTTTTTGGTAATCCTCTAAGTTCTGAGCACTGTCATAGACTTCCTTCCACGGAATCTGCTGCAACAATGAAGGCAAAATTCGTGGCATGGTAAGCTTTTTATATTAGTCCATCACAGGAATGTCTTTCTTTTTGAAGAAATAGTCATAGTTTTGCCAAACGGTATCTGCTGGTAAAAAATATCGAACCAGATCAGTCACTAACTCACACACCACACGCCGTGAAAAAGTCTCTTCTTGAGACGATACTTCTTTTAGGCTTTTTTTGTAATCCTCTAAGTTTGTGTCCTCTATAATTCTGTTTACCATTGCCAAATTGTAGGTAGAAGACGTAGTGTCAGAATTCTTCTGAGTCGTGGGTAGTTGATCGATATCTGACCATTTGAACACTTTCAAAATAATCAGTCCTTTTATAGCATTCAGATACCACTAGTTAAAACGTCTATGTCGTAAAGGATGCAATTGTTCTTGGCGTTTTACTTGAATCTGTGCGAAATCTCTGTAAATGCGTTCTCGTAGCTGAGGAAGCAAACTACGAATTCTCTCGTCTAAAGTATCCATGTGAATAATAATCATGCACCACCAAAGGAAGGTAGTAAGAGCATGCAGATCATCTGGCATGTTCCAGGAAAGCTGAATCTGTATACTCCCATTCGTGGAAATTCACACCACAACTGAAACACTGTACTTGGTCTCCTCGTCCGGTGTAGACAAATCCTGCTCTGGCTAAAGGTTTGGTACTAGGTAATCCATCGAGATCATTGTTTGAACGTCTTGAGTCGACGTTCAAAGTCACACTAGCTAGGCAAAGCCACAGGAAATGTGTATTCTTTTTTTATTTGTACATCTCGATGAGCTAGTGGTATCCAGCGTGGCTTGTGAGTGCATGGATGAGATCCATAGGTAGGTACACGCACGCATCACTTTTGCCTGTAAAGTAGAAAGGTCGTGTTCCGTCGCTTTTACTAGTATAGCGTTAAGGCACACGAATGGCATCGCTTTCGATAGGGGAGGAGCGGCAAAGTAGTGCTGCATCGCTGATGTCGCAGAGTACGGCATCAGTCTGGTCGCAAGGCATAGCATCGCACTAGAATTCATTGAACTTGGAGTTGGCTGTGGGTCCCTCACTCTGTTGCTGTGTCGAATTCGTCATTATCGTGTTACGACTCTATGGTCTAGAAAAATGTAACAGAAAGAACGTGAAACCAACAACTCAAGTAAAAATCAACAAGCAATTTATTTCTAGCTAATTAAGATGAAAAATCAAGAAGACACTGATAGTAATGTGTATTAATATCCAAATAATCCAATAAGAATTAGTGTTCTAATCACAAGTCCTAAATATAGAATGTTCCGAATGCACGGCTCTGTCCTTGAATGTTATGATGTGCCAATGGTCTTCAAAGTCCTGATGTACTAGTAGTCTTTGATGTGCTGATGTCAAAATGAAGTACTCCAAAATATCTCTGAATAAGTTCACATAAATTCCAAAATCATCAATTAAAAATCAAAAATCCAAAAGTTTATGAGCACTGTTACAATCCAATGAATATTTAAAAATAATTCCTCTCTCAGAATTTGGAATTACTTTCCACAACAGTAATAGCTCTTTACAAGACTGATAGTAATGTCGAAACTGAAAAACTGTCCACTAAACATTTTTATATATAAAGATTGGTCACATGACAGAATATGTGTCATCTTAATGGAATTTTACTTGTATGGACATGACTTTTTACACACAACTCTAAGAATTTTCCAGTTTTATCTGTAAACAAAATCAACCTTGACCTCAAATTGAGAAAACATTATGTTGATCAAAACTAACCTTTAGCTTTAGCTCAAATCTGAAGTAAACAACCTAATTCAAGGACACTAGTTAAACATGTTTTTTTTCTGATAAACAAAATTAAGATTTAAGCAAATATTAAAGTCAAGAAACATTTATAATTTCCTAAAATATCTATAATATTATATAAACATCATACATAACAATCGGTAAAACTTAACAATAGTGTCTTCTGGGTGTTCGTCCGTCCATGATCCTAAACGGTAGTCTTCAGTGCCTGGGTGATTGCTACCAGGGCGATGGATGTACATACAGTTGTCGGTGTCAAAGTAAAGGACTCGATGTCTTAAAAGTTCCAAGGCATCATACATTGACTGTCACGTAATCTGCAATGATGACATTTCCAAATGCGTCGGGGGATGCAAACTCTTTCACTTATTCGTCATTTACCAAGATCAAATCTTCACGAAGGATTTCCACGTGTTTCATGAATTTTCCTTTGTCGTCCACAAGTTTAAAGTGGCGACTTGGATCTGCCAAGAATTCCGTCTTGGGTAATATCGGACGTTGCGCCAGTTTTCCCCACAAACAATTCAACATGACTTTGGCAAACGATCGTCTTCCTTCGTTCTTTTCCACGTGTTCCAAAGTGATGCCTTCTTGAATTCGGTATCGTTCTTTGAATTGAATTTTTTGTCTTCTGGAGTCTGACACCAAGGATGATAGCCGCCAGCTTCTTGTTTCAGCTTTAGGATTTCGTTGAAGTAGCTGGAAAAAAATCCCTGGACTCGACTTTTCGTCCTTTGGTATTGTTCTGCGGTAGGAAAGTGCCAAATATCGGTATCCACGATCAATAGCATGAAACAATTCGATACTCACACACGTACCTGTCAAAGCGCGTTTTTTATCCTTGTGGCGACAAGGTTGGACTTGATTACATGTTTCACCACACGCACGGCAATGATATGGTAAAACGGGATGGTACAAGTTCGTCGGAGGTAACACTTGCATTTCATCAAACCTTCGTATTGACGGATGTGTTCCACGTCAATGTGTCCTGCCGACATTTCAGATTGGCCGGTAGGGAATCGAGCATATTTGCACACCCAATGATACAAGGAACACACATCGATGTATTTGATTTGCTCACCTTGAGATTCGTCCACATTGTACAGAAAGCGTGTCGCATTGGTTCGTCCTCCAAACAAACTGTCGCGTGGATTCAAAGGTTCTATATATCCACCACGTTGTGAATTTTAGCAATGCGTTTAAATTCTGGATCGGTTTTGAAACGTTGATCGTAGTCATGTTCCCACATTACTATCACTTGGTGTCCTTGACTTTCTAAACTCAGGCGTGGTTGATATGTTTGCTCGTTCAACTCTTCCATGGTGAAATCTGAGAAAGGACTTTTCAGGTTTCGTTTAGTAAAACAAGTGGGGTATAAGGGAAATAAACATCTCTGGAATTCGTACACCGTCGGGATTTTTCTAAATCCCAACCATCCAGAGAAAGGTTTCCAATTTTCTTTTCTCCACCGTTTCTAGCATGTTGTATCCATTTGTCTTCAGTTTCACACAAGTAATGGGATCAGCGCAAGTGGAGCACAATCTCAATAATTCGCAAACACTTTTCTGTTGTTGCACTTGTTTCATGCGATGTTGTTTGTAACAAGATGGACTAAAAAAAGGTTCGCTTGCAAGTAGAGCAATGAATTTGTTCTTGTCCTTCAGGAATGCAAGTTCTGGATGCTTATCATCCACGACATCTCTCTCCACAATGAATTTATTGGTCCCGACTGCAACATCCTTGGTCACATTTCTCACAATAGCAACTGTATCCGAGAAATCCTGTGATACTGGTAATGGTATCGAAATGCTCTTCCGCACACGGTCTCTTTCGAAATGCATCCTTGCTGCAAAAGAATGTCTGCTTCTCTCCGTTGTTAGGGTCTGACCGATCGCTTAGTCCTATCCCATGATCGTTTCTATTCTGCTGAATCATTTTTCTCGGCATACGTTCGACCCACGACGATGGCCCGGGATACGCACATTTGATCTTGTGAGTTGTAAACTTGGACGCTACTGCGCTTAGTAGTGTGAAGTTCATCCACCAATAACACTTGTCTGCGTCCGCTACATCTAGGAGGTGACACGTGGGTCATGTAAAGAGTCGCTTTTCCATCGGTCATGTTAAACTCGTCATTGGATTGTTGGACGTGTTGAACTTTGTCGATAATTCTGGAAGGTGTTAATTCTGCCGGTGTACTAAACATGATCCAGTTAGGAGACTTCAAACTGCCATGATTGATAGAGAGTCTCAAACCATCGTCATTTTTAGCTTGGCGTTGTCGTTTTAATGTCTCTAACAATGAATCCCACAAATCTTCAATGAAACTCGCTGCTTTCTCTGGTGGCACTTGAGACTTGAACTCTTTAAGTCTCACCGTGTACGTGTAAGCAGTGGTTCTAAATTCTCTAGAAGTCACTTTGTGAGTCTCTCGAATGTGCAAATAATCTTCAGGAGCTACTGAACGACTTTTTTCTTGGTTGATCCTGACTTTCTCTGTATTATAGTGGATGTAGATAGCATTGGTTCCAGCTCACTCATGTCATCTTCAAAATCGCTGGCATGCACTTGTGCTTATATATTCATTCAGCTTTCAGACTGTGAAGAAGAAGGAAGAGTCAAAACAGATTGCCTTTCTCGTCAGAGATTTACAGAGTCATTCGAAAGTATACTTCGAATACAACTACGGACTACTACACTAGAGATAAAACTCAGTATACTTCTATGTATGTCAAGAAAAAGGACATTGGGCTCTAGAATGTCCACAACGTCAAAGAATAGTAAGGACAGAAGAAAAGAGAGACAGAAGTAAAAAATACCTGTTATCAGTGTCAAGAAAAAGAGAAGAAGCAGGAGAAGTATTCAGAAACAGAAACAGAAGTAGAACCCATACCCGTCTAGAAATTCAAGACAATTGGAAGACACTGAAGAGGAAGAACCCATGACAGTAAAGACATTTAAGAAAAGAGACAGACAGTGAAAGAAAGAAAGAGGAAGAAAATGGACTGTTGTGATGTGTTCTGAAATTTCATTGTTATTCTTATTCAAAGAGAATATACCAAATAAACGTAAATGTCTCTTTGTCTTCAGTTGTTTTAATTTTAGTATGGATAAGATACTCAAACACACTCACACACGCACACCTTGTATCATGGACTGATTTAAGTTTGACTTGATTTGGCAATCATTGAGTAGAATCTCTTTTCTAATAGATATAGGTGGCCCTGAAAAGGACCGTTGGTGTTTTTTATTTTTATATTTTTTTATATTAACAAAATAACTTATGGACTTGACATCATCATCTTTAACTGTCTTAATCCTTTTTCACTGCGAAGTCCTACTCCTCCTGCTGTTGTTGCTGCTTTGGTAGTGGTAGTAGTGACTGCTGCTGCTGCTGGTATCTCAGTGACGGTGAGAGAGGATGTAGTCACAGAAGGTTTAGAAGTCTTGGATCGTGAATGTCTCTTTCTCTTGGGTTGAGCTAAAGAAGTCTGATACATTTCTCTCAGATACTTTAACGCCGCCAAAATGTTTTTTTAACAAACTCACCGTTTTGTTTTCACTCCCTTCATTCTTTTCACTGTTCACAGTTTTCCTCTTCTATTATTCTTCCTGCTTTCCTTTTTCCTCTTCTTGTTGTTACTGTTGAATAAAAACTTCTTCTTTCTGGCGTTGCAAACAACTCTCCAATTCTTCCTTGTTTCTTTCGGAAATCATCATACACAGGCACCGATGGAGAAGAAGGTGAAGGTAGTACAATCATCGCAGACAAACATTCTTGCGGAGACGGCAGGAAATAAGCCAAAGTTAAATTGAAGTCATCCTCTTCTGGAAGAAGAATACTAGCTACAGCAGCAGTAGTAGTAGTCATGGTACTATCACTTCGAGTATACGATGTATCCGCAGCAGGCGCACCCCAATACATTGTCTTCATGTTATCAGCCATAGGTATTGTACTTGAACTGTTCCGAATTTCTTTATCGTACAAACGCTAGTGCGGATATGTAATGAAAGTGACTTCGAAAAGAGACCACATGCTCTGGCTGAAGTTTCGATAGGTGGAACATTTCAATCCGTTTCGATCCGGTCCTAGACTATATATACAAGTGCATTATCCCATGGTTTCACCTATTCTCAAGACAACCCAACAAGATGTGGATAAGCGTAGAGACATTGGCCATTGTTTCGGGCATGCTGTTTAACCCGGACTACCCGATGTATCTGAAGGGATCGTTGGCGATCACACGCATCATAGACACAGCTATTTGGAAGAGAAGAGTATATACAGAGAGACAAGGGTGCCTTAAGAAAGTATTAGTCTGTGGACCCGCTGTGAGAAGAAGCTTGCGGAGAAGAACTGTCAAAAATTGCCACTAGTGTTAAACGACTTTGGTAAACAAATCCCAACGGCCCTTTTTAGGGCCACCCGGATCTTTAGAAAGAAGAGATACTAATCATTTGCCAAAAATGTGTGTATGTATGTGTTTGCGTATGTTTTATGTATATCTACGTTGACAATTAAAACTTTAAACCCCTTACCCCTTCTCTCTTCTGTGTGATAGTATGTTTGTATATAAGGGTATAGTAGTGTGTTTATAAAAACTTCCTACCCTTGCCTGCTTTTGTGTGATAGTACTTTGCTTGTGTGTGATAGTATGTTTGTGTGTATGTAAGTATAATGTGTGTCTATAAACACTCCTTCTCTTGTGTGATAGTATAGTATGTTTGTGTGAGTGTCTGTTTTATCCTCGTTCTATTAGATCTTATCCCCTTCTTCTGTGATAGTATGTTTGTATGTATGTAAGTATAGAGTGTGTATATAAACATACCTACCCTTTTCGGTTAGATAGTGGGGAGGGTGGGGGGCTGGATAGTAATAAAAATATTTTAACATATCATTTCCCGTATAGCCCTATAAATGTTTAGATCTATAACAATCCCTAAGTTAACATTACATTTCCCGTAGAGACCTCAAGTCTCTCCCGCATGTTAAACCTATAGGTCAATTTTAATTCCCGTAGATCCCCCAACACCCTCATACAACGACTTATGGGATAATCCGGCCAAGCCTAAAAGTCTTATTATTCTGGAGATAAAAACTAAATACAATAATATTTAACAATATATCCAGATAACACAACGGACACTCAACGCACGGAAAGTACTTTTTATTCTTTTATCCATGCATATATCATCATTCTTGTAATGCTTGTACACATATGCATATATCAATGCACAGATAAATAACAGAAGAAACCGTAGATGTATGTATGTATGTAATAAAAAGTAATTTTTTATGTTTATGTAATCCAGAGTTTTCACAGCAGATGCGATAACAAAGGGCCCACAATAACAGGTTTCATTGGAGAGACTACCCGTATCATCGGCTACACATCAAACAGTTGGCAGAGTGCCTCAGAAGAAAAGTTCGGTTACGACTATCAGGCATTCTTAATTTGGGCCCACAAGGAAAATGATACTAAACTGCGTCTCTATCGCATTTAGGACCCAGACTACGCTACTCGAATGAGTAAAGACTACGGTCCATCATTTGGAAAGCAAGAAATTCTTACAACGTCAAGTTCAAGTTGGCAATGTAAGGGTGACATGAATGATCTACACTGGAACATAGACATAGAATGGCCGTCAGAGATGCCGACGTTTAGAAGTCCGTCAGAGATACCGATGTTTAAATGTCCGTCAGAAATGCCGACGTTTAGAAGTGAACAAGATGGAAATTATCCGGCTTGTTTTAAGGGAAAAGTTTACATCCAAGTTTACCTTGTGACCGGTGAGTCTATACGTAAACTACTAGTTAAAGATAAAAAGTTAATATTTGTTTCCAATAAAGCGGAGAGGATTTTGTTCGAACAAACGATTCCCGAAGCAATCATAATATTGTAACGCCTGCAGACGACTGAAACATGTCCCAAGGCTGGAGGACTATAGTCCGTACCTTACCCATGACAGGCTCCCACTATTTGAAAGGACACTATAAGCTCGTATTCCTGAAGATTACGCACTGCAAAAGTGATAATAATGAAGAATCTGGTCGATTCTGTGTATCCCCCTTGCTAACTAAGTTTTGAGGTGATAGAGTATTTGGTACGATCGTTCAATCGTTGCGTGCGAGTTACACGCTCAGTATCTTGGACCCTATTCCACTAACCACTCATGAAAATAAGTATGTGATTACATGTCGAGAAGAGAAATAAAACCACTATGGCTAAACTTTCACGCTTGAGTGACGTTTGTATTTTTAACTGTAGGTTCTTTACACTCTCAATATCTTATACCCTATTAAATAGAGACGCTACAAACTTTGTGTGTGGATGCATCTCAAGAAGAGTGACTCCATTATTTCAAAAGTAGGTCAATATGACCTAATTTTCCATGAATGAATTTCGTATGCATTGTAAGCTATTTGGTGTACCCCTCAATATGTTTGACCCTATTGCAACTATATTCATGAAACTTTGTGTTTGGATGCAACTACAGGAGAGTAAACGCAATCGTACGAAAGCATGGCTACTGTGGCCAAATTTTCATGCTTGAGTAACTTTTGTATTTTCAGCTATTCGTTCGTTACACCCTCAGTATCTTAAACCCTATTACAGAGACTCAACAAACTGTGTGTATTGATGCATCTCCAGAATGTAACTCAACTATATAAAAATAGATCACTGTGACTTGTTTTTTTCCGAATGAGTTTCTTGTGCATTTTGAGCTATTTTGTTCGTTGCACTATCTATACCTTTAGCCCTTTCCAAAAAGATACGTTATCTCCCCCTTATTGGGAGCGCTTCAAAGTCAAGGCGCGTGCGTAATGAAAGAGACCAAACTTCCGGTAAGTAACGACTGTAGCGCGCTAAACTGATTATAAGAGCGTGATTTATGGGCGTGTAATCCCATGCTGTTTGCCATGCCGTCAGAGCAGCAATATCTTTTTTTCCCGATTCTGTAAATTACTCAAAATTTCTATTCCAATTCTTGAACAAAGGTTACAGATGCTTTTGTATCAGATTGGAACAATAAATTACAAAATTCTGATAAACTTTCTCTATACAAACATATCAAAACTGAATTTGGACTCGAAGGTTATTTCAAATTCTTGTGTAACCATAAATATAGATCAACTTTTTATTAAAAAAAATGAATTTCTTCTCATAATTTGAGAATATTGATACTGTATAAATAGAATCGATAGAAGTGAAAATATTGTATGCTATGTGACAATCATGATATTGGAGATAAATATCATATTCCTTTAGTCTGTCCAGTATATACAAACTTACGTGTAAACTTAATTAAAAAGTACTTATGGAACAAACCATCTACGTATAAGTGTATTAAATTGTTAGCTTCTAGTAATAAGAAAAACAATATGTATATTAGATATATGTATATTAGCTAAATTTGTTTATGAAGCGTTTAGAATAAGAGATATTTCCAAGAAAGGATGGTGGTGAAAAAGTGTACAAATTATCCGTGAATTTACTGATTTTGTAACAGATTAGGGCAACCTTTCATTTCGACATATAATCTCTTCATATATTTCCCAGCACTGAACTCTCCAGTGGGAGAAAAAATTTATTAAAAAAAAATAGAACCAGATGTTACAGATTAAATAAAAAGAAGACTTGATTTATTGTCTCAAGTCCTCAAATTAGGGATGATTACTGGCTTGTCAGCTATGTTCACAGTTTGTTGTGTACAGCCGAGGGCGACAAGGTAATATAATTACTTTATTGATCCGTGTAATGAAACTACTAAACCCTTATTCAAAAGTAACACCCTTCTTTCTCGTAATTTACACCGAACATCTGTATTTAACTTCCTCTTGTTTAATCTCATTTGTTTGTGCATTTATATATTTTGTAATTCTCCTATTTGTCTCTCTTCTTGTACATTAGATCATTAATGACAATAGAAATTAAAATAATTCAGAAAAAGAAAAAAAAACATTAACGCATATAGTGATAATTAAATTGATACTTCCTACTCCCTCTCTCTCCGCAATAAACAGTGTAACAGTGTTTTGGGTTTTTGTCCTGTCCAAACATGTCTTATTTGCCGTTCAAAAAAAATAAAAAAATCCTACATACGTATGTCACAAATGTTTATTATAGAATTCGTATAGAATTCATCAAGATACTGTCTAAACCAGTGCCCGATACTTTTGGCAGACACACACACACACATATATATATACATACATTTTGGATCTTTTTCATTTTATTATTATTATTATTATTATTATTATTATTATGCAGCAATATCTCCATTGTCACCGTCAGCGTCCCTAGCTCATAATCTGATAGGAAGCGATTGTTTTCTTTCTCACTATCTGCCATGAACTCCTACTACCTGGAAATAGTTAGCCTACGAGCCACCTATTGGAGTTAAGGGGCGGTAAGGATGGTTTCAGAAAGGCCTGTAACCTCCAAACCTTGAATTTCATTTCATCTAGGCTTATCAAAGTATATATGTATATTCATCTCCAGGAGAGTAACTCAACCATACCAAAAATTAACACTTTTTAACTATGAAACTAAAGTATATTCGTGGTATGTGGCCAACGCGAATAACACTACAAATTACAATTTTATGTCAGCTTTTAATTTGTCTTCATTTTCTGACAAGAAGTAGAAAAATTCAATGCTACGACAGTGTTTCTCATGCAGATATATCATCTTTGCAAATTAATATCGAATTCTTCTGTGAGAGATAAGAAACGTCTTTGTTCATAGTAAAATCTTCTTAACCATTTATCTGACTTTGTATCGTAGGTGGACGAATGCCTTCGTCTCAGACAAATTATGGCTCTTTTTGGTGTTTCAACGAATAGACCAATCAATGAAGACCAGTCTAATCTCAAACCAACTTGCTACGTTCATGAACGCCAAAGAGCAGAACAGAAATATTTGGATTTTGGCTTAAAACCTTTCGAAATAAAACACAGCACCACAACGCCTCCTTCTCGTCTCCCACGCCAACTCCCACCCACAACACTACGTCTACAACTTCCATTTTTTTCTATTCCTTCTTCTTCTTCGATTATTATTATTATTATTATTATTATTATTATTAATTTAGTTATTATTATTATTATTATTATTATTATTATTATTATTATTATTATTATTATTATTATTAATTTAGTTATTATTATTATTATTATTATTATTATTATTATTATTAATTTAGTTATTATTATTATTATTATTATTATTATTATTATTATCATCAGCGTCAACTCTGGAACGTCACCGATGGAGACGGATAGATTGGTCTGAAGAGGTAAGAACCTACTTTCTTTGAACGTGGCTTGTGAGAATAATTACTCTTGACTAAACATATTGCACTTTTTCCCCTATCTAATTAATACGTTTTACCTTTTTTGTAATAAGATTGTACTAGTAAGAATTTAATATACGTTACTTTAAACTTTTATAGTTTACGTTGATTGCACGTGTTCTGCAAACTTATAGGACGATACTTCAGCGGCGCAGAGGTTTGCTGAATGTGGTCTTGGAGGTGAAAGAAATCAGATAACACAGAGAAAACTACCGACCTTCTATAGATATATCTGTACTGTTGCACATTTCAGAACCTGAGATCGAATCCTAGACCAGGAAGGAGCAAAAGAGAACTAGTTAACGCTGCGCTATGCAGGCATAATTTAATGCTTCTTATCATTTAAATCTACCGACGGTTTCATTATTCTGACCTTCTGTATGATATTTTTTTTAATTGTCCTTTCGATTTAATAAACGCACAAACCTGAAAAAATAATATGTGTTGGGTCATTAATGATACTTTGAACATTATCTGAACATGCAGTGTGTGTGTGTGTGTGTGTACATATATATATATATATATATATATATATATATATATATATATATATATATATATATATATATATATATATATATATTAGTTACAAATAGTTGACGATGAAAAGTGCAGAATTTACTTTAATATACCAATTTTACATGGGTATTTAGTAAGTTTTTCTTTCACACGTTCATACAATTTTGAACTTTCTGTTTTTATAGCTTTATTTCAAGATAAAACACGATTTTCCCCGAAACCTAGCTTATATTCGGTTCAAGAAGGTGTCGCCAACAAAGCTACTCAAGAGTTTCACATGTATTTATTACTGTTGTTGTTACAAGAGCATGTGGTAGCAGCATTTATGAAGATCCTTATACGTGTATATAGCGATGACTTCCTGATCGTCGTTGACATCGCCTCGCCAGAAAAAGTTGTGCATGAGCTTTTTATGAGGTTTTGCACTTGCAGGCAAGACACGGACTTTCGTGGAACACTTATTGATATTGGTGTTCCCTTTCAGCATTTGCAGAAATTGAAGAGAGACGTGGAACAGTTTACTCCAGTACTTCATCAAAACCAACTGCAGCGAGTCAACATTCTTCTTCTGGGTCAAATAGCGGCCGGAAAATCTAGTTTTGTGAATACAGTCACCTCCATTTTCAGTGGTTGCGCATCTTACAAGGCGGAAAGCGCGAACAGAGAAAAGAGTGTTACCAAAAAGGCAAGAATAAAGTATACACACATACATACTGAACATAACCACCTTCCCACCCACTTACCTCTCAACATAACTACCTATGTAAGGAAGCGACCATTACATTTTCGGGGCGGGGGTGGGGGGGGGGGGGGGGGGTGGATTTTCTTTTCCTACCGGGATATCTATCTATCTATCTATATATATATATACATATATATATATATATATATATATATATATATATATCTATATATATATACATATATATATATATATATATATATATATCTTTTACCTCAAGATAATTTATTTTTGTCGACTAATATAATGGATGTCATAGGTTTTTTTTAGAGCCGGAAATTTAATTTTTTTTTAAATCTCCACACCCCCACACACCCCACACACCCCCGAAAATTATATGTTCGGTCCCTAGCTACATCCATCTATTCATATATTTTGTGTACTGTAAGCGACTTAAATGCTTCTATTATCTTGGCGCAATCTTACGTTTGTGATGGAGGGATGTGTGCAAAGTCGAGTATGTCGAGGGGCAGATGTGTACAGGCCAAGTGATGTTTGCTGCAGATCGGAACTAGGCCTTCTCTGGCAATTATAACTTTATAGTCTTTTGGGATACTTCAGCATATTTCTCTCTTTGTGGATATATTGTGATAGGTCATGTACGTTCGTCCGTTGGTCAGTGTCCGTCTATCCGTCAGTCGATTATCTTTGTAAACTGAACTCCATCTACACCGACTGAGGGAGGGTGATCGTATTTGGTACGATGTTCATGGAGGACGAAAAGATGACAACAAAATGTTCCAGATTCCGGGTTCTCTACCACCGAAATGTCCCATTTGTATTAGTTATAAGTACTCCCTAGTGTAACGTGAAGATTCCATCTACATAGATTGAATGGAGGTGATCGTATTTGGTGTGATGCTTCAAGAGGGTGAATAAATGTCGTCGAATGTTTCCCATCCTGGATTCAGTCCCTGCAGGAGTAGGGTGTGGAGTCAAAGGTCACAGTTTCATAGGTAATATGGGCGCTTTCCTGACCTTATAACCTAAACTCCGTCTACATCGATTGATGAATGGTGACCATATTTGGTATGTTTCAGGAGGAGGATTAGATGACAGCACACTTGTCTCATATCCTGGATGCAGACCCTAGGGTAGGAGGGGCGTGGATCAAAGGTCCCATTTTCATAGGGAATGTGGATTCTACCTTGTAACGTGAATTCCATCCACACCGATTGAGAGAAGGTGGTCTTATTTAGGATGTATTTTTGGAGGATATATAGATGACATTTAAAGTTTTAAATCCTGAATGCAGCCCAGGGGCTTGGGTCGTGGGGATGTCGAAACTTAAAAAGTGTAGATATTTACGATAGCTTTCAGTTATTATTATTATTATTATTAGCAGTAGTAGTAGTACCCTACCTCATGCTCTTCATACATATCAAAGATATTTCATAATTGCCTCATACCCCTTCATATTTTCCCACTGCATGAAAATCACATGTTGCACCTTTAATTTTCAGTACAAAATTGTTTAATCTAAAATAGCAGTAATGTGGGCTGATATGGCCTCAAATATGTCACTCTGGCCTCAGTGGGAATTAACATTAGGCCGCCATTTTAAATGGGCTAATATGGCCTCTAACGGGAATCTAACATTAGTCAACAAGTTTAACTCTATAGAACGATATTGCCTCAATCGGGAATTTAACACTGAGACTATAATTGATGGTTTCGAAAATGGCTCTTGGGTCATTGTGGCCTCTAATGGGAAATGTAATTTAAAAATGTCTATAGGTTAGCATTATGGGACTATATGGCCTCAAACAGGAATTTAACATTGAGGCCATATGGACCCAGTTCAAAAATATCCTTTTAGTCTCTATGGCCTTTAACGGGGAATGTAATGTTACAACTACACCTACCATACAACACGCCGTTTGCATCGACCAAAATTAAGTGATCGACTATGCAGCCCCCAACACTTACTATCCAACACGCACACTTTACCATCAACACGCCGTTCTGAGTGACCAACACCCAGTTATGTACACTCCAACACCCCACATTTACTATACAACACGCCACTGGAGTGACCAACACCCCAACAAATAGGGTATGATGTAAAAGAATGGGGATGAAACCATAAACTATCACATACAAGAGAGTACGAGTGCTAACAAACATGCTACACTTATATACACACAAACATAATATCATATTCGGCTAGGGGTTTCAGTTTTAGTTTTTGTGGAAAACAAAGACATACAAAAACATAAAACACATAGCTCAATGATTGAGTAGCATCTCTCTTCTAAGGGAACTGGGGGGCCCTGAAAAGAGTAGGGCTGCAACGATATATCTATATATCGTGATACGCCTCTGCCGCAATACTATCGCGATACAATGTTAGCGTATCGCGATATTTTGCTCTAATTTATGCATTATGAAATAGAATATCAAAACTTTTAAAAAGTTTTAAAATGAAAGCAAAGGCGACAATTGTAGAAAATTTAAACTGCAAAATTCAATTTACTGTGGTATAACCAAATACAAGTCAAGAAGTATTTATATGCCATGACTTTCTATGAACCCTTTTTTCTATCAGTTGACTAACTTTTGAATGTTTTTTTAGTTTTTTGTTTTTTTTAAACGAATCAAATAAACGAAAAGGGATATTAAGTTCTTTGTTTTAACTTTAAAGACGCCGCTTTCTTTGACGGTAATTCTTAAGTTCTTTGTTTTAACTTTAAAGACGCAGTTTACTTTGACGGCAGTTCTTCATTAAAGGCATTCGGCAAGATCAAAGATTCATAACAAATATATAAAAGCCTAATGAAACCGGAGTTCATTTTATGCCAGTAAATTCAAACGGACGGTCATGGAAACGGAATACGAAATAGTTCCAAATACAAAAGCAAAAAGTCATGTATGACATTATTTTGGACTGCAAAAGAGAAAAGAAACTGGTGAAATTATTAGTGGCGACGCTGTGTGCAAGCTATGTAAATATAACGTCACATATAGTGGAAATACAACCAATGTAACTAGCAATCTGTCTCGTCAACATAAACTCTCGTCTGCAGAGACAAATACATCCTTGGTGAAGAGTGTTCCAGGTTGTTAAGATGCATGATTGGTGATTGACACAAATTTCTTGAAAATCGTGCAGAATATTTAACCAAATGTGCAAAAATTGCACATCACATTGCAAGCCCTACTTTTTTTTTCTTTGTTAAATTTCTTCTATATTTTAAATTTCTCCCTCTTCTTCAAATGGATGAGGGTAGTTCTCCACAAAATGTTCTTTTCTAGAATAGATTACTAGTATGCTAAGGACTACACTACATTTCTTATAGTCCACATGAAAAACAATGATGGCAGATTGCTTCCATGTTGGACTGCAAAGTGTGTTCAAGTTGTACTTAATGCGCTATGACGTGTTGATGTTATACCCATCTACCGGCACTACCCCAGCAATCGGAAATTACCCTTTAACCTGGCCACCATTTTGAGCCGGAATCCATGGAAAATCTTTGTTTAACTTATCATTTTGCAGGATGGGTTTATTCTAAATGATATATTCAGTGAATACAGGAACAATCAAAAGAACTGATTATTGTATACATGGCATTGTTATTAAAAAAAATCGAGGCTGCAAAATGATAATGGTGAGGAGTGATCAGCTGAAGATAACCCAAGATTTTAAAGTGGACTTAAAATCAACCTCGTTAACATTAATTAAGGATTATAAAGTAAGAAACTAAGAAAAATAGAATAATTATGTATTGGATTTTTCAGTTTGAACATATAATTCGGTTGATGCTACATAATTTACAAATTACCAAATCTATAAGTATTGTTGAAAGTGTCAAATTTTCAGGAATTATGCTCCAGTATAAAGTGCTAAAATTTGATTTAAAAAAATATTTTAAATTATTTTAATTGAAATAAGAGTATTGTTCAAACATTAAGATTATTTTTCAATTTGCAGGAGCCTGAGTAAAAGAAGAAAACAAAGAATGACTTTGCTGTCAATGATACAGATTCTGATTCTTAATTCTAATAAAATCCATAAAATAGACTGATAAAAGTAAAATATATGCTGCCTTGTTTTCTTTTTTCTACCCACTTATCCCTTCTTAAATACAAATGTCTGTACCTTTGGCCTGTAAAACTTGTTAGCAAACTACATGAAGAAAGGTTTTCATACCATCATTAGTAAACACTATTTGCATGTACACCATGTTAGAACAACTACACAGAAACTGCTTGATCTAGGCAAACAAATTCAAAACTCATTTTCCCCTTAATAAATAGATGATCTATAAATTGTATCCAATTTAGTAAATTTAATTTTTGTATCCTTACTGCTTGCATTAGGATCATCTAAATGGGATCCTGTCCATCCTGTTGTATGGCCATCCACCCCTACTGTTTCTTTATGTGTGACTGCACACAAAAAAAAAAGTAGACGAATGTAATTTAGTTAGCACTAATATTAGTACCCTACTTCCTTTGGCGACGGGGTACTAATTTCACACCCGGTGCTCTTTCTGCATAGTGTCAGGAAGTTTGAAGATAATGTGTGTGTGTGTGTGTGTGTGTGTGTATATATATATATATATATATATATATATATATATATATATATATATATATATATATATATATATATATATATATATATATACACACAAGGTCGTCTTAAGGGGTGGGCTATACGGGCGGCATTTCGCAGAGTTTGCGGTATTTTTTCGAGTGGGGGCGCCGTTTCGATCCAGCGCAAACTTGAGACGGCCTTGTGTGTGTGTATATATATATATATATATATATATATATATATATATATATATATATATATATATATATATATATATATATATATATATATATATATATATATATATATATATATCTTTGGCCTTTAGAACAACGTTGAATTTTTAGCTGGGTCAACAACCATCAATGTGAAATGTGTTTAGACCAAGCCATCGTGGTAGCCCGAACGTATGCAGAGAAAAACTATACAGTGGAATGGAAACTATAATGGATATATATGCTTAAATAAAATAGTCCTCTTAATACAAAAATTTACGATTTTCACCATAGATACAAGTGAAAAATAGTTTACCTTCTTAAGCCAAATGCTACTGTTGAATCGTCTGCAATATTAATCTAATACTAGTTACGTTTTCAGCGTTGTTAGCTCTACTGGTCGTAGACTAGAAGAGCTTATGGGATTGTCCGTCCATCCGTTAACACAAGTTTGTTATTACTACTCTTCCTCAACTAATTGCTATGAACTTTACACACAGATTTGGCCTAAGGTTTATCTGCATTCTTTGGAATGGACAGAGGTATTTTGATCAAGTAAGTGTCCTTACTACTATTTTTTTTATTATTATAGGTTTTAACTAATCTGCGCGAGTTGTCACGCATCGCTGCCTTCCAAGTGCGCAAATTTGTAGAATTTTTACATGATTTGCGCACTTGCTCGCACTGGGATCTTATCGCTACTCCTCCTTGATGGTTGGTCATGTGACATGATGTTTAGTTTGTCCAAAATGAAAATGGTGCAAATCTGACATCCAATTTGGCCACAGTGGCAGCCATCTTGAAAATCTTACCATCGCTACTCCTCCTAGATGGATGGTCATTGTGACATTTTCGTAATGTTTAATTGTAGATTTTGGACTTTCTTCCCAGCAGTGGGGAATATGTGTTTCAGAAACACAAGTAGCTTTCAGTTTTCCAAGTCTTCAGTATAGTTTTTGAATGTTGTCAGGATGTTGTAGGAACGTTATATTATGATGTTAAACAACAATGTTGTAGCAACATTCCAGCAAGTACACCAAATCACATTGCCACAGTGTTATAAAACAACGTTGCCACAACTTTAGGACAACGTTGTTGCAACGATGAATTGTTAGCTTGGTTAACAACCATCAATATCAAATGTATTTAGCCCGAGCCATCGTGGTAGCCCGAACGTATGCAGAGAAAAACTATACAGTGGAATGGAAACGATAATGGAAAAGCAGTAGACAATCGGACAGAGTCAAACAACGAAGAGAAGCAAAAATCCTTTTGGAGCGAGCAGGCACTTCCAAAGAGACCTTGCGTGGAGTTCCTGAAATGCAAAAATTTTCGGACGTGCTGGACCCTCGTTATAAATCTAAAGTTTACCCTGAAGTTGTTCGTGGAGATCTCCTGTTTCGAGGACCTAATTTTTCAGACGGAAAATACGTTCACATTTATCATCGCCAAATTTCGATGCTATTACTAGTATCACAGGATTTCACAGATACGCATATTATTGCGACAAATGTGACCAAGGATTTAACAATCGGGAGCACCATATTCACTGCTGAGAGAGATGTCTTGGCTTATTAGCGTTCAGACCTTGCATTCCTGCGGGACAAGAACAAATTCAGTGCTCTACTTGCAAGAGAACATTCGTCAGTCCAGCATGCTACGAGCAATATCGCATGAAACAATTCCAACAACACAAATGTGCTTTTGAATTATTGATAGTGTGTTCTACTTGTGGACATGGTACCAATAACCAACAATCACACGGTTGTTATGGAGAGAAACTATGTCGTTTTTGTGACCAAGTCGTAGAGTTGGATCATAAATGTTATATTCAAAGACGTGAGAACGAACACAAGAAATTATTTAATGGCGGCCAGAACAAGGAAAAGAAATATGTGGATTTTCTTTTTTTACGTTAAATGTTCTCAAGAGACTGGAATTCACATTCCTAACGTTTGTGTTGCTCATCGCCCTTGCAACGACTGTATTTAGGAACCTTTATTTCATCACTGTCGGAATTGTAGCATGATTCCAGGGGGATGTGAAAAGATATGTCGTGGTTCTCATGCTCTTTTTGGTTTTGCCGAGTGGGTTTTAGACCCCACCGACGACATTTGTAGCAAAGAGGATGTGCATCGTTACTGGAACTGTCATTGATATGCTACAGTCATTGCTCACAATTTCTCAGAATACGATGGACAATTTCTTTTGAAATATTATTCAGAACAAGGAACCGAATTTCCAACAGTTACCATGAACGAAGCCAAAATCATTCACATGAAAGTGGGACACGTTCATTTTAAAGATTCCACGAGTCATTTGTTTAGTTTGGAATGACAGAAATGGCTAAAGGCTATTTTCCACACTTTTTCAATACCGAAGCAAATCAACACGTCGTGCTCCCGAATTTGCATGAACTCCACTACTACGACCCCAGTTGTATGCGAACAGAACAACAAAGAGCTTATCTACGCTTAGTACCAAGTCCAATCTTCAGACCCTTTTCATTTTCAAGAAGAAATATTGAAATATTGTCGATCAGATGTGGAAAGTTTATGACGTTGTTGTGGAAAATTTCGACAATTATTTTGGGATATTTTTTATCGATCCCTTAAAGGAAGCTCCTACCATTGCCAAAGCGTGTGGATTAGTGCATCGAAAGAAGATCATGCCCGAGAACAAACTATCCATCATACCACCTCAGTCCTATTAATCTGTCAACCGTCGATATTCATCCAAAGCTTTGTGTTGGTTACATAACTTGTGTTAAACTCAAGACAGGTGGATACAACATCCTAGAAACGATGGAGAAAAGAAGACTGGATCATTTTCTGTGGATGGTTGGGCTGTAGAAAGCCCGCATACCGTGTAAGAATTTCAGGGATGTTAATTTCACGGATGTCCCACCTGTTTTCCTCAACGAGACCTGACAAATCCTTTTTCAGAGTCCACCATGGAAGAGTTGTACGACAAAACATACAAACGACGCCACAGTTTAGAAAGTCAAGGATAGCAAGTGAAAGAAATGTGGGAACACAACTACGATCGACGTTTCAAAAGAGATCCAGAATTCGCCGCATTGTCGAAGATTACATGCGGTGGACATCGAACCCTTGAATCCACGCGACAGTTTGTTTGGAGGACGTACCAATGCTACACGCTTGCTGTTCGAAGCTGATGAATCTAAAGGAGAACAAATCAAAGACGTCGATGTGTGTTCCTTGGGAGTGTAAATATGCTCGAGTAAGCATCGATCTTCCTGAATTTTAACGGAACACATTGACGTGGAACACATTCGATAGTACGAAGGTTTGATCAAATGTCAAGTTCTTCCCCCGACGAACTTGTACCATCCTGTTTTACTTCATCATTATCACGGAAAACTGATGTTTTCTCTCTGTCTTACGTGTGCTCAAACGTGTAATCAAGACCAACCAAAAGGTGGCATCTCTTATGACAAATGTACAAGACAGAACAGACATGTTACAAAGTTTACTGGATTTGACTAAAGAAGAACTAGCACGATTTAGTCCGTTGAAAACACATCGTCGTCGAGTGCTACTCATAGTCGTCCCGACAATCAGTGCATACGAATTCCAGTATAAAAGGAGTGTTGGACAAGATTCACTTCAGTTTTCCTCTTGAAGAAAAATGTCTCAAAGTTCGCACTATCAATGTTAACGTCTAAAGAGACCTTCCAGTAGAGGAAAAAAGCTTTCCCTCTTCATTTAGCTAAATATTGGAATGCTTGTCAGTACTTACCAAATACAATGTCCTTATACGAAAACAAATCATTCAAAAAGCACCTAAAGAAATCATCGATACGGTCTGCGAATGTTGTTTAAACATCTTGAAAGGAATGGTTCCTTTAACTAAGATACAGAGAAAGTGAGTAGGACGACATCGTCGCGTTCTTGGCCGAATGGTGAAAAAGAAAATGCGAATCACTCCAAAAAAATAAATAAATAAATTGTTGAACGAGGAGGATTTCTTCCCATTCTGATAGGACCGTTGTTAAAAGTGGCTGCTTCTTTGTCACTTGTACCCCTGGATCTTAAGAACGACGAATGCCGCACTTACCTCCTAATTCGTATGTCACCGAGATGTCACATTAGAAAGAGAGTTACAATGATTGATGGCTCGAACAGATTCGTCAGAAACGGAAATATCACAACGGTATGGATAATTATTGCAACGTCTTAAACTGTTTCACGAAAGTTTTAGACGACATGGCTAAACCTACTCTGAGAGATTTCAAGAATGTCATGAAAATCGAAGAAAAAAAAGCCACAAAGACGGTGATAGACACAGCCACAGGAACGGAAGAAGAGAAAGAAACAAGAGAATTGTTTCAAACTCCGTCTGCTCATTTTCCTTTCAGTATGACGATCTTGTTGACACCTTCCCCTATTCTCAGAGGAGAAGAAATGAAAGCCTGGGTCTAAAAGCTTATATCGACATCATTTTCAGCAGAAGTAGAAACGAAAGAAGGGAAGATAGATGTGAAAGGGGTATCGATCAATAGGTGAATTATTAAGCAGCACTATCAACAACACAGATACACTATTTTAGCCAGCATTCACTACAAGATCATTCTCATGCTGCTGGCTACGGAGGAATTCAAAAATTGTATTGTGCAGCCAAAACCAAACTTAAAAACTTACGCCCGCAAGACGTACGACAGTGGTTACAAGAACAATCGATGTACACGTTACACAAAACCCAATTGACACATTTTTTTCCAGAATTCAAATTAAAGTAGCAGGAATCGATCATCAGTGGCAAGCCGATATCGTTGATGTCTCTCATTTACCTTCGTACAATGAAGGTTACAAATATTTGTTTTGTATCATTGATGTGTTTTCAAAATCAGCTTGGGTAGTTCCTTTGACTTCTAAAACAAGTTTGGAGTTAGTGCTAGCTGTAGAACTTGTCTTGAAACAAAGTGGCAGGCACTCTTTACGCTGGCCAATGGACAAAGGCACACAATTTCTCAACCAAGCTTTTCAAAAAGAACTGAAGCAACAACATTTTCATATTTTCACCACTGAACTTCCTGAAACGAACGCAAGTGTCATGGAACGTTTTCAAAGAACTTTGAAAGAACGTACGTGGAAATATTTTACACATGAATATGCTCTCAAATACATCGATGTGTTACCACGTCTAGTCAAAGCTAACAACCAATCGTACCATCGTAGCATCGGATGTGCTCCAGAAGAATTGAAACCACAAAAACAAAGTCCATAAAATTAGATCACAAAGCTCATTGGGAAATCATTCATCCCACTCAAGTCTGGAATATCACCAAAGAGCAAGCCACATTCATCATAGAAATCCTCGATGAACAAGTTGAAGAACAAATGGACAAAACTGATCCTGGCTATTACAAAACCAAAAATGTAGCACCAGCAAATCACCGATTGAACATGTATGACATGAGAATTCCTGCAGGTTATTATTTTACTGCTCGACATCTCATTCAAATAATTTCAGCTATTTTCAACTATCAGTTTTGGCAAAGTACTAGATAAACTTCACCGAAGCATACTGATTGAGAATCATCCACCTTCTCATCATCTCAATTTGGATTTTCCGCCATTAAAACACTGTCCATCACTTGTCTCCCAGTTTGTTTGCTATCATAAGTGGGAACACACCTCTCATTCCTACCAAAAGACATCAACAACGAATGATTCTACAAGTATTTGCGCTACCCTATTGAACTGAACGAAGGATTGAATTTAATGTTTGTGGACTCTGATATCGTTGAGTACAACATATTGGTAAACACAGCTGCTCCATTGACGAGAGTCATACCTTTCAAAATGGATTCTGCCATAGCTGCTTACAATGAAGGAGGAAACACGTATCAAGTTCACCAAGAATTTTATATCCTGAGTATCTTGCTGTCAATAAATTGTATTTTGGCAATATTAGTATAAAAGGAGATTTTGGACAAAATATTATATTCTGTAAAGGAAAAGTCACAGTTGAAACTACAATTTCAAAAATGTTCTCCAGCAAATTGTAACAGATGTATCCTGTGTACCGAGAAGTAGCTCAACAACGTGGACATGGTCTGGGAAATATGGTAAAACTGGCTTGTTATATGGTAGCACCCAACTTCAAACCTATGGTCACTCGAGGATTGCACGTTTTAAAAGATATGGCCTGAAAAGAATGAAAAGAATTTCTCCAAAATGTGCTCATCAACCAACAAAGTCATAAACAATCCTTTATGAAAGCAGGAAAAATGTGTTGATTCAGACAGGGAAAAAAAATCCTGGTTTACAAAGCCACAACTTTAAATTCACTTCACACTTCTGTCGAAGACATCGATTCCTCCTCCATGGCACAGACAAGGCAGGAAGAGATGTCAAAACCTTCAGACCTGACAAAAACACCCAGAAAATAATAAGAGAAGAAGAGTGGTCTGAGAATTATACATTTTAATTACTAACTAAAAATTATGTACATTCTTGCAAATGTTTCAAGACAGAACTCAATCTGTTTGCCATGCCACCAATGATGATGACGATGCAAGCATCCTAGTTGGTATAATTTCATCCTGTGTCGTTGATGACCACCTCAGCTCTAATCGAGTTTGAAATCCAAGGACAAACCGAAGATTATATCGACCTGAATAACAGTTACTTGCACCTGAAAGTCAAAGTTCTGAAAATGGATAACAGCAATCAAGGCGTCAATGCCAGAGGGGCTCCTGTCAACAATTTCATGCATTCGTTGTTCAGTGAAGTAGATTTGTACTTGAATAACAAACTAGTTAACAGCAGCATGGACAATTGCCCTTACCGAGCTTACTGGGAAAATCTGTTGACAAAGAAGCCAAGAACACATATCTGAATGCCTCAGCAGTGTGGAAACCCGACACATTGGGCAAGTTAAATGACAGAGCTGTTGATTGCAGATGACGATGCAGACCACAATGTTGGATTTAACGACTGCCAAAAGAAAATCAGACAAAGGCATAGTTTAGGAATGATGTATTATTTACGCTTGGACATGTAGTTGCAAGACAAGTATTTGTTGAATGGTGTGGATGTACATCTGAGACTGAATCGAAGTAGTACTGTACTGTGTTCCATTTGATGGCTAAAGCTAATTAGCATAAAATGAATATCAGTGATGCCAGACTCTACGTACGTTGTGTGGAAGTCTTACCTAAAGTCAGAAACGACATCAGTCAAGCTCTGACCATAACAACAGCACAGTAACCTTTACAATTAGTGGAAGTCAACACCTTAACCATTGCCTCTGGACTCTGATCCAAGATCGAAGATCATGTCTTGCAAGGTCAACTGCAAAAATGTTGGTTCATAGGCATCATCAGAAATTCTGTCCTCAATGGAACTACTGATCAAAATCCTTTCAAGTTCCAACATATCAACGTGTCTAAGATAGAAGTAAACCCTAACCCTAGTGTGCTAGTATGTTTGTATGTGTGTGCTAGTATGTTTGTATGTGTGTGTGCTAGTATGTTTGTATGTGTGAGTGCTAGTATGTTTGTTATGTATGTGTGCTAGTATGTTTGTATGTGTGTGCTAGTATGTTTGTATGTGTGTGTGCTAGTATGTTTGTATGTGTGTGTGCTAGTATGTTTGTATGTGTGTGTGCTAGTATGTTTGTATGTGTGTGTGCTAGTATGTTTGTATGTATGTGTGCTAGTATGTTTGCATGCATGTGAGTATAGTAGGTGTGTTAGTACTCCTACTCTCTTATATGCAATAGTGTATGATTTCAAAGCCCTTCTTTCACATCGTACCCTTTTTCTTGGTAAGTGCATGGTCTTGGTCACTCTAAACAGTGTGCTGGGTAGTAAATGTGGTGTGTTGGATAGTACATGACTGGGTATTGGGACATTTTTTAAATCAATCAATATGGCCTCAATGTTAAATTCCCGTTTGAGGCCATATCATCCCATAACGTTAAATCTATGGACTAATGCTGAATTTTTCCATTTGAGGCCATAACAGCCCATATTACTTCTCAGAATCTGTTTTGCTGAGATTAACAAATTCATGCAATAATCATATACTAGGCCTTATGCAGTGCTGATTTATTTTACCTGCCACACTGTACAGCATTTTCCCTCGCAAGCTTTTGGTCAATCATTTCTAAAAGAACAGTCTATTCAAGATATTTTGTAAAAAAAAAAGTTTGCAATGCATGTTGAATGTAATTTTTATTCATAAAAATTGTAGTTACCAAATTGTCAATTTATTTCCAAAATGTTTATTTGTTTTCACGACGTCGAGTCAGAACATTAAAATACTGTAGTTTTTATTTACCCCAATTATCCAAGTTCAGATGTTTGCTTCTCTCTCTCTCTCTCTCTCTCTCTCTCTCTCTCTCTCTCTCTCTCTCTATATATATATATATATATATATATATATATATATATATATAGCAGATACAGTATAAATAAAATGGCCTTTGAAGTGTTTGTATACAGCAATTTAATATGCCAGTACTGTTAGTGTATCTAATTGTGATTTGCCCAAGGCATATACATGAACATATGCATATAATTATGGTTTCAGCAGTAGACTATTGCTTTTATACTCTCAAGAGTAGTGATGAATTTCAACTTATTAATCATTTAAAAAATAGAGAAAATATCCATAATCCCAATTTTCTAAATCAATTAAACATGTTATACACTTTCATCAAAATCACCTCTCTCTCTCTTTCTTGACCTATGATGGTAAAACTGACAGTCAAACTGACCAACAAAGAGAGAGAGAAAATAAACAAGAATCATACAGTTAGTAGCATGCTTTTTTGTGGGTTTAATGCCATTTTTCAGCACATGATAGGCTATACATATCGGCCAGTATATTTGGTCCGGGAAGAACCACCGACCCAAGGGAAGCTACTTGAAAGCTTTCTCACATACCTACGTTGGTTGAGCCAAGACTCAAACCCACGTGGACAGAGGTGAGATATGAGTGATCTGTAAAGGCAAGTGCATTAGACCATTCCATTAATAGTAATGGTAAGCAATGCATAATAATGAATTGGAGCAACTGCAATGTTTTAATTACCTCCTGTTTGTTTGTTATTCTGCTTGTCCTATTCCAATTCAGTGTGCTTGTCCTATTCCAATTCAGTGTACTTGTCCTATTCCAATTCAGTGTGCTTGTCCTATTCCAATTCAGTGTGCTTGTCCTATTCCAATTCAGTGTGCTTGTCCTATTCCAATTCAGTCTGCTTGTCCTATTCCAATTCAGTGTACTTGTCCTATTCCAATTCAGTGTACTTGTCCTATTCCAATTCAGTGTACTTGTCCTATTCCAATTCAGTGTACTTGTCCTATTCCAATTCAGTGTACTTGTCCTATTCCAATTCAGTGTACTTGTCCTATTCCAATTCAGTGTACTTGTCCTATTCCAATTCAGTGTACTTGCCGATGATCGAATGGTTGTGCTTTCAGTGTTCGAGATGCTAGCCATGCACTGTTTGTAGAGCTATACTTTCTCTATTTAAAACAAATTTCAAGTTTAAATCCTAAGCTTCTCTTTTATTTATTTAATCAATATGAATGAGAATAGCACAGTAAAGAAGCGACATAACAATTTCCAACAAGACTGTACTGCAATAGCTGAAGAACTACTATTAGTAGTGGACACACTCTAAAGGGATGTGAAAAGTAACCTCTTCCATCAATGCACAGCTTCTTGTAGTCAATCTACATTGGAAATGTGTGCATATGTATTTGTATTTGGTATAAATAAAATATATGTAGTGTAGTATGTATGCTGTATTTTTGATATACCACTCATTGTGTACATTTTTGATCACAAGGAAATGAGACTAGCCTAATTTCCTTTTACTGAAAATGTATGCACCATGTGGTATATCAAAGATACAGCATACATATGCATACACACACACATATATATATTCGTTACTAACATACATACAGCCCAATTACTAACTAGATAATTAGTAACAAGTTATGTAGCAAAGTCTACACATTAGTTGACCAGTAGTATCCACAGGTGGCTGATGTAACCTTAATGTTGAAAAAAACAATAGCCTGAAGGAAACAAATCACAGAATGACAATAATTCCTTACATTACTGCTGTGCCAGACTAAAGTTCATTACATTACAGCTATACCATTCTGACACTGGAACTTGTCCATCACACTATAAAAAAGACCAGGTTAGTAACTTCGAAACACTCCATTCCACACCAGACCCTCAATCTTTGGCTGCTATTCCCGTTCATGAAGGCACCCAGCCATAATCTATGGCTCATTTTACTCCTTATATATATATATATATATATATATATATATATATATATATATATATATATATATATATTCTTCTTCCTCTTCATAGCAATCAGTTACTTTTCTGCGCTGGACCAAACTTAAGTTACAGGCCCAAGAACATAAGAATTGCAAAAAAGTTTGCATGGCAACAATTTTTCCCTCAGGCCATTGCTTTTTTTCAAATTAGGCTTGTGTCAGCCACTTGTGGTAGTATCAGAATTAAAAAAAAAAAAATTCCTTTGTAGCAAAGTACTTCCAGAAAGAAAAGAAAAAAAATTGAACGGAGGGATAGGAAGTTTAAAATTTGGAACAGTGCTAAGTGTCATATATTTTGTACCGTCAATACAACAGTTGAATCTGTATCTCAGAATAGTATTTTATTTGTTTATTTATTAATTTATTTACTTATTTATTTGCTTTCTAGAAGAAGAAATAAAAAAATAGATGATTGTGAGTTAAATCTTGTATTATTATTTGGGGAAAAAGATTGCAAAATGTACATTATTTTTATCCACAAAACATGTGCAAGGTTTTTATGTTCTATGTGTCTCATTTATTTTCTTTTTTGTAGTATCGCCAATACAAGATGAGATCCAGTGAGGGTAAGGAACTAGCGTTTCGACTTTGTGACACTAGGGGGATTGAGGATGGGCAGTATCTTTGAACACGGGAAATTCAGCAAATGCTCGATGGCAGAAAACAAGATGACCAAAGTGTAAGCTTCTACAATAATATGTAGTTGGTACAGATCACAACTGTTGTAATTTGTATGTGAATTCAACAGTTTGTATACATTCTTTTCTCTCCAAAAGATTTGGTTATAAGAGGTCTAACCGGATTAGCGACCACCGTCATAGCACCAATATCAATCATCCAATTTTCCTATATATAAATTGCCTGTATATAACAAACACTTTTATGGCAGATCCCGTTTTCTCCATAGATTTTCACACAGTCCCATTGGAGAGATCTCTTAAGATTGATGCTTAAGGATGATTGCTTGTGAAATGTTGGGGTATTTCACTGTTCGAAAAATTTATATTTTTACATACCGGTAGCTAAAAGTCCAAGCAATCCAAAATCACCTTAAAAATGTATAGGTTGGTATGCAAAATCGTGCACTCACCATGAATGGACATCACTTATAACTATCATGGATTGATAGAAGAGGGAACTGCAGAGTTTTTTTGTTTGTTTATATTGTTTAGTTTAGGGAAAAATCTTCACTAATGCACCTTGCTGTGTATGTTTCGCACCTTGCATTTTTTTTTAAAACATTGGCATTTAGGTGGGGATTTCAGACTGCCACTGGCTTTTAGATGTGTTTTTTGGTGCCTTCAGTATTGGATGATTATGTAAGATAAGTTTACTTATGATGCATTAGATGCTTTAGATTTATTAAAACTTAGTACATAGTGGACAGAACGATAAAGAGAAACAAGTCCAGCAGTTTAATTCAGTTCAATTCAACTGAGTTTATCCATCCCCAAGTACCTGCAATATTTACCAAAGTTGCGTTTTTAGCACCCTTGTTATGGATAGTTTCTCACTTTCTTTTCCAAATCAAAAATTTTCCTGACACATAGGATGGCGACATATTTGTAAGCTCTTCGCCAGTAAAAATAGAAATAGTCCATACATTGATGTTGCTTGGTCTATTCCAGTTATGTGACAAGTGGTCAGTTGGTTGAAAGTGACTTTTGGTAGGTTTTAATAAGTTTGGAGATAATTTGCATATATCTGATTTCAATTAAAAGTACATGTCTAATCAGTATCTCGCAGATACTTCAAATAATTTAGAGTTACGTAATGATTCAGTAATAGTTATCTTGCCTTAGCAAAAAGCGATAAGTTCTGGAGTAGGTTTCACATATATGACAACCTTTTAACTGTTTCTTTGTGTATATACATAATCTCAATTCATCATCATTACTTACTATACAGTTTAACATTGTTCTTATGCTTGCTTTTTTGTTTCCAATGATTCTGAAACAAATTTGATTGCAACAATGATTCGATTGACCAATTGTTTGGTGATAGACCCAATTTGACTATGTGACATCACAACTATATCCATCGTGATGACTCTCGTAGCTCAGTCTGTAGACGTGAATGTTTTAAATTAATCAGTCATATCTTTAAACTAGCATAGTTTATTTGATTAAAATTATAGTATGTCCATTCACTTAGCATATTCACTGAGGCACAGATGAAAATATGAGTTCGTTTTCTTTTAAGAAAGCATGTTGCTTATTATTTCAAAGACCTAAACACAAATGTTTACGAATTTATAATTGTGTAATTATATCATATTTAAAACATGTCCATTTTAACACGGATTCAGTTCAGGATGAGCTAGGTCTCAACCCAGAGCATTGCTCCATTTGGGCATAATGCCCGGCATTATCCAAAATCCCAAACTGCGATTTTGTTGAAATAGTCAAACCTTCTAAATTACTAAGTCTCTGCCCTTTGAAATCATCCAACAAGAAAATCATTGCCAAGGATCCTGGCAGCTAATGCATCGTTCAAACACCCCCCCACCACCACCACCACACCCCCCAATCATTCTGGGGTGAAAAAAGGAACACTGAAGATCAGAATACTTTTCAGACTAAAGTACATACGTTGGCTTAACAAGAATTATTGTAAATTAGACGTATAATCGAAAAGTGTACTGACTTGATCTGATGTTAGGTTTGCACAATTCACAGAGGATATTGGTCTTTTTTTGTTCTACATGTGATTATAAGCAAACAACACATTGATATGCTGGTATTATTCATGATGTGCTGGAAGAGTATGATCTATCATATATACCTGCGTATAAGTCGAGTCCAATTGCAAACAACATGAATCCTGATCTGTCATCAAATGATGCACCATCAGATCAGGGTCTATGTTTTTTTCTTCTACTGATTAATCCTAACAAAGTGCATGGACCCAGAACTGTCGGCACATTATGTGATGGCAGATCTGGGTCTATGCAGTTTGCAGATACATCTGACTTATATATGACTATATTTATCAGATACATTTCATTATGTAGTACCCAAAACAAAATGTCATATTGACACCAGCTGCTAGCTACTCATGACAATATGAATTTTCTTGTAACACACAATGGATATTAGCTTTGTTCATGGATCTAAGTTTAGAAGATAAAACTCACCCCCACCCTCCTCCCATAAGTTCACCTCAACACAAAGTTCAGAGAGAGGCATATTATAAATAATGTCCGTAAAGTATGAGAATGGCGGATTTGGGATATCCTAGTCGGCAACCTGCAATAAATCATTTTTTTCCCCTTTTCTTTATATACATACATGTATCAAGAAATGTTTGACCGCAAGTGTCTATTCAACTCAACAGCAAGTTAGATTGAACGAGAAGACACTGCAACTGACTTTGTTGACAACGGAGCTGCAGGATACATAATTTTGAGGAAAATGAATGGTAGAGGGTCAAATATTGTTGAGAAATATAATTTGAATGCCTGCAAGATAATGCTGTTCTTGTTTGTTGATTTAGATTACAAAATATTACCTGTTCTTGCCATCAGAATGCCTATGTGAAAATGTGTTCTGGTGGTGCAAAACATGATGGGAAAACATTTTGTACAAAAATTAAATTCATGGTAAATATGAGAAATATTTTATCAATAAATGTTTAAATCATATTAGCATATATATAAAAAAAAATGTTTTTCTTTATAGAGTGAGCCATCATCTGCTTCAAAAGTCAAGTATGTTACTGACATGCTTTTTGCCGTCTTTGGATGGATGAATGGATGGATTCAAAGAGCTCCAACCCTCGACTACAATGAGACGGCTCACTGCATAGTTTACGTAATTGATAGTTCTAGTATTGAGACTCTCCCGGACTCTATTGCAAGAAACTTCAAGGAGTGCCGAAAAATTGTGGAACAGAGAGGTAGATACTGTTTTGTAAAAAAAATGTTGTGTGTCAGTTTGTTTCAATTCAAAAGGCTGCATCTCTGGACGAGGTTTGATGAGACGTTTTAAGGACAGATCTATAATGAAGAAGTTAATGGACAATTAGAATGCTGTAGTATCACTAATTTTCGTAGGGTACCAATTGTCGTGGATTTTGTTGTTGCCCTGAACCACGAATTTAAAGACTCAACGAAAAATTAGCCACACATGATAAAGAAGCCCCCCTTGCCCAACTTCTTAACTGTGTTTCATTCCTAGAGATCAACAAAGCTGTATTATAAATCAACATCATTTCTATAATCTAGTAATAAAATATTAGCTGTTATATGTTTCTTTTATTTTAACCCTTCAAAAAAAAAATTATAATGCATTTTATATTGTTTAAATGCACACATATCTATATGGTATCCGATAGCTGTAATTTCCACTTACTGCCTTAAATCGATATGTTGTGAAAATAAGTAAGGATAGAGAGAAACAAGAAAAAGCATAAGGTATTCAAACACTAGTATTACTGAAAATGACAGAAAGAATAATAAATGATATTAGTATATGAAAATTAGATTTAATACTTATTCAGTTTGATTCTTCATTGAAGTAAAACTGTTGTCAAAAATTTTAAATCCTCATTAAAGCGTCTCATTTTATCCATGCATGCTTAATCCCAGTGAACAACATGGCTGTAAAATATTAGAACTATAGCATGAAGTACAATTACTAATGAAACACTGTGTATATACACTAATTACTGCAGAGTACTGAAGCTCACACTTCACTGATTTTCAGACAAAACCACTGAATCAACATCGTGTCAATAGTACACACAAATGTTTGTCAGGTAAAAAATCCTGAAATTGTTGAATTAAACAAGTCCAGCATTCTCAAAGTCACAAATAAATAGGTCCAATCTTACACACATTTCCGCCTGAGCTGCAATTATCCATTCAGCATGAATCGACTTGATTGATAAAGTTTTAAGTAAAAAGTCTAGTGGTTGAAGTTGGTTCGTACATAAGGCAGGCTCAAACAAAGGAGTGATTCCATTGTTTTTCAATTTAGTTAGCATCTTCGCACTTTGATGGGCTCTGAACACATGAAGTGTTGACACTGCTTGCTAACTGCATTGATCAAGGGGCAGCTGGTCGCTTGTTTGGTTCACATGTGGAATGATGACATTATACGAACCGATGGAGATCAAAGTTGAATTTTACCACTCTTGAACCACTGTGTTAACACCACGGTCATCAGAAAGTAATTATTGGACAGTGTTTAAAGAAATAGATCATACACATGTACTTTAATCACTGATTAGGCTGAGTGTTGTTGGCTGCATCGGCTCCCTTTGATGTTGCGTGTAAGTGATTGATCTTGACAAGTGTTTGATTTGTGCTCATATGGACGGTAGGATTGTTTTAATCATTGAAATGATCACAGTTTGTTGTCTACGTAGTTTTGTTCTTTTGTATTCTTTATTTGGGGTATTTGTTGAGGTTAATTCATGAAATTAAATACCTACAAATATGTCAACTTTGACAGGGAAAACCACAAATTTAAATACCCACGAAAATAATTTTTTTTACAAAACCACAAAAATCGAGACCTACTAAAACAAATGATACTACAGTATAAGAAATAGTAGGAGAGATGAGGTAATTCAATGAATTTATGGCTTGTTTGTTTATATCCAATGCTGAATACCGGCTCATATCCTGATGAGAATTTGAGCAAACTTTTTAATCCGAGTTTGCCACGAGTTAAAGATAATCACAATATTGACATTAAAATTTCTGCTCTAAAAACTTTAAAAATATTTTTTGCTTTAAAAGTCAACAGCAACAATGTGAGCCAAGTCAGGATATTATGTCACTCTTGTTATCATCTTTTTATTATAGGCATCCCAGAAGTTGTTCTCCTGACAAAGGCTGACCAGTGCTGTAGAGAAGTAGACAGCAATATAGAAGACATTTGTTATAGTCCAGCAATCAAGAGAGCAGTGCAGATTGTAGAAAATAAATTCAATTTCAATAAGAAAAGCATCTATCCCATTGTGAATATGGAAAATGAGGTTGAAGCTGGAAGAGAGATATCTATTCTTGTGCTAATGGCACTGAAACAGATGCTGTTTGTGAGTAGAGAATATATATTGGATATGATTGACAAGAAGGAGATGAAGATCGAACATTCATCAGTTTCTACTCACCTGCAGGATGGATCGAAAGACAGCTGAAGTTGCAATGAACCCTGAATGAATTGTATTCAGCTTGTGTTAACATGCTTGTCGACAAAAACATATAGCCATTTGAGGTACAAGGATTGGAAATAAGTTCTACAATTCAAGTGTTGCTAGAAAAGATCATAAACAACAGACATTATTTCTTATGTTTCAAGGCTCATAGTCATAATTCTGTCAAGTTAGGATTTGAGGCACAAGCTTGAAAAGTAGTAAACGTAATTTTGGATTTTGTAAAGAAACTATGGTTCCTACTTGTTTTATACCCAACTTTGAAGGCATTTCATATAATGATACAAATTAATTCTTTTTGCTACTGACTGCATTTAATGCCCATAGCTCTATTTGTTTGTCTTTATTGGGAAGTTATTGTTCATATGCAGGTGTAAAGTGAAATTCAAATACTAGGTTTACGAAAGGCAAATAATGAAAATACTCAACGGTGTCTATGAATGCACACAAAACCATGTAACCACTGAATGGAACATGGAAATCAAGGCTGCAAAGGTAATGCTTTGAGGATTTTGTTGCAATGCTTAAAGGATATGGACAGAGTTTTAAAAAATGTATGCCTCCTAAATGTTCCAAAAATCAATATGCAACACAGTTGCTTTGCATTGAATTATGTTGGAAAAGTCAGTGGGACCTGTTGAGCATGCAGACTGACTGCCCCCCCCCCCCTCCTTCTCCAACTACATGTACAATTAACGATTTCTGAAATACCAAGAACCGCATCCCCTATCTTCTGTTAGGTTTGGTCGCCTGCATTGTTCAATGACCACTCACTTTGTCTAGGGGTGTTGCCGTAGAAAGTAAGTCATTTTTAGATTTACTGTGCAGGTAATTGGCATAGAAACTCCCAATTAATATAGCATTAAATTAGTTTTTTTTATTATATTTGTTTTTACAGTTATGTTTAGTATTGGTGGATGACTGAATGCACATGCGATTCACCATCTCTGTTCATGATCAAAGTTCATGTAAAAAAGGGTCTTACATTAAATAAAAAATTTTATTTCCTCAATAAATTTTAGAAAGTCTTTTTCTCTATTTGTCTCTACTGGAGATGGTTAGAAGATCTCCAAGTCCTGTCTATCCTCAACAACTTTGCTATCTTTTACAGAGTAACCCACAATATTGTATAAGGGTGACTGTTAAATTACAAAATTATTCGTAATGCCATACAAATTGAGATAAGACTTAATTGACAGTAAAAATTCAAATATATAAGATAATAACTGCCCGAATCATAAGGTTAGATTTAATAGTACCGATGGGAAAGTGACATGTGTTTTCCTACTTAATTCTATTGGCGTTGTGTAGAGTTGTCGATACAGCCCAAGGAAGGCTGAGGTCACTCGAGTATTGCCTAAGGGAAGTAATTCGGGAATTGAATATGAAAGTTAGAATAAATTAAAACAAATGCTCACAATTTCTGATTATATTCTCCTATACACAAATTTATTTATTTAAAAACATAAGTTACCAAAAGTATAAATTAAAAATGACAGAGTAGTTCTTTAATTTCGATATACTGGAACATTACACTAATTCTTTCCTAATACAGGACACATAATTATAGACAGGGTTGGCAGATTGTTAAATCTGCCTGAATTGGAATTTTATCTTCAGTTTCCTGTATTTCTGAAATTGTTTAATTTGTCGAATGACAGTGAAAAAATATGATGTCTATGTTCTACAGGTTTTATAAGAAATATTACAATTTGAGGCATTGATTATATGTTCTCTGATCAAATCATGTTTTCTATTTTTGTACGCTTTGCACTGTCCATTTGGAACCTTTTGAGAAATTGTGAACTTGCACAATATTTTTTTATATAATTTTAATACTTATTGTTTATTTCCCATTTTCTTTATGAGCCATTAGTCATTTGTTCAAATTTATTTTTAGTGGTCCATTGCTTTTTTTCTGTCTGATAAGATATTTTAAGTATTGACAGATTTGTTGAACTCAAAAGTTTTATATAATTATTTATCATAATGCTTCTTTCTATATCCTTGCATTTTATTTCTTCAATAAATAATGGTTCTGCACTTTTTCTCTGAACAAAACATTTCCCTGTATGAGTTTTTATTTAATATACACTCATTGCTACTAAATACAGTTCATATCAAAATCTGCTTCAGAGTATTTTCTAGAAGACGAAAGTATCAGTTTTATTAAAGAAGATCAAGTTTATTTTTTATACATATCAAAAATATTTTCTTTATGGTCCATGTGCAGATTTTTTTGCAAAGATGAACTCAACAATGAAATTTAAAATTTGATTTTATTCGATCTAAGGAACTAATATTTTTATAACTCTGATATTATCTCACATACTCCATTATTCATACTGTTTTTATTTTCATTGTTGAAACTTGCTGATGCTTTCTTGGAATATGCAGTGTTGTGTCAGATTTGTTTAGAAGTAGGATAAAATAAACAAAAATGATTTTGTCTGTATTTTTTTATACCATAATGAGTTTCACAGAAGCAAAAGTTAAAAAACATACAGCTGCATTTGTGCAGAAAGATTATAGCAAATAGGCAGAAAATAGCACACCCATGATATTGCAGAATGTGTCCTACAATAAAAAGGATAGAATGCAACTATCAATCTATCTATCAGGGGTGAAACAATTCATCGATATATCGATACTTTTGCCATATTGATACACATAAAGATACAAGAGGTGAAGAATCGATACAAACGATACTTACCATATACAAGTAACTTCAATCTTTAGCAGTCATGAATAATTATTAGTTGGTTGATTTTTTTAAATTTTCTTTAAATTGAGAATTCGTCTGAGACAGCCGTCACTGACACAGTCATTCATTTTTGTCATTAAAAAAGACAAAACTATTGACAACACACAGTCACCTTCAACAAATTAACACAAGGTGACGTGGTTTGAAATCTGCCCCCCCCCCTCTGCCGATTCAATGCTAATTATTTTATCCTGCCAGCATGTTCAGCATAAAGGAGACTTTCCTGATTTGTTCCCCATGTATGATGAAGTACTTTACTCATCATTTAATAACCACTTTTAGGCAAAGTTTTTCTGCTCTTTCATATCTTGTCTACTTGGATTAAAATTGAAGGCTACACATCCAGTGTTTCACGCAGTGAAATATGTTACATTCAATTCTGATTGGTAGTTATTGTTTGTTCCAGTCCAGGGTTAACAATAACCACCAATCAGAACTTAATGTAGCTTATTCTCTGCGTGACACAGCAGAAGTATTGGCATTCAAGCTTGATCCAAGTAGATCCAAAGCAACAGAGAAACTTCGCGCAAAAGTGGTTATTAAATGATCTATAAAGTACTTAAATCGGAAATGAGGAACAAATTTGGAATGCCTCTTTTTATGTAGATATATGTAATCAGTTACTGAACGTATCCGATGGGATAAATAAAATTAGCACAGAATCAGTGAGGGGACAGATTTCAAACCACATGAGTTTGTCACTTTGTGTAAATTTGTTAATTTTTTATAAAAGGGGAGTGCCTGTGGCCGTGGCAGTTGTTTTGCATCTGGAGGAAGCACAATGTGATAGATTTGGTTGTTAGTCATCTCCACTACCACACAATGACTTGTTCTAAATGACATTTTCCTTGCATGAGGAAATTGCACTATTCTGTTTTGAAGATAACACCATAATGTCTTTAAAGTTTAAGTGAAGACATGAAATTGGTAATAAAATGTTTCTCAAGCATTCACGCAGTGCAATACAAGGGCATGGTGACCAATATGAGTCCTGCATCCAATCAAGTGGAAGCAGCCTGAAATGGCCTAACAGGTTGAATTATAATCACTGACAACTAACACGTAGTCTGTTTGAAAGTATTTTTGTTATCTTGAAAAAGGCATATGAGCAGATGCTAAGTCTCTGTCTGTCTGTAATCTGCATACAGGAGATATAACCAATATGTCAACACATATACAAGTGCACCACCCTACTAATGACAGACCTTCTAAAGATGAAAAGACCATCAAGTTGATATGTGTATCGATAATGTATCGTATTGCAGGCTGTGTAATGTGAATCGTATCGATAAGCGGTAGAGGTGTATCGTTTCACCCCTACTATCTATGTACCTATCTGTATATCTATCCATCTATTTATCTATCCATCCATCCATCCATTTGGGAAATGATTTCTGAGGTGTCAAACCCTTGCAAGATAGAGATGGCACTCTTGAATGAATGAATATAGGCCAAGGCTTTTATTCTTTGGGTTTTATCTTTTGACATAGTGTCACACTGTTTTACATAAAACTGTAGTTTTACATCTGTTTTCAAGCGGCTTGTGTTCCTCACCTTGGAGGAAAAAAACATGAAATCTAAAGTCTGAAAAACTCTCATACATCCCCAAATAGATTATGCCTCTGCTGTCCTGTGTCTTCATACAGAAACTCATTTAAACCAAACTGAATGAGTCCAAGATTGTGCTAATCACATAACAAAAATTACTTGGACCACAGTAAAACCTAAAATATTACTTCAATGCTTGAGTCTCTAAATTGGAGACTGGACCAAACAAGAACAGAGAGCTGTCTTATGCAAATTCCTACAGTTTCTGTTTGCAAAAAAGATACAAGTTTGTCATTTTAACAAATGTCATGTCTACTTTGCTCAACATAATATTTTGCTACACTACAGAGACAGGTTATTACAGGTGGGTAATTTGATTACCCTGAATACATAATTCCAAGTAGACTCGTCAAAATTTGAGTTCCCTGATGTGCCAAACACTCATCAGCAGATACCATCAATTATTTTACACTTACTTCTTCTTTGCAAGAACAGAACAATTCACTGTAATTTGTTACCCTCAAACAATAACCTCTCGCATTTGAAGACAATGCTCCACCCACTAATAAGCACAGAAGCACAGCTATCTCTTGAAAATCATGGTTTTTCTCCTTAAAACAAACAGGTTGATTGACAGAGGACCTTTAAGCTGTGAAAATTGCAAGAAAATTGGTTGAGAAATATTGAAGTTTTACAGATTATATAATGGCAAAAAATATCATAGTTAAACATTAACATCTTGCAAGTGTGTAATTTGATTGGTCAGTGGGCCACAGTACTTTCTGTTGTGTGATATTTAATTGACAGTTGCAGCGCTAGTTCAAGAGAACAAATCTACCTGGCAGTAAGCAAACTCAACTAAATATCACTGTAATAAACCGCATCACAAGACGTTCTACCTCTGATCTGAACAATTCTAATTACTCTGAATGTCCTACCCTTTCCAATAGTTTTATCCTATATACTTTAATCACATCTTTAATACTCACAAAATCTATGCTTCCCTGTCAAGAAGCGATTTCTGAACTGTGACTGAAGTGGATTTCAGTGTTTCTGCTGACAGTCAGATTATTTTTGCCATCTTACTTTACCAGTGTAGAATGCTTTTACAAGTTTATCTTGAATACATCATGTGCGTATGGAAAACAGCAATCAACAGAAAAAACAAAAACCAAAAAGAAATAGATGACAAATTGTTGTACTTAACTAAATCAAGTAGTATTGTTTTTAAATTAATTGTATAAATAATTTATAAAGGGAATATGCCAGATATTAAGTAACTCTTTTCTCCAGAAAAAAAATTAATTATTTTCTATCCCATGCTTAGCAGACAAAAACTGGAGAGTGAATCCTGCATCAGAAACTTTACTTATGTATTTTAAGCAGTGATGACAAAAGTACACAGCTCATTTTACAAACTTATTTGAAGGAAATTAGTAATATTAAACCAAAAAAAATCATTATTACGCATTGGTGTGCACCAAAATTTCTTACAGAATTTCATGCATCAATATTAGGAACCAATATTCTCTCAAATCGCTGTTTACACAAACAGTTTCACTCAATATTTTTGAAAAATAAAATGAAAATGAAAAATAAAAGATATTAAAACTTGACATTGAAACATCCCGTTCAATCCCTTCCCCACCCCCGAATATTTTCAGGAGGAAGTTGAAATCAATCACTGTATCTCCTCAGCCATTGGCATGTTCAAGTCCGAGTTTTAAAACAATGGATAGACTTTACCAAACAATCTTAATATTGTTGATGTCAGCCTAGTCGCTCTCAGTAAAGAGATACCTATGTCCCGCCAATTGCTATGGCAGATGAGATAAGAATGAAACAATACATTGTATGGATGCCAATACTGACATCAAGTTTTGTCTCAATCTATATATAGTTAATGAGCAGAAAAAGAAGCAGGCACACCTACATGTAGATGTACATCTCAATGCATGTACAGATATGTACAAGGGCATTTGTCCCCTCTAGAAAATGGGTTGGGGTGTATAAAAATGAGTTACACAGATGTCATAATGAACTCTTCATCTTTTGTCAGAATGAAAGCTGCAGTTTTTATTTTCATTACTATTCTGACAAACCTTTCTTGCTCACTACACTGCTTACTGGGATCCATACTAAAGGATTGTTTTATGAAACCTTTCTTGCTCACTACACTACTTACTGGGATCCATACTAAAGGATTGTTTTATGAAACCTTTCTTGCTCACTACACTACTTACTGGGATCCATCCTAAAAGATTGTTTTATGAAAACTTTCTTGCTCACTACACTACTTACTGGGATCCATACTAAAGAATTGTTTTATGAAACCTTTCTTGTTCACTACACTACTTATTGAGAACCATACTAAAAAATTGTTTTATGAAACCTTTCTTGCTCACTTCACTACTTACTGGGATCCATACTAAAGGATTTTTTTATCAAATTTTGTAACCAAGGCAGTGTTCTATTTTCTTAGTAAATCAAGCTAGTCTCTTAGTAATTCAAGCTAGCAAGGTTTTTGATAACAAGCCCTGAACTGCATCATGTAACACATCACTTGCTGTGGTAGATATGTCTCTATTTCTTCTGCAGAGGCTGAAAACAGTTGAACAAGAATTCTCTTAATCCAAATTGTTACAAATTTGTCCTTTGCTGTTGATTGTCCTTGAACATAAATCTTGTTCTGAAGAGTTCCTTTCAGCTTCTGCCCTCTCTGCTACCTGTAAGGACAACCATTTGCCCAGTGTCCTCTTGAACCTGTGAATTAAAGTAAGAAACTTGGGAAAGAATTTGTACTCATTTATAAGTGTAACTGACAGGTTTAACAGGATACATTCCTGGCAATAAAATCCAAGCAGTTGAAAAATGTGATACCAATGTAATGTCATGACTCTCCCAAGGCCACAGTCAATTACAATTTTAAAAAACAATTTTTAATACAATTTTCTAAAGTATACATGTATATGATCAGATACTGGTAACTGTATCATGTTTCCAGATTTCAGATTTACTGATGTATATCCATAGTTATACTGATGTATATCCATAGTTATACTGATGTATATCCATTGGTTATACTAATGTATATCCATAGTTATACTGATGCAAATTTTAGATTTAATTGGCTGCACTAAATCTGTAACAATATAACAACCAATATATGCCAGAAATCAATATGTGGAATGGAAAGAGGTGGCAGGTAAAGGAAGCACGTCGTCAAAGCCATATCATTCTGAACAACTGTGGCAATCTGGGTAAGACCATTACATGTGTTCAACAAGCAAATACATGTAACAAAATTAAAGAAATTTTTTTTTTCTTCAAACAGAATAAAAGAAGTTTTTTCTTCTTCGAAAAATTTCACAAATAAAATATGTTTGAAATCAAAGGCTGGAAAAATTAAATTTTTTCCTACTTGCCCAATAGCAAAATTAACTTGCCCACCAAAAATCTCAGCGTACAATGTCTTTTTACCATAAAACATAATTACAGTTATATTGTCCCCTATATGCCAGTTCAAATTTGGAGTGCTCATTTAAAGTAAAAAAGTTCAAGGTTTCAGTATGAAAGCACCAACTTCTCATGATTTAAATCTAAAATGAAAAAAAAAATGTAACTGGTTTTACATATAGGTGGAATGAAAAAGAATACATCAATAAATGTGTACATTATTTTGGTCCATTTGTTGTTATTATTGCTGTTGCTTCTTAATGATTTTTTAATTCAACTTCAATGTATCATAAATGTGATATACCCTCTTCTATTCAAACGTGAACAAGATTCAATTGACTGTCACACCAATGCATGCGTGCACTTCTGTGAAACTCTCATCAAGTGCTTATTCGGCAGCTAAGCTGGATTTATTTTGACAACTGTTGAGAATTTAATGGGCCTTTGGCATGATGACACAAGCATATTAACAGATTAATTGTCTCAGCCAATTACAGTACATGAAAGGTACTGACACCATAGTAGCATCCATATGTAGGGTCCGGCTAATCTCTGAGATTGTTCAAATTCTGCAGTGATACATTAAAAAAATATCTTGCAAATTCTAAAAAAACCAAATTGCTATCTTGAGGAATTAACCAGTGCAAAAATATGACATTGGGTTTGCCTCCAGTGGTGTATGAGTGTAATTTTACCTATGCAGCTTTAGTTTGTTAGTGTTTGATAATGATGAATACACATGTTCTAACCTTAAAAGGGAAGGAACTCAAATTTAATTAACTTTATTATTGCACATCAAGTTAATTTACTCTTAAAGTCTCTTACCAATTTGCTTCCTTTAAAGGTAGATCTGAATGCTGAATGCTATATACTACAACAGAGAATCTTAATTTGTTATACATTTCATGTGCACTGCAAAGACTTGGCAGCACATTCATTGACTGGATCAGGAGATATGGTTATTTAATTACCACCAAAATGAGACCTCTACTTAAACAGCCATGCAATTTTTTGTAAACTGCCCAATATACATGCACAATCTTGTGACATCAGTGGAGGAACTGTGCACAATAAGCATAATAGTCAACAATAATACCAATAAAACTTGCTTTTTGTTTTTGCAACATTGTTTAAATGATGCATAGTTTTTCCTTAATTATGGCTGACTGCCTCTGACACCTATTTTCATTTTCATTAAAATTTCGCTGCTGCTTATATTTAGCACTGACTTGTATCATAATCCTGCCAGAAGTACCACAAAAATAACATTTTATGTGTTTCTTTATAATTTTCTTCACAAAAAAAATTTGCAAACCTTCAAAATATTAAAGAATTACAATGGTGACCAAGTTTTAAGCAATAATTCTCTGCAAAACATTTATAAACTTGGACATTGTTTTTTACAATAGGTTCTTCTTAAAACAAAATCTTTTTCTTACCCATAAATATGTAAAGAAATTCTGATACTTCAATACATTTATTGGTGTGCATCAGATATTCTTTAAGTTCTACAGCCTTGAGGCTACAGTGAATAATTAGTCAATTCCAGCATATCTTTCATCCTGAGTGAAAAAGTTTTTTCATAAGATTGTAATAATTCAGTAGCATTTTACAAACTAGTTTTATAAATGTAATTTATATTATCAAATTATTTATCAACTTAAAGTGTTACTTGTTATATTGCTATTTATTATATTTTTCTTCAGTTTAAATTACAAATCATTCATTTATAATCTCTGATGTGTATTATTTTGTTATTTGAATACTTGTTTTATTAAAATGTATCAAAATAATTTTTGTTTTCAACTTTTTTTCTGCAAGGGGAAGAATTCTGCATAGCCCCAAATCTGTGATTCTAAATAGTTTTATCAGAGGTTTTTTCCCTTGCTTTCCTCTAACAAGAAATCTGGGTCAGTAGAATGCTTCTTAAGTAAGAAGTTGTTTAAAGGTTTGCTGTTGTTTGAATGTCATATATGATGGCAGATTGGCATCATTTAAACAAATCTGAAAGACCTTTATGCCAGAGTGCTTTCTATCAATTTCTTATAAACTTTTAGTGTTTCTTACTATATTGCTTTTTTTAAACAAAAATATTTTCTCATACAATACAGTAAAATCTGTTTTGAATGACCACTACTACGTGACCACCTGTCTTGAGATGAAATTATAATTGCACAGATTTACTGATGATAGAGTGTTACAACCTGTCATGAGAGACCACCTGTCTTGAGAGACCAGGATTTTTTGGCAGAAGGGGTGGTCTGTCAAGACAGGTTCTACTGTGTATAAATGCCTACTGGTGGCAACACTATGAAATAAATACCAATTCAAGAAGTCTGGTTAAGTGATATTCATGTTTTAAAATATCTTTTATTTGGGTTTCAATGTAATCATCATAAATGTGATATGTTCTCATCTATTCAAATGTGAAATGAGTCTATATCAACTCTCATGGCAGAGCTTGCAAGCACTTCTATGTGAACCTAATTAAACACTTCAGTGGCTAAGTCGGCTTTATTTTTACAACTGTTCAGAACTTAATGGACCTTCAACACAATGACACAAACTAATTAACAGATTAGTTGTCGCTAGCCGATTACAGAATGTGAAAGATGATGACATCACAGTAACACCAGGTTACTCCAAAGTTTTTACCTTTGGTTAATGTGTGATTGTTATTTGAACTCTGCAGTGATACATTTGAAAATAACTTGCAAGTTCTAACAAAGCATACATATTCCTTATTTTCCTTTTTCTTTTAGGCCTGTATTTTTGTTTCTTCAATTCCAATGAAGGTTTCTGGGTCAGTGCAACTGCCATATGCTGACTGTTTTTATTTGTACAAATGACATGGTTGTCTTAAGTCATCACTGCCATGTGCTATCAACAAAGAAGCGGCATTTAAAAAAGGAATCTTGAGGAATTAACTAGTGCAATTATACTGATGCATTTCGCTCATGTGGTTTATGACTGTAATTCTAACTCTGAAGCTTTAGTTTATTTGTCTTTGTTTACGATAGATACGCATGGTCTAATACTAAGAGGCAACTCCATTTAATAACTTTATTTTACTTTCTTTAACTGTAACACCCAATAATATTAAAATCTATTGTATAAATATTTCTGTAGGACAAAATAGATTATAATCCTTGTGTATCAGTGAAAGCTGCCAGTACCACCCCCTCCTCACCCATTAGTGTTAACCAAAATTTGTTTCCATCGCTATCTTGCACCCCTGCTTCTGCTGTGGGCAATGTTTATGAACCTCACTGATTCAAAGTTATCTAGAATGAGGTGTAGAACTTATCAATGGTTCTTCCCTTGCTTTCCTCCAACAAGAAATCTGGGTCAGTAGGATGCTTTAAGTTGAACTTTTTCCTCAAATGCTGTTGATTGTATACAATGGAAACTGTTGTCTGAAGGTTTCTTAAGTGTTTGTAGTTTCGTCTGTATTTGATGGCATATCAGCATTATTAGTCCAATATTGAAAGATCCCAGGTTGAAAGGACACTTTGTATCAATGTTAGTAAAATTCTATTCAGCAGTTTTCTGAAGTAAAACCTGTGTACATGTTTCTCTACTTTTACTATGACAGCCATATTTGATGGTAGGACTGCATCATTTGCATAAATCTGAAAGGCATATGTTAGGAAATTTTCTGACAATTTGATCAGTCTGTAAAGTGGTGTTGTAGAAGAAGCTGCAAAAGGTTTTCCTGTATTTAGTAACAGCAGCCATATCTGATGGCAGATTGGCATCATTGTATAAACTTAAAGTCCTTCATGTCTGAATGATTTCTGTTCAGTAGTTTTTGATGAGAAGTTGTTAAAAGATTTTCCATTTTTAGCAATGGTGGCCATATCTGATGGTGAATTGGCATCATATGTATAAATTTTAAAGCTCTTATTACCAAGCTGCTATTTGTCAAATTTGGTAAAATCTGTTAAGGTTCCGCTCTACAATTGCATACATTGGACAGGTTTTGATTTTCAAAGAAAAATAATTTCTCAGGTGTACTTCACTGGTTATCCTAGCTATTTAAAATAGACCTGGTATATCTTAGGTATTGTTAAAATAACTTGCCCTTTATTTTGGTGTATAATTGATGGGTGTAATTTGGGTTATAAAGTATACAGCTTGGCCTCTTACTTCAGATGTGCATCTTTTAAAAGATTACTAACTCCACTTGATCATTTTCACTTCCTGGACTTCAGAGGTAAATTGGAAAGATACAAATAATTAGGCAATAGCCGTTCTTACCTTTTTATATTTTATACTTCATTATTTGCACTTTCAGAACTCGGTATTGTCTACTCTGGCAAAATTAACTTTCCCTATTTTATTAACTGCTAAAGCTAGTGTACCTTGGACTAGTTCAAGCTCCTTTCTCAAGCACATGGAAGTGGCCATTTTGATCAGCCGTCTACTTTAGGTAGTGCATTGTTTCCCTAATACCAAAATTAAAGAAATTTCAGTCACAGTACATGCAAGTAGCATAAAAGTATGCCCATATTCTTTCCATTGTGTTTGTTGCAATTACACACAACTTTATCTTATATCCATACCTCTTTCAGAAGTACTTAATAAGTGTAGAGCGGAACCTAAGTGGTACTTGAAAAGTTGTATTTAGGTTCTTCTATTTTTAGTAACAGCAGCCATATTTAATGGTGGACTGGCATCATATGTACACAATTGAAAGTTTTCTAAGCATGGAAGCTCTCTGTCAAATCCTGTCAAGCAGCTTAAAAGAAGAAGTGGGTTTTTTTATTTTTAGTAATGTTTTTTCTATTTTTGTTAATGGTGGTCATTTTTTATGGCAGATTGACAGCATTTAAACAAATCTGAAAGACCTTTATACCAGAGTGCTTTCTATCAAACTTGGTCAAATTCTGTTCATCATTTTGTGAGAAGTCATTTAAATATTTTACTAATATTAGTAAGGCGGATTGGCATCACCAGGAAAAAATTGAATGAACTTCAGGCCAGGATGCTTTCAATCAAATTTGGTCAAATTCTGCCGAGTGGTATTTTAAAAGAAGTTGTTGAAAGGTTTTTCTCTTTTTAGTTATGGTGACCATATTTGACAGCAGATTGTCATCACTGAAACAAATTTTAAAGAGCTTCATGACAGGATGCTTTCTTTACAATTTGGAAATAGTAGTAAATACCAATTGTGAACAGACAAAGGACTATACCATAAGCTCACCTGACATCAAGCTAAAAACAATAGAGTGGCATTAAATACTGATATTTGGTGAAATTCTAAAGTATAGTTTTGTGAATGAATAAAATCATTTTAATAAATAGTTTGAGAGAAAACTAGTCAAGTGAATCATAAAGGATAATACCCAAATTAAAGCAACAGCAAATCCAGAACCAAAAATAATGACTTCCTGCATCCTAAATTGCTGAAAACAACTGCACAATCAATTAAGTATGCACTGTGCTGCATATTTAATATCTCCTTGCAAACTTCAGTGTTTCCAGATCACTGGAAATTAGCAAACTTAGTGCCTGTGTATAAGAAAGGTTCCAGAACTGTTGTGTCAAACTATCGCCATATATCTTCACTTTGTACTTTATCTAGAGTTTTTGAAAAGTGTCTATATAAATATGTAAATAATTACATTGTGCAACATGATATAATTTCACATAATCAATCAGGTTTTTCACCAGGTGATTTGACAACATATCAGTTAACAGACATTTACAATACAATTTGTTTGCGCTAGACCAAGTAAGGAGGTTAGAACTGTTTTCTTTGATATTAGCAAGGCTTTTGACAGAGTTTGTCATAAAGGGTTGCTCTTAAAACTAAAAAGTATTGGTGTTCATGGAAGTTTGTTATTATGGTTTGGAAGTTACTTACTGTCAATAAAACAATGAGTTATAAATTCTAAATCCTCAGATGTACGATGCATCAATGACAGAGTCACCCAGGGGTCCATTTTGGGACCCTTATTATTTTTAATTTTTATCAACGATATTGTGGAGAATATAGAATCATCAATTAGACTCTTTGCTGATAATACAGCATTATATATAATACTTGATAATCAGATCTTAACTGGTGAAATTTTAAACTCTGATATTGAAAAGATACATGAATGGTCCAGATGTTGGCCAGTTAAATTTAATCAAGATAAGACTGAATCAATGCTAATATCATGAAAATGTAACCATAACCACCATCCTATATTATACATGGCTGAAACAAACCTACAAGAGGTTACTCAGCACAAACATTTTGTCATTTTACAAACCAATGATGCCACATGCATATTAAATATATTTCTTATAAAGCCTGGGAGAAATTAAATTGCTTAAAAGTTTTAAATTTAAACTGGATCGATTGTCTTTGGAAAAAATGTACAAATCTTATATTGTAACAATTTTTGATTATGCTGATCACATCTGGGACAACTGTACAATGCAAGATAAAGAACCCCTAGAAAAAATAAATGTTGAGGCAATAAGAATAATAACAGGTACAACCAACACAACTGTACCATGAAACTAATTTGGAAAGCCTAAACTCTCACCATTACAAGCATAAATTGATTCAGTCATTTAAAATTTATCATGGATTAGCTCCCATATATCTTCAAGATGTGATTCGATCTTTATTTATAGAACATGAAATTACTCCACTTCATCAACGTTATTCAACCTCCAATGTGTAGAACAACATTGTTCCATAATTCATTTTTACCCTCTATGATTCAAATATGGAACTTGTTACCCCTAGAAGTAAGAAACAATCCTTCATTGCATAATTTCAAGGCCTACTTGAATTGAGAAAAAGAAATCACTCCATGTTATTATTATGTTGGTGATAGAATGTCACAGGTTATGCATGCTAGGCTAAGAACAAAGTGTAGTAGTTTAAATTATGATTTATACACAAATCATGTATCTAACTATAAGTATTGCTCCTGCAGTAAAATACAGATTGCAAAACACTTTCTTCTAGACCGTCCAAAATACTCAGATCTTAGAGATCATATCTTATACACACTCCCTTTTGCTCTCACAATTGAAACTTTATTATTTGGCAACCCTATGTTCTCTGTAGAAATAACACAAATATTTTTGTCTGTGCAAAATTTCATTAGGATAACTAAAAGATTTAAGTCATTAATTTAACTCACAACCTTTTGAATCATATTTATTTAGTTATTTTTCTTTGTTTTATGTATGTATGTGTATTTATACTTTTCCTTTATAACCACTTGTACCAGCATCCAGATTTCTGATGTTATATTTTTTGTTACTATTGGGGAGACAGTGCTATATTAAGCTCATGCTTTCTACTGAATCCCCAAAATCATATGCTTGTAATTGCATTTGAAAAAGTTTCTCAAAATAAATATGGTTTAAACTAAAAATAATGTACTTTCCATTACATTTAATAATTAAGTATATCAATGTTTTCTTGTTTATTACAACTTTTATACCTCCTTTGGATGATTGGCATTAAATATCACAAATATCTAGCTACCACGTTAATTCTGGGGAAAAATGTCCAGCAAGAGTCATCATATACACACACATACCTATCCCGCAATAACTCATGAGTGATGGGGTCCATATAAATTGACGATGGCATAGGCAAGGGCATGAGATAGCAAAGGACACTCAAATTTGGGTTAAAAGTTGTGGCATGGGGTGCTAGCAACTTTCACTGATACAAGAGAATTATAATCTTCATTGTCGTACAAATATTCATCTAATGTATTTTAATATTTATGGTTATTAGATCTGAAGAAGTCAACTCAAGTAAACAACTAATGACTGTTAACAAAATCAAGTTGACATGCAGTATTCACAATTTTGTGTATCAGTAAAGTTGGAGCTGCTTCCCTTTAAAGGTCACAAGATGTGCATCCATTGCAAGCAAACACCAACGAACAGAAGCTTCACAGCTAGAATTACACTCATAAACAGCCTGAGACAAATACACGGATATGTTTGCAATGGTTAATTCTTCAAGATAGTGATTTTCAATGTCATTTAAATGTTGCTTAATCAATAACACAAATTTGTGCATTTTATTAGAACTTGCAAGTTTATTTTTGAATGTATCACTGCAAATGTTTAAGAACAACCCACAGATTATCCCAGATTTATCCACAGTCTGTGATTTTAATAAGAAATTAGACTGACCCTACACATGGACTTTACTGTAATGTATGCACCTTTTATGTATTATAATTTGCTGAGACAATTAATCTGGTTATTAGCTTGTATTATCAATCCGATGGATTACGTTTTTAAACAGTTTTGAAAATAAATCCAACGTAGCCAATGAGTAAGCATTTAATTAGGCTCTCCCTGAATTGCTCAAAGGCATTGATACAGCCAATCAACTCTTGGTACAGCCAATCAACTCTTGGTACAGCCAATCAACTCATAGTACAGCCAATCAACTCTTGCTACAGCCAATCAATTCTTCTCATGCTTGAATAGAAGAGGGCCATCACATATATACTAATTACAATGATATCTAATTGAAAGCTGAAATTAAACATGAATTTCACTTAACAAGACTTCTTAAATTGGTATTTCTTACAGTATTGCCACCAGTATGCATTTCTCAACATTTTATTTCATCAATATTTAATCATATAATGTGTTATTTATTGAGAAAATATTTTTGGTAAAGGCAATCTTATAGAATATATGACTTATTCTTAAAGTTTGCAAATTTCATAATACCCATTCCAAATTAATGTGCACAAACTGCTGTATTCAACAATAAAATTAGTGATATACTGAGCTTTCACATACAAACTTTTATTGTAATTTTAAATGTTAAACTAACAAGAGCTTATTTTTTGCCTTTTATATAAGAAAAAAGATGGGATCCACACCTGCTTCTGTCTTATAAATTGTTTCCCCGAGTTATCTGGGTGTCAAAACAAGGAAGCGATCTGTATGCTACCTCAATCATGTAATCTATGCCTGGCAATTTTTTCCAGACCAATATAACAGTTATTACCGTAAATACTTGCGTATAAACCGGGTCCAAATGCAAACAACATAGACCGTGATCTGCTGTTGCATAATGCACCAGCAGATCAGGCTCTATGTTGTTTGATCTACTGATTAGTCCTTACAAACTGCATAGACCCAGATCCGCCGGCGCATTATGTGACGGTAGATCTGGGTCTATGCAGTTTGGTATCGGTTTATACGCGAGTATATACGGTAGTTTTGAGACAATAGTGATCTGGAGAAAAACATCACTAAAAAGCGACATAATGAGTATGGTGATGCATAAAACTGACTTGATATTAAGATAAATATTCAAGCTATCAACCTGAGCAAGTCACACATTTCTACATAGCCAGGTTATGAAAATATAGACAGTCAAATGGCATTCTATTTGTGGGGTTGAAAAATTTGGATTTTTCTATTTGCACTTGGTTCTGACATCACACAGGCAGATATAACTACACAAGTGATGACAGACTCAGGCTAGTATAACCTAAACTTCTTCATTCAAACATTTATTTCATGCTCACCACTACCCTAGGGTAAGTATATATGTATGTATAGGGTTTACTGGCACATCAGCTAAATCTTGCCTATATAGTGTTGACTACTACATAGGTAGCAAACAGGTAAATACAAAATATTGCCAAAATCCCAAAGCAAGACCAATCATACTGAAATAAAAACATAAAGTATTGCTGTAAGATAAAAGTTAAAAGGTAACGAAGTAAAAAATTCTTTAAAGAGGTTATGAAATAAAAGATAAAGGTAAACTAGACATATGGGGAGATATTTGCTCACATGGTTTAGGCTATGTCCAGGACAAGTGTCCTAAAGCTAGTTGGAAATTCAGGACATGCCAGAAAATGTCTGGGCATGTTAGTGTATGACCATGGCATTTTGGTACGTGACTCCTACCAATACCTGATTATTGTTTGTACAAGTGATACAGAATCTGTAGTTGTGAATTAAATGCAATTTTGTTGTTATTTGATTCAAATACAACTTAAATTTTGATTGTATTCTTTCTTTTGAAAATCGGCAAAAGCAAAAATAAAGGAAAAATTTTATTCCAACAGTCAAATAATGACAAAACAGGTTCTTTTTTTAACTTGATGCTGAGGAATGATTTGCCTATAAAAAAATGTTACAAACTTTTTACAGTTAAAATGCTTTAATTTTAGGGTTTAACAACATACCTGTCCAACTGTTGTAGATACATATATCAATATCATGGAAAATATGAATTAACACCACATTGGATAGATACATAATATTTAAATAATAATAAAATGAATGGAGGTTCATGTTGTAAGTCATCAACTATAACCAGTGCATGTTGTATAATAAGCAAATAATGTGATCAGAACATTCCGCAAAAAATACTTAGTGCCCTTGAATATAGATAATTTCAACATCAGAACCTGATTTATATATTTTACAGCAAGGATAAATGCTAACCATGGTTAAAAAGATCCTGGCTGAGACCATGACCTTGCTCATCGTAACAGATGGCATTGTTACCAGTATACATATCTGTGTTATGCTTAAACAAGAACAAATATTATTATATACTCATTTTTTTCACCATTAACTTTGCATTGTCAGAATCGTGCAGTATTTCTCCATACTGCACGGCTTCATACTGCACGACACGTGTGTCTAAAAATAGTATCGCGTGTTAGGAACTACTTTTTATTGTAAACAAACAATGTATGCAAATGTAGCAGACACCGGAGCTTTGCTTTATTAGATGTGTCTGTGGATGAACTAAACAAGCTGTTTGAGAGTAGAGATGATAAAGCTGACAATGTGGATGAATTCATTGAGTCACAAAAGAATCTTTCAACCAAGCAAATGACTGAACGTGATATTCACAAGGTACAGCGGTGGCTTTATGACAACAAACGTGAGGCATGCAGTATTGAAAATATCATTCTGATCATTTAAACACTTATTTAGCCAAAATTCAGACTATGAACTGTGCCCTCTAGAGTCTATAAAAAAAAATAGCATAAAAAGGTACCTTATGACCAAATGATATTCCGTTTCTCTCAGAGACCGTCAATTTTACAAGTCAGTCCAAGCACTAAATTCGAAAAAAATACAATTAAAGAAGGCGGGTTTTGGTATAAAAGCAAGTGCCCCGGAGCCAAGAAGCCACGATAACGAAGAAGCCTTATTTTTCCGCTGACGAAATGGGCTCTCACACCCCAGCTGCTTTGCAATTTTGCCTTTTTTTTTTTTTTTTTTTTTTTTGAGAATTTTTTTGGATTTATTATGACAGTACATATAAATATGTCATCTATAGCTGGTAATAAGAATGGCAATAAATGTACTTACTTTTCTGCATCTTGAATTTCTTCAAAATGTACTTTCTGATCCATGGCGCAAAATTTCACTGCAATCTAGACTACATTTCCGACAGAAATCACATTCCAAAGGAGAATTTACTGCACTCCAAAACGAAATGAATTTGACATTCCCTAACAAAAATATTTAATCCTGCATCTTCTTGAGAATTTCACTTTAAAGAATTTCATATTTTGTCCACATTTTGATTCCAAACTATCAATGACAGGACAGTAACACGTGTAAGCTAGCTTGCTGTCGAGGCCAGTCCCTCTAGCTACATGTATATCGTACGTAATAGAACCAGCTAAAAACTAAAAGAGCAGAATTTAGTTGAATCGACAGAAAAACAAAATCCCTGCATTCCAGATAAACTGGAAAAGTTGTTCCAAGGCGCAGTCATTCACAATATGACTCAAAATTTCAATTTTAAGTAGACCAAAATGAGATTTCTTTTTGAAACAAATCACTGAACGCGTAGTACTCTACCAAGTTCAAAGGTCACTGGGCGGTGCCATGTGCGCATGAATACTGTTACTGTGTATTGGTTTAACTTCGGTTGTGTATTTACTTTAGAATATAGCAGAAATTCAGTTACTTTGTTTCTTGTAGTGTGTTCTTTTTTTTATTCAGCCTTAGGTAGAAAAGCAAAATGAGTATATAATAAAAAGGTTACTGCATTTGTATGGGAAAATATGAACTCGTTTTTTCTGAGCTATACTGCACTCCTGACATCGTGCAGTATAACTCAGAAAACTCGTTCATATTTTCCCATACAAATGCAGTAACCTATAATTCTTACCTGTGTATCACTATCTTCAGGAGATTTATTATTGTAAAACATTTCTACAAATTTTCTGGACATTTAATTCAGATGAAGACACTGTGCAATCCATCAAAAACTGCAGGACTAGTTGCCTTAGTGAGATTGTCAAACTACAAGACAAAATGGGCAATAACTCTAAACAAAAATTGCTGGAGCAAAGTGATTTGTTGATATGCACATCTTCAGGTGATATTGATATTATTTGCCAGTTTCATGGCAATCCATAAAAAAATTGCAGGACTAATTGCACTAATGATACTGTATCATACACTGCATTAAACTACAAGACAAAGAGGACAATAAATGTGGGTGAAAAGTGATTTGATAATATGTGCATGTTCAGGTGATGACCATAACATTTATCAAGTTTCATGTCAATTCATAAAAAAAACAAGAGTCCCTAGAAGGGACTGATGCTCTAATGGGCAAAAACAATTTCCAGGAATTAAAGATAAGAGCATTTCTACCTTTTAACTGTTGAGTGTTAAAACCATCTCTGATATTCTTCAGCGATAACAAAATGATCAAATTAGCTGCTGTGGTGCACCTACTGGATGTCAGCTTGGCACCATTTTCATTTAGGACAAAGTTGACATCATTAGAAGTGTTTTGGTGAAAACCCCATGTTATAATGATCATCCATTCAGGGGGAGTAGTGACAACAAGATTTTTAAGATAGTCGTTGTGGCAGCCATATTGAATGTACAACTGGCACCGTTTTCATTATGGACCAACTAGGTATCATAAAAAGTCTATTGGTGAAAACCCCATGTTGATATTGCCATCCATTTGGGAGAAGTAGAGATAACAATACTTTCAAAATATGACTTTCCATTCAGGAGTAGCAATAACAAAATTTTCAAGATGGCTGCTGTGGTGGCCATATTTGTAGTCAGATCTGCACCATTTTTATTTAAAGCCAACTAGACATCATAAGAAGTCTTTCTGTGAAAACCTCATGTTGATACGACCATCCATTCAGGAGTAGTGATAACAAGATTTTTAAGATGGCCACTGCAAATTAGATGTCAGATCTGCACCAATTTCATTTAAGACCAACTGGAACATCATAAACAGTCTTCTGGTGAAAACCCCACATCAATACAACTTTCTGTTCAGGTAGAGTTGTGATAACAAGATTTTTAAGACACCTGCCATAGCGGCCATATTGGACATCAGATCAGTACCATTTTCATTTAGGACCAACATGAGATCACAAGAAGTCTTTTAGTGAAAACCCCCTGTTGATATGACCATCCATTCAGGAGGAGTAGCAATAACAACCATGGTGGCCATATCGGATGTCAGATTGGCACCAGTTTCATTTAGGACCAACTAGACATCATAAGAAGTCTTTTAGTGAAAATCCCATGTTGATATGGCCATCCATTCAGGAGTAGCAATAACAAGATTTTCAAGATGGTTGCCATGGTGACCATATTGCATGTCAGATTGGTACCATTTTCATTTAGGACCAACTAGATATCATAAGATGTCTCTTAGTGAAAACCCCATGTTGATATGACCATCCATTCAGGAGGAGTAGTGATAAGATTTTCAAGATGGCTGCCATGGCAGCTATATTGGATGTCCAAGCAGCAGCATTTTCATTTATGACCAACTAGACCATAGCATAAATGTGTATATAAAGTTTCATGGCAATCCTCCAAGTAGTTCATTTATGACCCACTAGACCATAGCATAAATGTGTATATAAAGTTTCATGGCAATCCTCCAAGTAGTTTAGGAGGAGTAGCTATAACAAACTTGTGCTAACAGACGGACGACGGACAACAGACTATCCCATAAGCACATCTGAACAATGACCATTAGAGCTAAAAACTGCAGGACCAGTTGCGTTAGCAAACTTGTGTCATACACTGCTACAAGACAAAAAGGACAATAACTCTAACAAAAATTGTAGGAACAAAGTGATTTGTCAGGTGAAGACCATATTATTTACCAAGTTTCATGACAATCCATCAAAAACTAGTTGTGCTAATGAGATTGTATGACAAACACATGGCCGGATGGACACAAGAATTACTATATACCACCACCAGGGTATAAAAAGTAGAATTCCTCAATTGCAGTCACAAATTTATATAAACTGCATTCTTTTAGAAAGTCCGCAATTGTCTCTGGTGGCACATTATTATAAGCTTCATCAAGCTTACATGAATACATTTTTGTAATAGGGTAGAAGTTAATATACTCGACAACCATTTGTTCCACTGTTAGTGGGCACTTAGCAAGATAGTACACAGTCTGGTCGAAGTTCACCCTTTGGGAGGTACATTCAGAACATCCTTGTCTCTTTCTCATGCAAGCTGAATAACTTCAACTCTCAGAAAGAGACATGGAAGTGATCATAGTGATACTTCCCATCCAGCTAGATACGAAGAATAAATCCTCATTATGAAAGAATGATGCTGAAATAAACATCTGATGATGTTTCAATCATTAATAAAATACCTGCACTTTTAATTTTTAATGTAATTCCTGGAACTTTTCAGTAAAAAATGGAGAAATCATTCAGTTTCCATAGCCACAAACTATTGCTTACATGCCATCGATTAATGTGATGTCAGTGAGGTTAATATGGCATAACAACAAAGGACAGAAGGGCAGTTTTTTGCACGTGATGGAAAAGGATGAGGATGTCCCAAGTGCAGAAGATGGGTCAGGTATGTGTGTCCTACATGTGAGCAACACAAACAGACCTTTCCAAAATTTCCTCGAAGCATCGCCCACAATCATTTACAGAAAATAATCTTTTCTAATGCATCAAAAATGATTAAATTGTACAGACTTATTACGCCAAGTAAAAACAAGATAAATCTCAAATTTGAGCAAAATCAGAGTAACAGGTTTTGAATTATTGCCAATGCAAATTGCCATACGGTTCCTATGGTTCAATTTGTGGCAACCATTCCCACATATTGTCCCACATTATCTACTCTCCAATTAGTTATAGGTAACGAGATATGGAGCTGTTATGTAAGGTTGATTCTTACATAAAAAAGTACGTGCAACACTGTTGGATGAGGTGTATGAATGTGGCCATATCCATATATTATCACTGGATTTCATGCAGCACTGATGCTCCAGTATGTTGTTATACTTAAGTTTTTATCAGGGTTGGACCCAAAACAAATAACTCTACATGTCACAATGTGTTTGTATTGACTGAAAACGTAATCCTGTTACGTTCTGCAGCTGCACAGAAGATAAATTTCGGAGCTGAGAAATAAGATATGTTCTCTTGCCTGAAGACATAGTATTCACTCATGGCAATAGAAATAATGATGCACACAAAGTGGATTTTCAACACGTCTGCTCCACAGTAACCAATGTGTATTCTCATTTGTGTATCAATCAAAATATGATTCAAAATCTGTGTAATTCACATATTTACCTGCTGAACATCTGCTAGTTTTTCTTCCCTCAGAAATGACAGATACTAGTATTATGCTTAATGATTCACAAAAGTGGTTATTTCTCAACATATCTTCGAAGTTGGCTCTCTTTTGTGAGACACTAATGCACATCAATCATTTTACATTAGCTGATTGGGAAGATGCACCACCCCAGAAAAGGATTAAGTAAAGTCAACATACCGGATTTGTGCCTTCACTAGGCATTTTTTTCTTCTTTTTTATGCAAGGATAGTGATCATATATGTTTTTTTTTTCTTTCTGGTATCAATGTTCACCGAACCTCTCAAGTCTATTGAAACCAGTACCCCTCCGGGCTTAGTCTTTAATGACCTTCTCAGGATTTGGTGAGCACTGATACCACTATAACATTTATGATCCCTATACTGACATGTCCAAAAGGTCTAAACCACCTCATCTCTCCAGCTTGTTCTATATAAAGAATACCACTCTCAATAATGGATTTGATGTCATGAAGCTTTCTGGGGATAAATAAGGTTCTACTGTAAGACATTTCAAATAACACAGATGTTTTGCCAAAATGTCTTGGGGGTACTTCATATACTATTATTTTACATTAGAGGTTTAATTTCACTGTGACCTTTCTTTATCCTTTATCAAATAAAACAGAAAATTTTAAGAGCTACTGGCAGTTATTTTCAATTAATTTCCAAACATACAAAAATCGTTCAATGAAATGCTGACACCAGTCTGCTTGTCCACCGATCAGCAAACCCTTTATTAAACCAATAACCAAGTTGCAACTCAATGTAAAATGCATTTTATGAAAGAAGCCACTACCACAAGTGAAGCATCTGCCATATCCTCCAAAGAAAGCACCATGTTCTCCACGGACATAGTCAGTATCCTCTGAACTCTGGCTGCTGATACTGCTCCGGGTACTATTGGCTGATGACAGGTCACTGTCCCTGGAACTCTCATCTTCATCCTCTATAAAGATAACTGCAGCTGGGGCCACACCAATTTCTGTAGTACCTCCAGTGTTTCTTCCACCCCCTCGCATCCCACCTCTACGTCGATTCCGACCCCCTCTACCACGCCCTCTTCCTGCTGGCCCAGCATGAGCTGCAGGCTGGCTGGCTTTATTTTGCTCATCAAATTTGACCTGTTCAGCTGAAACCAAACATAAAGCAACTAAAAACAGAAAACCCGGCTAAGAATGATATTGCATATAAAAATAAACCAATTATTACAAGATACACTTCATTGCACCTCCAAATCTATTATGATATTTTGCATCCATCAAAATTATATTTGGATACAAGATCTGGATCTGCAAATAAGGATGCAAATACTAAAGTTTTTTTTATTCTGTGACATGTTATACATAAAATTACATAAATGTTCGGTTCATCAAAGACAACATGCATCTCAAGTTAAAATTTAACGTATATTTATTTGTAGCCAGAAGGACTAATAGGTTGAGAATAGATCGAGAAATTTACTAGTCCTGCTGAAACTTCACTAGTCCTTCCCACAAAACAATATCAAACAAATATTTACTAGCCATAGGACTATTGAAATTATGAAAACTTCTAGGAAATTTACAGGTTTCAGGCTAGCGGACAACTGCTAATTTTGAACCCTGTATCACAAGAAATCTTTTAGCAGAAACAATCAGTTGCAATCCTCCTAAAAAAATGTATTTAATGACATGCACTAGTAAGAGTTATTTTTTCTTGATTCAAGATGTCATAATGCTCATGGACAGTATTTCAACTGGGAGCTAAATGTTAGAAATAAGCTGCAAAAAAGAACCATCTTCCTACATAACTATAGAATTTTTAAAATAATTACTTGCAGAAAATAAAACAGTCAATTCCACTGGAAGCAGGTTTTTAGCACAACCATATCAAATATATGGGGAAATTTCATGATGATTTGATTTTCACAATTTTTGCAACCCAGCCTTAAATACAAACAACTATTCAACACTCAAAATTTTTATTTTTAACTACTACCTCCCAAATCCAGCTATCCCAGAAAGATGAACAAATTTATCTTTCACATCTATATACAATTTAGAATATAAAAATAGTATCTGCGGGAAGTAACTCTTCCAAAATAAAATTATAAATACCCCAACCTCCCACTTAAACTTGAGCAATACATCAACAAACATGCTTGCATTTGCAGGGAGGTGTGGCAGGGTTTAACTGTAATCTCTGAGAAACATAATTTACAATACAAATTTTCATTTACTCATTGAATACTGTAGTATCACTAATTTTCATGGGATACCAATTTTCATGGATTTTGTTCTTGCCCTGAACCACAGATTTATGTTCCAGCAAAAAAATAACTACATATGATAAAGAAGCCCCACCCCCATCCCATTTTCTTAATGTGTTTCATTCCCATAGATCAACAAAGCTTTTTGATAAATTAACATAGTTTCTGTAGTATGGTAATATATTAGGTTTTACATTTTTTTTTTTTTAAATTAACAATTTAAAAAAAAGAATTATAATGCATGTTATATTGTTTCAATGCACATGTAGCTGTAATTTCCACTTACTGCCTTAAATCAATATGTTGAGACATAAGGATAGTGAGAAATGAGAAAATGCATAAGGTATTCAAACACCTAGTATTACTGAAAATGAAAGAAAGAATAATAAATGATACTAGTACATGAAAATTAGATTTAATACTTATTCAAATCGATTCTTCATTCAAGTGAAATTTAAATCCTTGTGAAAGCATGTCTCATTTTATCCATGCATGCTTACTGTCAATGAACAATATGACTGTAACATACTAGAACTATTGCATGAAGCACAATTACTAATGAAACACTAGGTATATACATTAATTACTGTATAGTACTGAAACTCACACTTCTCTGATTTTCAGACTAAACCACTGAATCAACATCCTGTAAATCAAGTCTGCTGGTATACACAAATGTGTGTCAGGTAAATAATCCTGAAATTGTTGAATTAAACAAGTCCAGCATTCTCAAAGCCATGGATAATTAAGTCCTATCATTCACACACTTTCGTGTGAGCCACAATTATCCATTCAGCATGAATTTGCTTGAGTGATGAAGTTTTAAGTAAAGTCTAGTGGTTGAAGTTGGTTTGTACATGAGGCAGGCTCAAACAAAGGAGTGATTTGATTGTTTTTCAATTTAGTTAGCATCTTAGCACTTTGATGGGCTCTGAACACATCAAATGTTGACACTGCTTGCTAACTGCATTGAGCAAGATGCAGCTAGTCACCTGTTTGGTTTACATGTGGAATGAAGACATTATCCAAACCGACGGGGATCTAAGTTGAATTTTACCACTCTTAAGCCACTGTGTTAACGCCACAGTCGTCATAGAGTAAATGATGGTGCAACTTTATGGACAGTGTTTTAAGGAAGAGATCATACACATGTACTTTAATAAGCGATTAGCTTATTGTTGTTGGCTGCATCGGTTCCCTTTGATGCTGAGTGTAAGTGACTGATCTTGATAGGTGTTTTATTTGTGCTGATACAGGTGATAGTATTGTTTTAACCACTGAAGCAATCGCCGTTTGTTGTCGGCATAGTTTTGTATTCTTTATTTAGGGTATTTGTAGAGGTTAATCCACAAAATTAAATACCTACAAATATGAATACTTTGACAGGCAAAACCACAAATTTAAGTAACCTTGAAAACGTCTTTTTTTTTTATACATAAAAAACCACGAAAATTGAGACCCACAAAAATAAACGATACTACAGTACATTACCTGATTACATTAATGTTAGGTTAATAGGTAAGAGGAGGAAATTCATGAGCATCTAATCTCTACCTTGATCACCTTTCAGATGTCATTATGGACTGGGTCCTCATGTGAAGGTTAATATCACTCTCCTGACCAGAGGCAGCACAACATGGGATAATAGCTAGTGACACATGATTACCATGAAGTCTTAGATAAAGAGATAAATGTATAGCACTGATGAAAAATTCTGGACAAAACCAAGAAAAATTTAAACCAATGTCCATGACAAGATTGTGCTGGCCATAACAAAGTCTGTTGGATGTCTGGGAAACTGCCACCAGACCAACAATATTCAGTTCTCTTCTCTGCAAGGCTAAATCATGAAGATAAAAGCTTGGAAAAGTCTACTGTGCATGCCAGCCAACAGCTTTGATAACGTCTCAGATCAGTTGCGTTCAAATGCAGGGTTTGCAGAGATAGCTCTAATGTCATGAGCTAATCGTTTCATGTATCTGCTCCTGAGACTAAAGTGGGTGGAAAGGAGAGAGTAAGGTGAGCTGAAGAGCCAATTTGTGTGCAGCCTGTATTCTGACATCTTTGATATAGCCTCCAAACAGCTGGGGAGAACTGAAGGATAACAATGTAGCTTGATGTAATGATGGGGCTTGAATGAGGACAAGTAAAGGAAGGCATCATATCTCACTAAATCAAGGTTGCACAAGGCAGTCAGGGCGCTCGTCAGTGTGGTAAGCGACCCTGGGAATGGTGGCATGTTGACTCCCAAGTGTGATCGTTACCCACTTTTTATGCAAGTCTGATCATTGCAAATCAACCCAGGTCAAGCAAAGATTAGATCGCTACAATATTTCTCACCAACATCAATGTTGCCTGGAACACACGACAGTCTGTTTCATAGAAATCCTCCTGCAGGTCCAATTCACCAATTCTGCATGTTGTAAGGGGCAACTAATGGAGACAACCTTTTTGTCCTGGAATACATTCTGTGATGATGTCCAGCTGAGAAGGTCTTCGATGTCTTAAAAGAATGCAGTTTAATTATAAAAAAATTGACTCTGTTTTTAGATTGTACCCTTTTTGCCTTTATCTTTGTTTTGTATGCCCTTTTTGGGATACCTAAGCTCACTTCGCCCTTTTGTGCATACCTAAGCTCACTTGGCACAATAATGCCAGGATTGCACTGATGTGCCATTAAACCCTACATGTAATATACATTCTATTTTACAGAAAAGCAGGACCAACATATTTACTGCTGCTATATCTTTGTTAAAACTCATGACTTTTAATGGTAGGTGCACAAGTGCATTCTGTACCATAGGCCAGAGAATGACACCGGCAGATGGCATTCTGAGAAGAAGGCTTTGTCGATATTGGGGTGCCAAATCTTGTCAGACAGAAAATCAGTGATCTCTTTTATCTTACGAGATTGAGGGTGCAGACTGAAGTTGGGATGGTCATCCTCATCATCCAATTCCATGGGGGCATGATATGAAGACAGCAGCAGCAACCACTCGTCCAGAGTATGTATTTATCAACAGGGTTTAATGGCACGTGAGCACAGTCGTGGCTATATAGTGCTGATTAAAAGTGTGGTTCTAAAAATATAAAGGGAAAAAAATTTGAAAAATGACCCTAAATAAATATAAATATGTAGTCCTTCAAGATAAAAGGCCAATATCTTAAAAAGGTTGCAAAAATTAAATGGTTAACAACGTATAAAAGGAAGATAAACCATTCCAAATAAAATTAAATATTTTATCTTCCAAGATAAAAGATAAATAGTAAAAGATGCCAAAGTTATGTAAAAAGTATCAAAATAAAACAAAAAGTTTACATGGGTAAAGTCCTTAAAATATAGGATCAAAATTTGTGAGGTCAACTTCATTCTTTTAGAACGTCAAGGACTTTTCTGGTGGAACACCATCAAAAAGCTGCTTGATCAAGTTGACATCATGAAATTTCTCCTCGCAGTTTGGAAGTCGACACATGACAAGAATGTAACTTCTGTGGTAAAGATGGAGGCTGAAGGGGGGGGGGGCAAGGGTGTATACAAATTTGGTCTCCTCCACAACAGGGAAAATAGAACAATTTAGAAAGAGTTTTGGGTCATTGTATATTTTATTTTATGGACTTGGCAGAAATGCATAGAGTTTTGATTTTGAAACTTTGAATGCATTTTTTCTGAACTCATCTGAAGCATATCTATAGTTGATATACAATAGTAGGCATCCACTTGAACTGTAGCTGATCAAAAATCATTTGACATATCATAAGCAGTCAGATCCAGAATTCAGGCATTTCATTATGTTGTAAACTCTAATGTTGGAAAAAGGTGCCTGACCTAAAGTATAACCATATCCTGAGGACAGCTTTCAAAAAGGTAGAACCTACCTTCAATTTTTATCTTTCAAATAAATGGGTATAAAAATAGGTATGTGACTCCTAAGACCTAGGTTAAATAGGTCATTCATCATGCTGTACTTCCATATGATATCATAAGCTTTCTCCAAGTCAAAGAAAATGGCTACTGTATGTTCTGTCATTACAAAAGCTTCTTTTCACTAGATCGTCACTTATTATTCTATGATGCTTTAATCAACATTGAAGATCTGATAGTAGCTTGTTGGATTCAAGATACTAGAGGATACTATAGGTCTGATAGTACCTTGTTGGATTCAAGATACTAGATAATCAAGATTGAAGGTCTGATAGTAGCTTGTTGGATTCAAGATACTATATAATCAACATTGAAGGTCTGAATGTAGCTTGTTGGATTCAAGATACTATATAATCAACATTGAAGGTCTGAATGTAGCTTGTTGGATTCAAGATACTATATAATCAACATTGAAGGTCTGAATGTAGCTTGTTGGATTCAAGATACTAGATAATCAACATTGAAGGTCTGATAGTACCTTGTTGGATTCAAGATACTTGATAATCAACATTGAAGGTCTGATAGTAGCTTGTTGGATTCATGAAGGTCTGATAGTAGCTTGTTGGATTCATGAAGGTCTGATAATAGCTTGTTGGATTCATGAAGGTCTGATAATAGCTTGTTGGATTCATGAAGGTCTGATAATAGCTTGTTGGATTCATGAAGGTCTGATAATAGCTTGTTGGATTCATGAAGGTCTGATAATAGCTTGTTGGATTCATGAAGGTCTGATAATAGCTTGTTGGATTCATGAAGGTCTGATAACAGCTTGTTGGATTCAAGAAGGTCTGATAGTAGCTTGTTTGGATTCATGAAGGTCTGATAATAGCTTGTTGGATTCATGAAGGTCTGATAATAGCTTGTTGGATTCATGAAAATCTGATAATAGCTTGTTGGATTCATGAAGGTCTGATAATAGCTTGTTGGATTCATGAAGGTCTGATAATAGCTTGTTGGATTCATGAAGGTCTGATAGTAGCTTGTTGGATTCATGAAGGTCTGATAATAGCTTGTTGGATTCATGAAGGTCTGATAATAGCTTGTTGGATTCATGAAGGTCTGATAATAGCTTGTTGGATTCATGAAGGTCTGATAATAGCTTGTTGGATTCATGAAGGTCTGATAATAGCTTGTTGGATTCATGAAGGTCTGATAATAGCTTGTTGGATTCATGAAGTTCTGATAATAGCTTGTTGGATTCATGAAGGTCTGATAATAGCTTGTTGGATTCATGAAGGTCTGATAATAGCTTGTTGGATTCAAAATACTAGAAGAATCTATCATTTATCATTCATTCCATGGTTTTTTAAATTACAGCTTATTAGTAATATGATAGTTGGAAAGTTTGGTATGGTCTTTTCCAGGTTTTGGTACCTTTATCACTGTTGCCTGTCACCATGATAGCAGAAAGTCACTAGTTTCCCAAATTTTATTTGTACAACAATATGAAGTATTGAGGGTTGTATCAGGTGTTTTAAAAACTGATAATGGATATCATCTGATCCTGCTGAACTATCATCAGCTCAATCAAAAGAGTAAAAGGTTTATTATAATCTTCAGCCTAAGCAGACTTCAAATTTTAAGGAACCTTTCTTTTAGGTTTTTGACACAGTTTCCAGAATAGTTATCTGGTGAAGAAATTTTAGAGGATGCTTCATCCAAAGTGCTTGAAATTTCATGTAGTGTAGACTTGTTTATCAGATTTCTTTACAAGCTTGTTTTCATTTTTGCCAATTATTTTCCATACCATAGCCCATACTGATTTAAAAATGGAGTGAGAGTTCAACCTAGACACAAAGGATCTCCATGATGTCATCTTGCTGTCTCTAATAGTATTATATTCCTAGCAACATCCTGGGGTGTGTTAGTAAATAAGAGTACCAGATCCACTATGTTTTCAGACTGATCAGTTATCAAATATTTTTTGTGGAGGGACTGACAAGTTTTCCAGTCAACCTTATTCAATTTCCATCTCTGGCCAAGCCTTCATGGTTGGGTGAATTATTTAAATATATTGGGAAGTGGTCACAACCACAGTGTCATTACCAACTTCCCAAGATAAGTTAAGTAAAAGAGATAGATTGCAGATGGTCAGATCCAGAGATGAGTAAGTCACCAAGTAGAATAAAAGACATTGATAACTATTCAAAAAGTTGCTCAAGATCAGACTAATTGATTGGAGTGCTTGTGGGAAGATACAATGAGAAAAGCATATGGACACACAAACAGCTAGAGCCTGTAATGTAGAATTAAGATGAATTTAGATGTGATTTGTTATTTATAATTATGGACACCCCTCCAGTGGCCTGGTCAACATTTCTTGAAAAGTTGTTGCATGTTATGAAATGTTTTTGATAAACTCTATTGTTCTCTTTGAGAAAGATCTCCTGAAGGAAGATCGCTGTTGGGTCATGTTCTTTAATTAGATTACTTATTTCAAAAATTTATATAATCAATATTTGTCTCTCCGTATGGGCTGAATCTACCCAGTTTCTCACTTGTAGCACTGGGTTTCTTATTTGTCACTCTGTTACAATGAGTATTTGTCTTCCCTGCTTTACTCTTGGTTTGGGTGGTTCCTTGCACAGGTTTTAAAGGTGTCAAGACTGTAAACTTGGTCTCACCCTGTGGCCAGGTAATGTATATTTAGGTAGAGACAGAATTTGTGGAAGTTTTCTTCTCCAACTTAGCTGCATTGGTGAAGGATTTGCTGGCAGTGTTTAGCGAGGCTGTGGCTACCAAAACTTTTCTGACTTCAGGAAAAGTCATGCCATTCTCCTGTTTCATGCTTCTCGAGTTTCCAATTAGGGCCATCTCTAGAGAATGAGAAGTGGTCTCCCTGACAACTGCATGGGTGATTTTCTCCTGGCATGATAATCCATCTTGACCCTTTTGTCCACATCTGGGGCAGACTGGTTTTCTTTTACAACCATCTTTGTGAAGGCCATACTTCTGCGAGTTAAAACACTGCATGGGATTTGGGATAAAAGAGTCCACAGGGATGTTTGGCCAGAGCCAAGAACCTACAGATCTCTTTGATCCCAGTTTTCAAGCAAATCTCCTTAGTCTCCATAGTAGGTTCTGGGTTCATAAGTTGCCTGAGGTTATCCCTGCTTTCACTTGGGGATGACTGTCCTCATCAGTCAAGCCTTCCGCATCTGCATAAATCATACCAGGCAGAAGGGAAGAAGCAGCATCATCAAAATGCATGTTCTTATACCTGCCCACAGGATAAGCAGTAAAATGTGAATCCATCATCTGAACTGACACACAGGCAGCCAGTGGAGCCTGGATTGTTGAAGGAACCAGTGGGTATGGTGACTGGACAGATCACTATAACAGGCCATAGATGACAAAACAGTCAGCTGGTTTGTGCCCCAACTCGTTACAACAAACCTCTTATCATAAGGTGCAGTGGATGGTTCGGCAACCAGCTGGATGGACTAATTGGGACCTGGGATGCCGATGACTGATGAAGAGGACAGAAATCTCCAGCTAGGTCTGCAGAAAACCCCATGCATCAAGACTGATAGGCACTCTGACCCTGCTCGGACTGCCAGGGGACTTACACACACTAGTCTGCCCAAAAAAGGGAGCATGCTCTCCATTCACATCCATGTCAGCAGTCAAAAGGCAGGACAAAAGACAAGAAAGGAAATCCCTGAAGCAAACATCTGCAATTTGCTTGGATCTGTCTTCTGTTCTGAAGTCTTCGATCTCAAGAATTTATCCCTGCCTTTCAACTGTTTTTGCAGAACCATGGATGATGACCCTTCTAACCAACTTGCACAGGCACTACAAGGTTTAGATAAAGTACATTTAGTACACCAGAGGCAAATGTCTTGAGTGTCCTCTGAGACTCTGAAACTTTTACACTGAGCACATATAATCACCACTGTGTACCTGTAACAACAAAATGCACCACAGAAAGGTGCAAACTGTAAAAAAATTAACACAATGACACTCTAACTTATGAAACGTAAAGAAATTCAACAGTGCCTGCTGTATATCAATGCTATTATACCATGCACAAAGAAAAGTGCAAAATTTGCATGATCAGTGATTAAGTCCATAATGATGGAAAAATGTGAAAAATGCCTGAAGCAAAGATAATTAAACAAAATGATACAGACTTTGTAGAAAGATAGCTGATATTTACAGAGAAACCAAACAGATTTCATGAGGTATACTGACACAATGTTGCCTATATTACATGAAAGCTTAAACTTAAGAACATCTGGTACAGGGGTAGCCATCTAGCGGTGAAATAGAGAGGTGATTTAAAGAGTAACCAGCAAGAGTTACTTCCCATAGATACTATTTTTATAATCTATATTATACATAGAAGGGAAATACACATATTTTTTCGTTCTGGAAGGGCTGGATTCGGGAGATAGCACAAGTTAGTTGCTAACATTAAGTAAAGAATTTGATGTAGAAATCATAGTTACATATACATAAATGCTTTAAAATTTGCATAAATATTTTACAGAAGCAAACTAGCCAAAACCAAAATCAATGGTAGATTTGGAGATACCTGATCTGGAAGTATGCAATAAATTCTCAGTCTCAATATTTACAGTTTTGTGAAAATTCAAAGCTTGGCTACTGACTGCAAAAATAGAACCCTGCAGACATGGAATACAGTGATTGGAAAATCAAAATTTGTCAAATTTAAAGAAAGGAATGGCAATTTGCAAAAGTATCCAGCATTCATCCAAAAGTACACAGTGCGTGTGTGATAAGTTAACAAAAATAAGCACATCTAGATAGGATATTTTTCATTTTATTTTTGTGTACACACACACAAACATACACACACACAATCAAAAAACTACAGCATGACTGCACTACAGTACAAGAGGCCCAAATGGGCCTGATATTGCCCTATGTAACTGACATATGTTAACCTGTAAATGCAAATATTTATACATGTATTCAAACTGTGAAGTGGGAAGAAAAGATTGGAGCACTTAGCTGCTAAATTGTTTATAATTACTCGTTTTAAATGATTAGGGTATGGGGTAAAACAGTACATGTATCTTCTTTCCAAAGCTCCAATAACAAGATCAAAAATATTCTCTGTGTCATTAACTTACAAATTAAACTGACATTTGTACCTTTTCTACTTTTCACAAGTTCTATTCTTCGTTCTTTCATTTCCTCACTAAGATGTTCCACCATCTTGTCAATATAACTGTCCAACACAATAGACCTCATTACTGTGGTAATTGGGGACCTACACACTGGACACTCCTTCTTTTGCTTGAACCACTGATTGATGCACAGTGTACAATATGAGTGGGAACAGTTCAGAGATGTAGCCTGCAAGTATATAAAATTATACTTAATGATTATTTTTAATATTTCTCTCAGCAGAATTTTATTAATTACATAACATTTACATACATTTTGTGCAATATCATTATGTTATAAAATCTGTATGCCATACTGGGAAATAACACATATCAAAATCAGATAACAATCTCATGAAGTAATGCAAACAATTTTTATGTCACATCATCATAAAATTAATTCCAATTTCATGATGAACTGACAGAAGTTCATAAAACTCCAGTAATAAAGTGATGCATGAACTGCAAGTACAACAGACTGTTTAACTTGTAACTTTTTTTCTTCAAACTAACAGTTATGTAAGAGTGTAAATTTAAGATGTGGATTTTAAACCATCATCTTTTTCTAATATTTAAATGACCACATCCATGCCAGTTTATTCAGAAACTACTACATGTGGAAGAATGACCCATTAAAAACAACTTAAGATTCAAAGACAAACTTCAAAAGCATTACGCACCTTGTGGCAGCTACCTTCCATAAGGTTGTTACTGTATTTACTCGCTTTTAAGTCCAACTGCAAACAACATAAACCCTGATCTGCCATCACATAATGCACCAGTAGATCAGGGTCTATATTGTTTGTTCTACTGATTATTCCTAAAAAAAACTCCATAAAACCAGCATTGGGTGTGGTTTTACAATTGTGGGAATGTAGTTTTTGGTATTCAGTGGTAATATCTCTGCTATTATGCTGTTCTAATGTATATGTTATAGTGTCATTGTCATAACACACAACTGTTGCTGTTGTGCCGATAATGAAGATAAACAACTGTACAGTTTATCTCCATTCATTAAAAATTATGTCACACACTTTACTGACACATACTGTAAGGGGATAAACAACTGTACATTTTATCTCTATTCATTAAAAATTATGTCACACACTTTACTGACACATACTGTAAGGGGATAAACAACTGTACATTTTATCTCCATTCATTAAAAATTATGTCACACACTTTACTGACACATACTGTAAGGGGATAAACAACTGTACATTTTATCTCCATTCATTAAAAATTATGTCACACACTTTACTGACACATACTGTAACGGGATCTATTCACAGATACTATTTTCATAAAAAAAACTCACCCAATTAAAAACTGACAACCAAAATTGAAAAACTGTGTACAGCACTGAATGTCATCCAATGAAAATCAATGGCAGTGAATTCTTGATGCCCAACTGACCAATAAGATATCACATTGCACCAGCTGAACAAGGGTTTCAGACTAGTATATAAATCATTTTTCAGACACTGACTAAAATGCATTTCTAAATTGTAGGGGTGAAACGATACACCTGTGCTGCATATCGATATGATTCACAATACACAGCCTATGATACGATACATTATCGATTCTCAGTTTAAAGAATAAGAAGGCAAACGACTAATAATTATTCATGACTGCTGAAGATTAAAGTAACTTATATAAGGTAGATATCGTTTTGTATCGATTCTTCACCTCTTCGATCTATACGTGTATCGATATGGCAAAAGTATCAATGCATCGATATATCGATGAATCGTTTCACGCCTACTAAATTGTGTGCTGGTGCATATGATGAGGCACCTATGAAAATCTAGAACATGGAATAAAGACCAAGATAAAATTTAAAATTCCAATCGTGATTTTCTGCAAAAACGTCAAATTCTCACATCACCGAGATAGATAACAGAAACAACTGGTATGCCCAGTTGTCTGGATACAGACTAGTTATTAAGAGCAAACAGCAAAGACTCCGATCTGGCACTGCTTAAAGCAACAGCACAGTCCCTGAGCTGGCACTGCTTAAAGCAACAGCACAGACCATGAGCTGGCACTGCTTAAACCAACAGCACAGACCCTGAGCTGGCACTGCTTAAAGCAATAGCACAGACCCCGAGCTGGCACTACTTAAAGCAACAGCACAGACCCAGATCTGGCACTGCTTGAAGCAACAGCACAGACCCTGATATGGCACTGCTTGAAGCAACAGCACAGACCCTGATATGGCACTGCTTGAAGCAACAGCAAAGACCCTGATATGGCACTGCTTGAAGCAACAGCACAGACCCTGAGCTGGCACTGCTTAAAGCAACGACACAGACCCTGAGCTGGCACTGCTTAAAGCAATAGCACAGACCCTGATCTGGCACTGCTTAAACCAATAGCACAGACCCTGAGCTGGCACTACTTAAAGCAACAGCACAGACCCGGATCTGGCACTGCTTGAAGCAACAGCACAGACCCTGATATGACACTGCTTGAAGCAACAGCACAGACCCTGATATGGCACTGCTTGAAGCAACAGCACAGACCCTGATCTGGCACTAATGAACTTATGAACTTAATTGCAGATCTACATTGTTTACACTTAGCTGCACTTATACATGTAAAAAAAAGTATATTTTGCAAAGTGCCATTTTTGCCCTTTTTCAATAAAAAAAAAACATTCATGTTTGAACTTGCCCTCTAAAAACTAAGCCATGGTATCAATTTTTGAAGATATTCTCATCCTCATGATAAACCCAATCAACTGCAGATCTATGTTGTTTGTTGTTGGTTGCAGTTTATACATGGCGAGATATGATATTTTTGCAAAGTATCATTTTTGCCCTTTTTCAATAAAAAAGCTTCTTATTTGAACTTGCCCTCAAAAAACTAAGGCATGGTGTTAATTTTTTGGTTGCAGATATTCTCATCCTCATGATAAACCCAGTTCTACACCATAGCACAAGATGAGGTATAAATAGTTCTCTGCTGAATATATATATATATATATATATATATATATATACACACACACACAGTAAAACTTGTCTTGAGTGACCACCCCTTCTGCCAACAAAAAGTGGTCTCTCAAGACAGGTGGTCTCTCATAACAGGTTTGTACAAATGACCTGTTTCCAATGTCGAAATTCAGCACTGTTTATATTGTATTCTTTATTCATAGTTATTATTAAAATATTGCATGCATTCATCTGAAAATAATTTTATATAGCAATAAAGATATACATCTATCATTAAACATGAATCACATTTATATTTGAAGATCACATGTACATGTATTAGCATATAAATTAGTTTCTAATTAACTCTTTGTCTTTTATAACACCCTGAATTTGAGTTTTACTGACGTTTAAACTGGCTGCTATTTTGTTAGCAGTCTCCCCTTGTTCACTTCTTTTAGTTACATTCATTCTTTCTTCCAGTGTTAGAATTTGTCTCTTTTTCATTGGAGGTTCTGCTATTGTTATTAAGGTGCCAGGTGTCAATGTTATCAGTGATCAATTGTAATAACGACTTTAGCGGTTTTGATCAGGCTTTGGGGAAATATGGAATATGTTGGATCTGTATTTATTTTAGTTATGCCTTAGTTGTGTCATCTGTCAAATGAAAATGTCAAAGAAAACTTCAAATTCATTCATAAGGTTCAGATTTATCTTGTGATGACTATGTGGCAGATTGTAATTTGCTCGCATATATGACATTAAGGGGAGCTACTGTACTACAGTAAAACCTGTCTTGAGAGACAGCCCCTTCTGCAAGCAAAAAGCGGTATCTCAAGACAGGTGGTCTCTCATAACAGGTTTGTACAAAAAGACCAGTTTCCAAGGTTGAAATTCAGCACTGTTTATATTGTATTCTTTATTCATAGTTCTTGTTAAAATATTGCATGCATTCATCTGAAAATAATTTTATATAGCAATAAAGATATACATCTATCATTAAACATGAATCACATTTATATTTGAAGATCACATGTACATGTATTAGCATATAAATTAGTTTCTAATTAACTCTTTGTCTTTTATAACACCCTGAATTTGAGTTTTACTGACGTTTAAACTGGCTGCTATTTTGTTAGCAGTCTCCCCTTTTTCACTTCTTTTAGTTACATTCATTCTTTCTTCCAGTGTTAGAATTTGTCTCTTTTTCATTGGAGGTTCTGCTATTGTTATTAAGGTGCCAGGTGTCAATGTTATCAGTGATCAATTGTAATAACGACTTTAGCGGTTTTGATCAGGCTTTGGGGAAATATGGAATATATATACAATGTATATACCAATGAATGAAATAAAAAGACATAATTACCTCCTCCAGAAACAGAATAAATTTATTCAGAGACAAAAGTCAAAGGCTTAATTCACAGATGACATGAAGTGATTTACTCTATAAACAAAGGGTATAATCGGCTACACTAAGGCTTAGACTAAGGTTAACAGATGATGGCTTGGTGTGTGGGCTGTAATCACTGTAACTTAAAAAAAAGCAACAAACAACACAATCCTTTAACGATGACAATCAAATCCGGAAAACGATTCTCACTTACTGGTATTAAAGACAAAAACAAAGACCTCATTCACCCCAGGCATTACGGATAGACTCCAAAGACAAACGACGTATGCGACCGCTACATTGACTTTGGCGCTACAATGGCAGTTAGTGACATGTACTTTAGTCTTGTTTACAGTCTATAACAAATGACACTACATGCATGACCTGTAAAAGTTAGGAAACCAGTAGCCAGCCTAATTTTGTTGGGTTTTTTTTGTTTTTGTTCAGAACAGTCTATACTTCTTAAGCGGTCATGGTTACAAATAAAGGTCAGCAGTGTTTGTCTCTTATCTCAGATTACAGTCGTTCATAGTAGTGTTATTTCGAACAATCTGCATGTACTTTAGACTGGTTTACAATCTATAACATATGACACTACATGCATGATCTGTAAAATGTAAAAATCGGTAGCCAGCCTAATTTTGTTTGTTTTTGTTTTTGTTTACAACAGTCTTTATTTTTTAGGCGGTTGTGGTTACAAAGGATTAAATAAAGGTCAGTGGTGTTTGTCTTTGTATTTGTGATGTGGTCATTCATAGCAGTGTCGAAATGCATATTTTGCTAATAAATCATGGTCGCTGGTCGCATTTTGCAGGTGGTCGCTCATGACAGTGAATAATATAATAAAATCGATATGTGCATTACAGTTGTGGTCGTAAATGACAGGTGGTCCCTCATAGCAGAGGTCACTCAAGACAGGTTTTACTGAGTATATATATATATATATATATATATATATATATATATATATATATATATATATATATATATATATATATATATATATATATATATATATATATATATATAGATATTTCTGCTTCTCCAAAATAAATACTGCATAATATAATAATCAATAGAGATACTGTGCAATAACATATGTGAAATCATGAAATCATATCCTTCCATTCCACCCCACCCCCTTCTCAAAATATGTGTAATATATTTAATATAACCTGGACAAAGAGTTCACTGCAGATACTACACTGCAATTCTGTCTCCATGATCTCTGAGAAATTGGCCAGTACATCCTCTCGAGCTCGGAGAACCTGCTCCTGTTGTTTGTCTTTTTCAGCCTTAGTTTCATTTAGCTGGCTCTCTAGCATTTTCTGTTTTAGTTCTTTGCTTTCTATCACTTTTTCAAGGTGTTCCTTTTGTTGTAAAAGTTCATCTTCAAGCATTTTATCTTTTTCTTCCAGAGCTCGAGTCATCTCTCTCTGTAAATTCTCTTCCACCATTTGTTTTTCCTTAATGAGTGCCTGACGCTGGCTTTCCAGCTGACTGAGAAGATTTATTTCTTTCTCCTTCAACTGTTGTTCCAACTCCAGCTTCATTTTCTTTGCCAGCTCTTCTTTCTCCTGTTTTAATTTCTCCTAAAATCAATATATGAGACATTTATTATTGATAAAACATAAACAGAAAATGGGTTCCAAGGAACAAACATTTAATGTATACTATCTCCAAGCCCATTCTTTTTATAGAATTATCACCCAAAAATATTACCTCACATTTTTCACAAGCATACAATTTTCTCTTACTTAATGAGATAATTAAGTTTCCATCCATTTTATTCATGTTAAAAACAAAGTTGGTTACGAATATTCTGATTGCCAATTTCATAAACTTGGTTATAAATATACTGAATGTTTTTGTTTTTGTTTGTTTTGTGGGGTTTAACACCATTTTTCAGTACGAGAGGCTATACATGGCAACCAGCATATCTGGTGGAGGAAGAGTCCAGGAAGACCCCAGGTAGAATCACTGACCCGTGGGAAGCTACATGTATTAACAAGCTCACATACCCACGTTGGTCGAGCAGAGACTGGAACCCACAAGGACAGAGGTGAGATATGAGTGATATGTAAAGGTGAACACATTAGACCTCTCAGCCACCCAAAGACCCTATATTGAATGTACTGAATTCTTTAGAATTTAATGACACATGCATATGATTTCTGTGTTTGGTCTTATGATCGCCAAAATTATCAAAAGTGATCAAAATTTTCAAAACTTTTCTGATACTAATTTCCATAAAAGCAAAATAGTTGATGAACATTTTTATATTTGTACTTCCATCTACCAATTGACCTCATTCACAACAAGCCCTAAAAATCAACTTGTATACATTTTATCAGCTACCTCGTTCTTCCCAATCATTAAAGTAAACCATTAATTTTTAGACCCTAAAAGCATGATCTCCTATGTTATTTAGAAGCTTTCATGCTAATCTACATATTCTATGAACAAGTTCTCGATTAATTAATACCTCAATTAAGCTTAAATAAACTGAATGCCCAGGAGCCTTGGGGATATTATAAACTTGTTAATCTTTCATATGATAAACTTGTTAATCTTTCATATGATAATCTCGTTAATCTTTCATATGATAAACTTGTTAATCTTTCATATGATAATCTCGTTAATCTTTCATATGATAAACTTGTTAATCTTTCATATGATAAACTTGTTAATCTTTCATATGATAAACTTGTTAATCTTTCGTATGATAAACTTGTTAATCTTTCATATGATAAACTCGTTAATCTTTCATATGATAATGTGAATTTTTGAGAAAAAGATAAATGCAACAATGAAAATCATAATGTACACTGTAGAAGAAACCTTTTCAAATTCTTAGTATCAGAAAAGAGTATCTTGGAAGAATGTTTCAAATTACAATTTTGTGACCTTAACTACCTCAGCTCTCAGAAAATTAGGTTTAACTTGGAATTACTTTCAATACTCCATTCTGATTCAGAAACTGTATGAATGATAGAAAAGAGAAATGTAATGATAATTAATTATATATTCAAAAGTGTGCATCTGCAACCAAACTACTGCGCACAAAGATTTGTTTACAAAGTATATCATCCAACAATTTCATTATCTTGTCTTTCTTTTCATAATAGGTTTTGAAAATATTTCTGGTTCTCATGTTACACAGAGTAAAACTGCGTCTCTTCAACAAACTGTGGATTGATCAGCAAAAAAACACTACTGATACCTAAAAGTGTTCATAAAGCAAAAGTAATCAAAACAGCTTAAAATTAGGTTACAGTGGCTTAGCTCTAACCTGATGCTTTAATACTATTTATGATATGTCAAAACAGATTTCTTTCCACAAAAGGAAAACTGTGTAGTGTGAGATTCTGACATAAAGAACCTATGAAATGTCTATGAAGGATATAAACTAGGTTACAGTGACAAAGTTTGAATTTGATAATACGATACAGATAAGATCTGTCCACATATTTGAGTTCCATACTGAAAGATGAAAACTGTTCCAGAAGTGTCACAATTATGCAGCACAGGAACCCTGATATGGATTATTCTACTTACGTATAAAGTAGCATAATTTTCCCTTCTATTTCAAAGTCTCACATTGAATGAGAACAGCAAATAAAGTTACCAAAAAATAAACCACAACAACAACAATTAGCTGTAACCTGTAGTGTGGCAGGGTACATATACAGAAGCATGTGTATAACATATAAAAATCATCCCAATGACAATGTGGACATGAGAAAATTCACTAGGTATGCTACTTGTAAGATGAGACGTAGAGGAAAGATATATATTTATATATACAGTACTTTGAGTCTATCAGAGTGCTAATTTTCAGGATGCTATTTACATAACAGTTATCACACTACACAGTTATATTGATATAGTGGATCACAAAGACTGCATTTAAATTTTAATATTGAATTTAAGATATCTGCATAAGTTCAGATTCAATCTTTGAATGTTTATCTCAAAAAATCTCCCTGGATTTTAATGGTCTTGAAAATGAGAAAACACACACATAAAAGTGACAAGGCTTCAAAATATAAAAATGTTCTAACTTAAACTGGGTTAATTAGTCCCATACATATATTTCTCTCACTGATATTCTGTGTATTTTATGAATTAGGAAATATCTGAAAAGGAAAGCTACCATAATGTTTTTACCCTGAAAGCTTAGTCAGGTGCTCAGAATGAATTAAACCCACTTTGTTATCAAATTATAGGGTTCTTCTAAATTAATTGTCATGATAATTGATATAAAAGTACTAGTGTAATTTGGGTCTACAGCTAGCAGAATTGTAGTAAAAGTAGTAGTTGTTGCTAATGTTATGTCTCACCACCATGTAGATGTACATCATGATATCTGGGACTAACACACTTGTTAGTCCCAAATAGTTAACCTGTTTTTCAGTGAAAAGCATACCACTGCGATTTCATTTTTATTTCGTGGGGTAATATTTGTCGTGATTTACATGGGTAAGCTACATGTAGGCCCACAAATTTAAAGTCAAAATGAAATATAAACCAAACCAATATTCAAAGCTTTGCTTGCTTGTACATGCACAGAAAATAATGTCTGAATCTCCTTTTATCGGGATCTTCATATTTATGCAAAGTGCCAGCAATGAATAACTTAATCAACAAACTGAAATTCCATATACCCTTTTATAGAGACGCATACATCATTATTGAAAATTTTATCATTCGTTTTTTTCCAATGACAAATCCAAGAAATTAAGTACCCACGAATATGTATTTTTGAACCAAACAACAAAATATGACACAAATGAATTTCAAGTGATACACAGCATTTTCATGTTGAGCCGCAGAACCCTATATAAATCTCCCAATGTAGTAATTTCAATGGGAATAGCAGATTCGATTCTGATATTAGTATCTAAATTTGGTCAAAAGTACTTTTGTGAATTTAATTCATTCAAGTAATAAAGAAATTCCAATAATGTAAAATGGATCTATATATGATAATTTATTAAAACAGAGTGAGAGAGAGACTACCAATTTCTACACACAGATGGTTGGTAATTTAACTTAATAGTGATTTTTCATAAAGTTCTACTTAATGATCAAGCCAGTTTGAATTGTCATATTCTATGCATAGGTAAATTTTAACTCACAGCACTAAACAACATCATAACAACTCGTTTATTTGACAAAGTTGATCATGAAAGAAAATGTTCATGCTGAACACTGAATGCCCCTTAGTCCCACCAACATTCTAACTGCAGCAACAATCCTTAATTTACATCTCCTTTTAAGTATTTGTATTTTCTAGTTGAGGTTTATGGCCTGATATGTTAAAAAATTTGACAGCCAGCACATGGGAAAACTGGTACCCATTCAACCAGATGTGTCTTAGATTGACAGTTATTTTTTTAGCTGTTCTGTGATCAATGTTTGGTCTTAAGTTTAAGTCAAATGTGTATTTTGTGAAATGCACCTAAATGTAAAATTAGTCATATATTCTGCTTGTAAATATAGAACTTACGATTTTTGGTGAAAATTATGCCCAGGTCTGTGATACAGAACTAATCTTATGGTGCTGAAACCATTGTTCTTCTTTTAGTCACAGTGACAGGACAACAAGATTCTGGCTGCTGGTCGTATATGAGTGTGTTTACTTTGATGTAAGGTCAATAATAGTGGGCTCTGAATTTTTCCCAGAGAATAGTTGTGCCAGGTATCATCTGTACCCAATAATTATGTATGTGATAATCCTCATTGATTGTCATTGCATGAATCAACACAGTTTACTGAAGCCAGACTTAAATGATCCATTGTTTGAACTTTACCCTGAATCAGCACCATATAGCCATCATTGTGCTGACATGTCATTAAAACCTAATACATACATATTTCCTTGATCCAAGCAGTGATGCCATAACCTTTTTTGCGTACATAGATGCTTGCTCGAATTGGCAAATCAAAACAAACTGTGCTCTTCTATTCCAGTTTAGGAGAACAATACATGAAAAGTTTTTTTTTTAAAAACAATCGCAATCTAATTTCCAAATGACATAAGCAGACATGACACTTTTTTGTGTAATTCAGCATGATGAAAATAAAAGAGGGATGACTTTAGTGGGATACATTAATCAAAATGGATAAAATAAGATTTCCATGTGGAATTCACATTGTAACACGAATGTGACTAAGATGAATTGGAACTCAAACTAACAAGTTCTGTTTTACTCATCTTCACTACCCAATTGTCATCAATCCACTTTACTCAACCCCATGAATGTCGAATTGAGTGATTGACAACCCATAGCAAATATGTGCTTGACTATGCTTGCATTAATAGTTATGTTTTCTGTTTTCAAGTAGTAATGGAATGTGTGACTTGATTGAAGCTTAATCCCTTCTGAGATTTTGACTCGGGTTAATTATTTTATTGGATTTTTATAATTCACCCGCACTGAAGGGTGAACAATAAAAATCCAAGAACAAATACCCCCTGCCCCCCCCCCCCATCAAAATCCCTGAAATATTACAGTGTGTCATAATGTGTAGTCACTGTCATGTCTTATTATTATAGCTCTAATTTTCATGAATGATTAGCATTTTATCAATAAATTCATATTAAGCATAAAATCGTACTGTATATAAAGTTCAATGATACAAGCACTATTTCATTGCTGCTACAGGTACTCAATGATATATTCTCTTTCTTGAGGAATTTACATTTCATGATAATTGACATGTGATTTGAATGAGGCTCGCTACACACTGAAATAAACATTGACTGACATGCCTTGCAGTTAATTGCTTACCAACTGGATAATGAATTGCATTACTATATGTTAGATTTTATGAAGTTCTTCTTTTTTCACTTTGAAAGTAATTGGTAAAGGCTGTCAATCAAGGTTTGCTTTTTTTCATGTTAAATGCCTAAATAAATTCTACCTAACCTTTTTGTTGATATATTGTATTAATTTACCTTATATCAATATGGTTCAAATTACATAAAACAAAATGCAATTGAAATAAAATTTATTTTTATTCCATATAAGAAGAGATTTTGATACTATTCCTTGCAGTCTAAACCAAGTTGATCTTAATTTAATAATTGTTTTAAACCTTGCTGTAATGCAATTGACATGCAAAAGCTGAATCAAAGTTTAATTATAACTATCTAAATTTGGCACAACCAGATGGGTTTTTTTGGCAACAAGACTTCCCAAATGAGCAACCAAGATTTTCAAAGTTTTCCGACCTAGATGACCTTTGACCTTTTGACTCACAAACCAACTGGCTTCTTCCTTACCCCAAGTGCAGACCATCCAGTCTGATGTAGGTTTGTGATGCAGAACTAATGTTATTTTGCAGAAACCATTTTTTTTCTTTCAGTGAGTGACCTTGACCTTTGATCTTCTGACCCAAAAATCGATGTGTTTCTTCCTTACCCAAAGTGCAAGCCAGCTACAACGTTTAGTCCAGATCTGTGATATAAAACTAATGTTTCTAGGTGGAAACCATTTTTCTTCTTTGAGTACCTTTCACCTTTCAACCCTGTAATCAATAGGCTTTTTCCTTGCCACAAATGCAAGCTATTTACAAAGGTTGGTAATGTTACATGGTGGAGAACTCCAGTCATTGTGTGGAAATTAAATAGGGAACAAACAAATGGACGTCATTACATGATAAGCTCCATCGTATGGTGGGGATATAAAAACTTCTTATGTGTACACTGTAATTTCAAAAGATATCATTAACAAATGCCATATACCGGTAGAAGACTTTAAACTTATGACTTTTACCTTGAACCTTTTGACTCCGAGTGCCATAGTAAATTCTTACTACCAAAAATTCTAGTGCTGGCACAACTAGTCGGCCAGTTGACTTTCGATGAGTAGAGATAATCAAAACTGCTAGTCAACCAGATGCCTTCCCCCTCCCGCAGATTTATATAACTTTTACTTGTATATAAATATGTTTAAACCTAAAAGACAGCAAATTTGTCAGCAACTTATGTTTCTCCAAGAATGCTTTACTGACCATATTAACATCAGGAAAATAAACTCCACTACCACCCATATCAAGCCCTCCTGAAAAGACAAAAAATGTAGCTTTTTTTTGGAGGGGGGGGGGGGGAACTAACTTCCATGATGTAATACTTACCTGTTGCTGTTGCCTAGCTTTCCTTTTACGGGATGGAATTACCATCATCCATGTAATAAGAATTCATCCTCCCGCACGGTGAACATTCCAGAATTTTGGAAGTTCAGGCCAGTAGAACACAGATCCAGTCTGCTCACCCACATCACAGGCCGATGTGCAGTAGCCATCATCATGTTAAAGACACAGACTACTTGTGGGACATCAGAGCAGGGTGGGAGGTGGGAATCTGGCAATAATGACAGGTGAGTATTACATCATCAAAATTACTTTTACCCCCAAAAAAGCTATAATATCAGTAATAAGTTACCTGTTCCTATTGTGTAGCTGAATTTGCCAATTCAGAGGGAGCCTGATGGGCTCAAAAAACTGATATAAACAAGGAAATACTCACTCTTACTATAGGAATGTCCACTACTGTAAGCTGGTATCTGCTTGGGCCACTTTTTGTGCCACGACCATAGGCCCTAGAGAATATATGCCTTTGCTCTGATACACCAAGAACAAAGAAACAAGGATGAAAAGGTAGTGTGTAACCGCTAAAATGCGGCCTTTATAACATCCTCCAATGATGAATAAGTTAGATAGGCCCATGAGGTACCAATGGTTTGGGCCTCATGTGCTTTAATCTTCATGAATGAAAGGTCCCTCTTATTAAGGGACTGATAAACTCTCTTGATCATTAGTACAATCCACCTAGAAATGGTGGATGCCAAAATATCATCAGAGCCCTTTAAGGGAAGGAAATATGCTTCCTACCCTTTCTTCTCTCTTTGGAAGCAGTCAAATAGAATCATAAAGCCCTAGCTGGGCACAAGAGATGAGTTTGATCATCCCCAGCACAGATACGACTGAGACTGGGGATCTCTATAGGGAGTGAAGCTACTGACAAAAGCTTGTTTTTTGCTAAGAAACCAGGTTGGCAAAGGAGAGACACAAACTTGTAATTGCCACTGAACCATAGACAACCCTGTTCTATAAACACAGCATGAAGCTTACTCCTTCATCTCACAGATGCTAATGAGAGCAAGAAAACAGTCTTGAGGTTAAGGTTCTCATAGAAGCTTCATCCAATGGTTCACATGGGGGTTTTAATAAAGACCACAATATGCATGAGAGATTCCATCAAGACATTAGAGAGTGAGACACCGGTCTCTGCAGCTCGAAATACCTCATAAGGTCAGTAATAAGAGAATCCAAACTGATGGTCGAGCCTTTTGAAAATTTGAGTGTGTTGGAAAGGGCTGCCCTGTAGCTCTTAATAGTAGAAACAATCTCTCTTCAAATAGAAAGAAAGAAAATCAGCCACTGTGCTCATACAGGGACAGCTAGGATTAACGTGTTTTCTACTGCACCACTTGGCATCATAGACCCTGGACATGGAGCATCTCCTGGCCTAAATGATGCACTTGGCAGCTCTGCTCAAAAACTAATTCTGGTGGATAAATTGTTTGAGTTTATCCTGACCACCCCCATTGGGCCATCAACGAAGTTCGTTAAAGCTATGCAGCCCCTGTCCAAGAAGCAACCCCAATTTTAACCTTCTCACCCGTCAGGTGGTAGACGGGGTTGCTGCAAGAGCCCAGGTAGGAAGTATGCAGGCCCTTCTCCCTTTCCTAAGGAAGGGGGAGTGCATTCCTATGGACTTGCTCCCTCATCTACTGTGCATCCTTCTTCCATCTATTCCCGTAGGTCCTGACTAACCCTCTTTTCAGAAGTTTAATGAGTCCCCTCTACTATAAATGGAGGATACTGGCTTCAGTTCAAGGAACATCCTCCTCTGTCAAGGACCCCCATGTGGTTCCACCAGTCTAATCTGGTGCAGTTAAAGAGGTGCATTCCCTTCTGTAGAAGGGTGCAGTAGAGAGGGTGTTAAATGACCAATCTCCCACCTTCTACTCCTGAATTTTCAAGGTACCGAAAAAAGATTTTAAAAATTGGCTAATTCTCGACTTTTCCATCTTAAACAAGTTTCTGCAGGAGGAACCATTCAAAATGGAGACCACAACCTCAGTCAGGAATGCCATAAGGATTGGCGATTGGGCATTATCCATCAACCTACAGGATGCATAACTTCACATCCTTATTTTTCCTCCTCACAGGATGTACTTTCAGTTTGTCTTAGAATAGGCGGTTTTCCATTTCTGCGCTCTGCCATTCTGCCTAACCTCTGCATCCAGAGCTTTTACCAGAGATAATGGGAGTAGTCGCCATCCACCTTAGGTCACTGGGGATCTACCATTATTTCAATGACTGGTTGATCCATAATGGCCTTTTGGAGTTCATTATACAAGATCTGTTTCGCTGCTGGTCCATATTGACCCAGCTGGGCCTTTTACCCAACCTAGAGAAATCGGAGATAGTTCCATCTCAGGATTTTTTATGCATGAGTATGAATTTTACTCAAGAACAAGGGGTTAGTCCGTGTCTAATGGAACAGAGTAGACAGAATCCTGACCCTGTTGGAGGTACTGATAACAATGACCTCACTGTCAGCTCACCTATATCTATCTTTTCTGGGCACCTTGAACTCTGTGGTGCACCTAGTTTGCCTAGGAAGACTGCACTTATGACCCCTCCAGTTTCTCCTTCTGGCGAACTGGAAACAACACAGGGATCCCATAACAGCTAAGATTTCTCAAGGACTGGACTTTCACCACCACATGAGTTGGTGGGCAAATTGGGACCGGTCTCTGACTGGAGTCCCCATGCATGCTCCCAAACCCCACTCATCAGATTCGGGGTGAGGCACTCACTTGCAGCCAGAAGGACTAGTTCTTCAAGGTTTGTGGTCTCAGCAAAAAATTACCATCCACATAAACATTTTCGGAAATGAGGGTAATATTTTTAGTCCTACAGGGGTGTGTCAACAAGATAAGGAGTTGCTGTGTATGGTCTCCCCTGACAACACGTTGGTGGTAGTGTACTTTTTGTGAATACCCATGGGCTTTTGTTGAGACCAAAAGAGAGTGCAGGAAACTGGAATACTTTTCCTTGGTAGGCAAACTGAAGGCACTTGCACGAAACTGGGTGAATAGGGACATGAAAATATGTGTCTGTCAAGTCAAGACTGATCGCAAATTTGTCCCTTTTGATGGAATAAGGTTGATCGATTGATCAAACTATTTCCATTTTGAACTTCAGCACGGCAATGTATTTGTTGCAAAAGCTGAGGTTGATGATCAACCTGAGCTTTCCATTGGTCTTTGACACTAGAATGAGCCTGGAATAAAACCTCAGAGAGTTCAGTTTCAGAACAATCTCCACTGCCCACTTGTCAAGTAACAACCTGATCTCCTGCAGAATATAATTGTCAGCTTTCTCCAGATTGTCTGTCATGAATGGGAAAGACAAAATGGGGGGGGGGGGCTGGATAAATGAAATCCGAAGCCCATCTGAAACAGCTTGAATTGCCCATTCATTTTGCAAAAATAGATCAATCCAATGCTGATTGAAAAGAACGAGTTTGGCACCAACTGGTAGTCTTTGGGCAGTTGGTTTGTGTGGTGAGTCAACAGTGGTTGTCTGAAGGCTTGGGGAAAGAGAAACCTTGTTTCTTATCCCCTTTATTTAACTGCCTCCTAAATGAGGATCTCTTATCTCTTTGCCAACAATCATCTCTCTGTTGAGGCTGAGACTGATACAGTCTGAATGTCTGAGCAATTTGCATGGCAAGTTGAAAGGGCAGTTCCTGTGCTGCCTGTGTGGTGACAAGCAAAAACAGGCACCTCATCTCACCAAATCTAAGTTGGCAGAGCCCATCAGAGTGTTAACCATATAATTGTGTGCAACCTGTTAATGATCCTGGCTATCCTAGCCACTGATTCCCAGGCATGATTGCTCTGCATTTTTGGTGGGTCGAAAAATGGCTAGCAATGCTAGATCTAACACTGAACATGTTGCCACAATATTAAGCACAAAGTCTGAGGTGGCTTGAAAGACATTCTTGTCCACCTTCTAGAGCAGTGGGATAGTCATATTCACTGCCACAATGTTCTTGTCTAATGTTGGAAGCTCAGTGGTAAATACGTCCTAATGCGTTCTATACCAGAGTGACAAAAACGTCGCTGCTAGCAGACTTAACGAGAAAAATGCTTTAGAATTGTCTGGATCATGGATTTTATCTGACAGTCTAAAATTTCCTTTATCTTCAATGACTGCAGCAGCAGCCGGAAGGATGGATATTCACCCTCATCTTCCAAATCTACTGGCACCTTGAGCTTATAGGTTTGGCTTGCAGTTGGTGGTGGCAATATTACTAAGCTGGTTACACATGGTAAACTTCTTCAACCACAGCCTTAAAACCAAAGTCAGTCCATTCCATAGTTGGATCTGAGTGTGTTGCGGTATCAAGGTTACCTCCACATTCACTGTATGGGTCATCCTCATCAAGGTCTGTCCATGTATAACATCTCCTGCAGCATGGACAAGGCATTGCCATTGGCCAGTATGTGGCACAGCTCACCAAAGTGACGGATCTCTGGTCACTGGACAATTGACATGGATGGCCTGATGGCTGGACTGGCTGGTTGGCAGCTATAACAGCATCATATGTGGCATGAAAAAATCTTGAAATGGATCATCAAAATCAGATAAAAAAAACCCATGTGCCTGGACTCACAAGCTTGAAGGCCATGCTTGGACATAGGGGGGACTTATGGCCACTGGATTGCCTGATATGAATGTACGGGAAAAAACTGTCCTGAAATTAGCAACTGCATCATTGCTTCCTGTATGAGTTGACACATCTGCAACTCTAACATCACCTGTGAAGAATTTGAGGTCGGCAATTTCACAACCCCTTGTTCCTCCATTTTGCCTGATGTAATTGTTGCAATCATGCGTCCAATTTTGGATTGGGGGGGGGGACCATCATGATATCCCCCGCTATACTAGCAATTGATGCCATATTAGGGTGAAGGCTCAAGATGTTGCACTGCTCCATGAGACTTCACATGTTTCTCCTTGCTACTTTTATTCAACACCATGGACCAGATATTTTATGACCATAATGTGCACACATTGCTTGTTGAGGACAATGGACCAGATATTTTATGACCATAATGTGCACACATTGCTTGTTGAGGACAAAGGACCAGATATTTTATGACCATAATGTGCACACATTGCTTGTTGAGGACAATGGACCAGATATTTTATGACCATGATGTGCACACATTGCTTGTTGAGGACAATGGACCAGATATTTTATGACCATAATTTGCACACATTGCTTGTTGAGGACAAAGGACCAGATATTTTATGACCATAATCTGCACACATTGCTTGTTGAGGACAATGGACCAGATATTTTATGACCATAATGTGCACACATTGCTTGTTGAGGACAATGGACCAGATATTTTATGATGTGCACACATTGCTTGTTGAGGACAAAGGACCAGATATTTTATGACATTAATGTGCACACATTGCTCGTTGAGGACAAAGGACCAGATATTTTATGACCATAATATGCACACATTGCTTGTTGAGGACAATGGACCAGATATTTTATGACCATAATATGCACACATTGCTTGTTGAGGACAAAGGACCAGATATTTTATGACCATAATCTGCACACATTGCTTGTTGAGGACAAAGGACCAGATATTTTATGACCATAATGTGCACACATTGCTTGTTGAGGACAAAGAACCAGATATTTTATGACCATAATGTGCACACATTGCTTGTTGAGGACAATGGACCAGATATTTTATGATGTGCACACATTGCTTGTTGAGGACAATGGACCAGATATTTTATGATGTGCACACATTGCTTGTTGAGGACAAAGAACCAGATATTTTATGACCATAATGTGCACACATTGCTTGTTGAGGACAATGGACCAGATATTTTATGATGTGTACACATTGCTTGTTGAGGACAATGGACCAGATATTTTATGACCATAATGTGCACACATTGCTTGTTGAGGACAATGGACCAGATATTTTATGACCATAATGTGCACACATTGCTTGTTGAGGACAATGGACCAGATATTTTATGACCATAATGTGCACACATTGCTTGTTGAGGACAAAGGACCAGATATTTTATGACCATAATGTGCACACATTGCTTGTTGAGGACAAAGGGCCAGATATTTTATGACCAAAATGTGCACACATTGCTTGTTGAGGACAATGGACCAGATATTTTATGACCATAATGTGCACACATTGCTTGTTGAGGACAAAGAACCAGATATTTTATGACCATAATGTGCACACATTGCTTGTTGAGGACAAAGGACCAGATATTTTATGACCATAATGTGCACACATTGCTTGTTGAGGACAAAGGACCAGATATTTTATGACCATAATGTGCACACATTGCTTGTTGAGGACAAAGGACCAGATATTTTATGACCATAATGTGCACACATTGCTTGTTGAGGACAATGGACCAGATATTTTATGACCATAATGTGCACACATTGCTTGTTGAGGACAAAGGACCAGATATTTTATGACCATAATGTGCACACATTGCTTGTTGAGGACAATGGACCAGATATTTTATGACCATAATGTGCACACATTGCTTGTTGAGGACAAAGAACACTTTGTGCAAGTGAGAGACATGTCTAGTGTGTCCTCATTAGCTCTGAATTTCTTGCACTTGCTGCAATTCATCATCATTGTTTAACTGAAAGACAAGAATGATAAAAAAAATGGAAATTAACAACCTGAAAGTGTTTACAAATCACAACCAACAAACACATACTAATGATACCATGTTGAAGCACAAGATCAGAATAAAAGAAGTCCACAACTGCGAAAAAATTCACCTAAATATTGATCAAAAGTAAAAAATAATGATTACCATATGTAGTAAATACCTTAGTACACTAATATACTGACTTCTGGATGGATGGGTTGAAATCATGAACATATTCATTAGATTTCTGGAGTTCTTGCAGTATTATGTTGATTGTGCTGAGTGAAAGCTTAAAACTGGTCAAGGGGAGGTAATGTGTAAGAGTTTCTTCCTTGAGTCTATATGGAATATAGACAGTATAGACAAAATCTTCATCTTTTTGGGAGAGCTGCATTTGGGAGGTAACAAGAGTTTATGTTCCTAACGTTAATGTGATCGAGGAATGTATTCAAAGGAGAAATGATGTAAATCTATATTAATCAAGTAACAACAATGAGTGTCAATTCAGCTTTACATGCTCAGTCATGAGAACTTTCCAGCTGATCAGGAGACATGGTGGCTTAGTGGGTTAGCAGGCTGGATCAGGTTACCATGGTTACCAGTGTGTGTCCTTAGGCAAGGCACTTTCCTCCAAAATAACCTATTTGTGTTGCTGTACCATAAAACACCAAACCCTAAAGAAACTTTCCAGCTGATTATGTATAACATTTCATAGATATATGTAGGTCCTACAGCATATGCGGTACAGTCTATGGCCAAATATAACAATGGTACCAATAATTCAAAGTATCAGTCATCTGAATAATGAAGCTCTATTACAAGAAAGTGTGAAGCACTACAAACATGAAATAGATATGAAGAAAAAGGAAAAATAAATGACAATCTCTACAAACACTGCAATCTTTCAAAAATGGATTTATTTTTTGTTGAAAAGACCGATCTATTACCATATGGCAGTTTAGTCAATTTATAGTGAGAAACAAGAAAGGGTATTACCGTATATACTCACGTATAAGCCCTGTCCAAATGCAAAAAACATAGACCCTGATCTGCCGTCGCATAATGTGCCGGCAGATCAGGGTCTATGTTGTTTGTTCTACTGATTAGTCCTTACAAACTGCATAAACCCAGATCTGCCGGCGCATTATGCGCCAGCAGATCTCGGTCTATGCAGTTTGTAGTTGGTATTAGATTATACACGAGTATATACGGTACCTTTCTACTTGTACATTGTACTTTTTTGATGGTCTAGACAGAAGCACAAAAATCTTTTACTAATAAAAAATCAAGAGAAAATTTTAACTGCCATCAACAGATATAAACACAATTAAATGAACGCATAGTCAACATAATTTCACCAATGTCATTCTGTAAGTTCACAATTTTTTCAGAAAGTTAAAAAAATGGGCTAAGTGAATGTAACTGGTGCAATAAACATAACATGTCACAAGTTCTGACCATATAGATACTTGTCTGCCTTTGAAGCGCCAAATCCATCTCATTTTGTATATGGGTTTTATTCTTCTATAATGATATTAATTATATCCCAATTAGTCAACTTTAGATGACCAGCAAAAATCATTAGTTGTTTCAGCACTAAAATAGAAACATGAAAAATTTGTACCTGCTTTTCTTGCATTTCTTTTTTCAACTCCTTTTCCTTGTTCTTCAAATCTTCCACAATCTTGGATTTCTCTTCCCTAATTTGTTTTTCTTTGGCAAGCTCTTGGATTATCTCCTCTTGGGCACTATCCTTGTCCTGAAGGAGGCGTTGCATCGCAGCCAGTTTGGTTTCATATTCCTTGAGCTTGACTTCTGCTTCTTCTTGCTGCTTGTGGAGTTTTTCTTGGTACTTACGATATGGTGACCAGTTGGCATCAGGCGCCCTGGGAGGGCTATGTGCAGTCCCTGGGGGACCATCTGTCTGATCATCATCCACTTCAGACTGGGTGGGAATCAATTCAGAATCCCCTTCTGGGGTCTCCAATTTCTGCTGAAAGAAAGTTAAAAAAAAAAAAAAAAAAATCAAGTGTATAGCACACACAGGCACACACACACACACACACACACACACACACACACACACACACACACACACAGAGCAGGAACAGATCAAGGATTTTTCAAAGAGGGGACTTATCAAGCCAAGGGTTGTCAATTCACATCATTTCACATGGACCCTTTGCATGTGTAGCTAGCCAAAACTGTGTTTTGAACAAGTTCCCTCTTGCAGATTAACGAGTTACAGCCTGTGGCAAGCAAAATCATTCAACCAATGAGAGAGCTTGTTACATGTTAGTTATTGAAAATGATGACTTTCATGATGTTCAAATGCCTTGACTTAAAAAGAAAAACGTGCATACGAATGATTTAAATCATAGAAACCAATATAGAATATATTACATTAACTATGGAGGCTGCTATAATATTCCCAATGTTAATGTAACCAGCAATCTGATTGGACAACAGCATGTTATGCGCTCTTTCTGGATGGAGTATATATCAAATTAAAGATGCACATTTAATCAAACCAGGCCTGATTTAAGTAAATTGCAGCTAACACAGGTAGTACAATACTCTTCTGCAACTAATTTAGTGGTCTAAATGATAATCAGCCCTCCAGCAGAGGAGTTAACCGAGGATATATCTAGGTGTTGTCTCAAAAACTGTTATCACTGATGTAAGTCCATAATTGCTGGATATAGTCTGGATCTATCTTCCCAAGAATATTAAGTTAATGGAATAATTTACTTTACAACATCAAAACCAAGGTTCAAAACCATGAAACACAAACAAAAATCTATGAATCATACATAATTTTTATATTTTCAGTCATTTTCAAACCTTAACCATTCCTGATGAACATACCTATTACTGTCCAGTCTTACATCTCGCTGGCAGTCATAAATCATAAGTCCCCAGTCTTACATCTCGCTGGCTGTCATAAATCATAAGTCCCCAGTCTTACATCTCGCTGGCTGTCATAAATCATAAGTCCCCAGTCTTACATCTCGCTGGCAGTCATAAATCATAAGTCCCCAGTCTTACATCTCGCTGGCATAAATCATAAGTCCCCAGTCTTACATCTCGTCATAAATCATAAGTTGGAGGTAACAAGCATCAGCAGAAGATGCAGTTCCTTCCAGATGCATTAAGGTTCTGACCACAATTTTGAAATACCGTATATACTCACGTATAAGCTGAATAATTTCGGGAAAAAATAAAGCCTGGAAGAAGGGGGGGGGGGCAGCTTATCCACGGAACAAGGTCTAAACTTGAAAATTTTTTAAGTTTTCTTGTTGACTACTGGTATATATTGGAGGAGACTGGATGGATAGATAGGTAGATAGTTACGAATAATAAAGACAAAACCAGTGTAAAATACAATTAGGTATATTATCGAGTAGAATATGTCACAAATAAATTGACAACTTCCATTTTGTTCATCTTCGTGTCATAAAAATCCAAAAAAATCTATAATGATTGACATTTTAAATCCATTGATACGATAAATCCATGAATTCTATCAGAGGTCACATACCAGCATAAAAATAGTAGCCTTGAATGATCCAATTCATAATATCCCGTAATATGTTAATTCCACATGTCTCACAAATAAACAATGAAAGTCAAGTCCACACTTTTGTGATTCACAGTATCCTATAAAGGTCACTGTCTAATGTCATCTGGTACAAAGCCCAAGAATTCATCTGCATCGTCTGAGTGACCAATTATAGTGCTGAAATCCTCCATCGTCATCTAGTCATCGTAAATATCTTCCAAATCCGATTCCTCATCTTTACCGTCATATGCGGGTGCTTATGTGGAGACTGAGCCTGGACTCTGTAAGTGACACATCGATCATACAGTCTGTGAAATCTATTAAAGGATGCAACTGAACAGGTGTCAGTTGTGCGGCAAGATCACAGGGAGTTCAAATAACCACCCTCTGTTACTTGGCACTGAATAAGTATCAACTACACGGCTCGATCAAAGGGTTGTAATGTGGGAAAACAAAGAGGGTGCTAAGGGATTAAGGTCAAACATGTGTTTGTAAGACGTGTAGGACTCTACTTGGCACTGAACAAGTATCAAATTCGTGGCTCGATCAAAAGGATTGTCATCTTGAAAACAAAGTCAGGCAGTGCTGTCTTTACAAGCCACGGGCTTATCAGCCCACATGCACTGGCAGATAACATGGGAAATATCACTTAGGAATTAGATCTGGCTGATGGAAAAAGAAAATATAAATCAAATCAAAATTTGTATTGCATCAAACACAGTGTTAATACAGCACAACACAAAATATAATACAAATACAGGTTGTTCAGACTTGCACGAAAATGGAAGCAATATACTTACTAGTAAACACACACAGAAAACAACACTGATGGACACTTCACTTTGCAGTGGATAATATTTAATTTACTGGTAATATTTCATGGGTCAGCTTATGCGTGGGTCATGCACTTTATAATGTTTTTACTTATTCAGTTTGGGGGGGGTCGACTTATATGTGAACGAGCTTATACGCGAGTATACATGGTAGATCTTTTGATGTTCTTGTCATAAATACGCAGGCAATTTTTTAAAATCTGATTATTATCTGCACTGCATATAACTATGGCCTACTACAGACCTGCTACGTTGACTCCTTATCCTGTGCTTATGACCACTAGCTTATACTGGTATGACAGTAGCTTTCTGTTTTGTTTTGTTTTTGTTGGTTTTAACATCCTGTTTTGTTTTTGTTGGTTTTAACATCCCCTTTAACACATTATTGGCTATATCATGCAGAGGAAATGGGAGCTAAGTGTCTTTCTCAAGGACACACTGAAGCAGCCAACCCGGGCTGGCCTGGGTGGGCATCAAAACCACGACCCTTGAGTCCAACACTCTACCACTTGAGCTACCACAACACTAGCTGAATCAATGTTCTAGTGGATGGATAGACAGCTCATAGATGGTACATCAGCCTTAGCAAAGTCTATGAAAAATAAAATCCAGTATTATTAGTGAGATAAATTAAATGAAGAATATGGACAAAACGACTATGCGCTATTTAAACTATATTAAATGAAAATTGTTAATTGGTTTCATCTACAACACAAAATCAACATTGTTTCTGCACTTTCATGTCAATGAGGACTAGGGGCTCTTTGTATCAGTATGTTTGTCTTAGAATCAGCTACTAACCACTTCAGTATCCTCATCAATGAAATAAACATCATTACCAGAACACTCTTATAATCGTGGTTACAAAATATATTCTGCATAAGGTGCAGAAAATAAATTCCACATAAGAGGCTGAAAATAAATTCCACATAAGGTACAGAATATAAAGCTAATCTTAAACATGTACTTCATGCAGCCTGGGAACCTCTTGTATACTGTCTCTTTCCAGAATGTTACACAAAAAATGAATTTTTTTTACGGATTTTTAACATGTAAACTTGAATGACAAGATGCTGATGATAAGAAGGAACTTCCAGAAGGTGATGAATGATAGATCACATGATACTAAGCACTGAGAGGATCATCATTAACAGTTTATCTCCTGGCATCATGATAGCAGTCTACAATACATATAGCATTGTATTATCTAATTTGACACTGCCAATGCAAAGGACTTACTCATCAAAGATAATCATTGCACATTTTTGTGGTGAGCATACCTGTTATATCTCCTGCATTTGAACAAATTAAAAGCAACATTTTAGAACTAAAACACTACCTAACTAAACAAATGAAAGAAGAAAATTATGCAGGGTTCATACATCTGTTAGTAAAACAAATTCCAGACCTTTTCCAGACTGGTTTGAAATTTTTTCCAGACCCCTCTGGCACATGTATTTGAAGTCTTTGTCACTAAAAATGAGCATGTGGTATCCACATAATATAAAATAGTACAGAGATGCTGCCAGGATTTTATCTGAAGGGGGGAGCTCCCCCCTTGTCACCAGAATAAGGGGGGGGAGTAGAAAAAAATTAAGGGGAGGAGGAAATGGCCATAGTTCAATATTTACCTAACACATAAATACCCGTCTCTTTCTTTCTTCCTGTTCTATTTAAATCAAAATCCTCAAAGGATGTATCCTCTAGTTGTATTTAACATTAATCTATTGATCATTTCTGAGCTTAATTTACTCCTTATCTATGTATGAATATTGTTCTGTGCTGAGAACCCCCTTTCACATATGCATACACTGTAGCTAGCTAAGCCAGCTTGAACAAGTTGGATTACTGTTCTTTATGGTTTTTATGTACAATTTTCAACAGCTCATATGTATTGTTTCTTGGATATCTCTGCTCCAAAATAATATTTTAATTTTTTCACTAACAACAGCTCTGCTAAAGTTTCACTTGTTTGAATTAGTGCTTTGCTGACTACTATGCCAGATTTCTTATATATTCCAAAATGTTGTATTAGGGTTTTAATTCCATCAATGCCATAGTCAGCTTGTTCAGACAGAGGTATTTTGATCAAAATAAATATCCTTACTTTTCAATTTCTTTTTAGATTCTTATTTATTCAATTTATCTTAACCCTTAGAGTGGTATATAGTTTTTTAGCACAAGATCCCTCAAGGCAGAATCGTTTGAGAAAAGAAATGAAAATTGCAGTCTACTTTTAAATTGCCTGTATTTTAATTAGGCTTAGATTTCTGCCTTTTTGACATTTAATTTCAAAATACTGCTTAATAGGGGGGTGACCGGCATACTGTCCGTTTTTGTCCATCCAGCATGAACATCAGACTCGTATTCAACATCATTTTCAGGTTCAAAATTGCTCACTGGTATTTCCAATAAGACTTTCCAGGCTTCAATAATCTCATATACTTCAAAACTTTAAAAATGATTGTCATCATTGCTATCTTCGGCCAGTATTTGCCGAACGAAATCATCATCTGAAGATAAACCATGTTGTGAGTCAGCCATTTTGGATTTTCTAGGAGCCCTTACTTGAAGCACACATTTGTAAAACTTCCTTCATAAATGCAATGTTCAACCTCGACAAGGCTTGTTCCAGGTCCCAAATGCGCCAATCAATTTAGTTTAACAACCATTCTTTTCAAGCCTAAGTACTCAGATGTGTAAACAGTTGCCTAGAGGAAAAAAGACAGATAACAAGACAAGCGCTATGAGACCCCTACTAGCGGTGCGATATATGCCGCGAGAAGCACATTAGGGGTTAACAGTGAAATAAAAACTGTATACTGCGCAGAGTATATTTTTATATGTGCGACTTTAAATTAATTTGTGGGAGTTCTCGCCAATCACTGCCTTCCAAGTGTGCAAATTCGTACACATTTTGCACGATTTGCGCACTCACGCCCTGGTAGCATCTCTGATAGTATCCACCAATCACAAGTGGGTGATAGGTCACACTTCTCACCAACCACACTGAACCAGCAGGGCTGTCCCTTGACCAAATGGCACCCAGGCAAAGAGCGTCTACAGCAAAATAAAACACAGCAACCCAAAATTCCATACCTTTTCCAGACCTTTAGACCAAAATCTTTATTTTCCATACTTTTTCCAGGGCTGGAAAAGCACTCTTTTTTTCCCATACTTTTTCCAGACTTTCCAGACTTTGTATGAACCCTGATTATGGTAAAAACAAGATGTTTACTTCTAAACATGAATCCCTTCACCAACAAGTGCACATTTGGAGTAGCCAACAATGTACAGACTAACAAATAGGAAAATACCAGAGTCACTCAAGCTTGAAAATTAGGTCACAGTGACCTGCTTTTGGTATGGATGAGTTACTGTACTTGAGATGCATCCATGTACTAATTTTCATGAGATCAGTGCAGATGAAATAGGGTCCAATATATTGTTGGGGTGAAATGATATGCATGTGCCACATATTGATATGTACTGTGATACACAACCTAAGATATGATACATTATCAATACACATATCAACTTGAAGGTCTTGTCATCTTTGGAAGGACTGTCAATGGTAGGGCGGTGCTTCTGCACATGTGTTGACATATTGGTCATATTTCCAGTATATTCAGGACATGTGTAACAGAGATTGCAGACAGACCTAGATTTGTCAACTGTTCTGATGCCATTCTCATCCTTGACATAATAACCAAAATACTTCCAAATAGACTATCTGCTAGTTGCCAGTGATTCTAATTTTTGGCCATTTCATGCTGCTCCATTTGACCAAATACAGGAGTCAGCTTGGTCACCTTGCCATTTATTTTATATTTATATGCATCACAAACATCTTAGTTACAAGGATTAACCAGTGACCATTGGTTCTATCACCAGTTCCACACCCACACCGCTACATTAGCCCACTTGCACAGAGAAAAGGTTTCTTACTTTAATGTAATCATTTTGAGAGAAGAAATATATTTGTTCAAAAACTATTGCCAATTTCATTTGGAAGGCAGTACGGTGTTATCTTAAAAACAAAAGAAATATACCAATTTCCTCATGCAAGAAAAATCTTATCTAAAACGAGTCCAAGTGCAAGAAGGGATATTTATAACAACCAAATCCCTCACATTGCACTTCCTGCAAATGCAAAACAACTGGTGCAACCACACAATTAATTCTTAACTTAAAGAATAAAAAAGCAAATGACTAATATTTATTAATGACCACAGAAGATTACAGTAACTTGTATAAGTATCATTTTGTATTGATTCTTCACCTTTACTATCAATATTTGTATCGAAATGGCAAAATTATTGATACATAGATGCATCAGTGAATCGTTTTACCCCAATATATTGAGTGTAACAAACAGCTGAAAATACAAAACTCACTCCACTGTGAAAATTAGGTCACAGTTACCAAGTTTTTATATGGTTCAGATGCCCTCATTGAGATGCCTCCAGTCACGAGTTTCCAAAAATTTGAGGATGCAACAAACATCTTAAAACACAAAAGTTACTTCCATGTGAAAAGTTTGCCACAATGACCTAGTTTTTATATGCTAGGATTACTCATCTTGATATGTATCCACATTGCAACTTTCCCAAGAGTAGGTCAAATAGGGTCTAAGATCTTAAACATGTAATGAAAAGACATTTTTAAAAAATCAGTCACGCACGCATAAATATATGGTTACTCTGATCTAGTGTTGGTGTGGCTGAGTTGCCCTCGTTAAGATGCATTCACATATCAGTCTTCCTGAGTGTAGGTGAACATGGCCAAAGATAACGAGAGTGTAACCAACAGATTGCTGAAAATTCGTAAGTCACTTAAGAGTGAAAATTAGGTTACATTAATCTAATTCTGATATGGTTTATTATTTTTTTCTAGATGTAATCACGTAACAATTTCAATAAGCATAAGTGAAATAGGGTCCATGACATTAAAGGTGTAACAAATGGATAGCTGAAGATACAAAAGTCACTCAAGCATGAACACTGGGTCACACTGCTCCACATAGATTATGAATTTTCATATGTGTGGGTGAAATAGAGTCGAAGATAGTGAGGTCATAACAACTGAATGAATGAAGGAATAAACAAAAACATGAATGAATGAGGAAAACACTATATCCTTTCCAACTTTGTTTGAGAGGATATACTGAGTACATACATACACTAGGACAAAATTTTAAGTGTCGATTATCTTAAAGTGATATTGCTTGTTGCACGTCATGCAAAATCCCAAAACTGTAACTGAAGAAAAAACAAAAATAATAGAAGAAATTTGTCTAGCATATGATTTAAATTTGCGATATAATACATTGTGATCAAAATGTTTTTTTATTTAAACTTGACAAATACCTATTCGAGATCACTTAGAAACACTATCACTTTCTGTGTTTGAGATGTAAAATGTAGGTAATTCACAGTACCAGTACTTGATGGCAAGTAAATTGGATGAAGACCTAAATACAATTTTCAAATAGAAGAACTTTGTGTTGTTTGGGAACTTATCAGAACTATTCCCAATCATTATTTTATGCTTAGTCTGCATGTAAGTTCTAATTAATAAACACAATAATGATGATACACTGAACATTTTGTACTGAGAAGCAATCTTGCTAACTTGTTAATCAAAGTTCTCATTAATTAAATGTCATACATTATATCAGTGTTGGAATATCTGTAATAAGTTTACCGGGTGATTTTAAAGGTATGCCAGAGTGATCCAAAAATGTAAGAGGAAACAATAATCAGTAGATAATTGTGCACAGTCCTTTCTTTTATAAACAAAAATCGTCTTAGATAATGTAAATGTTTTTAGTACATTATGTTTCTCAGAGAATACTTACCCAATCACATTAACATTAGGAAATAAGCTCTGCTACCTCTCAAATTCAGCAATCTATAAAAGACGAAAATGTCGTCTTTTTAATCTGTATATCATATATACAATGAGAAGAAACACTTACCCATTACCAACCCTTACCACCGCTAGGTGACCACGGGTTGTTCACCAGTTTCAGCTGATTAATACATCAATGAGGATGCTCACATTTGCAAGGAGGTGTAAAAGGGTTTAATATTAATGTGAACAAGTAAGTATTTTCAGAAAAACTTTGTTTACTAAAAAATGTACTTTCTCCATCAAATACATTCCTCAATCACATTAACATTAGGAAATGGGTAAGAGGCGGAGGAAATGCATGAGCATCCAACCTCTACCATTGGCATCCTTCGAGGAAAGATTGTCTGAATTCCCCATAAGAAGGATAAACCACTCTCCTAATATGAAGGCAGCACAGCCAACTGTCACATAACACATAACAACAACAAAGAGATAAAGAGAAAGAGTGACTTCCTCAATGAGGAGAAAACTTTGGGCAAATCCACTAAAAGTGCTAAACCCAAGCACACGAGGCTGTGCCAACCTCAAATGAGTCTGGTGGTTGTCTGGGCCCCTCTGTGACGCTAGATCTCAAAGATAAAAACTCAACGGCTTCTATTATATATCAAAATGTTACACTTGAACATGAGACTTGCCAAGATAGCTCTAATCTCCTGAGTGGAAATCCTCATGAGGCATATCTGTTTCTGTGACAAATCAGAATATATTCTGCACATTACCCACTTCAGCCACGATGTCAGTGCTTGAGGTATTATATCTACTTTTCCTGCCTTAACTGGAAGAAAAAAATGCCAGAACCCACGGCTCTTCTGCATGCATTTTAAGTAATGTTTGAAAGCACGGACTGGGTCTTGCATTGCTACTCCTTTTGATGTGTTGATGGAGGAGTGAGAGCAAATGACAACTTTTTGATTGCCCACAGATAGCAGACAGTTCTCACCTATGAAATCCAGTTGTGTCATTAGGACCACTAAACCATATGATCTGAACTGAAGATAATTCAGGTCCATTGAATGGGCACACAGCTTACTCACCCTGCCTGCCAAGGCTAGCAATATCAGAAAGCGTGTCTTGTAAGATAGCAGCTTTAACAAGGTTCTGATCAGGGGCTCAAATTATCTGAGTTGAGCCAAGTCAAAACCCATTAAAGATTCCATTTAGGAAACAAGGGTGAGTGATTGAGGCCTATTCAAGTCAAAGTTGGCCAGCAAGTCTGATAGGTTCTTGTCATTGCCTATATTCGCTCTGCTATGATGTCTGAATGTGTTGGAAATCATGGAGCAATATCCCCTGATTGTAACAGGAGCTAATCTTTTTTCCTCAAAAATCCAGAGAAAAAACGTTAACCAGCTGAGATCGAAGCAGCCAAAGGGACGATGTTGTCTCTTCACCAGTCCCTGAAAACCCAAGCTTGATGAAAATGGAGAAGTCTGGCATCAAACAGCAGCTTCTCTGCGGGCAGTGGGGTAAGTAAGTTATCCGCTTATCCCTCTGCCTCCAATCATCTCTCCATTATGGCAAAGAATGTTGAGGTCAAAAAAGGTAAAGAATGAGGTAAGGAGAGCTGGAGGGTCACCTCATACACTGCCTGCCACCACACTTCCTCTATAATCCCCCGAACAGCAGAAAACCAAACAGCAAAGAACGTAAAGCAAAAGAGTGGTGAGGCTTCACAAACAATGAATGCACAAATGTGTCTTGTTGTAATAATTCAAGATTAGAAGAAGCTGTAAGGGCATCAATATAATTCTTTTTATGCTTTTCACTCTTGCCATGAGACTTCAAAGCACATTAACTTCTTGATCTAGCTGGGGTTTGTTTTACTATGTAAGTCCCTAGTTATAATGACTGTAGGAACTTTCGAGACAACTTCAAGTTGCACAGACATTTTCAACAGAGTTGTCAGATCCGAGTGTTTTGCACTTGGCGCTAGTTCTATTGAATTTCTTCATCAAACTGAAGTCAGTTAAAAAACAAAATGTGTTCTACAAGCAATTTTCTACCTGTTTCGAGTGATGTTGGGTGCAATCAGGCCATGACATACCATTTGGAGACTTTATATTCAATTACTGTGATCAGTACATAATTTGATGGTACCGTTCCCACCACCAGTATGACTTAAAATGACCTCAGCTACCACCGATCCAACATCTATTGACAGACACAACACATAGCTCATTGTTTATTGCCTGGTCTCACTCATATTTACAGTGTACATAGCACTTATGGCAATCTTTTTTTGTATGCTATCCATAGCACTTGACCAACTTTGTATCAGCCTTACGGGCCCAGTCAAAACAGCATTCATTCATTTACATCATAAGGTGGTTACAATAATGAACAAGACAGAATACTAATGAGCACATAATGAGACCCAGCAGGAAGTCTTACTGGATACATAAGCTACATAAAATGGAATTAAAATTCCAGGAAGATTGGGCTTATAACTATTTTACTATATTTATGTCTGTAAATTAATTTTTTTCAATGAAATGTGTTTGCTTCAAATGCAAGCACTTTTCAAAGACTACTGGGTGGTTTCAAGCACCTTTCCAGTACTGTTCAGAGCTGAGCTCAAATTCAAGCACTTTCCAAAGTAACCACCAAAATTCAAACACTTTTAAAGATTGTGTGAACCCTGTTGAATATCCAAGGGGCACCATTTTCATTTACAACCAACCAGGCATCATAACTCTATCAGTGAAACCTCATGTCAATATGGCCATCTGTTCAGGAAGAGTATTGATAATAAAAGTTTCAAGCTGGCTGCCATGGCAGCCATCATGGATGCCAAACCAGCACAATTTTCATCAAGGACCAACTAGATATCATCAGAAGTCTTTAAGTATAAACTCTATGTTGATATAACGATCCATTTTGAAGGAGTAGCTATAACAAGATTTGCAAGATGGCCACCATGGTGGTCATACTGAATGTCTGAGGGGCACCATTTTCATTTAGGGACAATCACAAGCCTTTAGTGAAAACACCATGTCAATATACCGTATTTGCCAGCCTATAAGTTGATGCGGAGTATAAGTCGAATTTGCTCATTCTGAACATATTTCATTCTTCATCCATATATAAGTCAATGTGGAGTATAAGACGAAGCCAGATCAAAACCTTAGCTTTGTTTTTTTCGCTAGTAACCTCCGGTTTCATGAATATTAATGGTATCACTGTATGCTATTCCAGATTAATTGGGAAGATGATTAAGATAGTCTATACATATATTGTTTATAGGTATTATTTATTGGCAAATTGTACATAATGAGATGAACCCCTGTTGTCAAAAAGTGAAGTGCAACTTGTATTCTTACAGCAACAGTAACCTCATTATCAAATTACATGTACAACAAAAAATAAAAGAACTCAATAAAGACCTGTTGTTTTTAGTGAATGCGTGAGAGAGAGAGAGAGAGAGAGGGGGGGGGGAACAATGCTGTGTCAGTGTGTAAGAACATATGTATTCAGAGCAGTTTTTATTTGTAGCTTTTGGAGAGAGAGAGAGGTTACAGTGCAATTGTAATATGTATTGTTCAGTTACCTGACGATGATGATCTTACTCATGTACAAAGGCACTACTATATTCCATTATCAATTAATACCTCTGAATAAATATTTCATTCTTGTTTTAATTACGATTGTCACAAGAAAAGCACATGGCCTTGCAGTGTTATTTACATGCTCATTAAATATGCCTACAACTTTAGCCAGGTCATTCCAGTTGACACCTGTTTGAAGGCAAGATCCGGCAGACGATATCAAATTAGTGAGGCTACCAATAGGGAAATGAGGCTACCCATAGGGTATTGTAATCGATCCTGTACAGCATGTTAATGTATGCAGTACTGTATAATGACCTGTAATGCCAGGTGCTTACTCATGTAAGTTTCTCAACCAATGACACCTTTTGTTCTCGCTGACAGAAGTTTCAGAGCATAAGCAAAGATCAAACCACTGATGCCGCCTAATCACAGGAAGTGTACATGCACTTACTGATAAAGGGTAATCTTATTTGGTGGTCGTTGCAGTTGCAAAGAAAGTAACACAGTATGCTAAATAATAATTCTTGGGATTTGAACTAAATGGAGTCTATATGGATATAAATATTGTGAATATTTAAATATAAATTATATATCCTTGAAACTGAAGGAGTATGGCATGTATTTTTAAAATTTACATTTACTATTCTATTACTGTTTTCTCTCTTTGACAAAAGTTTCTGCTAAACAGGGTACATTAAGCAAAATAGCATTAAGAAGGGCTGAAATATACTTCTCTCTCTCTCTCATATGGGGGCATATTTTATTTTGATCACGAGGTGCAAGAAGAAAAACGTGTGATGGAATACCAATGTTCATGTCATGATTATTCGTTTTCTAACTTGTCTATTCTAATACACATATATGTAAGCAAATTTAAACATATATTAATAGTGCATGCTGCTATAGCACAATTGCGTCTGATCCACGTAAATTTAATACTGATGATCATGTAAATATTTTAAAATCCTTGTCAATGTCAGGTCCTTTATTTTTTTGTACATGATCTCTTCCCCAAAATGATAATTATTTTTTTACACTTAATTTTTCATACTTTGAAGAAAAACAAATTATTTTTCAGTTAAGAAAAAATAAAATATGGTAAAGCAATTTCAATAACATGATCCAAATATAAGTCGATTCGGAGTATAAGACGAAGCCCAGACTTCCAGGTAAAAAAGTATCGACTTATAGGCCGCAAAATACTGTAACCATCCATTCAGGAGAAGTAATGATAACATTTTCAAGCTTGCCACCATGGCAGCCATAGTGGATGTCCAATGGGTATCATTTTCATTCAGGATCAACTAGACATCATAAGAAGTCTTTAGTAAAATCCCCATAAAACCCCATGTCAATACCACCATCCATTGAGGGGAGAAACGATGACAAGATTTTTAAGTTAGCCACCATGGTGGCCATACTGGATGTCAGATTGGCACCATTTTCATTTAGGTTGGGTTGGTATGTATTTTATGGCATTGCAACACATGTAGGTCATTTAGTGCCAAGGCAATTGGAGTGAAGTGCTCACACAAAAACACATCATGGAAGCAGACCTGGACTAATCTAATAGTAGCATGCACAACTGCACCCTTTTGGTTGTGCTTTTGATTGGGAATTCAGCATGCTAACCACTGCACCACCACAGCTGTCTCCATTAATTGCCTCTTACAACATATAGGAAGGCACATCGAGCCTATTCTACAGCCAACAGCCCAGAGGGTTTTTCACTTACCAGTAGGACAACTAGACTTTGTAAGTATTCTTTCAGTGAAAACCCCATGTTGATATGACCGTCTGTTCAAGTGGATTTGTGATAAAAAGATTTTCAAAATATTGCATGTCAGATCAGCACCCTTTTCATTAAGGACAAACTAGACATCATAGGAAGCCTTTTCGTGAAAACCTCATGTTGATACGGCCATCAGTTCATGAGGAGTGATAATAAAAAGATTTTTTTAGATGGCTGTTGTGGCAATCATATTGTATGTCCGACAGGTGCCATTTTCATGCAGAACCAACTAGGCATTGGGATGAATGTGCGTGTAAAGCTTCAGAGCAATCTTTGGAGCAGTTTTGAAGAAGCAGCAATAACAAACTTGTGCTAAAAAGTGGCAATGGACACTGGATGCTGGACGACAGGACATGCATAAGCTCTTTTGGTCTAGGACCAGTACAGTAGACCTAAAAACAATGAAAATTAATAATCCACAAAAATAAAAGAATTCACAGTATTAGATTTTAGAGGCACTCATGCTACTTCTTAATCATAAAATAAAGCACTTCATGCCAGGTTTAAAAATCTTGATATATGAGGTAAAAACTATTCCATCCATACAAAACACTGTCCAATTTTTGGTGCACATCTTTCTCTTTCTCGTAGAAAAAAGGTAGTAACTGTCGTAGCACACAGCATGACCCCATCAATGTCGAGAATTTCTCTGGCTACCCGAGAGCACAACTCGATGGATGGGCAGATGGATAAAGGTAACACTGTGCCCTGCAATGGCTATCAGCAGCACATCATTTTTTTTTTAAAGCAATCTGGCATACAACTGAGCCTGAATGAATTCTTACCCTTTTGGCTTCACTTTCATATGGAGTTGTCTTGACCCTCCTCACTTTTAGGGACTCATGGAACTTGAAAAGAAACTCTGCTGGTTTATCTGCTGATGTTTTTACACCAAGTTGAACAATGTCTCCATCTTTCAAAGTGTGTTCAACCTGAGGAACCAGTTTGACATCATTGATATGAATGCCATTCAAACTCTGAAAGAAAATATGTTTGTAAAAGAAAAAGAGCAAAGGTGACTGATCCAAGTCCAAAATGTACAAATAACTAATATTATTGTAAAATTCATTTAATTGGGTCATCTGGTGTAGAAAAATTAATTGCCCTGCAGCCCAGGACAACAAAATTGTTGCAGCCCAGTGTCTCACTGTCATAGCCGGATCAGGCAACTAGATTTGGATGGCTATGGTTTCTAACAACTTTGATTACTATGATGAAAAATTAATTTGTACAGCAACATATGGGTGTACTGGTTGTTATTCATGCCAGGTGTTAATATTTACTAAAAATGCAATACCTACCTGGCAGAGGCAGTCATGGGTAATAATCCCATTTGCTGCTGTCACTCAGGAGTTCAAGATTGGCTAATGCCAGGTTTTGAACTCACTGCAGCAGGCATGTTTACTTTCTGAACTTGTCAGCATACTGCAAAACATTACCCAAGAAAGAGACACCTGGAACAAATCTTTGCTCAAAATAATGTTCTCATTAGCCGCATTCTTAGACCATCTGTGCTGAGATTTTAGTTGTTTTCATATCCCTCCACTTTATGCAGAGCACTTTCAGCTAAGTTCTTAAATTTGCATGTCTTCAAAAGACAAAGACTCTTTCATAATTAAACTGATAGATTATACTGATAACTACTAACTCTTCACTAATAATGATTATCCTCTCTTCTTGTTAAAGAATGAGAGACAGATAATTTAACCTAAAGTACACAGAGAGTGTACCAACCACCTTATATTTGTGCTGGTGTAGTTGTCACCTAATTATAGCCCACTTCATCACCTGCTGTGAGACCTATGAAAATGGAGCCAAACACACAAGGCAATCCACTAACTGGCCACAAACCCAAATTTGGGTCTGTAATGTTGAGTGGAATTAGCACCCATTGAGTAAATTACAAGAATCACCTGAATTACACCAGCATATGTCACAGAACAACACTCGAGCATCACTCTTGACCAGCACGAATGCAGTATGTCAATCCATTTTGTATGTGCTGTACAAAAATTGATTCAGAAACTTGCATGATACAGTTTATACACAGTATAAGAGGAATAAAACCTCCATAAGATGAAACAAAGTAAAATAATGTATACATTTTTTTTAAATAGTAAATGAAAAATACAACTTTTGGCATGGAGAATTAAAGAAATTTATTTGGCATAAGCATAATATTTATATCAGAAGAAAAGCTCGTAAACATCTGAAACTAATCGTAATTCTGAACTTATCAACAATACTTGGACTACATAATACTGAGAAAGATTTAACTATAACACTTGAAAAATGTTACAAATAGACAAATTACACTTTATAGACATAGATGTCTATTTTAGAACTTTGAAATTGTTCTTTTATAGTGATGTCATAGTTCCTTTGTGTTTCAAAAGCATATAGTGAACATTGATAAGTCATAACTATTAAAATTCTGATTTTGATTAAATCATAGATTTTTATATCACGTACAGATAAATGAAGTTAACAGTTTGATTAGACAATTTGATTTACTGCTGAGGAATCTTTTTCATTGGAATTGCTTTAGGGAATCAGTGTTGCACCTAGGATCCCAAGGGCATGGGACTCTGTGTCCCCCATCCTCCAGATGTGGGGAACACACAACATTTTAGAGGGACAAAGAAAAATAGTAGATAGTACTAATGCACTAGTAGTGCTAAAAAGGATAAATCTTATTTACTTTGAAAGTTTTGCCAGAATAACATCATTGTCTGCACTGTACTATCATCTTTTCCTTGGACACTTCAATTACTGTAATAAATGTTTTATCAAGTAATCAAGTAACCCATGAAAACATTAAGATGTTTGAATATCTGGTTCACCTCCCATGAAAACATTAACATGTTTGAATATCTGGTTCACCTGAAACGAGCTGCACAATGGAATTTTCCATTCCTGATCTTGCTCTCATTTAGTTTTAGTATTCACTCATTATCTACCAGCATTTACTATAACATTCCCATTTTTTTCAGAATTACTTTTCTTTTCAAATTAGAAATAAATTGATTAAATGACAAATTGTGTATTTAGACAAATTTAATTCCTGCAAATAAATTAAATCTTCATCGCCGTAGGTGTGCCTTCATCCTCAAAAATACATGACACTTGTAGCCATCAAAGACTTTACATTGCAACTTGGTAGACTAAAACAAGCTTGAATCTTCTGATTGCCAAATATGTTGTTTTAAAACAGATATTAATTGCCATCATAGTTTGTATTGCCTGTAGCAACTTTGACTATTGCGAGCACCAACATGGATGTGGATGGATGTACACTAAAGAAAGCAGTAGGCTCATTTTCAATATTTTTTGTAATAAATGAGCATGCCCAGCAGGCACACGGGTAAAGATTCGGGGAAAACAGAACAAAAAATTGCGGGTAACCTGAAATCCTGCACTCAAGGTGCAACACGGTGAATTTTTAACTGGACAAACAGATGATTTTGCTGGGCAACCAGATTTTACAGTCTGATTGTCTAGTGGGCAACAATGCTTTTACAAATTATTCAAACCTTGGGTCATGTAAATAAGCATATAAACAGGCCTATCTAATTCTGTGTTCAAAGATCTGAGTAACTGTGCTAACAAGGTTTTCACTACAATGTCAAAGGTTCATTCTGTGCATTATCTCTATCTGTAACCAATGATAACAGTTTGCAAGTGATAAATGACTAAATGGGTCTCATTCACACACTCCACTAAAAGTGAACACATTAAAGTGTTAGTGACAAATCTGTAAACTTTTCCCTCATAACTGATTACTTTATATAAGTCAGTGATTTATTTCTATCACATGGGTTTTCCACTTGGGGCTGTTCCATTTAAACATAAATGGTACTCAGGGAAGGCAGTTTTTTTATGAATAAATGCCAGGGTACTATGATTACTAAAAAAGTTTATATGAACATGATACAAAATTCTAAATTGCATCTTTGGGTGAAAACTCCACAATGAAAGTGTCTTATCTGGATCCCAAGTACATTTTACTGGAATAGCCCTTACATGAATTTACTAAAATTTAAAACTAAATAAAATGTATGGGACAGAGAGTTCTCTGAATTAAGGATTTCAAATACATAAGTCTGGGACCACATATCTACAAAACATTTATATAAATACATGAAGACCAAATTTTAAAAACTGATGCCCAGGACCAGGAAGGAAAACCCAAGAAGCAGGAACTCATATTTCCAAAAGATCCAAGTCATTTATTTACCATGAATATGTCGTGTAACATCTTTTCCTCAGCCACCTACAAATTTGACTGCTTAAGATAGGCAGCTGAATAGCGAGTTAAAGATACAAAATAAGAGTTGGTAAAATCTAGGGTTGTTATGTTCACATGTGTAAATGGTAACCTTTCTTGTTTGTCATGTAAATGTGTAAACAAATCAACATTCCATTTAAATGAATAAAACATGTGACCTATGAGCTGAAAATAAAGTTTGGAGTTCTGATGAAAAAGAAAACTGGCAGACAGCAACATGCGGTGTAAAGTTTTAAGATACTTCAGAGAGGTGGAAACTTGCGGAAAATTGCAGAAAAAAGAAAGTAAATGCAATGTAGCTAGTCCACTCAGTTCTGGCATGTTGAATCATCTAAAGCACATGCATAAATCCCTTCTGACTGATGACATGGTCACCAAAACTGTTTCATAAAAGAACCCCAGAAAACAACTAATTATAGCTTTAATAACTCACATACTTTCTTCAATACTGAAAGTAAAATGCAAAAAGTTTACTCAAAAACTACCGTATATACTTGTGTATAAGCCAATACCAACTGCAAACTGCATAGACCCAGATCTGCCATTGCATAATGCGCTGGCAGATCTGGGTCTATGCAGTTTGTAAGGACTAATCAGTAGAACAAATAACATAGACCCTGATCTGCTGGCGCATTATGCACTGGCAGATCAGGGTCTATGTTGTTTGCATTTGGACCCGCGAGTATATACGGTAGTGATGATATGAGTGCATCACTTAAGACCTCTAAGCATAGTAAAGGGGGGAGTTTTTGAAAGTTTCTGCACTGAGTTGAATTCCTCATACAAGGTCCCAAGCAAATAAACTATTTCAAGTTATGTGTCTATCTGTTACAGTAAGTTTTGAATAGCGAATGTCAGCTTTGACTGTCTTAACTCTGAACAATGCTACATCATCTAAGCTTCATGTATCATTTTTATCAATGTTTTAACACCCTGCTGGTACTGAATGACAGCCTCATGTAACAATGTTACCCTTATTCTCCAATTAACCTACATCAAATGTCAGCTTGGACTGTCCTAACTATGAGCGATACTGCTACATCATCTAAGCTTCATGTGTCACTTTTACTAACATATTAGTACGATGCTGGTACCGAGTGACTTTCTGATATAACAATGTTGCTTCTATTCTCTAATTAAACTACATAAAATATACTTGTGCCATGGTATGCATATATATACACAAGTAAAAATAAAAATCAGATTTGAAAATTTAAATCCAGACTAGCAATCGGTTAAGGATAAGAGAGAGCCCCCTGTGGGCATAGGGATATAGAATACTCCTGATGCACCCTCTTGCATGTCAAAAGAGGTGACTAATGGATGTGCCCTGGGATGAGTCCTGTGATGATATTCTGGCAAAGACAGCCATAAAAGTTTTTTAAAAAATGCAGTTTATATAAAAATATATGACTTTGTATTTTCAGGATTTTACCTTTTGTTGGCTCTATCTTTGTTCTGCATGACCTTGTTATAATACCTAAACTTAGTCGGCACCATAGTCAGGCTGGTGCTGATATGCCATTAAATCTATACATATATACATACATACCGTATTTTGGTGTGTATAACGCGCACCGATGTATAACGCGCACCCCGATTTTCGACCCAAAATGAGTGGAAAAAACGTAGTTCTGCCATATAACGCGCATGTGATATAATACATTTTAAAATTGTGACTACCGGTATTTCGCTCCGTTTTCATAGTGCAACAACGGTCGGTCATTTTGGATAGTGAATGAAAAAGTGGCAATATTGAAATTGTATCTTTCCGATTTTATGGTTGGCCCTTAAAAGGGCCCTTTAAAGGTTCGTCTAGTTGATGGAGTTCAATCTATTGCATCAAATCCCTCAAATTCCTCTTCGTCGTCATCACTCTCGAAAAGTCGCTGTATGTCCTCGTCTGTCATCATTCCTGGTGTTGCTGCATAATAGCTTTCATCGTCGTCTTTGTCCTCGCTCTCTGAGTGGTCTTCACACTTGGCATTGTCCTCCCACAAGATCTCATCCTCTGTGCCATCCATTTTATTTGAGATGCAGCACTTTTTGAAGGTTTTGCAATCAATATTGCCTGAAAGCGAATCTCTGTCATGGATACTGAGATTCCCTGTCTTCTTCTATCCATGACACATTCAAGGACTCCACTCTCTACGGCCGGATACTTTGCACTTGTCCCTCTGTATGCCTGCTTTGTTCTCGGTATTTTCTTCAGTCTTTCTTTCATTCTTCTCTTCTCCCTAACAGAAGACTCTCCTACATTTAACAACCTCCCAGCAGCTCTGTTACCATGTGTTTCTGCATAGGCAATGATGGTTAGCTTGTCTTTCGCATTGTACGAATTTCTTATATGACCCATGTTGATACTTTGACTATATTCGTTCAGATTCAAGATCGAACACAATATGCCATGTGAAAGTTTAGGTCCAGTATTTATACTTATTTGGATTAACATTACACCTCTAAAATATATCTCCATGTCCAAGCTAGAATTTACGTTGACAATGCATTATACTTATGTTTGGCCCATCAAAGCTTTAGCCGGTGCTGATTACCTTTAAAAACACCACGCTGAGTCAATTAAACACTGTTCTTTATATTGTAACAAAGAAGTACCGTGTCAAATATTGTTGTTTAAAATGAGAAATAAAACAAAGAAACAAGTTTATTTTCTGAAGAAAAGTAAATACATTGCAAATTTACCTAGACAAAGCAAGGTGACTATGTTTAGCACATCAAAGCTTTAGCCGGTGCCGATTACCTTGAAAAGACTACACTGAGTCAATGAAGCACTGATCACCGTTAAAAACACAGCGCTGAATCAATTAAATATTGCTCACCAAGACAAAGCATTGTAACTATGTTGAGCGCATCAAAGCTTACCTGGCGCCGATTACCGTGAAAAGGCCACACTGAGTCAATGAAGCATTGATCACTGTATAGTCGCAAAGATATCTCAAATACTATGATTTAAGATGAGAAATAAAACTAAGAAACAAGTTTATTTTCCAAAGGAAAAACAAAATGTTTTCTGACTTCATACATTAATGCTGTATCAGTGTTACCGTAACAGGCTAACCGTAGTCACGAAAAAAAATGAGAACATTAACACTGCTTGAATTCTAAATATTATATTTCAATTCAAACACGAATAAATGAAGACAAAATTAATTAGATCCACAGTTATCGAATATTGAACATTTACAGGTACGGTAATCATATATTTGTTCCGCTGATAACCTTGAAAAGACCACACTTAGTCAATGAAACATTGATCACTCTATAGTCAGAAATAAATACAAAATACTATCATTTAAGATGAGAAATAAAAACTAAGAACCAAGTTTATTTTCCAAAGAAAAAAATATTTTTCGACTTCATACATTAATTGATTATTTTGTTCCACAACGTGTCAGTGTTACCGTAAGAAAGAAACCGTAGTCGCAAAAAATATGTCTCCTAAAGGTGCCTCTGCTGAGAACATTAACACTGCTTGAATTCTACACATATTATATTTCAATTCATCCAAGAATAAAGGAAGAAAAAATGTATTAGATCAACAGTTATGGAATACTGAACATTTACGGAACAAGTACGGTAATCCTCACAGTGGTATTTGTTCCGCTCCAATGCGGCACTTTGCACAGCTTTTGAACAAGTTGCCAGTCGTTATGTACATGTATTTCCGGTCGAGGCACAGAACAAAATGCTACACAGTGATGTGAAATGAAACCAGTTTATTGACATAAGCAATCAAAGAACAAGACTATTTGTAATCATTATTTATTTCTTTAATACGGCTAGTACCGGTAAACAATTTAGTTACAATGCAATGTACAACGGATTTAATATTTCACAAGGAGTGAATGTGACACATGTAGGCAGCTATAGTGCCTTCATCCTCTATTCAGATCGACCTGGAAAAAAACTTTTTTTTATAGTTCTTGTATAAAACGCGCACCCCCGACTTAAGATAAGAAAATTAGGTGAAAAAAGTACGCGTTATACACACCAAAATATGGTACATAAAAGCATTGCATTAATAAGCTGCTTAATCAGTGATTACCTAGGTACCAAGTGAAAACTAACACAGTAATGTATATATTCAAGCAGAGACAACTATAGCACATCTATGCCACATACTGCATGTCTCTGATTCAAATGAACTCATTGAGATGAATCTGTATGTTGCCAATGTCTGTCAACAATTTATGGTTTAAATGTAACAACTTATGGTTTAAATGTAACAACTTATGGCTTAAATGTAACAACTTATGGTTTAAATGTAACAACTTATGGCTTAAATGTAATAATTTATGGTTTAAATGTAACAAACTTATAAACTCTTTTTTTAAACAAGACATTTTTTATCCTTTAGTAACAAATATAATTATTCTTTAACATCAATGATAAAGAAATAGATTATCACTGCATTCTTCTTAGAGAAAGCCACCTTCATTACATCTTGTTTGCAGAAGGGGTAGTCTCTCAAGACAGGTTCTACTGTATATAGAGAAAATCTATATACACATAGTTTCTATTTGATCTCATAAAGCGAGTTCCCCAGTCTAAGAAATGTGAGAATCTGCTTGGGACTTGAGTAACTTTGTGATACAGATTACACTGAGAATACTGGTGCACTGTACAGGGGTGCTTTGTTCTTAAATACATATACAAACCTTGATTCATCATCCATACCTATCCACCTACCTGCTTACCTCAATACTGTACCTAAATACATTTTTAATTTAAATTTGAAAAATTACGTTACAATAAATGACTAGTTCATCCCTTCTGGTTCATCCAGCTTAATCACTGTCAAAATCAAAAAAATTCCTTTCTAACTCAATATGGTGAACACATCAAAAAAGTAGAGAAAAAGACCAAAAAATAGATACTGTAAGCTCAAGTTGATTTTAAATATAGATGGAATTTTCATTGTCAAAAGTAGTTTTTGAGCTATCAAAATTTACTGTGACATGACTATACAGCTGTATCACTGCTATGTCCTTATTGGAGTACAACAATGTATGAAACAAGCAGTAGAAAGATATACAGTAGTTATTGTCAAGCAAAATAATATGGTATTACTGAATATATGTGACTGTAATCAATGCCATACATTTACATTTGTGAAATACAAATAAATGTTACCAATTACAGATCAGTACTATGCTGCATCAAATGCTGTCATACACAGTATTTTCACAAATCATGTCTCCCTACTGAACTTGTCACACAAACTTGCATATGCTGAAGCCTACTTAAGGTAGTCCAATTTTGTCAAATTAATACTTACTGTGCAGCTCTAAATGATGTCATCTTTACATTATCATGTCATCAATATGATGTCACTTTTACCCAGGTGTATCATAGCGCTATGAACTCTGGGAGAAACTGGATGTAAATAGCATAGTTGCAAATTCTGTCTTTTATTAAATAAAGAAAAAGAAATATCCTTGTAAAATTGTAATAACTGCAATAATGTGAAATAAATGATAAAATCAACTAAAAGTATGCAAGACCTTCTGAAATCTTCACCAATTTACGACCTGCTGTAAATCGACTGCAAAGGAAAACCATCATTCTGAAAACATTCACTCACCAACAAACACATTTCTTTCTATCTTCAACCTGTGCAAATCTGAAGAATTTTAAATTTAAAATATTCATTCAGCTATTATTTTACGAGCAACTTGTGACAGGGTGTCATGGAATTGTGTGTACAAAAGTGCCTATACATTATATATGAATGAAAATGTAGATGGGTTTCACTGCCACATACAGCGTTATCCGGGGCTGTATTAGTTTTAACCATGGCAATTTAGAAATACTGATTTCTGTTTACTCAAAAAGCGCAGACAGTGGGGAAACCGTTTAACTTTCGAGTTCTTTATCTGTGGATGTGATCACAACTATAGTACTTATAGTCCAAATCCTCTCTGTATCATCACAGTACAGTCGAGTCTTGCCCAGAAGCTGTTCACTTTATGGAAGCAATCTTCAGCTATTGTGGTATGTGAAAATGAAAACTGTATTATTTCTACTTTCCGTTCTATGTGATGAAATTGCTTAATACATTATATATTGAATGTTTCAGAATGTATGCTAAATTCTCTAGAAAGTCAGACCTATGTCACATAACGCCATGTTATCAGATAGAATATAGTCTGTTCCAAGTAAGACATTTTATAGCTGAACAGACAAGTTTAATTCAATTATATGTTATATACATTAAATGATGCGAAATGTTTGAGTTTTTTATAATCTAGTGTGATTATTCTTGTCGGAGACTGATTCATGTATGAACGCGGTTACTGTAATAATAACCTCATATGGTTGTTCTTATGAAAGAATTTAACATGTAGTGAAGGCAGTTCATGTGCATGCATGCGTAATGTATATCACTGTATCTGCACTTAAACATGTCTCATGTATTACATGGCTCAGTTACTGTATATTTAGCTGTTACGGGAGTCATCAAACTCTGGGTTTGTGTAACCCAGCTACTGCGGTCAATGGTGACAGTTTGAGAGTCAATACTGGTTTACTCAATGTGAGGGGCCAAAGGTTCTTGACCAATGGGTCTGCAGAATAGGGAGGTTCTTGAGGGATCCTTCGGCAGGCTGTCCGGAGTGGACCACATGAAGTCATTCTTTAACCATTTGTCGGAAGCTGCGGAAGTGGGAATATCTTGTGATCATTGCCTGGACGGCACAAGATAAATATCATTATATGTTGATGAAAGATATGTATTATGTTCTGAACCTAAAAATCAATTTCACTATATGTGTGACAATCAATCTAATACAGCATCATATTTGTTGATGAACCATACATTAATCATACTTGTTGATAATTCCATGCAGCGATCATCTGTTGACAGATCCATATATCAATCATACTTGTTTATAATTACATACACTGTTGATAAATTCCATACATTGATCATATCCATTAAAATACAAGATCATTTGTGATTATTTGCTGAAAATCCATGCTTTGATTGTATCCATTTAGAAACAATATCATTTTGTTATATCCATTGTTGAACTCTGTGCACATGAGTAGGGTGTCAGATTCATTAATCATTCATTTGCATTATAACTGAACATCTCATTCACGTCATTGTGTTAAGTGTTTTTGCTTGAGCCAATCCCACCCGGTTTCATGCTCTTACACAGGATACTTTTTCCCATACTTTTCTATGTAATTACCTTTTTGGGGATCAATATTCAACTAAAAGTAGTGCAAGAAAATAAATACCAACCTACAACTTATTTGAGTGATTTTGAATTGCTTGGACCCTTAACTATGTAATAATATAAATTTTTAAAAAAGTTAAATACTCCAATATTTCACAAGCAATCATCCTTAAGTGTTGTGATTTACAGTACATACAACATTACAATAAACAATCAAACCAGTCTTCCTGAATGACAAAATCTTATTACTGTATCAACTGAATGCAACTTAATTGTCCTAAAATTTACAAAGAAATTACAAATCTACTTTATATACTTGTGTATAAGCCGAATAATTTAGGAAAAAATAAACACCTGGAAGAAGGGAGGTCAGCTTATCCACGGGCCAAGGTCTATTATAGCTGTACTAACATATAAGCCATTAACATGGTCACCTCAGTAGATGAGGATCTGGGGGTTCAGGTTAGAAGGGTAAACACACACACAGATATATATATATGTGTGTGTGTGTGTGTGGTTTTGTGTTATTTTACCCGTTTCCTCCATTTCTTATTATATTTCATCAATATATGTCATCTCGGACTTATTTGTCGGCTTATAGGCATGTCATGCACTTCATAATGTTTTTACCTATTCATTTTGGGGGGTCCGCTTATACACAAATGGGCTTATACGTGAGTACATATGGTATGTTATGAATCATACTTTGTTATCTTTGATGGTCCAGGTTCCATCACATTTCCTTAAAGTGGCATGACATCTTGAGATCATATTTGACATCAAACATACTGTTGCATCTGTTGATCTGCCTATTGTCACCTGAAATGTAAAATTGACACTTGTGAAGTACTCATTTCATTTATAATTCTACCGACTAGATTGTGTAATTCTGCCCATTTGTAAGTACTTGCATTGTTGTGGTTTGTGGATTTAATGCCATTTTTCAGCACGAGAGGCTATACATGGCAGCCAGTATATTTGGTGGAGGAAGAACCAAGGGAAACCTCGGGAAGAACCACCAAATTATGGGCAGCTACTGGCAAGCTTTCTCACATACCTATGTTGGCCGAGCCGGGATTCGAACCCACACGGACAGAGGTGAGATGTGAGTGATCTGTAAAGGCGAGCACCTTAGACCACTCGGTCAACTGGGGCCCCCAACAAGTAACTGCATTTGTGTGCTCTGACCTGTACGCAGCCCCATCCACAAGTAATTGCATTTGTGTGCTCTTACCTGTATGCAGTCCCATTTATAAGTAATTGCATTTGTGTGCTCTTGTCAGTATTCAGTCCAGATGTATAGGCCCAACTTTAAAAATAATATCATGAATCACCCCAACTCAATTTCTGTTTCAGTCCTTTCACCCTGCTCTATAAAATGTATCTAATCCAGTTTATGTTGCGTACATATTACTTAGTTTTTCTGAAGAAATAATATTTATACTGACAAGTTTCCAAAATGACCAGACACATGATAATATTACATATTGCATGAAAAAAGATAACTGAATAATTCAATAGCAGAAAAGGCCATCAAATGGCCATCTAGGACAAGTTTTAAACTTTGCTAACCAAGAAAAATTTTCTGTTATTTGCCCAGGATTTTACACAGAATATAAATGAAAATCTGGACTTTTATGTTACTGCCCAAAAATCTAAATTCTGAGCAAGTAGCCGATTCAGGACATTTTCCAGTCCAGAAACAAAGAATTCTGCATAATTTTGACTTATTTTGTTTTATGGGTGTGGGGATGTGGGGGCAATTATCAATATATGATAACTCCCTGTAAGAATCCTTGTTTAACAAATTACAGAGGGGTCTGCACAGTTGCCACACATAACCAGTTGCCAGTGCACTCAACAGAAATTCAGACTGGGGAGTCATTGACCCCAGGTCAAATTTTGGGGAATCAAATCCTATATTTTAAGAGTCAAACGTTAATTTTCAAAAGTAAAAAAAAAAAATTAATTTGTCAGAAGCTACATAATACTATATGCTACTACATTTTCCTTGTGAATAAAAAAATAGTATTTAATAAAAATGATATAGTCCATACCTTTGGTACATGCCATGTGTGTATCTATGAACATACATGCAAGAGAAGTATATCTAAACAGATTTAATAAACTTGTGTCCTCCAGCGTTCACCGAGTCAATGCAATGTATGCCATGTGAGTGGACAGTTCACAAAAAGACAGTGAATCATCTGTGAACAAGTCTGTATTTGTGTGGTTGTTAGTGTATTTGTGTGTCAAACCTCAAAGTACCTATCAAACTTTCGCACCCATAGGGCAACCTACTTGAAAATGTTAGTGGCCATTTCAAATTTTAGATCACCAAACCTAAATAAGGTCTCCTTTGATACTGACAGCAGAAATCGAATAAATATGGGCAGTAATTGGTAGAAGACAACCAAAATTAACGGTTTTAGTTAAGGCAATTTACTGGGCGAAAATAAATTCCAGGAATTCAAGATAAAACAATTGCTTTAACTGTCAATATTCTTCAGCAATAACAAAATTGTCAAATTAGCTGCTGTGGTGCACATATTGGATATCAGATTCACACCATTTTCATTTCGAACAAAGCAGACATTATTAGAAGTATTTTGGTGAAAACCCCATGTCATAATGATCATCCATTCAGGAGTAGTGACAAGATTTTTAAGACAGTAATTGTGGCAGCCATATTGGATGTAAAACTGGCACCATTTTCATTTAGGACCAACTAGGTATCATAAGAAGTCTACTGGTGAAAATCCCATGTTGATATAGTCATCCATTTGGGAGGAGTAGAGATAACAATATTTTCAAGATATGACATTCCATTCAGGAGTAGCAATAACAAGATTTTTAAGATGGCTGCTGTGGTGGCCATGTTGAAAGTCAGATTGGCACCATTTTCATTTAAGATCAACTAGACATCAAAAGAAGTCTTTTAGTGAAAACAAACATCCATTCAGGATGAGTAGTGATAACAAGATTCTCAAGAATCTGTGTGGCAGCCATATTGGATGTCAGATCGGCACCATTTTCATTTAAGACCAACTGGGCATCATAAGAAGTCTTCTGTTGAAAAACCCCGATGTCTATATGACTTTCTGTTCAGGTAGAGTTGTGATAACAATATTTCTATGGTGGTTGCCATGGTAGCCATATTAGATGTAAAATCAGTACCATTTTCATTTAGGACCAACTAGACATCATAAGAAGTCTTTTAGTGAAAATCCCATGTTGATATGACCATCCATATAGGAAGAGTAGCTACAACAAGATTTTCAAGATAGCTACCATGGCGGCTGGGGCCCCGGGTGGCCAAGTGGTCTAAGGCGCTCGCCTTTACCGATCACTGACATCTCACCTATGTCCTCGTGGGTTCGAGTCTCAGGCTCGGCCAACAAGGGTATGTGAGAAAGCTTGCCAGTAGCTTCCCGTGGGTCGGTGGTTCTTCCTGGGGTTTTCTCAGGTTCTTCCTCCACCAAATATACTGGCTGCCATGTATAGCCTATCATGTGCTCAAAAATGGCATTAAACCCATAACAACCAACCAACCGTGGTGGCCATATTGGATATCATATTGGCACCATTTTTATTTAGGACCAACTAGATATCATAAGAAGTCTTTTAGAGAAAACTCCATGTTGATATGACCATCTATTCAGGAGGAGTAGCAATAACAAGATTTTCAAGATGGCTGCCATGGTGGCCATATTGGACATCAGACTGGTACCATTTTCACTTAGGACCAACTAGACATTATAAGAAGTCTTTTAGTGAAAACCCCATGTTGATATGACCATCCATTCAGTAGCAATAACAAGATTTTCAAGATGTCTGCCATGGCAGCCATACTGGATGTCTGAGCAGCACCATTTTCATTTATGGCCAACTAGAGCATGGGATGAATGTGTGTGTAAAGTTTTATTGCAATTCTCCAAGTAGTGTAGGAGGAGTAGCAATAACAAACTTGTGTTAACGGACGGCCAGATGCCAAACAGACCATCTCATAAGCTCTTCTGGTCTATGACCAGTAGAGCCAAAAAAGCACAAGGTTATTTTTAATAGCATAGCAAGATCTGTATGTCAGAACTGTCAGCAGTCATCATCTGCTTCAAACTCAGGCCAGCCATTAAAATTCACTATATGAAGATCTCTACACCACCTCTCTACATATTGCCTCACCTCAAAACCATTAAATAAGGGCCTTAATGTTCATTTTCTTCTGTTGATAGTTTATAATATAAAAGCCTTAGCCAATCTGCATTTTATGGTAGTTCAACTGACAGTAACTTTTTCTTATTTGTCTCTATGGCTGTATTTTTCTGGATCTGTACCATTAACTGAGACTGACTGCACAGGTCATGTATTAGACTGGTCCCTTAAAGGCTGTAAATGACACAAGTCACATGTAAAGACGGCAACTTAATCATAATCAAAAAAAGGTTATGCTGTGAATTAAATTACATCTGCCACATGTTTTTATAGCATAAAAAATAATATATACATGTACATTTAATTAGAAAGTGTTGGTGTCATTTTCTTGTTGCCGCATTATGATTCTGAAGGTCGCCACAGGGCAACTAGTTGTCAATTTTCACTCAACAATTCCTGAAGTTCTAGTAGCAAATGTGAGCATCGAAGTCACAACTTGGAGTTCTGTGTGCATGTGTAAAAAAGAACATGAGAGATTAGCAGTACACTTATGAGAAGTGTGTTGAAAGGTTGGTGTTAAAAAAATTTGCTTTCAGTTGGCATTATACACAATCTTCCAGAAAAGTAATATTAAAACAAAAGAAATACAGATAATACTTTAAGAAAATATCAAATTTTCTTAAAATGAATATGCAACATAGCTATACAGTTTTGTTATTCAATTAGATGGTAACCTAACAAACAGATAACTTTAAAAAATATGTGATATTCATTATGCAAGTTCTCTAATCCTACTTACAGTGTATAATGGGATGAAATATTTCATAGATTCGTTTAATATTTACTAGTGATCAGCCTAGAAACTTCCATTACTGTGCTTGGGCTGCAAAAGCATTTAATTCCACTCACTTCAGTGAGAATTATGTGTGAATATACAGCATTTACCTCATAGTTTAAGACATAAATGCCCCCTTTTTCAATTGATACACGATATGGGAGTAAAGATTTGAATCAGAATACTGAATGCTTTTTCAATGAAAATGGAGTGGATGGGTAGGAGTCATGGGTCATTATGACCTAAGCTCCCGGATTATTGAGTTGCTGCATGATGCTTATGTATTTTGGATTTTTGTGCAGTATTTGTGATGGTAGCAAAGGTGAAATATTCATATTTCAATGTTCAATAAAAGTACTCTACAAAACCAAGAAAAAGTGATCATCATGCAGTAATCAGTGTAGTCTCAACTGAGACTTCAGGGTTTTTTAATATATGGTTGTTATTATTCCCTCATTCTTGACAGCCACCTACATGCTGACCTTCTGGGATACATGACTGGCAGCACCTCCAGCTGGTTGAGACTATTTGCCTTCAAATTTCAGTGATTACAAAATAAACTTTACTTACCTATGTCCGAGTCATTTCTATGTTCTACAAGCTCACTTTCAATCCACTCTCCCATCTTAAAGTGTAGATAATACTGATAAACACATCATTTAAAATTTCTACAAATTTTTCCAGTGCATTGTCACTATATATAGCTAAACATTTTGAAAACAAACTGCTCAAGTCTCAATGAAAAATATGGATATGATCTACATAAACACACACTAGAAGTAAACTTTTTCCTTAATTATTCTAAAAGTATATAATTTTCCAGCAATCATTTCGAAGCCACTCTCATTTCCAAGACATGCTTTAATTATTGCTGATGTAGTTGAAGGGTCAAGTCTGTTACCATTTCTATCTTTGCTCTTACAACTATCTATAAATTCTATTCTCTCCTGCTATCAATTCAAACCCTTCCTTTTTTATTATCTATACATACATGTATCTAACTACATGTACTATTAGATATATTACATATTTGATCAATTTAATTATTGGCAAAATTTTTTATGTGCAAAAAAAGATAAACAGAATACAAAATAAGCTGTTTATTTGTCATACATGTAAACCTCCCACACGGGAGGTTTTTTTTCCTGAGATTAGGAGTGTCTCCTATCCCTCCTGTCACTCAATGAAATCTCCCACATATGCAAAATTATTATTGAAAAATTAATTTGTTTCCATTTTTTTCACATTTTGTTTCCAGCGTAGTATATTTACAGTTATACTGCCTGTGATCACGTGACTGTGAACTGGCTTAAGCAGGGCAAGACAACGTAGTTGCTAATTTCACCCTTTGATCCTGTCATCATGGTTGGCTGGGTACATTGTTTGAAGTTTGTCGAGGCGGATTATACTATGTGTGAGCAGAAGTAATTCTGAATGGATTAAAGACATTAATTGATTATGGTTGTGTTACTAAAGAGCTCAATCAGCATAAAACAATAAACATTACTTTGATTCTCTCCTGATGGTATGTTGTGCTTCGGTGCTTAAAGTTGTCTAGATGGATTAGAGTCTATACTATGGATGATCAAAAGTAATTTGGACAGGATTATCTTCCAATGCCAAAACACCAAAATCCAAGCAACCGAAATATCACATGAAATTCAATGATGGATGGAAATGGGAACTTCAGTGGTTGCAATCAAGTTCAAAGGGACATGAATATGAATTCTGCTCTTCCTGTAAGGCTGATTTTAAAATCTGTTATGGTGGCAAGAATGACATCACGCAACATGCAGAAACCCCATCTCATAAAAGCATATTAACCGCAACAACAAATATGCCATCACTGAAATCTATGTTCACAGAATCTGCATCGAATGTGGATCAAGTTACACATGAAGAGACACTATTTGCCAACTTTATAGCCGAACATAATCTCTCATTTCTGGTAGCAGATCATTTTTCAGATCTAGTCAAAATAATGTTCCCAGACTCAGAAATCGCACAAAAGTTCTCATGCAAATGGGCAAAAACTACTCACATAGTGACTATTTTATTGTTCACAAGAAATCATAATCTTAATTGTATAATAATAATAATAAGAAGAAGAAGAAGAATAATAATTTATTATATAAACTCACTGTCATGAGCAACCACCAGCAGAACGTGACCAGCAACCATGATTTTCAGGCAAAATATGCATTCGAACTACTATGAACGACAGCATCGCAACAAACTGATATGAACAATACTGACCTTGATTTAATCCTTTGTAAACATGAATGTAAACCAGACTAAAGTACATGTCCCTGTAATTGTAATATGTAATGCCTGGAATGAATGAGGTCTTTGCCTTTGTCTATAATACTACCAAGTGATATTCATTTTCTAAATATGACTGTCATTATTAAAGAGTGGTGATAATGATGACAACATAGGTGTCTGCAAATTAGGCTTAAAGTTACAAAGGGTGTGCTGGTATATTGTATGAGTTTGTGCTTCATGTGGAGAATCTTACTGACATTAAAACAACATCAGACCCAGATAGTACCAATCTTGAGCAGTTATGGTAGGCAGGCAGCAATCTGAATCTACCCACAGGCAGGAAACAATTTAAACTTCTTGGTGGACTCAGTAGATTTGTACTAACATTGCCACATTCCAATGCCGACACTGAAAGGACATTTTCCATTCTGGGGAAAATTCAGGCTGACTCCAGAGGAAACCTGGATCCAGTAACAGTTCATCATCTCCTAAGCGTTAACATCAACAATGATGAAGACTGCCATCAATATAATCCAGGCAATGATCTCCTTAGAAATGCTAAAAATGCTTGTAGTACATATAAGGAGAGTATGAATGTCAACAAGTTACTGTGAAAGGACTGATTTGATGAGATGATGTTTATATTTCACTATTAAAAAAATGTAAATTTGTTCAATAGATGAGATTTTCCCATTTGTACGCTAAAGATCGGGTCGATAAAAATCCTCCTTTTTGAGGTCAAAACTCCTGACCAAATTTTGGAAATCTCCTGATCTGTGATCTGTACTGACCTGACCTGTCTTTACTGTCACAATTATGATTTGTAAAATAAATATAACACAATTTGAAGAATACAGCCTATATTTTATTTTACATTATTTTTCAACATTAGTTGTGATATTATGTTGTCATATTATTGGGCAAGCTCAAATCTCAAATGGGAAAGTTCAATTTTCCAGTCAATTTCCCCTGGCGACTTTTAAAACAAATTTGTCCAGCCCTGTAATGTTAAATTTACATGCATGTACTTGTAATTGCTGACAAACAAAAGCAAACAGTCTGAATCAGTCAGTGGGTCTGCCAGTCATGTTTTAACAAAATGTAAATGGCCATCAAAAGTTAACATGTATGCAGCCATCAAGACTCATAACAATAACCATAGATTAAAAACTCCCGAAGTCTCAGTTGAGACTATAATCAATTCAAATCCTCCATCTTCATCACCATCTTCACTGAGCACCTCACTCATAAATGAGTATAACCACACCGTTAGGTAGAAGACAACTGCAAAAGACACACTTTTGTAATTTGTTTACTTGATGATTGTGATTGAAAAAAACATATCAACCCTTAGGTGCACTAGTAGACAAGACTGTAAAATAATGATTTTCTGCTATGGTGGGGCAGTATGTCCTATTACCGCATTAATACCTAGAAAACATACCCCAAATAGTTTCACTATACTTACTTTTTCATTTTGATCCTATTGCATCAGTAATGAACATGTGGTGCATTTGTCACGATGAATGATTTTAATTTCCGATGAACAGGACCTCCAAAGTGCTGGGTATTCTGAGGTGACCTCTAATGGGAGGCACTCTAAAGAGAACATCCTATTACCACGGCAATTGAGAAATACAGTAACCATCGGTAGTACAGTATCAAAGTAAAATTGTTTTTACAAAATTAGGAAATATTATGCAAAAGCAAGACATTTAACAACAAAATTTCAACATTAAATTCATAAATTTAATCAAGATCTTTATATGCCCGAGTTGTAGTAAATCCATTCAATAATTATGATTTATGATATTCATATGTTATATTACGTCATATTTATAGTTAACCCCAACTCTCCTAAACTTTAATTGTATGCCCCACATCTAGTAAAACACCTTTTATGAATTTGAAGGGATCACAGGGTTCATTAATTTGCCTTTATACTACAGATCTGAGAACCCACACTGAAACAAAACTCACGAATTTGAAAATTTGTACATGGGGCCCCCCACAAGTTAGATAACAATTTTGATTGAAGAGTGTCAGTCATGTTGCCAATTCTGCTTGTATTGTTTAAATTGTGAAGCAGACGATTTGTAGACATTGTGCTCAGCACGATTTTATGATTGAAACATACAAAAAAAGGGATTGGAACTGGATATGGTATGAATGGGATTTGATCACTTACTTAAATTTGCAAAGGAAATCTACGATTTTCTTTACACTGAATAGTTATTCTTACAATTTTAAATATTCACAGCTACGTGAACTTCCTGACATTATGTTTACATTCATATTATTCAGAAGTTATGTGTGGTGACATCACTGAACCATAATGTTAAAATGCCGTGGTAATAGGCATACCGCGGTAATAGGACGTCCCACTATACATCTATAGTCGTAGGTGACTGGATATCTCGGCCCATAACGGAGTCGGCCCATAACAAAGTCGGCCCATACAAATTTAACCCCATAACATACTCTGCCCATTACGGAGTTGGCCCATGACTAAGTCGGCCCATAATTACTAAGTCGGCACATAATTACTAAAGCAAATGTCTCATTGCACAAAATTAATATAAATAAAATATTTAATTACAGTTAGTATTGAGAGAAGGAATTTCGATGCCATACAAGATCAAAAGTAAGGCCGACAAACAACTGAAGGCAGCACGTGTCTACTCTACTACTTGTTATTGTAAATAGATATATTTTTTTTTTAAAAAATAAGCACAGAGACAAAGCAAATATATCTAATTCTTATGTGGGGTTTTTTTTTTTTTAGTATAACATTTTTTATCTTTGCCCTGTGTTATTCCTTCTCTCAATACTAACCGTAATTAAATATTGTATTCATTGTTGACATCCAACAGAGACTGGTGGGCAAAGAACCTATACTCAGAGAGCATCGTAGCCGGCACATGGACAATGCGGGCCGACTTCACGAGTTCTGGGCGGAATATTCGAAACTACTGAAGAAGTGTGCACATATATATGGTCCAACAAACGACTGATTCCGTGAATAATGTATTGTTATTGCCGATTTGAACTGAAATAAAAAGTAACAATATCAAATGTTTTTATTTTTTTTGACAACTGTTTTTTCGTGAAGTTAATTAAAGTGTAAAAATCATACACAGATGCACTGAACATAAAGAAACTTACAAAGATTAAAAGACAAATGAAATGACTGTCGAAAAAACCCCATTACATCAACATTACTATTATATAAATCGGTGACCGAGTACGTAATGGGGCCGAATACGTAATGGGGCAGAGTACGTAAATGGGCCGAGTACGTTATGGGCCGATTTGGGTAGGCCGAGTTCGTTATGGACCGAGAACGTTAGTGGGCCGACTCTGCTATGGGCCGAGTTGTCCGGTAATCATAGTCGTGTCACAGGAATCCGACGTGTTATCAATAAAATACGACGAAAATTTGTCAACACGAAATAACCTGATCTGTACTATAAATATACACATCTGTAGTATTAATAACGTTATTTTGTGTTGTCACAAATTTTCGTCGTATTTTATTGATAAAACGTCCGACTCCTGTGGTCATATCCAGCAAAAGGTTATCAACTTATCTGTAAGTGGTTAATACTGGTCCAAGTGGGTTCATCTAATCCCATCTTTACTTATACACTGTGGTATTAATCTAGATATTATCCTTTTTTTTATTATTTATTTATTGAATGGTGTTGGATCATTTAGTAAGCCAACACAGCTTATCGTCTAGAGACGGAATTAAATCGAAAATTGGGTAGAACTTCAGTCGAGGGCAAGTAGTTTGGGTACTTTGCCCAGCTATGATTATATCTCTAAATTTCCATACCTCTTCATTAACACTAAGATCTACTAGTTTATTTTTCTTAATACTGTCACCTAGTCTAACTAGACAAGTGATTGTTTCAGACATTTTGCTCCTGTGTAAATTCCACTTTTAACTTTCACCATCCCGCGTTTACGTATACGTCATCAGTTTTTGTGCTTTATTTCGTACAATAAACTCTAACAAAAAGTGGACGCGGATTTCGTCAGCAACAAGATCTAGGGTTGAACTTTACAGCACATTGATTTTGTTAAAATTATTATTATTTATTTATTTATGCAGTCTCATGAGGTTTTCACACCCCTGAAATTTTTTGTTTAATTTAAATCTTTATATAATAATAATAATAATAATAATAATAATAATAATAATAATAATAATACAATTAGAAACTTGGCGTATGAGCCCATTTAAAATTGCAAGTGGCATTTAGTCTTCTATATCTCATTATCATGGATAATTTATCCAAACATTCTGTGATTTAATATTTTTGTGATATGTAATGTAATGATCCTTTGATATATTTATCCTTATCTACACACAAGAAAGGAAAGACACATGCACGGACACACGCTCACATGCACGCACGAATACCGCTGCAACACACACTCGCGTGAGCGCGACTGAGATGGATTCTTTATTGCTCATTTGCTCACATGTTACGCTTACCCCTGTTATGCAATCTGGCAGGTCATACAGTTACAATGGGACCGTCATGTTGTTCATTACATGAACATGGGCGTCCTCAGAATTTTTCGGGGGTGGGGGCAAAGCCGGAGAGGGAAGGCATCTGTCCCCTTCCCTCCCCAACCCCCCCCCCCCCCCCCCCCCGCGGATGCCCATTGTGCTATTGGCGCTTTATATTTAAATATATATATATATATATATATATATATATATATATATATATATATATATATATATATATATATATATATATATATATATATATATATATTATTTATTTATTTATAACGGCGCAAATTCAAAACGGCTTTCCGACGTTTCGAGCTAAACAAGCTCTTCGTCAGGGGAATACTAAACGCATGATCAAAGATAATTCTGGACTCTGACATGTTATAATCACTATTGGGAATTTACAGCAAGAGATATAATAAAAAGTTGTGCCACAATAATAATAATAATAATAATAATAATAAGCGAGCGGGTTATTGTGTCTATCACATAAAGAACCAACATGTATTGACCTAATTCCATGTTGTGAAAGGACGGAAACACAGGTGAAAGGACGGAAACACAGCATGACGAAAAATCAATACCATCTACAGGATTTGCAAAATAAATTATATCCCGGAAGAGTTATGTATGGAGTTTCTAAAGGAAAGATGTCAAGAGAATTGCGTAGAATAATAATAATAATAATAATAATAATAATAATAATAATAATAATAATAACAATAATAATGACAACAAAATAATACATATTATTATTTGGGTAAATATTATCGCCAAAAAAAATTGCGTACGGGTGAAAAACTGATAACTGGCCGTAATTTTGATAAGACTGCAACGGGAAGGTAATATTTTTACATTTAGTCCGAAATCCCCATGAGTTTAGAATTGTAACATCCAGCATCTTTCCTTACGCGTGCGTTCTGTGTCGGTCCACCCCAAGTTTGATTTAATGGGTAGCATCTCATGGGACTCAACTGAATGTCCAGTCGAGTTGTAGTGGCTGGCGACTTTGATTTTGTTGCGAATGTGGCTTTTATGATTATTCATTCGCTTTCTGAAATCAACGGTTTCGCCAACATATTGAGTGGCACAGATCTTGCATGTCAGAAGATAGATTGTATTCTTGGCTCGACATCCTAACTTCTGATTGATCGTGTAGCTAACTCCTGTTGTCGAACTTCTGAAAGATTCGGCCGCGGGCATATGCTTGCAAATTATACAACGCTTGTCTTTGCAGCGGTATGTGCCTGAATCTGTGATCTTCTTTGAAGTTATATTGGCACGTACTAGATGGTCCTTGAGATTTTTCGGTCTACGGTACGCAACCATTAGAATGTCTTAAAATATATGGGTCACGCTTGTTGGTTTTCTTGGTGTTATATTTCAGGAAAGCTCCTCTATCGAGGAGTCTAGTTTTGTTAATAGCCTCCTCTATGTAGCTTCTTTTGTGTCCTCTCCTTCTAAGGTGCCCCTTGAGCTCTCCGAGTCTCGTTTCAACGGTAGCAGGATCAGAGCATATGCGTTCGGTACGAACGCACATAATGTAAAGGCAATTTTTTATTAAGTGGGGAGGGGGGGGGGGCAGCTGGTCGGGAGTAGATACTGGTGAGTCAGAAGTTTTAGAATACAGGCCAGTTTCTATGTTCCCCTCAAGAAGGGTAGATTGAGTATCTAAAAAGATAATGGACCTGTTTGATGACTCCGATATAATTTTAATTGTAGGATGGAAGTCATTGGCGAATTGAAAAAATATTTTGAAATTGTCGCCTGTTGCGAACCATTTCGATTCTATGTCGTCAATGAATCTACACCAGCTCTGAGGCCTATAGGGTGCCTCGTTGAGAAACTTTTGCTTGAGTCTTCCCATGAAAATATTGGCAGGCGAAGGAGTCATTTTAGTGCCCCATTGCAGTCCCATTCATTTGTGGTGTGTATATATATATATGAATTAATTAAAAACTGACAAACAACAGTGCAAAACTGGTGTGAGACCAGCCCAAGCGCTTTCGGAATCTACCGATTCCATTCTCAAGGGCACAAAGCCGCAAAAGACGATTACACAAACAGAACCTAAACAAAACAAAAAACGTAAGTACTATACAAAATCTACAATACATAGATGTAGATATTTGCACAGACGATACAGTGAAATAATAAAAAAGACGAGCGAGGGTTAACGAGGTTGAACGTTGCTACTTTAGTGCTCGTACGGCGGAAATGGTTAGAACAAAGGACCCCAGTTGATGACGTTCGTAAATAGGCCAGCAATGAAACCTTTGCGCCATCTACAATTGTTTTGTTATATATTTTATCCCTGATGCAATATTTTTATTGAACTGGCGGTTTCTTAAAACTTGCAGAAGTCATATTCTTAAGTAGGATTACATAACTAGGTTGGCACTAATTAATAACTTAAAAAGCGCTTTAAAATTAATTTATATATTTATTTTTTATATTTGATATTTTTAACAGAAAAAATTGGGTTTAAGAAAGCGAAACGGCAGGAAAATGTGATTCTTGTAACTTGTCAATTCCTTGTTACATATGGGTTGTAACGTGTGTGTGTTTATGTGTCTATATATATATATATATATATATATATATATATATATATATATATATATATATATATATATATATATATCAGGGTTGAGCACATCCCATAGGCCGATGTCCCGGACTATTCATTTTTGGAGTAAAATTGTCCAAGTCAGTAGTCCGGGACAAGTGCTTTTTAGAAAAGTCGGGCAAGTCCTTATTTTCGTGCTTTAATCACTATATCTACCTTTATTTGACCAATCATGCCCTCCGGGCGTGCTGAAAACTTTATTCTACCCCACTTCTTGTATACATTTACATTCTGTATAGCACATAAATGTGGTCAGTGATAATTTTCGCATATGCGCACGTTCTGTTACCGCTTGACTGCATATTGAGATAAGCGACCAAATTATCGGCAAATCAAAACACGTCAAACAAAAGAAAGCCAGTATGATCAATTAGCAGTGTTTTAAGCGACTTTGTTGCATTGTGTTTACTCAAGCCAGATGCTCACTATGATTTTAATCCAGCGAGTCAGTGTAATTAAATTAATGAAAGGTACTTTACCGACATCAGTGTTGGTTTCCTGTATGAACTGATTAAATGACAGTAATGATTCTTTCATTTTTAATTGATTGTACAGATGATTAACTTCCACGTGCGATATTGCGTTTGAAGGGGAACAATTACGCTAATTAATGAGCTGTCTCTGTTCGTATTTAAAAGAGAAAATTTATATTTTGATCACTATAGAAATAGTTGTTAAGCAAGCTGATAGTTACTCTGTGGATAAAATGAGTTTGCTAAATTATTTTCGCATGGAAGGTAATAAGGGTGATTCGGAGAAGGAAAATTTTTATGAAAGTGGAGCAATAAAACGGAAGACTGCTACTGAATGTGCGGTAGCTATTTCTAAAAAGAGACATAAGCAGAACCTTTGAAATGCTCTAGAGCCTTTGACTACATATAATGACACAAAAATTGATAACGGCGGAAATACAAAACAGTTTCTCAACGTTTCGAGCTAAACAAGCTCTTCGTCACTTAAAGAAACAATCTACATCCACAAAACAAACACTAACACAAAAGCCAAGAGAAATTTTTGACTCCTACATGTTTCAATGACGGGGAAATAAACAAACAAAGGATAAACAATAGAAGAAAGAAGGAAAGAAGACACAATTAAAAGAACGGTCTAAAACGTGTAAACTACATATTTATGTTATGCTGCTATCAGCCCAACAAAGTTATGTAAAACAAAAATTGAAAGAAGTTTTATCGTGCTTATCATGCAGAGGACCAGCGTGTTTTATACATAGCTGCCTGTAATAAGATCTAAACAAACTCCCAAAATATTCAGCCACCCAAATCTTACTGTAGAATGAAGATTTCCTTTTCAGTGTCCTACAGGTGCGTCTGTCTCATATTACTGTTCACAAAGGAAGAATCTCTGTCTCTCTCTCTCTCTCAAAATTGCGATGTGAACTAAAGGTTCCTTTATATCAGAGGGTTAGTAGACAACAACAACAAAATTATATTTTCCTGATTTCCTGTGCGCATGCGCTCTCTCTTTTAAGTGGTGCCATTTCGATTGCACAAGCACGTGTAAGTTTGGTTTCATTTACAAACCAACTATTGCAATAAATGAGCACATCTCTATTCCGATTGTCAGGTGAAATTAGATTTAGTTAATTTCTAGTTCAATAGACGTTACACGGACAGTTTGGATCAAAGTTTAAAGTATTGGCAAGGTAATGGAGAATCTTACTTTTTCACGTTCAGTACACTTCGTAGACATCAGGCACAGTTGATATTTGCAAGGCCAGTTTTAAGAACAGGGACTAGATATTGGTGATTTTTGCCCTAAAATTTTAACACCTATAACAAAAAGTATTTTCTGTTGCGCCCGACGTGGACATTTTAGGGGATATTTCGTAAAGTAGAGCGGTATTCCAGATATGGTATGTCAATGGTATTTGCTATACTAGTTGTACAATGTAAGACGTCCACCCTGATATTTATCATGTTTGGGTGCTACGTCTTGCTACTTAAATAAATGGTGTTGTGTAGCGTGATCCCCGGTCGACTGACGGGGGAACTAGAGGCCACATTTTCAGGAATATCTCACACTTGGCACCCCATATTGACACTTTTCCACAAATTAAAGTCTAATTGCTTTAGTCGGACTATACTTACTCTGATGTCTTTTTCCTAACAGAATCAAATTCTGACACCGGCAAGTATACGCCTTTTCAAGTTCCGTTCAACATTAGTATATTTCTCTTCTTTTCGTTAAAGAAATAAACTCCAACTTTAACAGACTTCGGCATTCATTGGCTACCATTGTATAATCATAACAGTGGTAATATGAATATTATTATTATTATAGCAAAGAATTTTGTTATTTTTCTCATAATATTGCATGGGTATGTAAGTAACACAAGTTATTATTATACATGTTGATGTCTGTTTTTGCTATTGTTATTCTTTTTCTTCATTATTTTTATTACTATTACCGAGTCAAAAACTATCAAGGCAGTGAGAAACAAGGACATCACAGGTGATGTAGGCAGTGGTAAATGGTATGAGAAACAGTTACAAGAATCCACACATTGCTGGATGTTTTGTCTGAAAAACAATATGGTGGAATAGAAAGCAGATGGAGGCGATGACAATATGGTCTACTCTTAGCACAAGATTTCAGTACAAACACCATTGAGAGTAGAGGAGGGTGTTATTATGAATTTCACTCTTTTTACTGATAGAATCGAGTGCCTGTGTCTAGGTCTGTAAAACCAAAGTGCATTTTTCTGAATGAAGTGGAAAATTAACCTCAATCTGAAACATACTTCCAAGGATTGCTGAAAAATCTAAACAATTGCCCGGGTAAACATATAAATCGGGTATTATTTAAAAAAACATATTTTCTAATGAGATAACATCATTGTTTATATAAAAAGCCGCTATAATACTATAGAAATTAACATAAATGCGCCCATGTGATCATGACAGTAATGGATCAGTGTTGTTATAGCAGCTGATGAATGAGGGGAAATTTAAAACATTTCTGTTGAAAACGTATAAAAAGAATTTTTACTAGGGTAAAAAAGGAATAGAATTTAGGAAAGCAGAAAAAATATGTTGTCGTTGCCGGTTTTTTGAAAATGTTTTCTCAGGTTGTATTTGTAAATACAAATTGTGTTGTTCATTGTTTTGCTTCACTTCCAATCTTGGTTGAAAATGAGATGTGACTGAAACCAACATTTTAAATTTTTTGTTGTGCCATACAACCAATTTCATGCTGATGTGCCATAAAACTCAACTCACTCACTTTAACTAAAATGAGCTGTTTTGAGACAACCCACAAGTGTGCATTTTGAGCTGTACTCGCGAGATAAAGTGAAATCCTGTAATGTCTTTAAAACAGCGCCAATTAGAGTCGATATTGCTCTTTTAATAATTTCATTTAGTGAACAGTTTTACACAAAAATGTAAGAGATAATTTTCATTGCAGTCATGTATAGTGTGTCAAAAAAATTTAATAAATAAGCATGGTAACACCATTTATACAAAATGTGATCGGTTATGGTCACACGCACTGTATAGGATTTTGACAAGTCCAGGAGATACTCTTTCATGCCCTATTGCCCTGTGCTTTATGGCTGTAGAGAGTTTAAACAGTTGGGAAAACATGAACACCAAACGTCTGCATGTGGGTAATTATGGGTACGGCATGTGAAATGTCCAACACGTCCAGTTAGCAAATGGTCATTTAAGCTCGTGTGTTGGTCATGTCTGGCAAATACAGCTGTTTGGGGATCTCAGAACCACAGTACAGGTCACGTGAGGTTTTGTTTCGCCACGCGTTGCAGTGGTGAGTTAATTCCCTCCACACTTGCTCTGTGTTAAAACTCTGAATTGGAGAGGTAAATACTTATAATCACCACCGTGACTCTGCAAGTGCATGTTGTGCAACTCCATAGTGGAGGGGCCTGTAGACATTATTGATTGACATTTGAATAGTCAATGCACGAAGGCCAACCATAGAAAGACTTCGATGTCAGAGTGATTTACAATAAGGTAACAATTGAAGAACTAATCATCTTTATGTTGATTATACATTTGGACAATAAAAATATATTTAAAAAGAGTCGGTATATTCAATCTGTGTGTGTAATGGTTAATCTGTTTACTGCAATACTTATGTTTGCAGTTGTTGCTGATGTCAAAAATTCATGTCATTTGCAATTCAGTTTAAACAACGTAGCCCAAGAATTTTAGATCATGATCAGTGGAAAAGTAGATTGTTGACACTTTATGAATTTTAGTCAGTACCATGGGTTACCCTTCTGGAAGTCATATTTTCATTGGGCCACATAAGCTCACTTGGCCTTGCAGCCTGGTGAGCTCATAATAATACATGCAGCATCACCTCAGAAATGTACATGGCTATCACTCACTAATCTTGAATCTGATTGGCTGAACATTTTACCACTTAAGAGACTAGTTTTGATCCAGTTGTGAGTAAACTTGGTAAATAGACTTAAATCATCAGGATGAGTTTTATTATGGGCAAGCTCTGCACGTATTAATGAAATTTAGTGCAGTTAGAAGAAATTCTCAATTTTTATGCAGTGATTTACCAAATTTATAACAGTCCCAACGTGAGTTAAAATATAAGATAAAATGCAATATGGGATATTTTAAGGAAATTGTGTTATATTTATTTTTACTTTTGTTTTCTTTTATCTTTGTTTGCACCTTAAAACCATATGCCGATAAATAAAGTTGTTAAAAAAATTATATAGGTAAATAATACATGCAGCTAAATACATCTATGTAGATGAGAAAGGGTTAGAATGCAGATATAGTTAGAAAAGCAAGAAAACAGACATGTACATGTATATAGACAGGTAAATGGATACATAGAAAAGGGTTTGGAAATAGCTACAGGGCTGAGCAAATATTTTTTTTCATTCACTTGTCCCAAATTTAAATCACTTGTCAAGATTTGATGAGATGTTTGCATTTTAATCCATTGAAAGAACAAAAGAAATATTGTACAACATATTTATATCTTAAAAGAATGTAATTTTTCACAAACAAAGGTTGATATTAAAAATTTTGTTATATCAGAGTTTTCAGTTTTGCATTGTCCAGGTATCTTGTATGCACTATTTCTTGCTCCAATATGGTAGCATCAGTACATGTACTTCCATCAGCAAGAATGGAAAGGAATTTACTGGAATTCAGACTTTCCCTAACTGCACAGGCCTTGTGATGTGTCATGAGACTTGATCGGTTTAATCCTGAATTTTTCAGTTCCATTAACAAATACACTTGTTGAATTTCCAAACTGTGCCAGTTTGGGATATTGTTTGCAATAGCTGCAAAATATTTTTTGTTCCGAGTCCATGAATTCAAGCCAGGGATAACTATCAACCCAATGTGGCTGAAAATTTCTAAATCTCTTAGTAGTGTCATATTTGACATTTTGTGTTGCCACAGAGTCTGGCTTATGTTTCTTTGGAGAAATAGTTACCTCAAACTTGGTGGCAGTCCTACGTTTTACCCCTCCACTTTCACATTAATTTTCCTTTTCCGGCTCTTCCTTATTACCTTTCTTGAAAAAATAATTTAGTAAACTCATTTTATCCACATAGTAAATATCACTTTGCTTGACAACTACTTCTAAAGTGATATAACATGCATTTTGTCCTTTAAATAATAACATGCATTTTGTCCTTTAAATAATAACATGCATTTTGTCCTTTAAATAATAACATGTATTTTGTCCTTTAAATAATAACATGCATTTTGTCCTTTAAATAATAACATGTATTTTGTCCTTTAAATAATAACATGTATTTTGTCCTTTAAATAATAACATGTATTTTGTCCTTTAAATAATAACATGCATTTTGTCCTTTAAATAATAACATGCATTTTGTCCTTTAAATAATAACATGCATTTTGTCCTTTAAATAATAACATGTATTTTGTCCTTTAAATAATAACATGCATTTTGTCCTTTAAATAATAACATGTATTTTGTCCTTTAAATAATAACATGTATTTTGTCCTTTAAATAATAACATGTATTTTGTCCTTTAAATAATAACATGCATTTTGTCCTTTAAATAATAACATGCATTTTGTCCTTTAAATAATAACATGCATTTTGTCCTTTAAATAATAACATGCATTTTGTCCTTTAAATAATAACATGCATTTTGTCCTTTAAATAATAACATGCATTTTGTCCTTTAAATAATAACATGCATTTTGTCCTTTAAATAATAACATGTATTTTGTCCTTTAAATAATAACATGTATTTTGTCCTTTAAATAATAACGTGTATTTTGTCCTTTAAATAATAACATGTATTTTGTCCTTTAAATAATAACGTGCATTTTGTCCTTTAAATAATAACATCCATTTTGTCCTTTAAATAATAACATGTATTTTGTCCTTTAAATAATAACATGTATTTTGTCCTTTAAATAATAACATGCATTTTGTCCTTTAAATAATAACATGCATTTTGTCCTTTAAATAATAACATGCATTTTGTCCTTTAAATAATTACATGCATTTTGTCCTTTAAATAATAACATGTATTTTGTCCTTTAAATAATAACATGCATTTTGTCCTTTAAATAATAACATGCATTTTGTCCTTTAAATAATAACATGCATTTTGTCCTTTAAATAATAACATGTATTTTGTCCTTTAAATAATAACATGCATTTTGTCCTTTAAATAATAATAACATGCATTTTGTCCTTTAAATAATAACATGTATTTTGTCCTTTAAATAATAACATCCATTTTGTCCTTTAAATAATAACATGTATTTTGTCCTTTAAATAATAACATGTATTTTGTCCTTTAAATAATAACGTGCATTTTGTCCTTTAAATAATAACATGCATTTTGTCCTTTAAATAATAACGTGCATTTTGTCCTTTAAATAATAACGTGCATTTTGTCCTTTAAATAATAACGTGCATTTTGTCCTTTAAATAATAACGTGCATTTTGTCCTTTAAATAATAACGTGCATTTTGTCCTTTAAATAATAACGTGCATTTTGTCCTTTAAATAATAACATGTATTTTGTCCTTTAAATAATAATATGTATTTTGTCCTTTAAATAATAACATGTATTTTGTCCTTTAAATAATAACATGCATTTTGTCCTTTAAATAATAACATGCATTTTGTCCTTTAAATAATAACATGCATTTTGTCCTTTAAATAATAACATGTATTTTGTCCTTTAAATAATAACATGCATTTTGTCCTTTAAATAATAACATGCATTTTGTCCTTTAAATAATAACATGCATTTTGTCCTTTAAATAATAACATGTATTTTGTCCTTTAAATAATAACATGCATTTTGTCCTTTAAATAATAACATGCATTTTGTCCTTTAAATAATAACATGCATTTTGTCCTTTAAATAATAACATGCATTTTGTCCTTTAAATAATAACATGCATTTTGTCCTTTAAATAATAACATGCATTTTGTCCTTTAAATAATAACATGTATTTTGTCCTTTAAATAATAACATGCATTTTGTCCTTTAAATAATAACATGCATTTTGTCCTTTAAATAATAACATGTATTTTGTCCTTTAAATAATAACATGCATTTTGTCCTTTAAATAATAACATGCATTTTGTCCTTTAAATAATAACATGCATTTTGTCCTTTAAATAATAACATGTATTTTGTCCTTTAAATAATAACATGTATTTTGTCCTTTAAATAATAACATGCATTTTGTCCTTTAAATAATAACATGCATTTTGTCCTTTAAATAATAACATGTATTTTGTCCTTTAAATAATAACATGCATTTTGTCCTTTAAATAATAACATGTATTTTGTCCTTTAAATAATAACATGCATTTTGTCCTTTAAATAATAACATGCATTTTGTCCTTTAAATAATAACATGTATTTTGTCCTTTAAATAATAACATGCATTTTGTCCTTTAAATAATAACATGCATTTTGTCCTTTAAATAATAACATGCATTTTGTCCTTTAAATAATAACATGCATTTTGTCCTTTAAATAATAACATGCATTTTGTCCTTTAAATAATAACATGCATTTTGTCCTTTAAATAATAACATGCATTTTGTCCTTTAAATAATAACATGCATTTTGTCCTTTAAATAATAACATGCATTTTGTCCTTTAAATAATAACATGCATTTTGTCCTTTAAATAATAACATGTATTTTGTCCTTTAAATAATAACATGCATTTTGTCCTTTAAATAATAACATGCATTTTGTCCTTTAAATAATAACATGCATTTTGTCCTTTAAATAATAACATGTATTTTGTCCTTTAAATAATAACATGCATTTTGTCCTTTAAATAATAACATGTATTTTGTCCTTTAAATAATAACATGTATTTTGTCCTTTAAATAATAACATGCATTTTGTCCTTTAAATAATAACATGTATTTTGTCCTTTAAATAATAACATGCATTTTGTCCTTTAAATAATAACATGCATTTTGTCCTTTAAATAATAACATGCATTTTGTCCTTTAAATAATAACATGTATTTTGTCCTTTAAATAATAACATGCATTTTGTCCTTTAACAGAGACAGCTCTTAGCATAATTCTTTCACTTCAAACACAATATCGTACATGGAAGTTAATCCTCTGTATAATCAATTAAAAATTCAAGAATTATCACTGCCATTTAATCAGTTCATAAAGGGAGCCGACACTGATGTCGGTAAAGTGCCTTTCATTAATTTAAATGGATTCGCTGGATTAAAATCATAGGGAGAGCCGTTCGTGAGGATCTGTTTAAGTAAACACAAGGAAGCCATTTAAAACACTGCTAATTAATCATAATTGCTTTGTTTTGTCTCGCGTATTTTGATTGGCCAATAATTCAGTCCCTTAGAACAATATGCAGTCAAATGGTAATATAACTTATGCACATGCAAGAGCTATCAATGACCAATGGTAGATGTGATACTGGCTGTAAATAAATACATGGAGAGGGTTAGAATCAAGCATTCAGTACGCCCGGAGGGCATGAACAGCTAGACAAAGGTAGATAAAGTGATTAGGGCAAGAATATGCACTTGCCTGAGTTTTTTTAAAATAGACAAAAAACACTTATCCCGGACTAGCAACTTGGAAAATTTTACTTGCCTGACTTCGAAAATGAATAGTCCGGGCCATCAGGCTATGGGATTTGCTCAGCTCTGAGCTATATTTTAGGAGACAGAGATGTTTAGGTAGAAGATCTTAAAACTGAAAAATTAAACAACCAATAACAACATTTTAGCCAGGGATACTCATTAATCAACGATGATTGGAACTTTCTTGCATGTTTCATAGTGTCATACTGGTTATTTTTCTTTAAAACAGGTTCATTAGAGCTATAAAATTCTTCTTTTCCTATTTTGGCCTAGATGAGATAGCAGACTCCTCATGAACTACATCAACAATAATGAAAGCTAGATCATTTGTAATGATTTATTTATGCTGACAACTGAAGGATTTGTGAACACTTATTTTATCCATTTACTTCACAATTATCTAGTCACCTTTAAATTGGCAACATGCATCAAAATATTTGACAAGTCGAATTTTGAGATTGAGAACACTTCATTTTATCCATTTAATTGTTTGCAAAGTAGTAAGTACGTATTGGTTTTTGGGTTTTACATTTTTGGTACATCGATCATGTTTTGAATGAAATTCTCCTGGTGGTTAATCGTTAGAGACGAGTGCCTTTTATATCCAAACACACCTGTCTAAGAAATCTCATGAGCCATATTATTAACAGTTAAATACTTGCTCACCTTAAAATCCGTGACGTGCATCAAAACAATCTTTGACAAGCTGATTCTTTCCACTCGTCAGGCTCACAAACTTCCCGAGGCTAGGTTAGGACCTGAAATTCTGCGAATCCCGGATACGTACAAATATTACAATTAAAATGTAACTGATAAGTTGAAATACAAATATTTATTCCTTATTTGTCAAAATTTCCTTTAAATGGTAAATGCTCACATTATCATGTCTGTGCGAGAAAATGTGAGACTGAATTGACTACAAGATGGAAATTACATACAATAGATGAAAGAAACTATGCCCACTTATGCAATAGAAGAATGCAGTACATATAAACACTAAATAAAGGAGCTGATGTACTGTGGCGAGATCACAAGGTATAAAACTTGCAAAGCATAAAGCATTACGAATGGAACACGACCCCTTTCTCCCTGTCTCTCAATTTTTTTGACTTGACCACGAGCATGTACTTTGGAAACTTTAGCTTGCCTGGGCCAAAATTGAACTTGTCCCGGGAGTCGGGCAAGTGGATTTGTAAATCCCTGGTATGCTGTGTAATCAATTTGTTACCTCACCAGGCCATAAGCCTAAGCGAGTTTTTTGTATGACCATACATGCATTGTCCATCATGTGTCGGCAATTGTTGTTACCACTTGGGAGTCCATGCTTCTGATCTGATTTCAGTAAAACTCAGATTATGGGTTTATGTCGTCAAAATCTCTAAAGAGTTCAAGTAGCAGGAGCCATGCCTATTAACGAGGTGATCTTGCATCTAATTGGTTAACTTTGTTACCACTCTGGAGACCATATTTCTAATCCAACAGGGATTTACAAATCCACTTGCCCCACTCCCAGGCCAGGCTCAAACTTGGCTTGGGCAAGCTCAAGTTTCCAAGGTATTTGCCTACTGGCAAGTCCAAAAAATTGATAGAGGGAGAAAGGGATCGTAATGCTTTATGTTCTGCAAGTTTTATAGCCTGCAATCTCGCCACAATACATATACAGAGATGCTACCAGGCCGCTGGATTGTGGGTTTGTCACAAAAATTATCGAGAGTCACGCAACTTTTAAAAACCGGGGTGAGGGGGAAGGGGAGATTGCACAAGTTTCCTGTGGTTCCCGCATTTTCTCATACCCAATGTATGATTTTTTTGATTTTTTTAATTAGGTTGATCAGATCATTATCTTTTTTGCCTTTTCTCCATGAGCTCAATTATTCCTATATCTATGGAGAATATTGTTTGAATACAGGCACCTCTATGATGGAGATCTGTTTGAGTATTGCAGAAGCTACGGAGGTATTCCGATTTAATTGTTTCCTGGATGGTACAGTAAATTGATGAATCGATCAGCAATTAGGGAAATGTCTAAGCTCAACAGCAGTGTGTCATGTTGAAACAAAAGATAACTTATTACTTTAAGAAACTCGCCAAGATCATCTGTTAAGGATGAAACAAGGGAGGATAAAAAATCTGATGGTTTGCTACTAACCCAACATAGCGCAGAAAGCGGTGATACAGAAATAACCGGCATAATGTCATTTACTACTGTTTAGGCCTTGCAGAAAATCTGATACATCGACAGAAATATCCAAGGAACAACATGCATGAACTGTGCAAAATTGTGTTTTGGATATAATCCTGAAGACCAGTCCCCGAATCGTCAGACTTGCCATAATTGCAGTGGTTTTGCCTTTATAAACAGCTGATTGTGAAAGGAGATTCAGTTCTCAAAGCAAAATTCACAAAACAAAGAACAATATTTACTGAGCAACAATTAGGTATGCAGCTACCTTATACATTTATTGTCAAAGAAGTGATGCAAAATCATTAAATGCTTGTATTAAATTGGGTGTTTCTACACCTTATAATAATGCTGTTACCCATCAGCTACCATTCAGCATAATATACCTCCCCCCCCCTGATTCTCCCCCTCTGGAGGCCGGTGTGGGGGACCTCCCCCTCAAGAAAATTTCTGGCAGCATCTCGGCATATATCAGCACCATTATTTAGTGTTTATATGTACCACACTCTTCTATTCCTTAATTCGCCAGTTTCTTTTATCGTATGTCATTTCCATCTTGTAGTTAATATTTAGGTCAGTCTCGCATTTTCTCCCGCAACCGTGATAACGCGAATATGTACTATTTAAAGCAAGTTTTGACAAAATAAGGAATAAATATTTATATTTAACTGGTCAGTTACATTGTAATCGCAATATTTGTACATATCCAAGATTCACCGACTTCCACATCCTAACCTAGTCTTAGGCAGTTTGTGAGCCTGCCTACTGTAAATAATCAGCTTGTCAAAGATTGCAAAGTTGGAATATATGTTTATATCATCAAGGTCTTGAATGAGTTCAGTAATGAGAGAGAACCATGCATATTAATGAGGTGATCATGCATCTGATTGGCTGAGCTTGTTACTACTTTTGAGGTCATATTTATGATCCAGTTTTGATAACACTTGGAATATATACATATATCATCAAGATCTTGTAAAAGTTTGATAATGAGCAAGATGCAGACATATTAATGAGCTGATATGCAGAGATCCCATTTTGTTCAAACTTGAAATATAGGCTTGTATCGTGCAGATTTTGGATGATTTCTATATTGAGCGAGATACACGCATATCAGTGATGTAATCTTGGATCTGATTGGCTGAACTTATGATTCTGGAAGCCATATTTGTAATCCAGTTTGATTGCACTTTGAATAGATGCTTATATCGTCGAGATCTTGAACTGTCAATAATGAGTATGATCCATGCATATTTAAGAGGTGATCTCGCATGTGTTTGGCTGAGCTTACTACCACTCTGGAAGCAATGATTCTGATTCATTGTGTCATGGTCTCCTCTGACAACATGTCCATCGTGGCATATCTCCGACATCAAGGAGGCTCACATGCCCCTTCTCTTTGCATGGAGGTGGAACCTCTTTGCTGGATGCCTCATAGGGGATAACCATCCGAGCCAGGCACATTCCTTGGAAGAAGAACGTATTAGCGGACAGTATGTCCAGGTCGGGCAAAACAGTCCTCATGGAATGATCTCTTCACCACTCTGTAACCAAGTCCCTTTTCTCTTTATGGGGATATTCAAATTTTTAATAAATGTCATGCGCACCATGGAGATAATATTGCTTTGGGGGAAAAAATACTGTAAAAATAACTAATTTTAAAAGTTAATTTTACTTCTAACCCTGACATAAGCTTGTTTAGTGTCTTAAATGGTCAGCAGCAGGGATTTAAATTAGTGGTAGTCCGCTAGCCCGAAGCTAGTAAATTTCCTGTCGGACTAGTAGTTTTCACAATTTCAGTATAATGGCTAGTAAAGTTTCAGTTGTTGCCAGTCGGCGTTTGTTTACGCTATCGTAACTGTTGAAAATCTGAATTACCAGATGATGTCTCTTGGAGCTGATTGCATAAATCTCCCAGTCACTTGTACCCTAGAGGGTTAGAACAATTGGGATTCGATTTCTCGTATTTCAAAATGAGGTTCTGTTCATACTTTTCAAGTTCTTTAGTTCAAATTTTCACAAAGCTACTTATGTAAATCCCTGAGACCCACTTGCCGTCTTCAGGGATAAAACAATTGGGATTTGATTTCTATATTTCAAAATCAGGCTCTTATTCCTGCTTTTCAAAACAAGGCAGTAGTGCTTTTTACATACATTTTTTAGGAGGTAACATAGTTACTATATCATTTTTATACAGTACATACTGGACTCTACACACCAGTATGAATGATCAGAAATATATGGTATGTCTAGATTGCTAAATATTGTGATAAATTCCATTTTTTAATACAAAATCACAGAGAATATATGCAGTGTACTAACAGGATTTTGTTCAGAGTCCCTTCTCTAATGTCAGTGCATTATGTGACCAGTTGATTGCATTAAGTCTAATTTCACATTTATAGTGAATTTGGGTGCAAGTAGGTACAGGAGGGGTTTGCTTATTTGGGATATGAACTAATACACCAACATTAAAAATCCTTGAAAGAAACCGTTTTACCTTGGGACTTGACCCATGTACCATTTAAACAATTATGTGCACAAAGTCATGTTGGTAGTGGCAGTCGATGTTTTTCAACTTTATTGCGGAGAAATAAACTGTATTTATGTTTACTTTTGCTTAGTGTTAATTCTCATGTAAATTGCTATTTCACTCTTTTTTTTCAATTCAGCCACATTTCTTTTGGGGACTTTTTGCAGAAGAATTGTTTAAATGGGTACACTTGTTAGCCTAGCTACAAGGATTAGAGTGTAGATTCTTTGTTGCAGTTAATTAGATAATTAGCTATGGTCAGGTGTAGTAAACAGTTTCCTGGACATCTGGTCAATTAACTGATAGAATCAAAATGCAGGAGAAACCTTGTACCCATTACAATTTTTTGGATGGTATGTACACCAATATTTTACATTGCTTGCAACCTTGGATGAGCCAAAGTCAGACTAAACTAAATGTAGTTAATATAATTAACTTTGATCATATCAGACTTAATTGCACAATTTTTCTGTGGTTTTTTGTTGCAGATCAAGATGCAGATTTTTGTGCGGGCTTTTCAAACCCATGCCCTCCAAGTGCAGGGTACAGAAACAGTACACAATGTGAAGGTATATTTACTAAAGTTCTGGTCATATTGTCTTCCTTACTGCTGATGAAAGTATGAGATGATCTTTTCTATTCCAATGATTTGTAAATGATTTCCAATGCCTTGATATGAGACCCATAGAACTGATCATGCTTTCCAACAAATGACATTACTGCATCCCTGCTGTGCCACTACACTGGTGGTCACAAACACAGAGTTCAGAGCAGCAGTGATAAACATTGCTCAGAATTGTTAAAATTAATGAAAATTTGGATTTGCATTGTCAAATTTTTAAAAGGAAACTATAGTTTGTATCAATATTTTCATAAGTTTAAGCTCCAAATTTATTTAATATTTGTTGCCAAGTAACAGTTTATCTCTGTTGTCAAGACTTTTGCATTTCAATTCACCACTTGCACATCAGAATAATGTTTCCCATGGAATCTGTAAAAGGCATGGTAATCGTCCTCTCTAGAGGGCACCTTAAGTACACAGAAGGCACCTTCAGTGTGCTTTTAGCATTTTGAAGGGAAGCCTTTTTTATTGCAATGTAGTGTTCAGCTTATAATAATAATAATAATAATAATAATAATATAATACTGATAAAAGTTTATTATTATTATTATTATTATTATTATTATTATTATTATTATTATTATTATTATGTACTTGTTGATTAAATTGAACCCATATGTTTAGTAGACGAATTTCAGCACAATAAACATTTTCTAGTTTATTTCATCTTAAATGAATTGATAAATGGGATACAAAGCTTTAACCACATGAAGTCAAGTCATAAATTTGATAATGATTTATACATTTATGTTATAAGAATAGAAAATGTTCGTCAAATAGCTTATGGTTTCATGCAGTTAGACAGATGACAGTATATACATGTAAAATATAAACCTGGCCTAATAATACTTAATTACATATTTGCAAGGTTTGGATTCTAATTGCTGCAATTAGTTGTAGCCTCTCATGAATGGGCAATAATCGGCAAGTCATTTAGAATAAAGAAATTTGACAAGACCAAGCCATTGGCTGCAAAGAGGATTAAAGTTGGAGAAGATAATCTCTTTACAGGCTATTCCAGAAATAATGGTATGGGGGGTTTGACAGCACTTTTTATTTTCACCCACCAGGCATAAAATATAATTAATATCACCCCACCACCACCACCACCTTGGATGAAATATATATTTCTTCAAACACAAACATGCATGAAATTTATTTGCAGAAATCCAACCTTGCGTGAATGCATATTAAGATAAAAGGTAGGCCCCCAGATGGCTTGTTTTTGTGATATTTTAAGTATCTATGGTGCAGTATATAGTGTTTGTTTACTCCCCCGAGACAACAAATTTGTTTGAGCCTCCATAGTCTGAGTTTCCTCTGACCCGTCCCACTCCATTTTACATATTTATGTTTGGGTGTGGGGTCTGAACGCATTGCCTATCAAAAAGTTGGATTTAGTCAACACCTCGCAGTGTTGACATAGTGTAGCTGCTTACTAGCAGGTCTATCAAACTTCAATAATCTTACATTGAGCCATACCTACATCAAATCGATAGGAAGATGGTTTATTTTCTCAGAAATTGTGAGTATATCATTCGTTATGTATTTAATCCACTGACTGACTAGACGTGACTATCCAAATCTCGCAACCTACATGTCCATGACATCAGAGGTCCAGTAATGTGATACCAACAAAAACCTCCTTTCCAATGTTGTTTTGCAAAAAATTTTAAAATCCTAAATGAATTGCATGTAATGTTTGTAAGAAAAACAAAAGGAAACATAATTTTCAACATATTTATACCGAGAACAACTACCAGACACATGTTGATGTCGCAGCAACCTGGACAAATCCAGACTCATAAAGCTGAGAGCACGTGTCAACGATATTTTTGTTGGTATCACGTGATTACCTTGTTCTGTAACCCCATATTGAAAAAAGGAAGGCTCTTACATAGCAAAACTAGGTGTTCAACATTTTTGCCATTTAAGGTCATGTACAGTACAACTTTTCAGTGAAAAAGGACTGGTTACTTTTTATCAAAGAGATCATGCACACTTTAAAATAAAATTTCAGGAACTGATTGCAGAAAGAGAGGGCTTCAGCATAGAGGATCAGTTCATCCTCTACAATGGCAAGCCTCTCCAAGACCAAGATCAGTTGGTTGGGGTCTGCAGTGACCTGAGCACGCTCGACGTTGAGGTTAGAATGTTGGGAGGTAAGCTGAGCAGGTCACTCTCAAAATGTTTAAACCAATGCAGTAAAATGTCAATGAGCCAGAAACATTACGAGACATATATTTAATCCAGACAATTGGTTGATAAATGCTTTTGACATAAAGAATGAATCATAATCCTGTGAATGCTCTCTAATCTGTTGGATAACAGCGCACCAAGTTGCGAGCAAAATGGTCCCATTTGCAAATTTAAAAAATTGACAGTTGTGAGTGAAAATTTTAAATCATAATGGGGCAACTAGAAAATGTCCTCATCTTTTAATAAGTAAATGCCATGTTTATATGCTAAGAACAGTTAGATGCAATTTCACAGAATAAGCCCTTTTCAGTTAAGAGACTCGGTTCCTAAATTAAGTCACTATCTTTACACATGGCAAGTCAGTCTCACAGGCTATAAGTGATCAGTCCAATACATGACCTTTGCAATCACCACAGGTATTGGTACAAATCTGTAAAAGTGAAGACAGAGAAGCAAATCCTAATTTTTTTAGCCAGAAATAAAATTACTGTCGGGTGAGCTACCATAAACTATCGACAGAAAAAAATGAAGATGGAGGCTCTTTGTCAGTAAATTGAGGCTAGGCAGTATGTAGGGACATGGTTTAGTGGACTCCAAATATCAATGCCTGGGCTGAGGTTGAAGCAGATGACTGGTGAGAGTCCTGTCAATCTGATCAAGATGTATTATCCTCTCCCACCTTTTTAAACAAAAGCTGGAGACCTAGTATCCAAGTTTCCATCTATATGTCTGTCACACTTTCAAGCTGTTTGAGATTAAGGGATAAAACTTGGTATACTAACACATCGTCACTATAAGGTGTGTCGCATACCACATTGGGGGTCCTATCTTCAAGGTCACATTTTGATATGTTTTTTGTTTCCATCATCCTTTTCCACTCTAAAACTGTTTGAGATTAATCAATGCAACTCGGTATACATGTATGTCATCATTAGCAGGTATATTGTGTACCATAGGGGGCTTTCAGGGTAAATATCGCGGTGACATATTACACTTTTCTTTATACTATAATTTTTTATCCATTTAAGATGAATGGAAGCAACTTGGTATAACGATCTTTCATCACTAAAAGGTTTGTCTAATATCACATTGGGCATCCCATCTTCAAGGTCACAGGTCAGTAGTTTAGGTTACAGTCATATATGCCCTGCTTTCTAACTGAATATCTGCTTAAGAAAAATAGATGAAGCTTGGTAAACATGTTGTCATCAGAAGATCTGGTGCATTGATGCTTCGAGGTCTTATCAAGGTCTAGGTCACAGCTCAATATTTTAAGGTTTCTTTTGTTTCTGCTATCTTTCCTATCCAGTTAATGTTGGTTAACGTCACAGTTTTCAATAAAAAGTTACCGGTTTGCTGGTGAAAAACAAGGCACAGTTAGTAACTTTTTCTTTTTTGTGCATTATGTGATACAAAGTTACAGGGTAAGGGCCATTAAAATGGGCTATGTCGGGTTACCAGAACCACATATTTTTCTTTTGGCTTTGTATAATAAAAACTGTTGGAGTTGCAGAGATGAGCCACAGTGCACTTGTGCTTTTCAGTTCGATAGCATCTTATTTATCACAGTCAAGGTCACTGATAATTTTTGCGTACTCCTTTGATGCATGTGTCCTCTAATTCTCTTTAAGATAGGGCAGTGAAACTTTGTTACTTTTTGATGTCTGCTTAGTCTTAAAGGTTATAGTCAGATTTTGTGGTTATAAAATTTTATGACCTCACCATGGTAGGTGGAGGACAAAAATTAATTGAATTTACTTGTTAAAACAATCTCATGCTTCTTAGCTCACCGCTATGAAGTAGAGGTAAGCAATTGTACTACCCCTGGCAACTGCGACTGCACAGATTAAAGCATATACACGTGTACATCCTCAGTGAATGTCAGACATTCTTTCTTCCTAGGTCCTAGGCAACAGTTTGGAGTGGGTTCCATAGCACCTACCCCCTGGGGAAGGGGCTGAAATCACACATACATGTACATTACTTGTACATTCTTGGTGAAGTTTTTGCATTTAGCTCAGTTTTTTGCACTCTCTATAATCACTGTTATAACTGGAACCAAAAAATTTGGTGTGGGGATGCATCTTGATGAGTAGTACTCCCTCATCTCAAAAGTAGATCACTGTGACCCATATTTCATGCTTTGATGACTTTGGTTAAATTTTGTGTTTCAAGTTTATTTCTCTGAGTACTACACCCTTGCAGGGCTTTACAAATTCTATACAAGTTTGCCCCAAGGCAAACTGACTGGAAAATTGAACTAGCCCATGGTAGATTTGGGCTTGCCCCAAAGTATGACAACATATTGTCACAAGGAAAGTTTTAAAAAGATAAAGTACAATAAAATATAGGATGTTTTCTGGAAATCACTTTGTATTTATCTTACAAATGAAGAACTTATGTTTTCTCATTATCTTTGTTTATTAAACCCATATGCCGATAATTAAAGTTGTCATATATATATATATATATATATATATATATATATATATATATATATATATATATATATATATATATATATATATATGGATCGATAGTTAAGGGTTTTAGAAATGGATAGATTTTTAAGAGGGAGAGGGATCTGTGGGTAAAAGACTTTGAACTGAAGAATTAAACATAACCCATAGCAGAATTCTGTTAACTTAATTTAAATTTTTCATATATCATACCATTTTCCTTTATTTACTTTTTAGATTTGTTTATGGAAACTTCTTAAAGTTTCCATTTTGTTTTTCCTACATACACTAGCAGACGCATCTCTTCAACTACATCAGCTATATTGAAAGTTAGACTTTTTGTAATAATTTATTTATATTCACAACTGAATGATTTGAGAACACCTACTTTTATCCATTTACTTAACAATTATCACCTAGTCAGCTTCAATTCATAAACCTGCACCTGAATGATCTTTGACAAGCTGACTTCTCCCCCCATGTCTAAATATGGCAGTTAGAAGCGGGAATAAATGTTTATTCAGTGATAATCTTTCCATATCAGTGACTCTATCTTGTGATGTTACCCTGCGCAGGTTAACTGTGTATTGTACATGTGAATGAGTATAGGAATAAGACAAGTGGACTTTCTGTAATTTCCAGGGTGTAATACAGTGGTTCCGAAACTACCATCTTTTGCGATCCAAAATGCAGTACCAGTATAGGGTTGCGAATGTAAATTTGCATGTAAATTTTCGTCCAGCTTGACTCCTGAGTAACAATAATTTTCTGATAAAAATTGTTGTTATCCTTCCAGGCAAGGTTCATGGCTCCTTGGCTCGTGCTGGAAAAGTGAAGGGACAGACCCCAAAGGTAAAATTTTTCACAGACATGTATTTTTATACATCTGTTGTAAGGCAGATCATATAATGTTATTATCAGTAGTCCTTCCATCCACCTATCCATCAACAGTTTGGTCTCTGTGAAAACTTTAGTTCTGCTTCACATACCTTCCTCCAACTTTGCAGGTGGGTTGTCCTATGGACAATAATCTCTATTGATTGGGGAAGGGGAATCTAAAATTCAGAGGTTTAGGCCAGTGTGACCCACCAGAGCAAAATGAAAGCTTGCAGGTCACTTAGTATTTCCCATTCTTGTAACACTTCCTATATTTTCCTTTATTTCCTTGACAGCCAGATAATAATTTATGTATACTGACTGGAATTCAGTTTGACATACCTTCACTAATTTGCAGGAGGGTTGCATTTTAAGATATAAAAAAGCTAATTAAATTTGGGGATCAGAATATCAAACGTCAAGTTCATCATTAGCCAAGAAAGTAAAACAATTTCTGTGCAACAACTTGCATTCTACTGAACACACCTTCACCAAGACTTGCACTTGTCATGTTGCCCTTGATGATACCAGTAATCCTATTGATTAGTTTTCCAAAGAAAGGTTGAACTCAGACCAATGTCACTGGAATCTATTTTCTTTCATAATTCCCCTCTTTCTATGAAATTTTTCTTTTCAAACTATTAAAAGTTTGATTTATTGCTAAAATATGCATTTCTGAATTTTCCTTTGTCAAGAAGTTTAGTCCTTTACATCATTTATGCAACCTTGAATATACATTGCAATAGTGGATGTAAGTGACTTGAAAGTAAACAATCTGCAGACAACAGTACAAGCCCATTAATTGCTATATACATTATTTTTAGCTCTATGGGTCATACACCAGAGGAGCTTATGGGATGGCCTGTTGTGTAACATTCATATGTCCATTAGCACAAGTTTGATATTGCAGCTCCTCCTAAACTAGTTAGAGGATTGCAGTGAAGCTTTACACACGCATTCATCCCAAGGTCTAGTTAGTCTTAAAGGAATGGTGCTCAGGGCTCGGGAAAAAATATCCCAATCACTTGTGCCTGGAACGAGTGAGTTGCAAGAGTTGCTCGTCCCTGTCCTCATTATACTCAATACAGTGCACTTCTCCACTACATTGCTTACACTTTTACTAAAGAAGCACATGTGCCTAACCTGACGTAAGCTTTATACTAAAATGGGTAAAAACCATTGATAAACATATAATAAGAGGCAGTGTTTGTAACTGAAGAAATTGCAGTTGCGCACAGAGCCCTTTCTAGTGGTATTTGCATTTACAGTAAAACCTTTCAGTAATCTAGGTCTCATAATTTTCCTTTTCAACGAGCTATCACACATCATTTTGAGTTAGATATGAGAGTAGTTAAGAGAGACAGAATGTGAAAATGTTGTGATTTTCATCTGGTCAGACATAGTTATGCTTGCCCCTCAGATCATCAGTATTGTCACGCCAAAGTATAGACGCCAGCAGATATTTATATAAGTATGTAATTACTTTTCACAAGAAAAATGTCAGTAACTTGCATCTGAAAGAATAATTGCAACTGTCTCAATTTCCACCAACTTTCGTACTAAATGATCTTTGGTCAAACCTCCATTCTAGAGAGCTACAAATGGGCACCATAAAAAGGAAGATTGCTGATTGGCCAAAAGAATTGGAAAAATTCTAGGTAATTACCCAACTAGATTTTGACCAGTCAGCTATTGTCTCAATATTATCTGCTTTATAAATTGATTACGACAGCATGCATTGTGTGAAAGTTGGTGGGAATCAGCTGAGACACTTAAAATACTTATTTCAAATATAAGTTGGCAACATTTTTATTGTGAAAAGTAATTATATACTTGGTGCAATATCTGCTGGCATCTTCCCTTTGGCATGACAATGTATTAATAAAGCTTCAGTCTTGAAAATACCGGTTTACCTGAGGCAACTGTGACACTGCCTGACCAGATGAAAAATCACAAAAATTTTGACATTCTCGGTCTCTTACCTTCTCAGAGATCTGACTCATAAAGATGTGTGATAGCTTGTTGAAACGGAAACTTTCTCTACATCAAAATTATGCCTAAATTACTGAAAAATGGCACTGTAAAATGTGAACATCATTACAAAATTGATGGCTAGGTGTGAAACTGCAACATAACATGTTCATAATATTTACCCATTTTAGTATCGAGCTTATATAGGGTACCTGTGTAAAGCAAAACGGAAGTCGTTCCTTTGCGACATGTTCTAGACTGACAACAAGTTGGCAAAGGTTATTTATAATTGACGCATGCCAAATGTTAAGCGATGTTGAACCTTGGCGCTTGTTAAGGGTAGAAAATGCACTCATATTTATTCTCAAGGTGTGAATCTGTGTCTACTCAACCCAGGGACGAATACGTAGTAAAGTTTTACTTGGCCCAACTAATTTTTACCCAGTTACAAAGAGAGGACGAGTGGTTTTCCTGAGCTCTGATGTTGCTTGGACAGCTTATCGCAACTCCTGAATGGATTGTCATATCAACATGGGGTTTTCACTGAAAGACTTCTCATGAGGTCTAGTATGACCAGACTTAAAATGGTGCCAATCTGACATCCAGTATGACAGACACAGTCCATCTTGAAAATCTGTTATCACTATTCCTGAATGGAAAGTCATATTGACATGGAGTTTACACTAATAGATTTCTTATGATGTCTAGTTGGTCCTTAATGAAAATGGTGACACTTGGACAGCCAATATGGCCACCACAGTGGTCATCTTGACAATCTTTTCACTGCTCCTCCTGAATGGATGGTCATATCAAAATGGAGTTTTCACTAAAAGACTTATTATGGTGTCTAGTTGGTCCTAAACGAAAATGGTGCCAATCTGACCTTAAATATGGTCACGATGGCATCCATCTTGATGATCTTCTTGTTGCTACTCCTAAATGGAAAGTCATATTGACATGGGGTTTTCACTAGAAGACTTCTTATGGTATCTAGTTGGTCCTGAATGAAAATGATGCCTATCTGACATCCAATATGGCCACCATGGTGGCCATCTTGAAAATCTTTTTGTTGCTACTCCTTCAGAATTGATGGTCATGTTGATACAGGGTTTTCAGCAACAGATGGTTTCAACACTCAGCAGTTAAAAAGAAATGGTCTTATCTTGAATTCCTGAAAATTATTTTCAGACAGTTAAGCATCAGTTCCTTCAAGGGACAATTATTGAAATTAGTTGCCATCAGAATATTGTGATCACCAATGGTCATGTTGGCAATGGCTAGCACCAACACAGTATCATTGTTACAGGCATAAAATAGCATTCTATGTAACCTTTGTGTAATCCAAAGCCTAAATAACAATCATACTTGATAACTACATTTGTCTTAATCAATCTTATCTATCAAGTTTTTCAATTTGTTTATCTTGTTTTTCATCAGGTTGAAAAGCAGGAGAAGAAGAGACGGAGGACTGGACGTGCCAAACGTCGCATGCAGTACAACCGTCGCTTTGTTAGCGTCGTTCCTGGCTTTGGTCGCAGGAAGGGACCTAATGCCAACTCTTAAATAGTCTTTCTAAAATGTACAAATCAGGACAATAAAATTTTGTCAACAACTGTTAAATGTTTCCATCTTTAAATGTGACATGTCAGGTAGATTTGTATGCATTGCCATAAATAAGGAAGATGCATATAGTCTTATCCTTGTCCATCCATCAATCACACCGTGATCATGTTATGTGTGTAGGTCAGTTTTGTATTTACTCTTGGCTGCAGGATAATAAATTCCTCTTGGTGAATGCAAAACTCTATCACAAAAGTAGATAAGCGTGTCTTACATTTTGTGCTTAAGTGATTTTGTTAAAGTTTTGCATTTATGTCAGTTTCTCACACACTGTTTGCTGCAGGGTCATACACCTTTGTGTATGGATACCTCTCGGTGAGTGTAAATATCTACCTGTGTGATCGGGGCCATCGCAAGTTTGTGCTTGACAAAACTGCACCCAGGCATATGTTGCCTTTGGCACCCACCACCCTCAGACACCACAAACTTTATATTTTTTAAATGTAATAGTTGTGAGAATAATAACTAAACATTGGCATTTAATGAAAAACTGTATGTTTAAGTAAAATCCAGAATATAAGAACATTATCCCCTTGGGCTTGGCACACCAGTGGTCACCAGTATCGCCTGCCCCTTACAATGGCCATGTGTGTGTGACCTGCATGTACGTGTCGTGCTTTAGTTATAGTGCTCTCACGGTATCCATGTACAGTGTTTATTGTTTTGGTTTTGGATCCAGTCGGTTACACCTGAATAGGTAGAACAGTTTTGGGACTTGGCTCAAAAATTGTGTAGATCTTTTGACTGTAGCATGAACGGTGAGACCATTCAGAACATGTCCCCTAAGGTTGACAACTATTAACATCCATTTTCTGTGCATTGATATCATGAATACACCGTGCTTTGGTAAAGTTTTGCATTTAGGTCAGTTTCCTAAGGACTATAATGATGTGCATGTTGAAATGTTACATCTCTCGAAGCATATTAATGGCTCCCAGAACCAGAGCCAATGCTGTTTCTATTGCATGAAGCAAGTAAGAGTATAATGTGAGTTGGCTAATTTCACCAAACTGTCGCAGTTGAAAACCCAGGTGACCTTGGTACTTAGAGTAAGGTAAGCTGGAGCAAGCAAAGTAAAATGCATTACTAAAGGCAAAACAACAGTGTCTTGAACAAACCTCAGGTGACCTTGGTACTTGGCTATTGTTGAGAAAATGCAAGCTGTATTTTTAAAATAGCTCACTTTTCATCATCTGGTGGGTGGCTGGCTGGTCTTGTGTGGGACTTTGCTACAAATGAATACTGTTCTGTGGGAAAACTCCATGAGAATTATTCAAAAGGACTGTTTAGATGCTTGCGACTTTAATGTTTCAGCTATACAACCAAAATTAAATCGTATAATAATAATACATGTGGTCTTTATGGGGGCTTCTGAGAGAGTGACAGGTGTAAGATGAAGTTGTTTGCATTTGCAACATGCACAATGGAGAGAATGTTGGCATACCTCTATGCTACTTTCATGTACTGTGGCTGAAATTTCTGTACATATTGTACTTGTGGAAATTGGACATGATCTAAGCACACCGAAGACAGAAATGGCCACTCCAAAGTACTTGAAAAATCAGCCTGAATTAGTCAAAAGTACACTATTTTCAGCAGTTATTAAAATAGGGAAACGAATTTTGCCAGAGTAGGCAATACCAGCCTCTGAAAGTACAATGAATGAATTGCAAAATATATAAAAAAAAAAAGTAAAAAAAGTTGTCTGCTCTTTTTTTTAATTATTTACCTTTAAGTCCAGGAAGTGAAAATTACCAAGCGGAGTTAGCATTTTTTTGAGAGGTGCACATCTCGAGTAAGACCAAGCTGTATACTCTATAACCCAAAGTACACCCATCAATCATACACCAAAATAAAGGTAATTCAAAGTTCTTTTAACAACAATACCTAAGATATACAAGGTCTTTTTTAAATAGCCAGGACAACCAGTGAGCAAAACCTGGGTAATTATTTTTCTTTAAAAATCTAACCCTATGCAAAGTATGAAACTGGAGAGTGCCACCTGAGCAGTTTGCAAAGAAATCCATGTCGGTTAGATGCTTTATGTTCAAATTTTTCCAATCCTGTTTATTCTGTTATTAAAATAAATATTTCAAGGTTTCTCTGGTTATTCATCCATATTTGATCACGCATCAGAATCATTTGTCCAATTTTGAAAGGCCATTATGCCAGGATGCTTTGTGGCAAAGGTGTTCAAATTCTGTTTGCATTTTATTTTTATCATGTGTAGATGTTTTTCAACTATTGGTGATGGCAGCCATATTTTATGGTGGAACAGTATCTTTTCTATAAATCTGAAAGATTTTAAGCTAGGACACTTTCTGTCAAATTGGGGCAGATTCTGTTGGTGGTTATTTTCATGATTGATGGTTTTTCTGATTTTAGTAACAGCATTGATATTTGTTGGCAGATTGGTATCAGCTGTATAAATGTGCAAGGTCTTCATGCTTTCCATCAAGTTTGGTTAAATTCTGTTCAGAGGGTTTAGAGAAAAAGTTATTTAAAGGTTTTTATATTTTGTTTTACAGTGGCCATATTGGATGGCAGATGGGCACCATTTGTACAAATTTGAAAGGTCGTCATGTCTGGATGTTATCTGTCAAATTTTATCAAATTCTGTTCAGTTTTTGAGAAGTTGAAAGGGTTTTCTATTTTGCCATATTTGATGGCTGATCGATATCATTTGTACAGACTGTAAAGGTCTTCATGCCAGAATGTTTTCTGTCCAATTTGATCAATATATGTTCAGCTGTGGCCATATTTTATGGCATCAGCTTTCTTTGTACAAACTTGAAAGGCCTATATGCCAGGATGCTTTAGTTTGTACAAACCTGAAAGATCTTCATGCCAGAATGCTTTGTTAAATTTGATTACAATCTGTTCAGTGGTTTTATAGAAGTCATTTAAAGTTTTTTGTGGTTTTAGTAACAGTGGCCATGTAAGATGGCAGATCGGCATCATTTGTACAAACTTGAAAGCCTTTATGCCAATATGCTATGTTCCTGGCAGTTTTAGAGAAGTTGAAAACCGCAATTGTTGACAGATGCTGGTCAACTGACATGCCATAAGCTCACTTGGTCTTGTGGCAATTGAGCTAATAAAAAACGGAATCATGAAATTAATTTTTTTATTAACTTTGGTTCCTTTTGCTGCATTATTCGTGTAAAATGCATGCTCAAAGAACTGTCATGGCATTTAGAGTTTAGAGCTTAAGTTAGGGTAATGTACTCAAAATATTTTATTTAAATAAAAGGTCTAGACTATTAAGCACTTTGCTACACATGAACATATCCTCCTCCATTTGATATTTTACATATCCAAGGCTATAGCACCAGCAGAGACAAGAGGCCCAAGTGTTCCAGATGTCACTTGCCAGACGTGGATAACTAAATAGTTAACCAGGTTTGTGTAGTATTGAAAGAACACAATACAGTGTATATGCAAATTACCTTCCAAATTTTAGATCATGCTAATTTTACTAAAGTCTAATAAAAATTCTTTCCAAAGATAATACATATTTTCTTCTCCATAACTGAATTTGTCCAAGATCTTGACAAGTTAAGTTTACAGAGCAGCCTGTAATGTGTGGTGTACAGAGTCATGTGTTTCACACAAACAGAAATTATAAATCCCGGGTTCTTCTTCTTTATTAGGCCATGGATTTCTTTATTCTTGGTAATTAAATCTGGAAGTATTTCAGAACAAAAGCATATACGAGTATTTTTTTAAATTAAAAGCAAGAAATAAAATTTTTCAATTCCAAGTAATTTGTGAGTTATGGCATTGAATATATGAAATAATGCACAATATGATAACATAAATTACAAATGTTTCAGGCACTTTAACATGGCAATACTAACAACTGTCGAACTATTTCACAAAATGTATCAAACTTGCTTCAAAATATTTAAGAATATCAAATGCGGTAACAACTTTAAGAAATAATTCTATGCAAAAAAAATTGATAAACTTAGATAGTTTTTACAAGAAATATGTTCTTATTGGAACAAAATTATTATTAAAATAAAAACCCAATTACTTGCACACAAGTATCCATAGTTGTGTAAAGAAATCCTAATCCTTACAGCATTGCACATTGTTTATTCTAATATGTATTTCTACATTTTCTCTAACAATATTTCCAGTTTATACTCTTTCTTCTGTTATAAACGACAAATTATCCATTTTAACCTATCAAGTGTATTATTTTGCTAATTTTTATAAATTGTTATATGAAAATTTACTTTTGTATTCTAAAATTTATTTCTTACTGGTATATACATGTATATATATATATATATATATATATATATATATATATATATATATATATATATATATATATATATATATATATATATATATATACTGGTATATAAAATTTTTGCTAGGGAAAAATCCCAAACCTGTGATGATTCTCAATATTCAATATCATGGGTTCCCTTGCCTTGTTTTAAATTAGAGAAAATGTATTGTAACAGCAAAAAAATTGTTTCAAACACATAAATTTTAGAACTTTTTCTAACTGCGTTCAATTTCACTAATGTACAGATCTTGCTCATAGTAAAACTCGTTGGACATTTTGATGATTTAAGTATTTACCAAGTTTACTCTAAATCAGATCAAAACAACTGTCTCTAGAGTGGTAACAAGTTCAGCCAATCAGTCAAGATCACTTCATTAATATGTGTGGATCTCACTCATTGTTGAACTTGTGTGATATCTTGACCATATAAGCCTATATTCCAAGTTTTATCCAAATCTATCAGAAATATGGCCTTCAGAATGGTAGCAAGCTCAGCCAATCAGATGCAAGATCACTCTTTAATATGCATGGATCTTGCTCACTGTCGGCCAAGAACTTGATGAAATAAGCCTATATTCCAAGTCTGAGCAAAACTGAATCAGAAATATGGCCTCCAGAATGGTAGCAAACTCGGTGAATCAGAAGCAAGATCACCTTAATAATATGCATGAATCTTGCTCATTATTGATCCTGTCTGAGATGATCATGATATAAGAATATATTCAAACTTTAATCAAAATCAGATGAGAAATATGGCCTCCAGTGTGGTAACAAGCTCAGCCATTCAGATGCAAGATCACCTCATTAATATGAAAAGATTTCACTCGTTCAAACTCTGAGGAGATGTCAGTGATATAAATATATATTTAAAATTTCATCAATATCAGATCAAAAATGTAGCCTCAAGAGTGGTACAAAGCAAGTGATGATGGACAGACATGTGGCCATACCATAAGCTCACTAAGCCTTGTGACCAGGTAAGCTAAAAAGTGCATATTAACTATTCCGAAAATAGTGCGAGTACAATGATTGGTATACATGCATATCTGCTGATGAGGACTATAATATTTCACAGCAAGCCAATGAAAACTGAAAGTAGTTGAATTCACAAAATTCTGTCATATATTGCATCCAAGTGCAAGTAAAAAAAAAGACAATAACTCTTACAAAAATAACAGGAACACAAAGATTTGTCAATATGTGCATCTTTAGATGATGACTAGAATTTGTAGCAAGTTTCACAGCGATCCATAAAAACGGCAAGAATAGGTTGTGTTCTCAAGATACTGTCTTGCATTGCATTCATCTGCAGGACAAAAATGGTTAGAGCACAGTGATTTGTTGATGTGCACATCTTAATATGATGACCATAATAGGTACAAAGTTTCATGTGAGACATTGCTTTCGCAATATTCTCTCGTACACTAAATCAAGCTCCGAGTCGAAGAGAACAATAACTCTTACCAAAATTACAGAAGCACTGTGATTAGTCAGTATGCACATCTGATGATGATGACCATAATATCTACCAAGCTTCACAGTGATCCCTCAAAAGTATGTGACTAGTTGCATTCAAAAGATTGTCACACTCTGCATTCAGCTGCAAGTCAAGGAGAGCAGTTACTCTAGCATTCTCGGTGATGACCATAATATTTACCAGATTCATGTTTGCACGATTTTGTCATACACAGCAATCAGCTGCAAGTAAACAAAGTACAATAACTCGTGCAGGAAAAAAGTGATTTACCAATATGCACATTTTCAAGTGATGACCATAATATTTACCAGGTTTTAAAGCACTGCATGACTATAGTTTCGTTTACAAGACTGTATGATGGATAGACATGAGAATTCCTATATATCCCCACCTCACCTCTAAAGGTGCAGTGAGAGAATAAAAAGCTGGCACAAAGGTAAGAGCTTGGCCTGTTATTTTGCAAACCAGGAAACCTCCAAACAATTGCTGTACTATCAGGAAAAACGTGTCACTATATATTAGATGAACCAAGAGCAAAATGGAATTTCTTTAAATACTTGCTAGACATTAGTGAGAGCAATTTCAGCATTAAAGGATTTTGGTCCACATACACAGGTTTTTTGAATATTATAATTGTTTTTATAAACAAGTCTTTGAGGCACTAATATCCCAAATAAACCAAATGAAACTTAGTTAATAATTATATAAACAAAGAGTCCTTCAACGGAACTGACGCTCAACTGGTCGAAAAGAACTTCCAGGAATTCAAGATAAGACCATTTCTTCCTTTTAACTGCGGAGTGTTGAAACCATCTCCGATATTTTTCAGTGATAAAATTTTCAAATTAGATGCTGTGGTGGATATACTGGATGTCAGATTGGCACCATTTTCATTTAGGACCAACATGACATCATAAGAAGTCTTCTGGTGAAAATCCCATGCTGAGCTGATTTTCTGTTTTGGAGAAATAGCAATAACAAGATTTTCAAGATGGCTGTAATGGTCACCATACTGGATATCAGATTGGCACCATTTCCATTTAGGACCAACTAGACATCATAAGAAGTCTTTTGGCGAAAGCACATTGTCAATATGGCCAACCATCTAGGGGAAGTAGTGATAACAAGATTTTCAAGATGGCTGTAATGGTCACCATACTGGATATCAGATTGGCACCATTTCCATTTAGGACCAACTAGACATCATAAGAAGTCTTTTGGCGAAAGCACATTGTCAATATGGCCAACCATCTAGGGGAAGTAGTGATAACATGTCAATATTGCCAACCATCTAGGGGAAGTAGTGATAACATGTCAATATGGCCAACCATCTAGGGGAAGTAGTGATAACATGTCAATATGGCCAACCATCTAGGGGAAGTAGTGATAACATGTCAATATGGCCAACCATCTAGGGGAAGTAGTGATAACATGTCAATATGGCCAACCATCTAGGGGAAGTAGTGATAACATGTCAATATGGCCAACCATCTAGGGGAAGTAGTGATAACATGTCAATATGGCCAACCATCTAGGGGAAGTAGTGATAACATGTCAATATTGCCAACCATCTAGGGGAAGTAGTGATAACATGTCAATATGGCCAACCATCTAGGGGAAGTAGTGATAACATGTCAATATGGCCAACCATCTAGGGGAAGTAGTGATAACATGTCAATATGGCCAACCATCTAGGGGAAGTAGTGATAACATGTCAATATGGCCAACCATCTAGGGGAAGTAGTGATAACATGTCAATATGGCCAACCATCTAGGGGAAGTAGTGATAACATGTCAATATGGCCAACCATCTAGGGGAAGTAGTGATAACAAGTCAATATGGCCAACCATCTAGGGGAAGTAGTGATAACATGTCAATATGGCCAACCATCTAGGGGAAGTAGTGATAACATGTCAATATGGCCAACCATCTAGGGGAAGTAGTGATAACATGTCAATATGGCCAACCATCTAGGGGAAGTAGTGATAACAAGTCAATATGGCCAACCATCTAGGGGAAGTAGTGATAACATGTCAATATGGCCAACCATCTAGGGGAAGTAGTGATAACATGTCAATATGGCCAACCATCTAGGGGAAGTAGTGATAACATGTCAATATGGCCAACCATCTAGGGGAAGTAGTGATAACATGTCAATATGGCCAACCATCTAGGGGAAGTAGTGATAACAAGTCAATATGGCCAACCATCTAGGGGAAGTAGTGATAACATGTCAATATGGCCAACCATCTAGGGGAAGTAGTGATAACATGTCAATATGGCCAACCATCTAGGGGAAGTAGTGATAACATGTCAATATGGCCAACCATCTAGGGGAAGTAGTGATAACATGTCAATATGGCCAACCATCTAGGGGAAGTAGTGATAACATGTCAATATGGCCAACCATCTAGGGGAAGTAGTGATAACATGTCAATATGGCCAACCATCTAGGGGAAGTAGTGATAACATGTCAATATGGCCAACCATCTAGGGGAAGTAGTGATAACAAGTCAATATGGCCAACCATCTAGGGGAAGTAGTGATAACATGTCAATATGGCCAACCATCTAGGGGAAGTAGTGATAACAAGTCAATATGGCCAACCATCTAGGGGAAGTAGTGATAACATGTCAATATGGCCAACCATCTAGGGGAAGTAGTGATAACAAGTCAATATGGCCAACCATCTAGGGGAAGATAACAAGATTTCAAGAGTGCCATTGTTGTGCCATATTCAAAATCAGATTGGCACCGTTTTCGTTCACAACCAACTAGGCATCATTGAAAACCACATGGTGATATGACCATTTATTCAGGATAAGCAACTATAACTAAATTTTCAAGATGGCCACCATGGTGGTCATATTGGAAGTCTCAGGAGCACCATTTTCATTTAGGACCAACTTGACATCACAATAAGTCTTATGGTGAAAACCCCACTTCAATCCGACTTTCTGTTCAGAAGCGATAAGATTTTCAAGATGGCTGCTCGTGTGGCCATACTGGGCATCGGATCAGCACCATTTTCATTTAGGACCAAGATGACATCTTAAGAAGTCTTGTAAAAAGCCCGTGTCAATCTGACTTTCCATTAAGGATGAGTAGCAATAACAAGATTTTCAAGTAGGCCACTGTAGTGACTATATTGGATGTTCAAGTGGCACCATTTTCAGTTAGGACCAACTAGACCATGGGATGAATGTGTGTGTAAAGTTTCATCACAATCCTCCAAGTAGTTTAGGAGGAATAGCAATAACAAACTTGTGCTAACGGACAGACGGAAGATGGACAACAGACCATCCCATAAGCTCATGTGGTCTATGACCAGTAAAGCTAAAAAGCTATATATTTAGGGTAATTTATGAACACTGACTGTTTTGGACAGGAGACTGGTATACACAAGACATTCTGAAAGCAAAGAGTGATGGGAATGTGTAAATCTGACACAAAGGGCTGCATCACATAAGGAAAGTGGCTCTAGGCTAACAATCCTACTGTACATGCTGTTAGTTTGAGGCATTAGGTGCCAACTCCTAACAGTCAAGAGAAGTACATAAATGCATATATGCAGCTTTTATTAAGCTGTTGAACATTATATATATGATAAGAAAGGCTGAATGATTTAGATCTGTTTTACTAAGTAAATATACCAATAACAATTGTTCCATGGAACCTGGTGTCTCACCTGCATCAGTGTACTGATGTAACCCCCTGAACCGGATTTTTTCAAACACTTGAACATAAAACTTTAACACAAAATTTTAACACTATCTGTGCTGCCATTGCCACAGAAAAAGTGATATCTATATCTTACCATGTGAACTCAGGGGAGATAATAATACAAGTTTCTGTGTAACATTTTATTTTGAGATAAACTCGTCAACTTATGAATTTATGTAAAATATCACAGTATCTAGATCTTAATTACAGCAAAAGCAATGCCCAATATGGAACTGGAATGTTTAATGGTAAAGGTTTCATTGTATAAAATTTCACATAGTATGCCATAATAGACTCCTCTAACATATGGACAAAATGTTTGTTAAATTCATGTTCTTGCCTAGGATAATAAATATATCACCATATGTCACTCAAAACCCTAACACATGTCAATATCTATAGACCACCGACCAATACTATCGCTGGCAAAGGTGTGAGCATCAGATGATTTACATGCGTACTGGCAGTCTGTCGGACATTCAGGCCTAATGTCCATCACCTAGCTAACTGCCACTATATATCATCTACAAATTCTAATTGTCATAACTTATTTCAATCATTTTTCATGACATTTTCAGTATACACTAAAACATTAACACTAACTGACGTGATTAGTGTCCACATAAAATACTCTTATTTGATATCATGTACTATGCTAATTAGTAGGCATGGTTATCTCTACTCTGGTGATGGGTAAATTAGTACTGAAACTTTATCATACCTGTATAAACACAGCTGAATGCTTTTAGAATTACTTGCAAATTATAGCCATTTCAACAAAACCAGGCTATTCTTTTATTTTACATATTCTGATGCATTCAGTTAATCAACAAAGAAGGTCCATTTGACAAAGTTTTCTGAAGCAAGAAATGCATTTTAACAGGCATTTCCCCTTATTACCAAAATTTTTTTTTTTTTTGGCAATAGATGTTTTAATCTGTTATAAAATGTACTATAAGTTCATGTATGTAAAATTAAGATTTGCAATTAGTATTGATAAAAGTTTAGGCAAGAATTTTTTTTTACCATCTAAGAGTCAATTTTCACAACAACAAATGTATCGGGGAGTACCAGTATAGACATTTCATCAATGTTTAACTATTTAGTGCCAAGGAAAATGAAGTAAATAGTCCTGCCCAGAGATGCACCATAACAACCAATGGCTGGTCAACAGTAGCTGTTCTGTTGTCAATGTTTTGAATCTGAGTTTACATTGTTTGTTGTAATTAAATAAAATGAAATTTCTTTGAAAAATTTACTGCTTCTTCAGAAACAAGAGTCCCTCGAAGGGACTGATGCTCTAATGGCCAAAAAGAATTTCCAGGAATTCAAGACGAGACCAATTGTTCCCTTTAACTTCTGAGTGTTGAAGCCATCTCTGATATTCTTCAGTAATAACAAGATTTTCAAATTAGCTGCTGTTGTAGACATTTTGGATGTCAGATTGGCACCATTTTCACTTAGGCTTAACAATACATCATTTAGCCCTAACAAGACATCATAAGAAGTCTTCTGGTGGAAACTCCATTCTGGTATGACTTTCTGTTTTGAAGAAGTAACACCAAAAAGATTTTCAAGGTGGCTGCCATGGTGGCCATATTGGACATCAGATTGGCACCATTTCCAGTTAGGACCAACTAGACATCATAAGAAGTCTTTTGGTCAAAGCACAATATCAATATAACCAGCCATCTAGGAGAAGTAACGATAACAAGATTTTCAAGATAGCCATTATCATAGCCATATTGGAAGTCAGATCAGCACCATTTTCATTTATGACCAACATGACATTATAAGACGTCTTTCAGTGAAAACCCAATGCTGATATAACCATTCATTCAGGAGTAGTGATAACAAGCTTTTCAAGATTGCCACTGTGGTGGCCATATTGAATGTCTGGAAAGCACCATTTTCATTTAGGTTTGTGGTTTTGTGTGGTTCAACGCCATTTTTCAGCCCACGATAGCCTATTCATGGCGGCCAGTATATTATGGTGCAGGAAGAATCACTGACCCATGGGAAACTAATAGAAAGCTTTCTCACATACCCATGCTGGTTCAGCCAAGACTCAAACTCACTCGAACATAGGTGAGATGTGTGAGTGATCTGTAAATGTGAGCACATAGATCACTCTGCCACATGGGGCACCTTTCAATTAGGACCAACCAGACATCAAAAGAAGTCATTTAGTAAAACTCCATGTTGATTTGACCATCCATTCAGAAGAAGTAGTGCTAACAAGATTTTCAAGATGGCTGCTGTGGTGGCCATATTGGATATGCAAGCAGCACCATTTTCATTTTGGACCAACTAGACATCATAAAGATGGTCTTCTGGTGAAAACCCCAAGTCAATATAACATTTTGTTCAGGAGAAGTAGCGATACCAAGATTTTCAAAATGACAGCTGTGACAGCAATACTGGACATCAGATCAGCATCATTTCCCATACCTGTCAACCTCCTGAGACAAAAACCTGTACACCAGACCAAAAGAAACCTTACAAAGACCAGAAAAACCTTACGTCAAAGACAGGGCTGAGCAAATTTTTTTTTCATCCACTTGTACAGGACAAGTGGTTTCAGAAAATTCACTTGTCCCACCTTACTTTTCACTTGTCCCAAAATGGTAATCACTTGCCGAGATTTGATGAGATGTATGTACTTAATCCATAGAAAGAACAAATGAAATAATATACAACATAATTATTTCTTAAAAGAATTTAATTTTTGTAAAACAGTTGTTGTTATACGTTTGGCTACTTTAGGTACATGTATATATGTTTTAGCCGCTGGATTTTGAAAAAAATGTCCATGTACATGTCTGCCACCTGCACCAGCACTAAGCCAGCAGTTGATAGCTGTGTCTGAGTTAAAGTCCTCAAGCTCTGGTCCATTTGGTGAAATGTTCAATAGAATTTCTACACTCTCTTGGTTTAAGGAATTCTCACACTCAGTAGCAGTCTTACGTTTTATCCCTCCACTTTCATAAGAATTTTACTTCTTCAAATCATCCTTATTACCTTCCTTGTGAAAATAATTAGCAAAACTTATTTTATCCACATAGTAAATATCAGCTCGCTTCACAATTACTTCTAAAGTGATCATAACAAACATTTTCTCTTTTAAATATGAACAGAGCTCATTAATTAGTGTAATTGTTTAGCTTCAAACGCAATATCGCACGTGAAAGTTGATTGTATGTATAACCAATTAAAAATGAAAGAATCATTAGTCATTTAATCAGTTCATAAAGGGAACCAACACTGATGTCGGTAAAGTACCTTTCATTAATTTAATTACGCTGAATCGCTGGATTAAAATAAAGTGAGCCACTCGTGAGGATCTGGTTTGAGTAAACACAGTGCAACAAAGCCGCTTAAAACACTACTAATTAATCATACCGGCTTTGTTTTGTTTGAGGTGTTTTGATTTGCCGATAATTTGGTCACTTAGCCCAATATGCAGTCAAGCAGTAACAGAACATGCACATATGTGATAGTTATCACTGACCACCTGTAGGTGTTATACAGGATGTAAATGAATACATGGAGAGTGGTAGAATCAAATATTCAGTACGCCCAGAGGGCATGAATGGCCAAATAAATGTAGATGTAGTGATTAAAGCACGAAAATAAGGACTTGCCCGACTTTTTTAAAATAGGAAAAAAACACTTGTCCTGGTGTTAAAGTGCTTAAACTAGAATGACGAGCTGAATGGAATACAGCCCTCTCATTGGTCAACCGAAAATGACGTACTACGCCTACTGATAACCTGATTTTCAATCGACCAATAAGGGGGCAGAATTCCATGCTTGAATAAAGAAATAACTCTCAAATCGGCAAGCGAAAGACATATATATTTCGGGTAATCTGATAGGTGGTTCAAGCGATTCACATTGTATTCTCGTTGTATCTCATGAAGAAAAAAAAATTCCCATCAAATCCCGATCTTAGCAAAAATCGCTGAGATTTTTTTTAAATAAAATATACAAAACTGTACAAAATGGTTGTACGACTGTACACTGCAAAACCCCCCCAAAAAACGTACAAATTACGGGATTCCTGTACAAGTTGACAGGCATGATTTCCATTTAGGTCCAACTAGACATCATAAGAAGTCTTTTCGTGAAAAGCCATTGCTGATATGACCATCAATTCAGGAGAAGTAGTGATAAGATTTTCAAGATGGCCATTGTGGTGGCCATATTGGACATCAGATTGGCACCATTTTCATTTAGGACCAACTAGACATCGTAAGAAGTCTTCTGGTGAAAACCTCATGTCAATATGACTTTCCATTTAGGAGGAATAACGATAACAAAATATTCAAGATGGCTGCTGTGGGGGCCATATTGTACATCTGATCTGCACCATTTTCATTCAGGACCAACTAGACATCATAAGAAGTCTTCTAGTGAAAACCATATGTCAATATGACTTTCTGTTCAGGAGGAGTAGCGAATACAAGATTTTCAAGATGGCCACCATGGTGGCCATACTGGATGTCTGAGCTGAACCATTTTCATTTAGGACCAACTATACCACTGGATGACTGTGTGTGTAAAGTTTCATGGCAATCCTCCTAGCAGTTTAGGAAGAGTAATGATAACAAACTTGTGCTAAAGGATAGATGATGAACAACAGACCATCACATAAGCTCTTCTGGTCTATGACCAATTGAGCTAAACATCAACTTCTTGTCTGATACAGTGATTTTTTCAAGTGTAAGAAAATGACTCCATATAATTATCATAACAATTAGAGTTTAATAAGTGAGAAATACATGATTTAGAACCAAGGGAATAAGCATGACCCGTTTCATGTTGGAATAATGGCAATGCTTGGATTCAGGTGATTTTAAGAACACATTGATTGTAAGACCATTCAATTCTGAATTGGAAAAAGTCCTGAAAAAGGACTGCTATTTGTCATATAGTAAGGAAAAATGTGCAGGTTAGGCTTAAATACAAGCAAACTGACATCAAACCTATCATTCATTTAAAACAACCAGAAATAACATGTATATATGAGAAATATCTCAACCTTATTCCTTGCTTAATGCCATTTTACAGGAAACCTTTGGAAGGCAATGATGACAATGGCAATGCCCCAGTCTCTCATACCCAGCATATAGTGACTGGTGATTATTACTGGTGATGTCTCCATTATCCCTTAACTGAATTGGTATAATGACCAGCTCTTCAAATGACATAATCTCACCTGCTTATCTGACCGAAACTGCACCAAATCAATATATATCTACTTTATCTAATCTATCTTTGCATTATCATTTCCTTCAAATATATATTGCAAAGCTATAACATGTATATAAAGACTACTTTTGGGTGATCCCTCGAGTATTTGGTGTACACAACTTTGTTTAAATCCGAGGTTGTCTTCCACAAATCTGGACAGACACAGGACCAAGTACAAGCAAAATTATTGGCTTCCTGTTTACAATTTTGACAACAATAATTTAAATCCATTGAATTAATTGCTAATTATGATTTGCATTGGAAAGGTAAGAAAATTTTACCTGGAAAATAAATACTGTGAATTTTGATGGTTTTGGGAAAAAATACATATTTTTTAGTATGTATATTTGTATGTATATTTGTGGATTTTAGACCCTATTCTATTGTTTCCACATGAATCCACAAAAAATAGGATGGTACTCCAAGAGAATAGTTAATTCACAGTACTGGTTATATATGTGTTTTATATGTGTGCTAGTTCTATACGTGTACTAGATCTATATGTTATATATATAATCCTAACAATGCCTTGTATAACAAATGTAACATGTCAAGCAAATAAATAACAAATACCAAGTATACTCATGTTTAAGTCAGATCCAACTGCAAAATGCATAGACCCAGATCTGCCATCACATAATGTGCCAGCAGACCTAGCTCTATGCAGTTTGTTAGGAGTAAACAGTAGAACAAACAACACATACCCTGATCTGTCGGTGCATTTTGCGATGGCAGATCAGGGTGTATGTTGTTTGCAGTTGGACAACTTACAAGTATATACAGTACATGCAATGTGTTACATTAATCAAAACAGTTGTACATTACAGTACTAAACTGCTTGATGACCATATCGTCTTGTACAAGGCAAAGAAATAAGATTCAAAAAAAGTCAATAACATGATCATGTTGTCTTGTACAAGGCAGAGAAATTAGATTCAAACAAAATAACGAACATGATCATATCGTCTTGTACAAGGCAGAGAAATTAAATTCAAACAAAATAACGAACATGATCATATCGTCTTGTACAAGGCAGAGAAATTAGATTCAAACAATGAACAGAGGAAAAAGTTTAACTTGAGAATACTGGAATATAGTAAACATTGTTCTTCATAATCTAACTCTAATGGATATCTCTTTCTCAAATTTGTTGTCATTTGAAGCACAGTTCAAATCAAAGCACCATTAAAAAAAAGGAATACACATTTAGTAAAGTATTTATTCATAGCAGCAATAATCTTTTTAAAATGATACAGCTTCTTCTAAAAGAATACAAATATAACTGAAAATCTTTCAACTAAAACATTATTCTTGGAGTCATGCTAATTTTTTTATAACAAGACTTTCCAAGAAAAATAACATAGAAAGTATTGTACTATGCCTCTTCCCAACAGATAATTGAAAAGTTCTGAATTAAAATATTTTGATGTTGGACTGTTTTTCAAAGACTTGCAGTACAAAATAAACACTACAAATTCTCTTTTTTTATCATTCCATGTGAGTTTTTAAAAATAACAATACAAACAAAAGTTATATTTGCGATATACAATAATACATCACTAGAAACATCACTCAGTTGAAATCACTACTCTACTTAATACTATATTTCTGAAGATGTATTAGTTTACCTTTCCCAGCTTTAATTTAACAGCATGTACAGGAGCATTTATTTGACAAATGATTAGCACAATTATGTCAAGATAAATGCACCATAATTTATTAAAGTATATTATCATTAATCCAGCTTTTTAGATTTCTACATATATCTCTTATCAGACACCGATTTTTAATCAATATTATAGGTATAAAATTACCAATAAACAAAAAACATTCTCTGACTTTCTTCTTTCCTAATGGTAAAAATGTTCTTGCCACTCTATTAAACTGGTGCTAATCTTTGTTGAAGCTTACGGTCATAAAATCCATGTAATCATCCAAAGAAAGATACACTATACTGTATCCAATACAATTTTAACATGGAAGAACAGAATTTTGGTTGGAGTGCTTCAAACTGAAATGCTTGGTCAACATAAGCCCTTGACATCTAAATGTTTTCCTGAACACCCCTAAAACCCGAGAACCTACATTGCCACTTTGGCATTCATATAAAGTTCTGAAACCTAAAGCCCTTTGGCATTCATAAATAGTTCTAAAACCTGGAGTTGTCACACAAGCCAGACAGTCATTTTTAAAATATGAATCAAAACTTGTGACTATTTCATAGTAAAATTGATTTTTCAAGTTTGATACACATATATTTACCTTAATCATATATTTTATCTTCATCTGGTAATTGCATGTGTACCCATACAAACAATGGGTACAGTATGGTGGTATACCATCTCATTTTAAAAATATGGTCAACACCTGATGATTATTCCCCTTCCAAAGCTAAGAATCTTACATAAATAAATGACCATTAATGACCCCTCATCTATTTCATAAATCCTATGTAAGTTTCATGCTGATATCTAAACAGTCATACAAAACAAAATGACAACATATTTTTGCAATATGTAGGTACAATATAGCATGATTTGTACAGGCCAGAAAAAAAAAATTTAAGGAGTTTTCAAGGACTTCCCAAAGTTTTCAAGAAGTATCTATCAACAGAAATTGAACTTTCTCCATTGTTACGGAATTATATATCATTTCTTTTAAATAATAGTATAGTTTTATTTGTTTATGGCCTCTGTATAATAGTCTAATAGGTGTCGTTTTGCAGAGTGCACATATATGGTAATTTCAATGTGGCCCAGTACATTGGTCCTGGGAAAATCAATATTGTCATCTGAAGCATTAGTCATGTCAAGTGATTCAGTGCACGAGTTCTACACTTGACCTGACCTGGATTTCACAATTCAGGAATGATTCATTTTGTTGACCAGAAGTTAGAATAAGATCGTAATAGTGAGTTGTTGATTTGAGATGGAATAAGAAATGTGTTTTGTTTGTTTGTAAGACGCAGTATGAAGAAAGTTCATCATTCTTCTATATAGTTCGTCAGCATGAGAGGTCATAAACGAGATTGGTTCATTTTGTGTGTGGTATTCTGCTTCAGAGATATTATTATACAGTACATTTTGGATTTAGTACTGCTACTTAAAATATTTCCATACATTTCATTTTTAGGATTAACTGCTGATATTTAAGAATTTTACAGCTCCGTTGGAATTATCGGAAACATCTCAGAACTTGTGTGATATTTTATTTTCACAAGGATTGCTTGGAATTAATAATATTTAGATATAACTGATTCTTGTTAGTACATCAGCACAGTGGTGTTTTCATTCGGAATATTTTTCATTCGGAATATTTTGGATTAACTTCCGGATCAGTGAACAATAGAACAATTTAGGACTTTTAAGGATATTCTATACTGTAAGTTATTTTTAATTCTTTCACTTTGATTGTTTGTTGAACTATTTTAATATTGTAGGAAATTAAATATTTGTGTTTTAAATCTTGAAAGTTTGTTTGAGTCTTTTCTTTCGTAAAATCGTAACACCAAGTTAATTTGTTTAAAACTGCACTGCATAAATAGGTACAAAAGTATACAAAAAAAACTAATTAGCACTCCACTATAGCAAAAGGACACTGCACCATCTGGTAGCCATCCATGTTGTGTGTTGTTTGATACACCCAATTTTATCCCATTTAATTAATTTATTTATTCATGATTTTTTTAAATACGTAAATATTTAAAAAATGATTTAAAAAAGTTATATATTTTACTCGCTTTCAATGTTTTGTATTTCTTCAGATTAATTCATGGAGTTTTGGAAAAAAAATTGGCAAGTTTTTCAACAAATTCAAGGATAAAACAACTCTTTCAAAATTCAAGGCAATCCCTCAGATTCAAAGAATTTTCAAGGTTCTATGAACCATGTATATCCTTAATTAGTGTAAGTTAATACCCACAACCTGTACACAAATATAACATTTTTTTAATGCCCTGTGATCTGCTTGGAATATGGAAGAGACATGATATTAGCAAACGGGAATCAAAATTAATGCCGTTCATCAAATTTACTAATGCAACTCGTCGTGGGTTGTATCTTCTTTATGAAGTGTCCATACAATGGTGGATCCTATCCCAGCTGTACTTAACACCTTATAGCCCTTTTTCTCCAATTTATCCAGCACTATTCTGGGTGGGTCATTAGTCCTGTACTCTATGCTGAAATACTGACAAGAAAATATATATTAAACTTGTACAGTATTTTTCTTGCTACATGATTACTAATATATACTTATAAGGCTGTAAAGTGCTTTTTCTGCTTTGAACTTAAACCCATATAAGATGGCAGTAAAATCAGGTTGAGTCAGCAGATCTTACAATTTCAGCAGATTGTGGTCAAATACATGTACACTGCAACCTCTCTGCACTAGCCACCTACAGAATGGAACAAAAGGTTTGCTCAAAGGAAGTGACTTTTTATGGTAAGTAAAATGTAACAGATATGAGACATGATCATTGAATGGCAGTGATAATTATGGGAGGTTATGTGTAATATTTGTCAGGAAACACTCTTTCATATCAACTGTTAATAAGATCAACTGGTAAGACAGACAGAAAATAGTGATTTTTTTCTTTTTATATTACAGGAAAATGTTTCTAATCAAGCTTCCTTAATTTCAGACACAAGGCTATAACTTCAACTATTCATTCAAAGCCCTATCCTCAGTCAGTCCCATAAGAACATCTCATGAAATACCTACATGTATAAACTTTCAAGTCTTATATTGCTTCAACTTAAAAGTAATATCAGTTCTATGAGTTCTCAAAATAACAAGAGTCACTTGAAAGGACTGCTGCTCAAATGACTGAAAAGAATTTCCAGGAATCCAAGATAAGAACCTTTTATCTGTCACTTTTTCTATTAAACTACCCAGTATTCAAACTATTTCTGATATTCTTGAGAAACTGTGCCATAAAATACCGAACTAAACCAATCCTACATACCAAATTTGGTAACAAAAATATTTTCATACATGCCTTATTAACATGTTCACAAGATACTGTATCTATAAGTGCAGTACAAAATTCTTTGTCATGGTCTTTGATATCTCAGATAGAGAATCAATGAACTTATCTCAGAAAATGTCAAGATAATACCCCACATGGTAAGTTTAGTTAAATCTATAATTAATATTTTGGGGGGGGGAAAAACCCCGTAATTTAAGCGACATCATTCAAGGTACTCATCAGATAAATCCACTAACTGGGTTTAATAAAAATTAATTCATACTTGTTTGTATTATCATGCTCACAAGCCAGTACAGCTAAAAACCCAAGTCAATACCTTTGACCTTAAAATCAATGTAAGAGAGCTGACCATCAACTTCTTCATTGGAATGCAACTGAAAACAAAATCTTGTCAAAATTAACTTGTATATGTATAAGTCATTGTATTCATAAACTCGATGAAGTACAAGAAGGCAAGCAATGACCTCTGACTCAACCCCAAATGTTAATTAGGTCTGGTTTTCAAAACTCCTTAACAAAAGTGCAGATACAACAAATGTTGGTGGTTAGACCTTCATCATTTTCATTCATAACCAATTAAGTATTGCAGGAAGTGTTTTTAGTGAAAACCCCAAGTCAATGCCATCATTCATGCAAGAGGAGTAGTGATAAGATTTTCCAGATGGCTGCAAGGATGCTATGGTGGAGGTCAGATGAGCACCACTTTCATTCATAACCAGCTACATATTGCTAAAGTAGCGTTTTAGTGAAACCCCCATGTCAGTAAGTTCATGCATTCAGGAGATAAAGATTTCTGGATGGCCATCAAGGCAGCCATTTTGGAGATTAGATCAGGATACATTTAATATAGAAATAACTATATATTGCAAGAAACAAGTGGGTTTTGGTTTGTTTGGTTTTTTATTTTGTTAAATGTCAGTATGACCATAAAAGTAGCTGTTGCAAGATTTTTCAAACTTTAGGATGTCACATTGGCATCATTTTCATTTAGGACCAACTATATACAGTATATAGTGAGAAGTGTTTTAGTGAAAACCTCATGATTGATGATATGACTAACAAGATTAGTGATAACAAAATTTTCAAGATGATCACCTGTGATCAGCATCATTTTTATTTAGGGACCAACTAGATATCATAATAAGTTTCCATGTGAAAACCCTATGTCTGAAGGACCATCTGTTCAGATGAACAAGCTATAAATAGTTTTTCAATATTCTAGTTCTGATGAGCACCATTTTCATTTAGAAGCAACATCATATCAAAAGAAGACTTTTAGTGAGAACTCCATGTTGCTACAACTATCAATTCAGGCTAAGTAGTAATAACAAGATTTAAAAGATAGCCACTATGGACATGAAATTGGTTGTATGATTAGCATCATTTTATTTAGGTTCAACTAGACATCCTTTTGTCGATATGATCATCCATTCAGAACGAGTAACATTAACAAGATTTTCAAGATGGCTGTCATGGTGGCCATATTAGATGTCTGAGTGGCACTATTTTCATTTAGGACCAACTAGCCATCATAAATCTTTTAGTAAAAACACCATGTCGATATGACCATTCCATCAGGACTTGTACTGACAAGATTTTCAATATGTGGATGCTTAAGGAGCACCATTTTCATTTAGGGTCAACTTCAGTGAAAGCCCCATGTCGATAACACCATATATTCTGGAGGTGTAGCGATAACAAGATTTTCAAGATGGCCATCATGGAGGCCATAACGGATGTCAGATCAGCACCATTTCACTTAAGAACCAACTAGACATCATAAGTCTTTCAGCGAAAACCACAAGTCTGTATTTTAAGGTCGCCACTGTGGTGGCCATATTGAATGTTTGAGCCGCACAATTTCCATTTAGGACCAACAAAACCTTGGGATGACGGAGGAGCATCTATTTAACAAACTTGTGCTAACATAAAGACAATGGGCAACAGGCCATAGCATAAGCTCTTCTGGTCTATGACATTAGAGCTAATAAAAAATGCAAACTTTTCTTGTCAGAAATATCAAGATACACTTTCTGTAAATTGTTACGACTCTATGGTCTAAGAAAAATGTAATAGAAAGAAAGTGAAACCAACAAATCAAGTAAAAATCAACAAGCAATTTATTACTAGATAATTAAAATGAAAAATCAAAAAGTCACTTACAATAATGTGTTTTGAAATCCTAATAATCCAATAAGAATGATTGTTCTAATCACAAGTCCTAAATATAGAATGTTCCGAATTCACGGCTGTGTCCTTGAATGTTATGATGTGCTAATGGTCTCCAAAGTCCTGATGTACTAGTAATCTTTGATGTGCTGATGTCAAAATGAAGTATTCCAAAATCTCTGAATAAGTTCACATAAATTCCAAAATCATCAATTAAAATTCCAAAATCCAAAAGTTTATGAGCACTGTTATAATCCAATGAATATTTAAAATAATTCCTCTCTTAGAATTTGGAATGAATTTTCACAACTGTAATAGCTCTTTACAAGATTGATGGTAATGTCAAAACTGAATAAATGTCCACCAAACATAGCATATATAAAGACTGGTCACAAGACAGAATGTTCTAGAATGTGTGTCATCTTAATGGAATTTTACTTGTAAACAAAATTCAACCTTGACCTTCAAATTGAGAAAACATATTGATCAAAACAACCTAAATTAAGGACACTAGTTAAACATGTTTTTCCTGATAAACATTAAGATTTAAGCAAATATTAAAGTGAAGAAACATTTATAATTTCCTAAAATATTTATAATATTATATAAACATCATACATAACACCTCCCCTCATAAAGAAAAAGAAAGATTTATATAATAAAGCTTTCTTTTGAATATACATCTAATACTACAATAACCAAAATTACATAAGAACATGTTTTATGATACTGGACTTAATTACATCAAGCAATATTACATTTCTAGGCACGTGAGAGTGCATCTGCAATCACATTGTCTTTTCCTCTGATGTGTTTGATGTCAATGTTATATTCTTGCAATATCAAACTCCATCTCAACAATCTCCGATTTTTATCTTTCATTTTGTTGATGAAAGTAAGGGGATTGTGATCACTGTACACAATAATTGGAGAAAGAGCTGAGGTGACATACACTTCAAAATGCTGTAAAGCCAATATCAAAGCCAAACATTCCTTCTCAATTGTGGAATAATTTTTCTGGTGCTTGTTTAGTTTTTTAGAAAAATAACACAGGGTGATCCACACCACTTTTGTCTTCCTGAATCAATACTCCACCAACCCCTACATCACTTGCATCAACAGATAATTTAAATGATTGGCTGAAATTTGGTGCAGAAAGAACTGGTGCATTCTTAAACATAGCCTTTAACTTGTCAAAAGATTCCTGACACTTGTCAGACCAATGAAATTTGGTTTTCTTACTCAATAAACTTGTCAAAGGTTCAGCAATTTTGGAAAAATTGGAACAAAATTTCCGATAATATCCAGCCATACCTAGAAATCGCATCAGTTGCTTTTTACAAATTGGAACTTGAAATTCAGAGATAGCTTTGACCTTAGCTTCTATAGGTTTAACTTGACCTTGTCCCACAATATGTCCTAAAAATGTGACACAAGCATGGCAAAACTCACTTTTGCTCAAATTAATTGTCAGATTCGCATCGCTGAGTCGATCGAAGAATTTTCGAATGGTTTCCAAATGATCTTCCCAGGTGTTGTTGTAGATAATGACGTCATCGATATAAGCGTCACAATTATCAAGACCAAATGTTATCATGTTCATCAGACGTTGAAACGTTGCAGGCGAATTTTTCATTCCAAACGGCATAACTTTATATTGATAAAGTCCATCTGGAGTTACAAATGCTGAAATTTCTTTTGCCCTTTCCGTCAGTGGAATTTGCCAGAATCCTTTTAAAAGGTCAAACTTGGTGACATATTCCGCATTTCCAATTTTATCAATGCAATCGTCCATTCTTGGGATTGGAAATGAATCAGTTTTGGTGACACTGTTGACTTTTCTATAGTCAGTACACATACGGAATGTATTATCTGGCTTGGGAACAAGAATACATGGTGAACTCCAGTTACTTTTACTTGGTTCTATGAAATCATGCTCCAGTAGATACTGAATTTCTTTCTTCAGATAGTTCTGTTTGAGAGGATTCATCCTATAAGGATGCTGTTTCACAGGCGCAGAATCTACAATGTCAACGTCATGATAAATTTTACTTGTTCGTGTTGGAACATCAGGAAACAAGTGCTCATAGTCATGTAATAGCTGTTTTAGTTCATTTCTTTCCTGTTGTTGTAGATGTGAAAGTTTCTGGTCTAGGTTGTTCAATATTTCTGAATTCCGAAGATTGGTTATACCAGAGTCACTATAGTCTGATCGTACTCCATCGTTGATATCTTCACTGTGTGGGACAGGTACAACTAAATTAACAAAATAATTAGCTGGGCTATCTCTGTCAAAATATTCCTTTAACATATTTATATGACAAAGTTGTTTCTGTTTCCGTCTCCCAGGAGTGTTAATGATATAATTTAAGTCATTTACTTTCTTTGCAACGGTATAAGGACCATAAAATTTAGCCTGAAGAGGATTCTGAGGTATGGGAAAGAGAGCCAGAACTTTGTCACCAGGTTTAAAACTCCTTTCCTGTGAATTTCTGTCATACCTTAATTTCATTTTTGACTGGGTATTGTGAAGATAAGTTCTTGCTACTTCACAGGCCTTTGACAACTTGTATTTGAAATCAGAGACATAATCAAGAAGATTAATCTTTGAGTCTTCATTTGAAAGAAGTTTCTCTTTCAATAATTTCAATGGTCCACGGACAGTATGACCAAAAACTAGTTCAAAGGGACTAAAACCCAACGACTCTTGAACTGATTCCCTAACAGCAAACAACAACAAATGAACACCCTCATCCCAATCCTTTTCTGTATCAAAGCAATATGATCGAATTATATTCTTCAAAGTTTGATGAAATCTTTCCAAAGCACCTTGACTTTCAGGGTGATAGGCAGAAGATTTAAACTGTTGGATGCCTAATTCATGCATAACTTGTTGGAAAATTCCAGACATAAAATTTGACCCTTGATCTGACTGGACAGATATGGGAAGGCCAACAAGTGTAAAAAACTTCACCAAAGCTTTCACAATAGTTTTAGTTTTTATATTTCTCAGAGGAATTGCCTCTGGAAATCTTGTAGATGTACACATGATGGTCAACAAGTATTGGTTGCCTGACTTGGTTTTAGGTAAAGGACCAACACAGTCTACTATTATTCTACTAAATGGTTCATCAAATGCAGGAATAGGTTGCAGATGAGCCTTAGGTATCTTCTGATTGGGTTTTCCTACCATTTGACAAGTGTGACAAGATCTGCAGTATTTAGAAACATCACTTTTGAGTTTCAGCCAATAAAAATGATTCAAGATCTTGTGATAAGTCTTACGGACTCCTAAATGACCAGCCAAAGGAGTTTCATGGGCTAAATTAAGAATTTCCTGTTGATATGACTTAGGAACAACAATTTGATAGCTCACTGACCACTCGTCACCAGCGGGTACATCAGGTGGTCTCCATTTCCTCATAAGGACCCCATTTTTCACAAAGTAACACACTGGAACTTGTGTGGCTTCAGTTTCACTAATAGCCCTCTGAAACAAACAAGATATCTCAGGATCTTGCTCCTGTTCAACGACAAGAGATTGTCGTTTGTCACCCTGAGTAGAACAAAGAGAATGAGTTGCCAAAAGAGGATCACTGTGATCAATACCGTTTGATTGATCAATACCTGAGGAAAAAGTGACCTCATCAAAAGACTGACAAATACATGTGTCAGCTAAAGGAATAATATCCTGATCAACATCACTCTCAAGAGCTCTTTTTGCCATAGCTCTAGTAACTGCACAAGCAGGGTACAAATCAGGGATTTCAGTTTCGACAGGATCAAATTTCTGATCCAAACAAGGCTTGTCAGTTACAAGTGGATTAACCACAACCTTATCTCCAGCTAGGTCATTGCCTAGTAATAAATGAACACCCTCTATGGGTAAAGAAGTCACTGCCCCAACAGTCACAGGTCCAGAAGCTAAGTCTGATGCCAAATTTACACAATGAAGAGGAACATTTACAAAGCCGCACTCAACTCCCTGAACAAGAACACTTTCACTTGAAGAAGACTCCTCAGACAAAGGCAAAGTACCTGATAATAAAAGACTCTGAGAAGCTCCAGTGTCCCTTCATATTTTAATTGGGATAGGTTTGGCAGAATCACCAATAAGTGATATAGAACCTTCTGACATGAATGGTTCATAAGCCTCCAAAATAGAATCAGACTGGGGTTTGTTTGACCCAACAAATGTATTGCTTTCAATACAAGACCGTGACCTTGACCTCGTAGAAATAAGAACATTTGGAAAAGCTCTGTCTTTACTCTGTTGCTTATTTTTCAACTTGAAGCAATCAGAAATAACGTGCCCTTTCGTTTTACAATAAGTGCACGTAGGAAGAGATAAGGATTTCTGATCAGTCTTATCAGATGTTTGATTCCTAACAGTTGTGCTGTTGTGAAATTTGGAAATACTCGAATGAGATTGAAATGGTTTTTTACCAGAAAACTGCTGAGAGGACGACTTACTGCCAAATGAAATTTTGTGAGTCAAGGAATAATCATCAGCCATACGAGCATCATTTTCCAAAGTTTCCACATTCTGCTCGTCAAGATAGGTTTTAACATCACTATGGATGCACCTCTTGAACTCTTCAATTATTACGAGCTGTCTGAGGTTATCATAAGCTTGATCAACTTTCTTGGCTGAGCACCACCTATCAAATAGTTGTTCTTTATCCCTTGCAAATTCGACATGAGTTTGTCCAGTTTCTTTTCTACAATTCCTAAACCTTTGTCGATATGCCTCTGGTACCAACTCATAAGCTTTCAAGATGTACTCCTTAACCACATCATAATCAGTGCTTTGTTGTACTGACAGTGAAATGTAGACTTCACGAGCTTTGCCAATTAGTACACTTTGTAATAACAAAGTCCAATGCTCTCTGGGCCATTTCAAGTTTTCAGCTATTTTCTCGAAATGAAGAAAGTATTTATCTACTTCTTTTTCCTGAAAAGGGGGTACTAACCTAATATATCTAGTAACATCAAAACCTGGACTTGTGTTTAAAGGAGTGGAGTGTGCTCTGTTTGCCAGTTCTAATTCTCTTAACTTAAATTGCATTTCCCTTTCTTCTCTTTGCATCTGCATCTGCATTTGTATTTGTCTATCTTCTTTCTCTCTCTCTCTCTCCATCTGCCTCTCTTCTTTTTCTCTCTCCATCTGCCTCTCTTCTTTCTCTCTCTCCATCTGTATCTGCCTCTCTTCTTTCTCTCTCTCTCTCTGAATCTGAAGCTTTGCCAACTCTAAATCCATCTGGTTCTTTAACTCTAATTCCCTTAATTTCCTGTCAGAACCAGATACAGGCTTTCTCTTCAAACTTAAAGCACTATTTTCAAAAATTCCCTTTCCTACTAAATACTGAATCAAAATAATCTTTATCTCCTGTTTTGTCAATGATACTTTTGCCTCAGATAGACTGTATTTTCTGGCAAGCTCGAGCAACTCATCCTTTCTCATACACTCTAACCCCTCCTGGGTAGGTTTTGAAATGAAATTCTGAACATTAGATGCCATAGTAAATGCTTGTTGGTTTCACACACAAAAATTTCTCTATATAAAATCTTTGCCAAAGACAAAAAAAAAAATTCCGAGACAAAATCAATATGAATTTCAAAGATAAATTTAATATCTCTAATATGCTTTAAAGAAATTCAGATCCCGGACGAGCCCCCAATTTCTGTTACGACTCTATGGTCTAAGAAAAATGTAACAGAAAGAAAGTGAAACCAACAAATCAAGTAAAAATCAACAAGCAATTTATTACTAGATAATTAAAATGAAAAATCAAAAAGTCACTTACAATAATGTGTTTTGAAATCCTAATAATCCAATAAGAATGATTGTTCTAATCACAAGTCTTAAATATAGAATGTTCCGAATTCACGGCTGTGTCCTTGAATGTTATGATGTGCTAATGGTCTCCAAAGTCCTGATGTACTAGTAATCTTTGATGTGCTGATGTCAAAATGAAGTATTCCAAAATCTCTGAATAAGTTCACATAAATTCCAAAATCATCAATTAAAAATCCAAAATCCAAAAGTTTATGAGCACTGTTATAATCCAATGAATATTTAAAATAATTCCTCTCTTAGAATTTGGAATGAATTTTCACAACTGTAATAGCTCTTTACAAGACTGATGGTAATGTCAAAACTGAATAAATGTCCACCAAACATGGCATATATAAAGATTGGTCACATGACAGAATGTTCTAGAATGTGTGTCATCTTAATGGAATTTTACTTGTAAACAAAATTCAACCTTGACCTTCAAATTGAGAAAACATATTGATCAAAACAACCTAATTCAAGGACACTAGTTAAACATGTTTTTCCTGATAAACATTAAGATTTAAGCAAATATTAAAGTGAAGAAACATTTATAATTTCCTAAAATATTTATAATATTATATAAACATCATACATAACAAAATTCGCAAAGGAAACATGTTCTTACATCATGTAATGTACAGCTCGCACGATTTTTCATTTATTAACGCATTGTCATGGAGGTGGAGAGAGCATCAACAGAATTAAGGAAAAGCCCCTCCACATTCACACCTTAAAAACTCATGGAATCGTGGTGTTTGCACATGGAGAAATACCTCATACCCCATGTATCCGTGCGGAGCCATGTGACTAAGTTGTTGTGGTGCTCTAACCAGAATAACACAGCTCACATCTACAAACCTTTAGTGGTATTGACAAACCATTATAAATATTAATTATCATGCTGAAAATAAATTAAGACTACAATGATCTTGGCACCAAAATGTTGGCCCCTTGTCTAACTAAAGTTTGTTTTTAAAAATTTTTTTATACTTTTTTTAAAAAATTTTATCGGCATTATATAGCCAATGCGGACGTGCTGTTTACACACATATACATCAATGAAGCATGAAATATGGGTCACAGTGACCTACATTTGTGATGAGGATGTAGTATCATCAAAAAACATCCCCTCACCAAGTTTCTTGACTCCAGGTATACCAATTTGTATATAGGGTGCAGAAAACCAGAGCTAAATGCACAAACTTAACCACGAATGTACATATAATGTACATGTATGATCTCTTATATGTTATAAACTTTTTTACAGAATTCTGATGTCTTTACTTTTTATCTTTTATCTTGTTGTACTTCATGTTAAGTTTATTTATAAAGGTTCTTCTGACAGTTGTTTTTTTGCAATTATTTATGTTTAAATTTTTAGAACTTAACTTTAATTGGCACCATATAGCCAGTATTGTGCTGATGTGCTATTAAACCCTACCCCATACATACATGTACATGTATGTACAAAGTTAGCCTCCTCTCTAAGAAGTAGGTGCTATGAAACTCATGCCAAACTGTTGCCTTGGTTCCTAGGAAGAAAACATGGTTGAGATGAAGTGGAACTGTACATATGTGTATGCTCTGATATGTGCAGATGCCGATGACACTGCCATGATGTAGTACAATAGCTCCCTCTACTTCACAAGGCCATATTGCAAATTAAATTTATGAAGTATAACCAAATCATTTCTTGTATACTATATATTGCCATAACTTCTAGGTTTCTATGTTGTAAGAGAGGACATTTGCGTCAGTCGCTGATACTTACCCGGACAATTTGTAAATAAACAGTATTTAAGTCGTTTTAAGTATGTGAGCTCTACAGACATTTTATTGATGAAACAAGAGTACAGTGAACAACACATTATACATCCACCCCATGTTTAATAGCCCTCTATGCAGATAACTTAAATTTGTGTGTATAAACCATTTTTCTTCTTTACAATGTGGCCTTGACCTTTGCCCTTTAGACCCCAAAATTGATTGGCTTCTTCCTTACCCTAAGTGCAAGCCATTCACAAAGTTTGGGCCATATCTTTGATGTAGCACTAATGTTATTGTGCGGAAACCATTCTCTTCTTTCAGTCAGTGACCAAAATCAATAGCCTTCATGACCCCAAGTGCAAGTCATCCACAGAGTTTAGTTGAGGTCTATCATGGAGAACTCAAGTTATTGTGCAAAAACAATTTTTCTTCTTTCAGTCAGAGTGACCTTGACCTTTGAACTTTTGAGCCCCAAATCGATCAGGTTCTTCTTTTTTGTTCTTCCTTAACCTATAGATAGTGGAGAACTCAAGTTATTGTGCAGAGACCTTTTTACTTGTTTCAGTCACAGTGACTTTGACCGTTGACTTTTTAAGCCCGAAACCAATAGGATTCTTCCTTACCCCATGTGCAAGCCATCCACAAAGTATGGTAACTGTAGATAGTGGACAACTTAATTTATTGTGCAGAAACCAAATTGATAACAGACAGATGGAAAACATCAATACATAATATGGCAGATCTATACAAATTCAGTATTTTACATGCATTTCTTGATCAATAAAATGTAAATTATTAGGAAAAAATCACAAAAGTCTTTACATACAGAAACTTACAAAACCTACATTTGCTTGTCATAGGAAAACTTGAATGCAGAATGACATGTCTTATGAAAGTATAATTAATTAAATAACATTTGTGGTATGACTATTAATTAAAATAATCAAAGACTGGTTGGAAAAGTCAAATGACCGAGTGTTTGATTCTAATTTTCCACAATCGAATGAAAACAATTTCTTTTCTTAACTTTTTTACTTTTTGGAACGATATTGCCCAGGAACAGTAAAATGTGCAAATAAAAACTTCTAGCCTTTTACTGTCTAATACAAGTCAAGCACCAACATGTCAGATAGCAAGTGAGCCAGTAAAACCTTCGACTTTATGGGATACAAGCAACTTAAAAATTACCATGTATGCAAAAATGACATTGTCCATGAAAAACATATGGAAAATTTCCGTAACAGCAGATTAAAATCAATGGCTGAGTGGTTATAATAAACCAATCATTGATTTTTAAATTTCAACATGTTCCCAACATGAATAAGTATCTTTGGTAATGAATGTATTAACTGCATCCCCTAGAGAGAGAGAAAAAGATATCTGAGTGAGATTTCATCTTTATAGTCCTTAACATCATATAATTTTATACAAAAATACAAAAGTGCAAGCAAAAAGCAAGCTATAGTTGATGGTGAAAGGCGTTTCTTCTTCTTTGTCTGATAATGGCAAACACAATACCTGAGCATTTGACACTGCAACATAGTAATCAGAGAGAGAACGAGATTAGTCTTCAAATCATCATTTGGCAATTTCCTAATTCATTATTTATTTCAACACTAAATTTAATTACATTTTATATGGACTTAGCTCTGCCATTACTTGCTGCTATTATTAGGGCAGTAACATAACAATACTTTAAGTCAGATGACTTTGTATATAAATGACACTTTTTCCAAGCACGCATCTGAAATTTACATCCTCTCTTGATGCTAAATAGGTCAATATTTTATAATAGTGTTGACAATGGCTATGGTACCGAAGCTCTGATTTCTGTAGAACACCCACTAAAGCCAGTACCCTGTTATATTACACACTAGGCGTTATCATTATTATCATAAAAGGTGGCATGACGTCACACAGTACTCATCCAGGAACCACTTACTGGTTCAAGATAACGGCAGCCTTATAGAAAATAATACCAATTTAGAGTTACTAAGTGTTAGGAGAGTCAGAATAATTCACTGCTGCTGAAATAAATAAAATGGTTGGTAAAGTCTAGAAATGTGGGAAAATGGAGGTGATGGGTTCATTCACATCCACGACAGGACTGGAATTCTTATTCTTACCAACTATTTGTTTGTTTGAAGATAATCATTTCATATATTACATTTATGATGTTAATACTATGTTAATACCATAATATATCTATCCAGTGTCTTAATGATACATAAATTCTTTCCCTGTGATGTGAGCCACCATTAATGAAAGTCAATAAATGTGCTTGTGAAATTATTCACAAATAATATCCCAATGAAGATGTGAAATTAAGTGTCAAGGGCCATAACTCCAACAAAACTTGAGTGGAAGAGACACAGCCCATAAAAGGCACATCTAGGTTTGTGAGACAATGTACACCCCAAATTATGAAACTTACATAGGATTTAGGAAATAGTCAGACAAATAATCCCCAAATCGCAAAATTAAATGAGTCCAGCTTTCTCAAAACCACTTATAATTAGGTCCGATCTTTCACTCATTGTCGCATGAATCCGAATTACTTTTCTGTGATGGCCTCCATGACCTGTTTAGCATACCAGTGGTGGAAGTGTGATTTTAATTCTTCTTTGTGCTCTTTATTTATTGTCAAGTCTAGTGGTTGAAGTTGGTCTGTACATGAGGCAGGCACAAACAAAGGAGTGATTCCACTGTCTTTCAATTTAGTGAGCATCTTCTCACTTTGGTGGCATCAGCTTCCTTTGATGTTGAGCACTCTGACAAAAACACGGTGTAAGTGATTGATCCTGACAGGTGTTTTATTTGTGTTCATAGAGGTGGTAGTATTGTTTTAGTGTTGTTGGCTGCATCATCATTATAAAATACCTAATAATATGCAAACTTTGACAGCCAAAACTACGAATTTAAGTATCCACATTTTTTTACAAAACCACAAAAATTGAGCCCCACGAAAATAAATTATACTACAGTATTAGTATTTTAGGCAATCTCGTGCAAAATTCTCCAATCTAGACAAGCATAACATCTTTGCATTTTTCTGGTAGTACAACAAGTAGTATAGACCAAATTATAGTCATATCAATCTCATTTACATCCATATACTTACAAATTATTTCCAAGTGCCTTCATTGATTTGGCTCCTAGATATTGCATTAACTCTTCATCACTGTATTCATCACCAACTGTTGTTGGGCCACATTCCTGAAAAAAAAGTTTGAATTCGACCTGCAAAAGTTAGTAGCTTTTAAACTGCATAACAGAGGTGAAAGCTGTATTCATTCCCCAAACAAATTTTTAACTACAATAATATTATGTGCATGTTCTATGTAGCACTTATGTAAAATGATGGTCTTGCTACTAAAATCCACCCTGCTTATTCAGTTTGGCTTCTTTAATTGTTGATTGTCTTGCTACTAAAATCCACCCTGCTTATTCAGTTTGGCTTCTTTAATTGTTGATGGTCTTGCTACTAAAATCCACCCTGCTTATTCAGTTTGGCTTCTTTAATTGTTGATTGTCTTGCTACTAAAATCCACCCTGCTTATTCAGTTTGGCTTCTTTAATTGTTGATTGTCTTGCTACTAAAATCCACCTTGCTTATTCAGTTTGGCTTCTTTAATTGTTGATGGTCTTGCTACTAAAATCCACCTTGCTTATTCAGTTTGGCTTCTTTAATTGTTGATTGTCTTGCTACTAAAATCCACCCTGCTTATTCAGTTTGGCTTCTTTAATTGTTGATGGTCTTGCTACTAAAATCCACCCTGCTTATTCAGTATGGCTTCTTTAATTGTTGATGGTCTTGCTACTAAAATCCACCCTGCTTATTCAGTTTGGCTTCTTTAATTGTTGATTGTCTTGCTACTAAAATCCACCCTGCTTGTTCAGTTTGGCTTCTTTAATTGTTGATGGTCTTGCTACTAAAATCCACCCTGCTTATTCAGTATGGCTTCTTTAATTGTTGATGGTCTTGCTACTAAAATCCACCCTGCTTTTTTAGTTTGACTTCTTTAATTGTTGATTGTCTTGCTACTAAAATCCACCCTGCTTATTCAGTTTGGCTTCTTTAATTGTTGATGGTCTTGCTACTAAAATCCACCCTGCTTATTCAGTTTGGCTTCTTTAATTGTTGATTGTCTTGCTACTAAAATCCACCCTGCTTATTCAGTTTGGCTTCTTTAATTGTTGATGGCCGTGCCACAAAAATCCACCCTGCTTTTTTAGTTTGACTTCTTTAATTGTTGATGGTCTTGCTACTAAAATCCACCCTGCTTATTCAGTATGGCTTCTTTAATTGTTGATGGCCGTGACACAAAAATCCACCCTGCTTTTTTAGTTTGACTTCTTTAATTGTTGATGGCCGTGCCACAAAAATCCACCCTGCTTTTTTAGTTTGACTTCTTTAATTGTTGATGGCCGTGCCACAAAAATCCACCCTGCTTTTTTAGTTTGACTTCTTTAATTGTTGATGGTCTTGCTACTAAAATCCACCCTGCTTTTTTAGTTTGACTTCTTTAATTGTTGATTGTCTTGCTACTAAAATCCACCCTGCTTATTCAGTTTGGCTTCTTTAATTGTTGATGGTCTTGCTACTAAAATCCACCCTGCTTATTCAGTTTGGCTTCTTTAATTGTTGATTGTCTTGCTACTAAAATCCACCCTGCTTATTCAGTTTGGCTTCTTTAATTGTTGATGGCCGTGCCACAAAAATCCACCCTGCTTTTTTAGTTTGACTTCTTTAATTGCTGATGGTCTTGCTACTAAAATCCACCCTGCTTATTCAGTATGGCTTCTTTTATTTTTGATGGTCTTGCTACTAAAATCCACCTTGCTTATTCAGTTTGGCTTCTTTAATTGTTGATGGTCTTGCTACTAAAATCCACCCTGCTTATTCAGTTTGGCTTCTTTAATTGTTGATTGTCTTGCTACTAAAATCCACCCTGCTTATTCAGTTTGGCTTCTTTAATTGTTGATGGCCGTGCCACAAAAATCCACCCTGCTTTTTTAGTTTGACTTCTTTAATTGTTGATGGTCTTGCTACTAAAATCCACCCTGCTTATTCAGTATGGCTTCTTTAATTGTTGATGGCCATGCCACAAAAATCCACCCTGCTTTTTTAGTTTGACTTCTTTAATTGTTGATGGTCTTGCTACTAAAATCCACCCTGCTTATTCAGTTTGGCTTCTTTAATTGTTGATGGTCGTGCCACAAAAATCCACCCTGCTATTTTAGTTTGACTTCTTTAATTGTTGATGGTCTTGCTACTAAAATCCACCTTGCTTTTTCAGTTTGGCTTCTTTTATTTTTGATGGTCTTGCTACTAAAATCCACCTTGCTTATTCAGTTTGGCTTCTTTAATTGTTGATGGTCTTGCTACTAAAATCCACCCTGCTTATTCAGTTTGGCTTCTTTAATTTTTGATGGTCTTGCTACCAAAATCCACCCTGCTTATCCAGATTGGCTTCTTTAATTTTTGAGATACTCATGTGTTGTGGTCTAAAACTAGTATTATTTACACTCAGTGCTGTGAGAGTTTTAACAACAATATTCACTTTATCTAAATATAAACATGCACCGTGTTCAGATGACTGTCTTGATTTGTTATTGGGTCTACTACACTTGTATAGGTAGACTTGGTTTTAAGTTAGGCATAAATCATCAAATAGCAAAGATTTGTACAGTAAGAGAACATACTCTCTACACTTTGCCACTCCTCGAGGTAATTATTGGTTAGCTGTGTACAGTTGCAAGTGCCAAAATGACTTTGTTGCATCTTTCTTTACATCACAATATGAGTGCATGACAAACATGTACCTGGAAATAACCAAGCTTTTTTAAATGCTAAATCATCTGCCAGATGTTTTAGGTTCCAACATAAACTTCCCTTTGTTTCTTGGTTCTCAGGTATCTTTGTTAAAAATAATTTTTCAATGAAAGAGCCACAAAATCATGTCATGCCATTATCTCAATTTTCTATTTTTTTGCAAAGGAATGCAGCTTAAACATTTGAAAGCTCTGTTAGGTATTAAAAGTGAACAAGGTCATAGCCTAATGTTAAGTTCACACTCTAATAAAAACTTTAAACAAAACTTTAAACAACACTTCTGTGGAACACTCTGTCTTCCATGTAAATGAATATATGATGACATGCTGTAGCTTTAGGAACCTTCCAAAGAGGTGACTAAGGGCCAAAAAGTCGCGTTTTGTGACAAAAATTTCTCCTGAGTTAGCAGACAAATTTTATTCGTGTTCCCCTGACTATGGTGTCCAAGTATTTGAGAATGTATTCAATTGTCACTGAGTTCTGGAAGCTAAATGAACAGTGTTGTCTTTGCAACTTGAATATGCCAGTATTGGAACAAAGGTATACTCAAAAAGTGATCACACCTGGACATCAGTAATTATCTAATTAGAGTCTTAAAACTACTACAATGAGCATACTACTCCTGGAAAATCATTTCTCAGGGTCTTGGTGAAGCTATGATTCAAAATGTTGAATGAGGAAATTCTTTTTTAAATGTTAAAACACAAAGCTGACAATTTAAGCATGATATATTCAAAGGTCACTCTAAATGAGAAAACACATTCAGAAATTACAAACACCAATACACAGTCTTTTCTTTTTTTGTAAATCAACATCAAATAGATTGGCTGCTACTCCCACCATGATGTACAATGTATTGCTTATATTGCAGATGGGTAAAATCAGAGGTTGCACCAGATGTCACTTCGTGCTATACTAAAGGTGGCTCAAGATCATGTATAAAGTTATATATTAATGTGCAAGAAGACTTGGATAAAATAATATGCAGTAACAGACTGTATTTTAGTCATAAACTTTACACAAATAAAAAAAAATTGCTATTTGTCTTGTCTAGTAAACAATTAGTCTGATAAATCAGCTCCCAAACCTGTATTCTGTTTGCTGTGTGGTTTGGGATCTGATCTCATTTATTCATAAAACTCTGCATTTATTCCAGACAGATTTGTCCCAGTACATTAGTGCACATATCTATTGTTTTCAGACACTGATCAATATTTCTCACAGCTTTTGAGTTATGGTCAGTTGAAAGGGATTTCAGCAATCTGTATTATAAGCATATTGCTGTATCAAATCCGATATCTGAAAAATTGTAAATCGATATGGAATAACATACTGTAACCCTACCTCCTATCACCATTTTCATTTACCAAGATACACTGGTGGATGATCAGCTGTTCCATCAATATCAAGAACCCATAAGCTGCACCTTTGCGCATTCAAAATTGTTTTGGTCATGTGACTCGATTATTTGTGGATTTTGTCACATGATAAATATATCATGTGACTTATCATGGTTCAACGAATGTGATGGATTTTACATTGTGACCAGGCAAATTGCTCAAAACACAATAAATTATCCATCCATTTTATGATTTGTCACACCAAACCGTAATGATAGACACATGAAGAGATATTAATCATGTGACAGTCACATGATAAATCCACAAATGCTTGAGTCACATGACCCAAATGTATTGGGGGGGGGGGGGCACTAATTACATATATGCCATAACACGATATGTTGCCGAAAAATACAATTTTGGATTCCCAAACCCCCGACACGATCGTGTTTCAGAAAATGCATTTTTCAGCAATCTTAGTAAAGGAAAAAAAAAATCATTAAAAAAAAAACCCATATATTTCTTGGCCACCATGATATATGCCAGTAATCTGTGGTATGTATAAACAGTAAACAGTCCTGCTCAGAACTCATGTAAAACTATCCTCTGGGCAGTTCATACAGCTGTTTTTGAGGCAATTAAAAGGTAAGGCGGTCAGAGATAAACAGCCAACTTTCAGAGATTTACCAGTACTTAATTGGCCCACAATAGTTAGGGTGATGTGTCGAGTCAAATCCTTTGAGCACTGCTGAGGAAGAGCCCATTAGGCTAATTTGCATAGGTAAACTACACCAAGTGGAACAACCCAATTTGTCTGAAGCTAAGCAGATCAAAGAGATGCGTATTGAAGAACAAATGCTATTACACATCACTGACTGCATTGAATGAGAATGTTGAAGCCATCTTTATTGCAGTTTGTGATCAGCGGCAACGTTTCTTTGAAGTCGGACTTTTACTCCATATATAAAATGCAAAACGTGATTATTTCTGTAGCTGAAAAAGTGTACAAGTGTGATTCATTTTTTGAAGGCATATGTGTGTGGTGATGTTATTTGACAATGCTAAGTCTACCATTTTTTTGTGTGCAAGTATATTAAATGCTTCAGAGAAAACAGATGATATTTTCTTTTATTCAGATTTGAATTTCCAGCCTTTTGCTATAGGCCAATTTTAAAAGATAGTTTATTCTCATCTGGATGATGTCGCTTTTGGGGGGTCATGCGCGCTGACCCCCCTTGGGACCTCAAAACACACTTTTTGAGTTTAAAAAAAAAACCAACACTGTCTCTGAATATGGCAAGTATGTAATTATAATTATGTAATACTTACCTGCTATTATTGCACTGCTATATCTTTTTCTGGCATTAGCCCCCAATCCAAGGGCATTATTCCATTCTTCAATTGTAACTGGACGTCTAGAATAAAAAAACAACATGATCTCAGTCTGATACCAGTTCCAACAGTTGGAATATCATCCTTGTGTGACTTGGACTGAGACTGAAGGACATCAGAGCAGGGAGGGAGGAGGGAATTATACAATAATAGTAGGTAAGTATTACATAATTAAAATTAGTTTTACCCTCCAAAAAAATACATTTTAATAGCAGTAATACATTATCTGCTATTATTGCATTGCTGAATTTGTGACCCCATTGGCAGGCTGATGGCCTAAGATAAACTGTCAAGTGAATTTACAATTGTTGTCAGTATGATGTTCCACTGCCAACTGGAGTTTAGCTTGACAACTTGTTCAGCTGATACAATTGGACCCAAGGCATAAATACACTCACTATGTTGCACCATTGTTCAAAGGTAAAATTATGAGAAAGTGGAGTGAGAATGCCAGAAGGCGGCGTTCAAGACATCATCCAGAGGAATGATTAAAAAGGGCTTAAGATGCAGCAATAGTTCTGACCTCATGGGCTTTTATTTCCATGAAAGATGGATCTCTCTATGTGAGAGACTGCTTAGCTCTTTTAATTGTCCAAATAATACACTTCAAGATGGTGGCTGCTGAAATATCATAAGTACCTCTTAAAGAGAGGAAAAGATGGTTACAACCCTTTCTTTCTTCCTTTGATTTCGATAGACAGAACTGTAAAGTTCTAACTGGACTAAGGAGTCTATCTTGCTCATCCCCAACACAGATATGACTTTAACTGAAGATTTTCAATTGGAACAGGAGCTACAAAAGGGTAGCTGATTCTTAGCCAGAAACCCTGGTTAGCCAAGTAAAGAGACCAAATCATAGTTACCACTGAAACTTACACAACCCTTTTCCACTGACAAAGCATGAATTTCACTCATCCTTGCCAATGCTAGAGAGGTTTAAACAGCACCCAAAGAACACATGAGGTTAATGAACAAGAGAATAGTCTCTGATGTTCAAAGTATCTGATCAGTCCTGAAAGCTGTGGGTCCGACCCTATAGTGGAGCCCATTGAAAATTTGAGAGTGATGGAGAGGGCTGCACAACAGACCTTAATGGTGGATACTGAGCAACCTTATTCTTTGACGTGCAAAAGAAGAAAATCTGCAGCTATAGTTAAAGGGGGCCAGACTGGATCAACACATTTCCTACTGCATCAATTACAGAAAATTCTCCATTTGGAATCCTAAAACTTGGAGGTCAATTGCCTTCTAGCCTGAGCGATGCATTTGGCAACCTTGCTCAAAAAATAGTCTTGGCAGATAGATAATTTAATGTGAGCCATGCATGAAGATCGATGATTTGAGGAGTGCTGTGCATGAGGGACACTCTCTGCTGTGACAGCAGTCCTTCCTCAGTGATAATTTCCTGGAATCATCAAGCAAAAGGTTGAGGAGATCTTTAAACCACCATTGCTGGGGTCACAGGTGGGTTACTAGGATCAGTCATGCCTTGGAAGTGCTGACTCTTTGAAAAGTGGGAAGGTGTAGGTGTATAGTTGATCCCATCTCAGACTGAAGGTGTCCAATGCCCATGCCCTCTGTTCTGGCATTGGAGAGAGATAATGAGGGAGCTTGTTGTTCAGCTTCATTGCAAACAAGTCGACAAAAGTACCTCTACTACCAACTGGTGTAGAGACCATTCTGTGAGAACTGCTTGCCCGTTTCTGGACAAGCTATACGCCTGAATATTTCTCATAATTGGAAGAACTACTTCCTCAGGCACTAGGTGATACCTAGCCTGAATCTGAGGCATCAGTGCTAAGGAAGGAGTAAGGTTCCGGAGTGTGGATTGGAGCTCTGGTCAGAAACCTGTCCTAATTTTTCTACCAACTTAGATAGTGATGGAACTTGGATTCTAAGGCGATCTGGGAAGACAGCTGTACCTTGTGAGGTCTCCAATTTGCCAGAAGCAAGAACTGGCAGGGCCACATATGAGCCTTCGCATGGAGAGAGAGTTCGAGATGTGCAGACAATGATTTATCATCCAGTCTTTCTAAGAGAGGAAGGATTTGTGAAATTTTGTTGGGTGGAACATGGGCTGTTTCTTGAAAGGTAAGAAATTCATCTCCATGCAAATGAAATTCTAAGAAGGGATAAGATCCAACTTCTCCTGATTGGGGATTAGGTCAAGTCAAGTCACTATCTTCCAACAGGGAGACAGATCCCTCAGACAGCATATCTGAGGACACTGTGCACTGCTGAAGGAAAGATGGGAACCCCTAAGGACCTTAAATGAGCCGCTATTAAACCCATCACCCTGGTGATGGCTCTGGGAACCAGAAGCTAACCCGAAAATGAAAGATTTCCTGCCCCAGACAAAAGTGCAGAAATTTACTGTGGTCTGGGAAGATTGGGATGTGAAGATAAGAATCCTGGAGATCTATGGAGACCACCCAGTCATTCAGCTTGATGGCATTCCTGACTGAGGTAGCTGTCTCCATTTTGAACCACTCTTCCAGAATTTGTTCAATGGGGAAAGATCGATGATGAGTTTAACCCCCTCCCCCCTCCCCCCCCCCCCCCCGCACTTCTTTGAAACTACGAAATACAGGAATAAAATCTCAGACTTCTTCACCATCTCCACTGCACCCTTCCTTAGAAGGGAGCACACCTCCTCCCAAAGAGATACCAGTTCGGACTGGTGGAACAAAATGGGGGTCCTTGAAAGAGATGGAGGGTCCTGGAAGCAAAGCTGGTAACCCTCCCTAATTGTAGAAAGGACCCCTTCATTGTCTGAGAGGTCCAACCAAGCATCTGCAAAACTGGTATATCTGGCACCTACTGGGATGTTGGGAAGAGGGAGACATGGCAGGAGAGGGTGTGACTCCATTGGCGTGACTGCCTCACTCCTTAGAAATGGGGGAGGGGGGTCCCTAGGCCCTCTGGCCACCTCATCAAGAGAAGGATGGGCATAAAGTGGTTTTAACTGGGACTGATTTTGATTCTGATTCTTTCCCCATTTAAAATGCTTAGAATAAGGAATCATGGACCTTTCAGGATGGGGGCATTTCTTTACCAGCTTTGCAGAGCCCTGTACCATGGCCAGTGACAGGTGTTGCTGCTCCCTCAAATCCTGAGATGCCACTGTAGAGATTAGCCCTCCAAATAGCATCTCTGCATCAAGAGAGCCAGTCCACAAAAGACTTGCTGTGATAAAGCAAACTCTTTAATGTCTACAAGGCCTCATCCCTACAGAGGTAAAGGAGCTCTGCAGAGTGCCATAGACATCGAGAGGTGCGTGTTTTTATGTCTTAGCAACAACTTCTAACAGTCTCTGCAAGGCAGCTGGAGACCACGATTCCTCCTTCAACAGACTGAAGAAAGCTGCACACAAAAAAAAACTGGCATGCAAGGTTTTGGTAACTAGTGTTTGTGCCTTCAGTTCCAAAGCCTTGAGACCCATGATGGGAAGAAAGGCCCAGGTCCATGCCAAAATTCCCACAAGGGAGGCACTGAATCCAAGGTGGGGGGCCTAAAGAGTCAAGCAGGTGAAAGGATCCTATTGCCATTGACCAAGTCCTGGGGCTAAAGTGTAGAAGAGAGGTCATACCACCCCTTCTGCTGTCTGGCCCCTCTTGGCCTTTAGGCAATTTCTGAGTCAGTTCCCTCACCATCACTGAGTCAGTTCCCTCACCATCACTGAGTCAGTTCCCTCACCATCACTGAGTCAGTTCCCTCACCATCACTGAGTCAGTTCCCTCACCATCACTGAGTCAGTTCCCTCACCATCACTGAGTCAGTTCCCTCACCATCACTGAGTAAGGAGACAAGAGCAGATCTGACTGGAGAGGATTCTCACCTCTGGTGATCCCGAAGGTTTGAAACATAGACTTGGACAAGAAGGTAGTAAACCTCATTTACAGCCTTATCAAAAGTCAACACCTCTTCCTCCTCCATCACATGATTACAAAAGTGGGATGAAGAAGGTGAACCCAACTGATGAGAAGGACCTGGTGTTATGGGTTATACTGGGAACTCATCTGCATCCACAAAAAATCAACAGTTTGTCATCCTGGCTTTCCTTCTGGGGCAATTCAGGACTATTTCATCTCATTTCCCTCCTGGGAGAAGGGATATTCTGACCAGGAGTTCGTCATCACATCTCCACTCATGGAAGGAGATAGGACAAACTCGTTGATCCTTTCTCCCTGGAGAAAGGGATTGCAATTCCCTCTTGGCAACAGAAGTAGCAAGTGACAGTCCCCCTCCCCTTCCCTTGATAATGAAGCTAGGGGTGGCAGGGAAAATCTATGGCATGCCCAGTCTGCCACACCATGGTAGCATGGGCATTGCTTCCCTTTGCATCAAGAAGATGGGGCTCGCTATTTGGGGCTGGCAACTTCCATACACCAAAAAGTGCTAAGGATCCCTCCCTCAGAGATCCTACATTAGTGGAAGTGGGTGACTTCCTAACTCCGGACACCTCTCTCATTGAAGCAAGCAACTTACCTACATCAGGAAGTGCTATAGTCCCCTCTTGGGAATGGAAAGGGGTTTCCAAAGATTAAGATGAGAAAGGACCCTTCTTCCTGGCTCTATCGGCCCAGTGACTTTCTGCCAAGTCCCAAACCTTGTTGGGCCACAAACAACAAATGGGGCAACTGTCTGTGCATACAGATGCCATCCATACAAGACAGGTGGTGTGAGTGTCCCACACTGCCTTTTTATGCCCACATTTGCCAGCACCTTGAGGCATAATTGAAGGTTGGAAGGAACATATAAAAAATATAGTAATGAAATGGAACAAAAAAAGGGTAAAAATTACCTACCCTGATACTGGTTACAGGAATAAAACACAAGAAGCACCGCTTTGCTAGCAATGTACATGTACTCAAAACCCTCAAAATCAACAAACAAATGGACACAGATACATAAAAATAAACCAAGAACTGGGGAGAAAATAACAAGCACAACACAAAAATGGACATGATTGACAGCAGAAATGCCAAAAGAAAACTTAATAGATGAAGTGTTGAGTGCCCAAGTGACGTGTATTAAAATGCATGAAGTCCAAGGAAAAGGAGGAGGATTTTCTGATTGTCAGAAGTGAACTAATGCATCAGACTGGGATCATGTTGTTTTTAATTCTAGACCTCAAATTACTAATTGTAGGAGGTAATAATGTCCGTGGTCTGGGGACTAGCACCATGAAAAGATATAGCAATGCAATTGTTGCAGATGATGTATTACTGCTATCAAAACAACCACTGCAAATGAACAAAGTCACATCTGATTGGTTCCACAATATTGATGAAACAGCTGATTATGTGCCAATTCAAAATGAGATAGGTTGTGCTATTCTGCATGGATTTACAAGCTGTCCAACATCGGATTTGATACAGAAATATGTTATACAAATCACCAAAATGTCCCTTCAACTGATTCTAGAGCCATAAGAAATACTGATAAGTGTCTAACAAGAGGCACAAGTGGCTGCATAACTTAACAGTTGACCATTTCACTAAGCAGGCTTATGTAGTATTGTAAGAACACATCCTATGTAAACTACCTCCCAAACTTTTCTTTATATCATGTTGATTTTACTCATTTTACTATGTTCTAAAAAAAATCTTTCTAAAGATAAAGGCATAATTATTATGCATAATCTCTTGCTCATAATCAAAGTTATCCATGCTCCTGATAATAATAAACCCTACAGATAAAAAAATATGGCTTCAAGAGTGACAACAAGCTGAGTCAATCAAATGAAAGATCACTTCATTAATATGCATTTATCCAGCCAACTGCAAAAAAATTTCCAAGATCTTGATGATATAAGCCTCTATTCCAATTTTGATCAAACTCGGATCAGAATTATGGCTTCCAAAGTGGCAATAAGCTCAGCCAATCACATGCAAGATCATCTCATAATATGTGTGGATCATGCTCATTACTGCAATAGTCCAAGATTTTGAGGATAGAAACATATATTTCCAATTTAATAAAAATCAAATCACAACACAACACATAACTTCCAGAGTGATAACATACTCAACCAATCAGATGCAAGATTACATAAATAATGTTTGAATCCTGTTCAAACCCATCCAAGGTCTTGATGATATAAGCCAAAATCGGATTCGAATTATGTATTCCAGAATGGTAAGAAATTCACAAAAAGAAGATAAAAGATTATCTCATTAATATGCATGTCAATTATTATCAAGTTGTACAAAATTTTCATGATATAAGCATATATTCCAAGTTTCTTCCAAAATTGAATCAGATATATGGTCTCCAGAGTGGTAACAGCCAATCAGATGCAAGATTACCTCATTAATTTAATATGCATAGATATCGTTATTATAGAACTCATCCAAGATCTTGATGATATAAACATATATTCTAAATTTGATCAAAATCAGATCATAAATCTGTTCTCCAGAGTGGTAACAAGGTCAGCCAATCAGATGCCATTATCTCATTGGTATGTGACTGGATTTTGCTCCTTATAGAACTCATCCAAGAACATGATACAAGTTTATAATTCAAGTTGATAAAAATTGGACCAAAAATATGGCTTCCAGGGTAGTAACAAGTTCAACCAATCATATAAAAGATTACCTCATTAATATATGCGGGTCTCACTCATTATCGAACCCATCCAAGATCTTGATCTTATAAGCCCATATTGCCAGTTTTATCAAAGTGGGATTTAAAAAATGGCTTCCAGAGGGTAGCAACCTCAGCCAATCAGATGCAATATCACCTCATTAATGTGCGGATCTCATTCACTATCACTCACACTCATTCGAGATCTTGATGATATATATATATATTATTATCACAGTAATGCGATCTTGATTGCTGGATCACACAGAGTTGTCAGCATTAGAAAATCCAGATCATTACGAGATGCGAAGCGTCGAGTCATGATCCGGATTTTTTATGCTGTCGAGATGTGTTCTAACAATCAAAATCACATTACTGTGATAACGATATTTTTGTTATATACCAATCATTTTCAGATAATTTAATAAAATCACTATATGTCGCTGAAAAACACAAGAAATTGCTAAAAATGGCAACCTCTTTAATACAAACTTTATCTTATAGCATAAACCGAATTACTTTTTGAAAAGCTGACATGTGCATGAATATTAGTTTTATGAATGAAGCTTGTGAAACAATGCTCACTCAGTTTGACTATCATCACTGTCAATAACATGAATTCTTTGACGCTTGGGGGCAGCAGACTCTACATGTGATCTACAGTTATTGTGCAGTTCTCAAATTTTGCATCACCAGCAGAATGACTGGAAGTTTCTTTCAGAGGCCAGGCTGATACCGGTTGAACTGTTTCTGGCGGTACAATGTGAGAGGCTCCGATGGGAACTTGACATGGGAATAACAACATTATTTTGAAAGTTATTTACAAAATTGTTGGAACTTGTTGATAAAGATTTGATGCTGAGAATGTTACTCATTTATAATTTCAAATTCATCCATTAATTTGGAAACTCACTAACATTACCATTTATGAACTTCCGTAAATGGGTTGTACTGTAGAACTGTAATGTTTTGTACTGTAGAACTGTAATGTTTTGGTACGCAATTTCCAAATCTGATCTTGTTTCAGACGAGCCTTTTGGCTATATTTTACTACTTCAAAATAAAGGAATAAATGTTTTTTTATTGTTGTTGTGACAAAAACATGGTTTAGACCTTTCAGATATTTCACATATAACGCAAGGTTTCTTGACTAACATCACTGTGAGAGCTTTGTTTACTGCTAGTGTTGGCATTCTGTCGCTAGGGGCGCTGCTATTGTCACCAGGAAACCTCGAGGATAAAGTAGTTCCAAATCTCATTTGAGAGTATGGTCATAGATTTATAAAACAATAGTATTGTTTTCAGCTTGTAGGAAATGACGGTAAAATTCTGGCTCTTTCTTGGGTAGAAAATTGGTAGGTATATAATAAAAGCATATATACCAACTTTGATCAAAATCAGATCAGAAATCTGTCCTCCAGAGGGGTAAAAATCCTGCCAATCAGATGCAAGATTATCTTATTAGTATGCACGGATCTTGTTCTTTATCTAACCCATCCAAGATCTTGATGATATATGGTTATATTTCAGGTTTCATCAAAACCGAATCAGAAATCTGACTTCCACAAGGGTAACAAGCTCAGCTGATCAGATGCAAGATTGCATCATTAATATGTGTGCATCTCGCTTATTATTGAATCCATCAAAGATCTTCATCTTATGAGTTCATATTGCAAGTTTGATCAAAACTGAATCAGAAATGTGGCTTCCAGAGGGGTTAAAAATGCAGCCAATCAGATGCAATAAACCTGCATTAGTATGCTTTGATCTCGCAAACTATCAAATTCATCCAAGATCTTACTGATATAGGCATATATTCCAAGTTTGATCAAAATCAGATCACAAATAACACCTCAAGAATGGTAACAAGCTCAGTCAATCTGATACACAATCACCTCATTAATACTTATGGCTCTCACTCATTACTGAACTCATCTGAGATTTTGATCTTTTAAATCCATATTCCAAGTTTTATTGAAATTGGTTCAGAAATATGGACTCCTGAGTGGTAACAAGCAATTGTTGATTGCTAGATGCATGACAAACACACACGGCAGATGCAGGGCCATACCAGAAGCCCACTTGGTGGTAAGGCTAAGTGGGCTAAAAATGACTGATATATGCACTCACATGTCACAGACAAACATGTGTACATTAGTTGCAGAGTTTTATTGATACAATATAAATAGGTGAGATCAGAACCAAAACCACCTAACATACCAGTACAGGTTTGTTGGCTGATTTTTTGGACTAGTAAACATTCAACACAATCAGTAAACAAACATGCATAAATACTTGTACACCATTGCAGTAACAGGTACAACAACAAAAACAACAACTACTACTACTATTATGATCATTATTATTATTAAAAACTAAAAAGTCATCTTGGACAATGTGTCACTTTGGCGTTATGATCAAAGTTTATCAATTTATTCTCCCAAATGGCCATTCACTTCTCCCTGTTCTGCTTGGCGGGAGAAGTGGCTTCTAACTGTTGTGGTGGAGCCCTATGATGGTCTCTGAGCTTTGTGCTAACGTAAGTAAAACAGGATACCTAGCATACATATAAAAGCACAAACTTTTGGCATAGTAATATTACACCAAAGTTTTAGTTTTACAGCCACTTACTTGAAGGTTATATGTATAAGACTTTAACACACAATCATGATATTGTTGACGCTGACGTAGTTGCCACTGGAAAAGTAATATCAATTATTTGCCATTCACAGGTAAATCCAACGTCAAAAAAGTGACTGCTGTCTCACTTTTCTACTACCGTATATACTCGCGTGTAATCTGGGTCCAAATGCACACAACATAGACACTGATCTGCCATCCTATAATGTGCTGGCAGATCAGGGTCTATGCTGTTTGTTCTACTGATTAGTCCTTACCAACTGCATATGCATTACCAAAATTCTGGCTCTTAATTGGGTAGAAAATTATGCATTATGTGATGGCAGATCTGGGTCTATGTAGTTTGCAGTTGGTATCAGCTTATATGTGAGTATATACGGTAATATGGGCTTGACAAAAAGCTACCACCAGCCCCTCAATTACATAGTTCTTGCCTTTACTTACTAAAACAAGAGTCCCTCGAAGGGACTGATGCTCTACTACAGGCTGAAAAGAACTTCCAGGAATTCAAGATAAGACCATTTATTCCTTTTAACTGCTGAGTATTGAAAGCATCTCTGATATTCTTCAGCAATAACAAGATTTTCAAATTCGCTGCTGTGAATGTCAGACTGGCACCAGATTGGTGTCAGATTGGCACCATTTTCATTTAGAACCAACAATACATCATTTAGGACCAACAAGACACCATAAGATGTCTTCTGGTGGAAACCTGATGTTGATATAACTTTCTATTTTGTAGCAACAACAATAACATGATTTTCAAGATGGCTGCCTTATTGAATATCAGATTGGCACCATTTCAATTTAAGACTAACTAGGTATTAAAAGAAGTCTTTTTGTAAAAGAACAATATTGATATGACCAGCCATCTAGGAGATGTAGCAATAACATGATTTTCAAGATGGCCCTTGTGCCTGCCATATTGGAAGTCAGATCACACCATTTTCATTTATGACCAACTAGACATTATAAGAAATATTTCAGTCAAAACTTCATGCTGATATGACAATTCACTCAGGACTAGTTATAAGATTTTCAAGATGGCCACTGTGGCAGCAATACCGGTTATCTTATCAGCACCATTTTCACTTAGGACCAACTAGACATCGTAAGAAGTCATTCAGTAAAAACCCTATGTTAATACGACCTTCAATTCAGAAAGAAGCAGCAATAACAAGATTTTAAAGATGGCCATTGTGGCAGCCATATTGGATGTGCAAGCGGCACTCTTTTTATTTAAGACCATCATAAATAGTCTTTCAGTGAAAACCCCATGATGATATTACCACCCATTCAGCAGGACTAGCGATAATAAGATTTTCAAGATGGCCACTGTGGCAGCCATAATTGACATCAGATTGACACCATTTTAATTTAGGACCAACTAGACATCCTAACAAGTCTTTCAGTGAAAACCCCATGTTAATAAGACCATCCATTCAGCAGAAGTAGCAATAACAAGATTTTCAAGATGGCCATTGTGGTGGCCATATTAGACATTAGATCGGCACCATTTTAATTTAGGACCAATTAGACATCATAAGGACTCTTCTGGTGTAAACCCCATGTCAATATGACTTTCTGTTCAGTAGGAGTAACAATAACAAGATTTTCAAGATGGCTGCCATGGTGGCCATATTGGACATCAGATTGGCACCATTTTCATTTAGGACCAACTAAACATGATAAGAAGTCTTTCAGTGAAAACCCCATGTTTATATGATCATCCATTCAAAAGGAGTAGCAATAACAAGATTTTTATGATGGCTGCTGTTGCAGCTATACTGGATGTCCAAGTGGCACCATTTTCATTTAGAACCAACTAGACCATGGGATGAATGTGTGTGTGTTAAGTTTCATGGTAATTCTCCAAGCAGTTTAGGAGTATATTAGCCTCAGAAGCAGGTGCAGAAGTTAGGCTTAACTTGTATGTATACACTCAGAAGAAGTCAGCAGGATAAGCTGACAAAAAAGGGTAATATGGAGAGAAACTCATGCTGCGTTAGAATGAAAGCGGTCTTGAAGTGAAGGTGGACGTTTAGGCTAATCATGTGCATAATATTTTGCACCTTTAGTGGAGATAAGCCCTTGAAAACTATTCAAACCTTTTTTGCTGGCAGATGTCTTACTTTTCCACACATCAATTGTCTTTGGGAATATCTTCATCTCTTTCCAACGAGAGTCAAATAACTTTCACTATCTGAAAGAGACTCAGAAGCAATCGAAGTGATACTTTCCAAATTGGTAAGATTTTGGCAGACAAACATCCAGCAGACACAAGGAATAGATCCTCATAATGAAACAGAGGTGCTGAAAATAACATTTCACGATGTTTCACCATCAATGAAATACCTCCACTTTTAATCTTTAATATCATTTTTGAAACATTTGAATAAAAGAAATTGAAGAAATCATTCAGTTTCCATAGTCTCAAACCATCACTTATTGACACATCATCCAATCATTGTGATGTCCATGAGGTAATTATGATGTAATGACAACCACGGGTTTGAGGGCAGTTAAAAATGGTCACTATTTACATCCAAGGTTTTATCTAGTATGCAACAGAAAAGGCAGCATATATTCTGAGTGATCAACTGTGTGCATGACACTTAAGGTGTAATTATTCTATGGAGAAGATTAAAATTCTAAATCAGAATGCATACCTGTGACAGAACCAGGATTTCAAACCAGTAGATTTACAAATTTAGATCAGTAGATTGACTTCTAAAAAGGTAGATTTTTTTATCGGCATAAATTTTACGTGTTTTAAGGGGATTGAAAACAAAACAAGTTCATTTTGTCACATAATATGTATTCTCTTCATATTATAATAAAACACAAATTTTGAACATGATTCAGATTCAGAATCTGATGGAAAATGTTACAATAATAGTTAGTTAATATGAGCCAGTATATTGTTAATTAAATGAAAAAGGAAGAGTTGTACATCTCACAGTTCACTGCAAAGATTTGTTATAAAATCCACAGGCATTTTTAGTTTCCTTCACAAGATCACTGTCAGTAATTTTCTGGTCCAGACTTCCCCTTGAATCACTCTGGATTTTCCGAAGAATGGAGAATGTCCTCTCTGTGTCAGCATTGGAATGTGGCAATGATAGGACAACTATATTCAGTCTGGAAAGAAGTTCTAACTTAAGTTTTCCTGTTGCTGGGTTTCTGAGGCTGCTGACTGATCTCCAATACTGCTCCAAGCTCATTTCACCCCGAGGAGGAAGTTCCTGGCTTGGACTTAATATGTATTCCTGAGCCTCATCCTCAAGGGCTTGTTTCTCTTCTAGGCTTATGTCCAAAAATCTGTTGGCAAGTTTCACCACTGTAATTAATTTTAAACAAATTAGATTTAGACTTGAAATAAACACTTAAAAAACAGATGATTTTAATAATTTATCCCAACTTTAAAATTAAATATTAAGTAATACATTTTTAACTCGCGGATATATTTTATCTAGGACTTGAACATAATTGTTGTGCTTTTATGCTGATTTTCTAGAAGTCTGAACTTCACATTAGTAATATCTGGTTCACTGGTGATGACCTTGGTTGAAACAAACTTTCCCAGAAGCTTTCTTAGCAGCCTGGTCATCTCTACATCTAGATGTCCAATCATTGATTCACCAGCCTAAAAAGACACAATGCAAAGTCAGGACCTTTGCTACTCGCCTGCACACACTTAAATTCTGGTATCCAAGCGTAGTTAAACTTGTTGTAGTATTTCTTAGCTGGTGGCTTCTTAGCGTTGGGAGAAAGCGGACATTTCGGCATTTTGACATGAATTGAAAAAAAAATATACAAGCTGCCCTTAAACATTCATCTTAAACCATCGTGAACAATACAAGAACAATTAAAAGACATCAAATCAAAATACTTACTCAAGTGTTTCTGCCAAGATCATTTTTGGTCGGTCTCGCCGTTTTATCTTCCTTCCACGACAGATTGGCAGAGTTTTAATCAAAGACTCATGGATTACCTTTGATACTTTTATTACTTATAACAAATCAAACAACATCCCGTATTTGGCCTTAAACTCTCCAAATTACAACAATAAGGTAATCAATTAGCCGCTTCTTGTGTACACATTCAAACAATTGTAATCCGACTACTCAACCACGCATCGTCGCACCGGTCATATCATAAGTCGAACATTTCCGGTTCCCAGTAGACTGGTTCTGGCTGGTTTGTCTAATGTGTTGATAGAACGCGTAAAAAAAAACGTTTTTTTTTTTTTTAAAAAAATTTCCTTGAAATTTTCAAAACCGGTAGATTTCGACTACTAAACGGTATGTACGGTAGACGGTCTTTAAAACGGTATTTTTGGCCTACCACCGGTAGAATCACAGATATGCAGAATGTGACTTGCTGGTCAGAATTTGACCTGATATTGGGCAATGTAAGTTAGTGGTAGCCAATGACATCACAAATGCCCTCATTGTGCTTCAGCTTTTGCAGTTACCATCCAGGGACATGTGCTTGGATAGCTCAGCTGTTGTAAATATGGGCTAGAATTAGATATCTATGTGACACAATGATACAAATCTTGATCCAATTGCAAATGTAACCCCATCTAAAGCAACTATAGAAACTACCAAGACGATATCAAATCAGATGTTTTAACTCCTTAAGGGTTTCCACAAACAGCCTGAGAGTCTTTAGCACTGTAAGAATTCAAGCTTTTATAGCTTTACCAAGATGGGGTTGTTGAATATCAAAAACATCTCACTAAAGTCTTAAACCTATATGTAATATGAGACAAAAAAAATAGAACATTTTCACTGCTTTCATTTACATGGTATAACACCTAAAGCTGAGTCTCTTGTGTGGGTGGGAGGCATTTGCATAAATAGGTAGAAACCCATGTTGAGAAGCTACAATAACATTTTTGTTAGAATACACCCCGATACTTAAAACTAAAACTTTCATACATATATGGTTTGAAGCCTATATTAACTTTCATACATATATGGTTTGAAGCCTGTATTAACTTTCATACATATATGGTTTGAAGCCTATATTAACTTTCATACATATATGGTTTGAAGCCTATATTAACTTTCATACATATATGGTTTGAAGCCTATATTAACTTTCATACATATATGGTTTGAAGCCTATATTAACTTTCATACATATATGGTTTGAAGCCTATATTAACTTTCATACATATATGGTTTGAAGCCTATATTAACTTTCATACATATATGGTTTGAAGCCTATATTAACCTAAACTACTTCATAGTCTGTCTGTCATGGGAAATGAAGATATTTTTTTTTTTAAATTTGCTTGACAATTCCAGGGTCTATTCTAGAAAGGAAAGTTTAGGGGGAAAATTCCCCCAGCCACTGAAAAAAAAAAGAAGCAATTTTAGGAATATAGGAGGGCTTTAAAGAAGAAATAAGACATTGTGATCATTTTATAACCTGTTTTGGGCCACCATATAGCAATTACATCATTTGCCATGAGAAAACAAGAAAATTTTGTTTTGGGTGGGAGTAGGAACAGTATGTTCCAATGTATGCTGTTTATTGCAAAATTTGAATAATTTACAACATTTACTGAATATGTTGACTGGAGATTGACGGTAAATAAACAAGGAAGGCAACTTTTATTATCATGTAAATTATTGTCTTTTATTTACGATTCATTCTTGTTTAATACTGTGAGAACAAGGTACGCTTGGCTAATTAAGTCTAGTGACTTGAATTCTGTCGTAACTGTGTTGTGTATACTGGTAAATATTGAGTCATTCACTGCATCAAATGAGGCAGTCCTCATAAGGGAGACAACAAACAACAGCCCACAAAAACCTACTTATTATACACGATACTCAATATAAACAAAGAAAGTAGTTTCTCAACTCTTTTTTTAAAGAAAAGAGAGGTTTCTGTGTGTTAAATTTTAAAACTAACAAGTCACTTTGCATCCTTTAAAATATCTCAACCTCTAACAAAAATATTGATACTGTCTGATGTATCATAAGCAAGATAATAAACTCTCAATCTGAGGAAAAACTTTGACAAATTCAGTGAAATCTGGGCTAGGTCTCTGTGACATCAACTTGGTACATGCGAGTAGGCCCTGCACCAAGTATTGAAAGATGTCCTGGGAACCATACACTTAGCCTATATCAATTCAATTCAATGAATTTATTGTCATTCATATCAACAAAGATATATGACAAAGCACATTGAAGATTATAGGTGACAAGGTAATTGTAAGACACACAGAGTGTAACATGTAGTATGTGTCCTCTCCAAACCAAAAAATAAATTAAAAGCACATATATAAAATTACAAACAACTTCAATTAAAATACTGTTAATATTTAAAGGAAACTCATAATAGTGTAATTTAAAGCACATACACATACACACACAGCAGTAAAAACATGAAACAAATAAAAAACAAAATAGTTACAGGTGAAATTTACCAGTGATTAACCCGTCAGTTGATGGAAGATATATATATGACGTGGAGGTGGCTATTTCAGGAGAAGACATATTGGACTCTGATCTTATTTCTCATTTCAAAAGAACAGTGTACAAATTTCATGCAATGTGGAGTTATGGTCAAATTAAATTTGTGCATAAGATGTATAAATAGATAGTTATTAAGATTATAAGAGATATCATATATATCTGGTGTAAGAGTTTCAAGGTTTTGCAATAATTGCGACCTAAGGTATTACAGGGATTTACAAATCCACTTGCCTGACTCCCGGGACAAGCCCAAATTTGGTTCGGGCAAGCTCAAGTTTGCAAGGCACTTGCCTGCGGGCAAGTCCAAAACATTGAGAAAGGGATACAAGAAATTTAATTAATGTCGGTAGTCTGGGTAAAATACATAAAACACTAGCTCTGTCATGTTCAGTTGCTAATACTTTATGTTCTGCAAGTTTTATACTCTGCGATCACAGTACATATATTAGTCCCTTTATTTAGCAATTATATGTAGCGCATTATTCTACATAACTAGCCACAGTTTCTTTCATCTATTGTATGTGTCATTTCCATCTTGTAGTCAACGAAAAGGTCAGTCTCGCGCAGATGTGATAATGTGAATAGTTACTATTTAAAGCAAGTTTTGATAAATAAGGAATAAATCTTTATATTTTAACTTATCAGTTACATTTTAATCGTAATATTTGTACACATCTGGGATTCACCAACTTTCAGGTATTAAGTTAGCCTCTGACAGTTTGTCAGATTGCCGACTCTAAACAATCTGCTTTTCTGTTTTTGATGCATATCGCCGGTTCTATGGTGAGTATGTGTTAATTGTTAATAATAGAACTCGTGAAATTTCTTTGACAGGTGTGTTTGGAAACAAAAGGCATTCGTCTCTAACGATTAACCACCAGGAGGATTTAGTTCAAAGCATGATTGATGTTACGAAAATGTAGCACCCATATGCGGTATTTATGATATGTTGTTTACGTGACAATTGCAGGAGAGCGATACATATTTATTTTTTAGCAAATAATTAAATGGACAAAAATACGAGTTCTCAAATCATTCTCAAAAGTCGGATTTTAAATGTTTGGATGCATGTTGCCAATTTCAAGGTGACTAGGTATGATAATTGCTAAGTAGATGGATAAAATAAGTTTTCACAAATTCTTCAGTAGTAAGAATAAATAAATCATTACAAACAGTCTAGTCATTATCTCTCTCTCTCTCTCTCTCTCTCTATCTCTCTCTCTCTCTTTCTTAAAAATCTAGCTATTTCCAAACCCTTTCGACCTATCCATTTATCTGTCTATATACATGTACATGTCTACTTTTGCTCTTCTAACTCTATCTGCATTCTAACTCTTTCTAATCTACATATCTATCTGCATGTATTATTTACATATATATTTTTGACAACTTGAATTATTGGCATATGGTTTTAAGGTGCCAACAAAGAAAAAAAGACAACAAAAGTTGAAATAAATATAACAAGATTTCCTTAAAATATACCATATTTTATCTTATTGTTTTATTCATGTCTGAATATTATGTTTGAGACAAGCTCAGATTTTCTAAGGGCAAGTTCAATTTTCCAGTCAGCTTGCCCTGAGCAAGCTGACTTTTATAAAATTTGTAAATTCCTTTATTATATAAATTACTGGGTCTATTCTAGAATACGAGATTGTGAGGCTTTAATTTCTCAAAAACTGGGCCAAAAAATTCAACAGAATGTGCGAAAATTATGCATCATATTTTGATGCCTTACCTTTATTTCTTCAATAAATTTCTCCTATATTCAGACCATTCTCCCCTTTTCAAATTGAGGAAGAAATTTCCCTCCTAAATTTTCAGTTCTAGAATAGACCTTAAAATAACAATGCAAAAAGACATCATTAACACCTCGGCAAAATCACGATTCATTAGGTATGATCGGTAGGGCTGAGTATTACCAGGAAAAAATGTATTCCAATATGTTGCAATACAATATGTCTGTATTGTGATACATTACAATACCTATTGATCATTTACAATTACATATTGGTCATTTATGGCATTGACGTTTCAAATGTAATTCTGCATTATTATGAAGTGAAATCATGACCTATTTCTGTACAAGTAATAAAAACTGAACAAGAAAATAAACAGTTTGTTTTTTATTTCACAAAAACACTTGCTGAATACAATAAACCACATATTTGATTCAGAAAATAATAAACAGATCAACGGAAAAAAAAGTCAGAAAAGAGTTACAAGATTATTTGGCCTGATTATAAAGGTCTTTGCTCTACAAATAAAATGACCAAAAGAATTACATTATGCAGTAAAATCAAAAGGAACAAAACTAAACAACAAATAATTGCAAACATGTCACAATGACAAATATCTTCCTATAACTAGAATAATTCAGAGGCAAGCAGGATTTTACATCCTCTTTGACTTTTAAGTATGTGTCTGGGATGACTCTCAGAGAAGACCCGTCTAGATAGTACAATCTATCATGGGTCGAGCACTAATGCTGTGTTTAAGCCCTTGTTCCACACAATGCTAGACATAAATCACGAATAATGAAATTGGCAATATATAGCATGCATGATAGTTGTAGCCATCAGTGATGAAGATTTAGCATGCGTCGTATGGTCACAATCAATTGCCGACGTGAAACATTTGGCAAGCTTTTACTTTAACTTAAGGCATTGACTTTTAGGTTATGCCAAGGAGTTGTGTCACCTCATTGCAATGTACTATTAATGGACACTGATAGATGGTGATGCCATAAATGCATTGCTTAATTTGTCATTCCATCTGCATGTTTGATTTGCGGGTTTTATGGAGTTTTAGAGATAAAAAAAAAAATGACTCTAAGGGCACTAGTCCCCCAAATGTCACAACTATATGTAATAATGGGTTTTGTCAAACTATCAAAATAAATTAATACCAACCTTTGCATTAGGCTACAAGGGTATTTTCTGTTTTATATCAAACATGACTTTTAAACCATTGTTGGTTATGGTACTATATTCTAATTTACAATTGCTTTTATTTGTAAAACCTAAATGCATGCATCCTTTGCATATTTTAATATATTCGTCATTAACTGTGAACTTGAATTTATCAAGTTTTCTTCAAGCTTTGTTGAATATCAACATTTAAGTTTATTTAAATTTAATGTAAAGTTCCATCTAAGTGTATAATTTGTCAGTTTTTAATTGCATTTTGCAAGCCACTTTGACTAGTTGAGAGTAACACAATATCGTCTGCTAGAGATGAAATAAAAAATAAAACATTCAAATCAGAATCCAAGTCAAACAAGCCTTTATGTATCAATCAACATAAAAAATGTTTTAAACTAAATTAGACAAATGTCAGTGCAATTTTCATTGTGAACAAATCACTTCCCAGAGAATTGTTTTGAGGTAGTGGCCAGGTACTAAACTGGGTCAATGAAAGCTACGCATGTTGAAAACAAAATTCTTACAACAGTATATTGTGACGATTAGACCCGACATGCTCTTATCTTGACCCAGTTTCTTGATGACATTTAAGGTGCAGAGCAATTAATATTAATCAGAATGGAAGCTTTGTTGTTTTCAGTGATAAAGTTGCATATTAACTGAATAATATATGAATAGTCTTGTAAATAAGTCTTACAAGTCTTATTTGGGTACTTATCAAGATGTACGGCATTTTGTTAAAATGTTGTCCACTTTGACAGACTGGTTAAAAACGTTACGGTTTATGGGCCTTGCTTATAAAATTAAATAGCGTACTAGGACTAAAAAACCTTGATGATCCGTAAACTGGGTTTGTAGTCCGGACATAATGCTTGTAATGTGAAAATAGAAACGGTAATATGTGGAATAATTTGTTTACATCCACCTTAATTTTATATAGAATATTACACCTCCATACGAACCTATTGCATTTCCTTCGTCTAAAACTTTTACATTTTGTTGGTCTTTCAGTCTGTAGTAAAAAGGGAAATCGCAGACCTTTAACTCTATCACTGTAATAAGAAATAGTCAGCATATGAGGGGAAAAAAAGTCCATATCGGAATTTGTTATTGTTGAGGTTGTTTGTTTATTTGTAGATTTGTTTGTGTGTAGATATTTGTTCACAGATATTCTGACGTTTTCTTACTATAGTGATTGGGAAAATATCTCAGATATTCTGACGTTTTCTTACTATAGTGATTGGGAAAATATCTCAGATATTCTGACCTTTTCTTACTATAGTGATTGGGAAAATATCTCAGATATTCTGACCTTTTCTTACTATAGTGATTGGGAAAATATCTCAGATATTCTGACCTTTTCTTACTATAGTGATTGGGAAAATATCTAGATATTCTGACCTTTTCTTACTATAGTGATTGGGAAAATATCTCAGATATTCTGACGTTTTCTGACTATAGTGATTGGGAAAATATCTCAGAAAAACGAAAGAAAAAAAAAAAAAAAATGCCTGCGTAAAGATATAGGAATTTTTTTTTCTCACACATTCTTACATTATCTTACAACAGTGGTATAATTTTCAAAGGTCTGTGGAGAAATATAAGATACAAAACTTTTTATTTAACGTCAGTAGTCTGGTTAATAGGTTAATATAAAAATACTAGCTCTGGGAGAGCTATTTTACCGATGCGACATTAAAGAAATACTACATACTTCAACGAACAGTTAGACAGATAGTCCATATTTATAAACAAAACAAAACAGATCAGAAGTATTAGCAGCTTAAAAGACAAAACAACAAACAGCATACGAATATATATTATTTAATATACAGCATACGAATATATATTGTTTAATATACAGCATACGAATATATATTGTTTAATATACAGCATACGAATATATATTATTTAATATACAGCATACGAATATATATTATTTAATATACAGCATACGAATATATATTTATAGGTTACTGCATTTGTATGGGAAAATATGAACGAGTTTTCTGAGTTATACTGCACGACGTCAGGAGTGCAGTATAGCTCAGAAAAAACGAGTTCATATTTTCCCATACAAATGCAGTAACCTTTTTATTATATATTCAATTTGCTTTTCTACCTAAGGCTGAATTAAAAAAAAGAACACACTACAAGAAACAAAGTAACTGAATTTTTGCTATATTCTAAAGTAAATACACAACCGAAGTTAAACCAATACACAGTAACAGTATTCATGCGCACATGGCACCGCCCAGTGACCTTTGAACTTGGTTGAGTACCGCGCGCTCAGTGATTTGTTTCAAAAAGAAATCTCATTTTGGTCTACTTAAAATTGAAATTTTGAGTCATATTGTGAATGACTGCGCCTTGGAACAACTTTCCCAGTTGATCTGGAATGGAGGGATTTTCTTTTTATCTCGATTCAGCTAAATTCTGCTCTTTTAGTTTTTAGCTGGTTCTATTACGTACGATGTACATGTAGCTAGAGGGACTGGTCTCGACAGCAAGCTAGCTTACACATGTGTTACTGTCCTGTCATTGATAGTTTGGAATCATAAGGTGGACACAATATGAAATTCTTTTAAGTGAAATTCTCAAGAAGATGCAGGATTAAATATTTATTTAGGAAATATTAAATTCATTTCGTTTTGGAGTGCAGTAAATTCTCCTTTGGAATGTGATTTCTGTTGGAAATGTAGTCTAGATTGCAGTGCAATTTCGCGCCGTGGATCAGAAAGTTCATTTTGAAGAAATTCAAGATGCAGAAAAGTAAGTACATTTAATGTCATTCTTATTACCAGCTATAGATGACATATTTATATGTACTGTCATAATAAATCCAAACAATTTCTCACAAAAAAAAAACAAAAAAAAAAATAAAACGGCAAAATTGCAAAGCGGCTGGGGTGTGAGAGCCCATTTCGTCAGCGGAAAATAAGGCTTCTTCGTTATCGTGGCTTCTTGGCTCCGAGGCACTTGCTTTTATACCAAAACCCGCCTTCTTTAGTTGTATTTTTTCGAATTTAGTGCTTGGACTGACTTGTAAAATTAGCGGTCTCTGAGAGAAACGGAATATCATTTGGTCATAAGATGCCTTTTTATGCTATTTTTTTTATAGACTCTAGAGAGCACGGTTCATAGTCTGAACCATCGGCTAAATAAGTGTTTAAATGATAAGAATGATATTTTCAATACTGCATGCCTCACGTTTGTTGTCATAAAGCCACCGCTGTACATTGTGAATATCACGTTCAGTCACTTGCTTGGTTGAAAGATTCTTTTGTGACTCAATGAATTCATCCACATCGTCAGCTTTATCTCTGCTCTCAAACAGCTTGTTTAGTTCATCCACAGACAAATCTAATAAAGCAAAAGCTCCGGTGTCTGCTACATTTGCGTACATTGTTTGTTTACAATAAAAAGTAGTTCCTAACACGCGATACTATTTTTAGACACACGTGTCGTGAAGTATGAAGCCGTGCAGTATGGAGAAATACTGCACGATTCTGACAATGCAAAGTTAATGGAGAAAAAAATGAGTATATAATAATGTCCATATTAGATTTGTCTGTGGATGAACTAAACAAGCTGTCATAATAAATCCAAACAATTTCTCACAAAAAAAAAACAAACAAAAAAAAAAAAAAAAACGGCAAAATTGCAAAGCGGCTGGGGTGTGAGAGCCCATTTCGTCAGCCCATTTCGTCAGCTTTAGCAGATTTGATTAAGGCAGATAAGTCAGGCATGAAAAATGTTACAAGGATAGGTAAATATAAAGACACTAGATACTAACAGTGAGAGCAATGAAGAGCCTAGGCCTGGACCAATAATGGTAATAATGTCTGACGTTGAACAAAGAAATCATTCATGAGAAACACCCCCAGATTGAAATCAATTTGATGAGCTAAGTCGATTTCGCGGAATAAGCGTAGTACATGATATGACAAGACAGGAACGAGAACTTTACAAAGAGAAATTGCAAGAAGCCAAGATGAAAAATGAAAAATGAAAAATCGGGGAAATTCAAAGTTCATGGTGAGGGACCCACCGTGGTCCAGATAAACAGTAAGGGTGCGTATGGGCACGTAAAGTCCGTAAACAGTAAGGATGCGTATGGGCACGTAAAGTCCGTAAACAGTAAGGGTGCGTATGGGCACGTAAAGTCCGTAAACAGTAAGGATGCGTATGGGCACGTAAAGTCCGTAAACAGTAATCTTGTAAAAAAAACTGTAAATGAGTTAATTCAAAATTAAAAGTGAAAAGGATTTTAACAATGACTCCAATTCTAAAGTGTGCAAACTCGATGGACTAAAATGCATCTATATTAATGCTGATAGCTTTCTAAATAAGTATGATGAATTTAAATTACGTTATGTGAGTGATGATTATGGTAATGGAAGTTGTACCGAAAAAAAAATCTAGATGTAAGTTAAGCAAAGCTGAATTAGCTATAAATGGTTTTAAAATGTTCCCAGATACATTTTCCTGTAGAAGGACGACGAGGAATTTTAGCACATGTACAAGGAGAACTGAAATCAGTCGAGGTGAAAATTAAAAGTGAGTTCAAAGAAAGTGTATGGGTTAAAATCAACTTGAAGGACAATGACAATCAATAGTGGGATGTATTTAGAAAAGCCCGTCATCAAAGAAGAGAATCATAACCAATTAAATGAACTTTTAACAAGCGTGAGTAAATTAGAGTCTTTCAGTCATGTAATAATTACAGGTGACTTTAACTTTCCTAAAATTGACTGGTCAGCATGGAAAGCAAGAGATTGTAGCGGACCTCCCTCGGCTACACTACCCCCGAGTCTCGCTTTCTCGGGTTCTTTGGGATAGGTCTATATATTGGAGGGATAACCTGCTGTATCTGTCTGAAGACTGGCACTCCAGAGTGTGACAGATTTCTCCCCAGCGGGATATCGTTGTATTCCTGGCTTCTTCTTGACGCCGGGTCGCCAACCAGGTCGCCGACTGGATCGTCTTCCGGGTCGCCGACTGGGTCGCAGTCGTGGTCGCCGACTGGGTCGTCTACTGGATCGCCGACTGGGTCGTCTACTGGATCGCCGACTGGGTCACAGTTGTGGTCGTCGACTATGTCGCCGACTGGGTCGCAGTGGTGGTCGTCTCTCCTTCTAGATCGACAGCGAGACGAGCAAAGAGAAAAGCCGAATCCTCGGTTATAATCTGTATTCCTGAGAAGTCGTAACAACAAGATTCCCGTGCTCTTAGAACGGGCCTTGAAGCTCCTTTTCTCCGGTCGACGAAAGACCTTCCTATCCTTTAGAATCTCCCGGTCTTGCCTTTTCCTGTTTGGTGAACTACGGCCAAATGTGTTTGTTCTGGCGGGGTGGCTATAGTGCTTCGCTCAGAGGGACGTCTTCAGGCTACATCAAACCATACCACACCACCATCGCAACGTTCGTTCGTTCGTTCGTTTGATTAACGACGTGTGCGGCCACAGTTGGCTCGTATATATACCCAACAGGTGGGATCACGTGACCAAAAACTAAGACGCTAGATGGAGCTACAAAACCCGCAAACATTTAAAATCAAATCTTAAGCTTTTAACGAAACGAAATTACTGTCCATGTGTTTCCTCGTCACAAGATGATACTGATTCAAAATTCATGGAGTGTATAAGTAACTGTTATTTTGAACAAATGGTTGATAAATCGACAAGATATCGGATACATCAAGAGTTGTCAACATTGGATTTAATTTTAGTGAATGACAATAACCGTGTAGCACAAATCAAGCATTATAATCAGCTTGGTTCTAGCGACCACTGTTTTTTTAGACTTTACTTTTCGATACTACATAAACTATGGTTAGTGTTAAGTATAATTATTTTAAAGCAGACAATGACAAACAAAGAAAAGGAATTTATATAGATTGGTCAGCAGAAATGGAAGGTAAAGGAACAAAAGACATGGTGGATTTATTTATAGATAAACTGATTTCAAAAATGGACATTAACATTCCAAAAGCTAGAAATACAAGAACGAAAGGCAAAATCCCGTTATGAGCTGAAGCAGTAAGGTGTATAAAAAGAAAACAGAGATTGTGGACAAGATACATGGAAAGTTAAGACAATGGTAGATATAGAGACTACTGTAAAGCCAGAAACAATCAGTCACAAAGAAAGAAAGGAAACAGCGTGAAAAACAAATAGCTGAAAGTGCCAAATCGAACTGCATAAACTTCTGGAATTACGTAAACTCAAAACGAAAATCAGTGGCAGGCATATCAGAACTGCACACAGAGGTGGATCGTACACCCCATATAGCCAGTACAGACACCGAGAAGGCTAATGTGCTAACGGACTTTTTTTAGCAACGTTTTTACTGAAGAAACTGATGAAGAATATGAACATATGGCTCAGCAGTGCAATGAAACTTCAAGAGACGACCCATTCACTATTATGGAAATAAATAAATCCCTGAAGGACTTAGATACATTCAAATCACCTGGTCCGGACCACGTCCACTCGAAAGTAATATACGATTTATCAGAAACTATTGACAAACCACGATTTCTGCTGAATGGATAATTGCGGCTAACGCTAAAATGTGTCAAAGACCGGACATAATTATCCGTGGCTTTGAGAAAGCTTAACTTGTTAAATTCAACAATTTCAGTATTATTTAACTGACAAACATTTGTGTGTACCAGCAGACTTGATTGACACGATGTTGATTCAGAGGTTTTGTCCGAAAATCAGTGAAGTGTGAGCTTCAATATTCGCTGTAATTAGTGTATATACATAGTATATTATTACTAATTGTGCTTCGAGCAATAGTTCTTGTTGTTCATTGGGATTAAGCATGCATGGATAAAAATGAGACATGCTTTAACGAGGATCTAAATTTTTGGACAATAGTTTCACTTGAATGAAAAATCGATTTGAATAAGTATTAAATCTAATTTTCATATACTGGTATCATTTATTCTTGCTTACATTTTCAAAAATATGCTTTTTCTTGTTTTTCTCTATCCTTACTTATCTAACAACATATCAATTACAACTACTGGATACCATGTTGATACGTGTGCATTGAAACAATACAAAATGCAATATAAATCTTTTTTTTTAAAAAAAAGGTTAAAATAATTATTTTAAAAAAAAACACATGTAAAAGCTAATATTTGATCACCAGATTACAGATATGTGACGTTGAATTATCAGATACCTTTGTTGATCTCTAGGAATAAAACATATTAGGAAATGTTGGGGGGAGGGGGGGGCTTCTTCATATGTGGCAGATATTTTGCTGGGTCTTTAACTTCGTGGTTTGGAGCAACAACGAAACCCAAGAAAATCGGTACCCCATGAGAATTAGTGACACCACACTATTTCAATGTAGCTTAGTTTAGTAGCACTAGTTTGGGCAACCAGCTGCTCGATCTCATCAATGCATAATATTGCTGTGATGCGTTCCGGAAATAGGCCATCATTTTTATGCTGTCTGCTAGCTAAGTTTTTTCGTTGTAGACTTTTTGCAGACAAGGCAGACAAACCATCCAGCTGCATAAATTCCTTGAAAAGGGTATATTCTATCCTGGGCGTGATATAATTATGACATGCTACAGCGTGGATTCTAGCCTGTGGTGTTTTTTTTTATTTATTTATTTATATTTTTTTTCTGGCACAATAGCTCTAAAGTCTTTTAGAATTGTTTGGACTTGTTCTGGTTCAACTTTCTTTTCTACAAAGGATGACAGTTGTTCTAAATCCGCACCTGTACATTTTATTTCTACGGTTACAGCTGAAGGCTGAAACTAAACAAGAAGCATATCTAACTATTAATCGGCTGTAATATCCTGGAGCTCGACGCCTTTGGCTGACCGAAATGGAGCCTCAACCGTACACCTCAAGTTCCGGGTGGCTGGAACTTAGTGTTTGCAAGGGTCTTCCTTGCTCTTTAAATCCATTGAGCTGAAACTGACCGCTTGGCTGGCACACGAATAGCAGTAAGTCCATTTGCATAGTCTCGGGCGTAATCACCCCTCTGTGTAGAAGAAGTAGTGTAAGCTCCTGTACTGCACTGTCTATATCTGTATTCTTATGGAGTTATAAGCTTACACACATAAATCTTTAAATAGAACATTTTTGTGTTGGCTTTGGCTATGCAATGGCACCAACGCAATAGCTTTTATATTTAGACACAAACATTTTTTAAAAAAAATGAATGTAAAATTCGCTCGAATATCAGCAAGTACTCATTTAATCAAAGGTCTTTGTTGTTTTAGATGGTCCACAACCTTATAAAATTTGTTTCGTGCCTTCTGCTCTATTCTCTTTATATTAAAGGACCATATGTCTGGATGCTTTGTGGCAAAGGTGTTCAAATTCTGTTTGCATTTTTTTTTTTATAAATAAACTTGTGTAAAAATGTTTTTAAACTATTGGTGACGGCAGCTTTAGTTGGCGGAACAGTATCTTTTGTATGAATCTGAAAGGTGTTCAACCGAGGGCACTTTCTGTCAAATTTGATCAAATTTTGTTTAGCGTTTATCGTCAAGATTTAAGGTTTTTCTATTTATAGTAATAGCATAAGTATTTGATGGCAGATTGGCATCATTAGTATAAATGCGAAAGGTCTTCATGCTATAGTGCTTTCCATCAAGTTTGGTCAAATTCTATTTAGAGGTTTTGGAGACAAAGTTATTTATATGTTTTTCTGTTGTTTAGCTCTGCTTGTGGTCATCTACCAGGAGAACTTATGAGATGGTATGTTGTCCGTTGTCTGCCCGTCCGTTAGCTCAAGTTTGTTATTGCTACTCGTCCTAAACTACTTCGGATTGCGATGAAACTTTACACGCAGACTGATCCCATGGGCTCGTTGGTCTTAAAGAAAAATTGTGCCAGTCAGACAAGTTGGTCCTAAATGAAAATGGTGCCGATCTGATTTCCAATATGGCCGCCACAGCAGCCATCTTGACAATCTTGTTAGCGCTATTTTCAATGAACGAAAAATTATATTGACATTGGGTTTACACCAAAAGACTTCGAATAATATTTACTTAGTCATAAATGAAAATCTTGTTACACTTCTCTGAGATGGAAGGTCATATCGACATTGTGCTTTCACCAAATGACTTCTTATGAGGTATAGTTGGTCTTAAATGGAAATGGTGCCAATCTGACATCCAGTATTGCCCCATGGCAGCCATCTTTAAAATCTTGATATCTTTACTGTTCCAAAATGGAAAGTCATATCAACATGAGATTTTCACAAGAAGACTTCTTGTGACGTCTTGTTGACTCTAAATTAAAATGGTGTCAACCTGACATCCAGTATGGCCATCACATGGGCCTTCTTGGAACTCTTGTTATCGCCACTCCTCTTAAATGGAAAGTCATTTTGACATGGGGTTTTCACCAGAAGAGTTCTTATGATGTCTAGATGGTCCCAAATGAAAATGATGCAAGCTGACCATCTTGAAAATATTGCTATCTCTACTCCTCTCAGATGAATGGCCATATCAACATGGAGTTTTCACATAAAGACTTCTTATGATGCCTAGTTGGTCCTAAATGGAAATGGTGCTAATCGTATATCCAGTATGGTGGCCATGACAGCCATCTTGAAGATATTGTTGTCAGTACTCCCCCCGAATGGATGGTCATACTGACATGGGGGTTTCAACAAAAGACTTCTAATGATGTTCACGTGGTCCTAAATTAAAATGGTGCCAATTTGATCCAATATGTCCATCACAGCAACTAATTTCAAAAGCCTGTTCTCAATGAAGAATATCCGACATGGTTTCAACACTCGGCATTTAAAAGGAAGAAATGGTCTTATCTTTAATTCCGGGAAATTCTTTTTTAATTGAGCGTCAGTCCCATCAGGGAACTCTTGCTTTAACAGTGGCCATATTTGTTGGAAGATCGGCATCATTTGTACAAATCTGAAGGGTCTTCATGTCAGGATGCTCTTGGTCAGATTGTATCAAATTCTATTCAACAATGTTCGAGAAGAAGTTGTTGAAAGTTTTTTTTTTATTTTGCCATATTTGATGGCAGATCGGCATCATTTGTACAGACTTGAAAGATCTTCATGCCATGACGCTTTCTGTCATGTCTGTTAAAGTTGTTTAGAGGTTTTTCAATTTTTAAGTAACGGAGGCTATATTTGATGACAGATCGTCATTTTTATGCAAATTTGAAAGGTCTTCATGTCAGATGCTTTCCGCCCTTCCTGCCAGGATGCTCTGTTCCAAGTTTAATTGAAATAGGTCAGGAGTTTTTTTTAGAGGAAGTTGATAATAGAAAATATTAACGGACGATGGACAGTTTTTTCTTCTAATTTTGGTAATAGCGACCATATTTTATGGTGGATCGGCATCATTTTTGTACAATCTTGAATATCTTCATGCCTGGATGCTTTTCAAATTTGATAAAATCTTTTCTGTGATCTGGCAGAAGTCATTTAAAAGTTTTGTGTTTTAAGTAACGGTGGCCACATAAGATGGCATGTGGCATCATTTGTACAAACGTGAAAGGCCTTTATGGCTGGATACTCAGTTCCTGACAGTTTTTGAGAAGCTGAAAATAGCAATTGTTGATTGACGATGAACAGACACTGGACAACGGACATGCCATAAACTCACTTGGCCTTACGGCGAGATGAGCTAATAAACAACAAAGAATCATGAAATGTATTATTTTCTCAACTTTGTTTTCTTTTGCTGCATTCTTCGTGTTATATGTATGCTCAAAGTACTGTCTTGGCATTTAGGGTTTAGAGCTTAAGTTCGGGTAATGCACTCAAAAATATTTTATTTAAATACAATGCCAAATTCACACTTGAAAGTCGCAACCTTCAGAAGGCATACAACAGTAGTTACTATATGGTGAAAATGGGACAGATCCAGCAAAGCTAATCAGTGGTCTGATACAAAAGATAAAAAATAGCGGTAACGTTGAAATGGGAAGAATAAGTGTCAACATGCTACAAAGAAAACCAATGTGTCCATCAAAATGAAGTATGGTCTTCCTCTGCATATAATTTCTTCATAAATCCTCTATTGAAACTATTCTTGGAGCAAAGAATGGGATCTTTTATTGGACCAATATACCGTTTAACACCAACAGTTGCAGATGGTGTTTGTCTGGTCACTTTCACACCTGCAGTCAATGTCTGAAGTACAACAATACTATGCTAATGGGGAAAGATACATCTTTAAAGACCCAAAACCAACAGTAGTTCCATAAAGTGGATCATTAATGGACCATAAATACAACCAATATTTCAGTATCGGAGACTGCTATTCATCTTACGATGCGCACAAATTACAGAAAAATGGGACCCTTGCCGTTATACAGGAATGCACTAAAACAGCCAAGAATACGGCCTATACTTAGATGGGAGATGGATTGCATTGATTATGTAATAGTGAAAAAAGTTAGTTTATTTTGAATACCTTGTTCATAATCGTGTATATTGCAAGTTTTATGAAAACCGTAATTTCTGCATTTATAGTCATTATGGATGTGTATAATGGCAGTGCTTTTTCTATGTGTGCACCGGAATGTGCACGTGGACAGTTTTTTAGTTTTAATATTTTTCCGGTGTTTTTGTATTTCGTATATTCATTAGTCACGAAAATGAACAGTAGAAGAATATTAATGTAAATTGTATAAATAGTATAAATATTCCGGATTTCGTCTCGTTATGAATGATTTTCAAAAGCTGACGAATCAGAATGCTTCACACTCTTTTTGAGAATTGTCACTGTAGAGTTTGTCAGTCCGTTCAGGCTGTTGAATAGGTCGCTTGGAGTTACTACCACATATTGCCAACTAAACTATGCTATATAACATATATAACTTACAGAATAAAAGTGGAATTGAATCTGAGAAATCTTTTGGGATCTTTCTTTTCAACCTGCTACAATTAAATGGTCTGAACTCCTTCGTTAATGTTTATAATATCAAAAGTTATATTTTTCTCTTATATGGTCACCTCAAATCAAGCTTGCATGAAGGGACTTTTAATTAGCAGGAGCATACTTCAGACAACTGCTAAAGTGCATACAGCATGTAGCAGAGAGCACACCAGATTATACAGTATTGTTATTGATATTAGTCTGAACTACATAAGATGATGTTAACCATGTCTGTAGCATCTTACACGATACTCACTCGATTAACCATGTCTGTAGCATCTTACACGATACTCACTCGATTAACCATGTCTATAGCATCTTACACGATACTCACTCGATTAACCATGTCTGTAGCATCTTACACGATACTCACTCGATTGAGTTCAGATTGGCTATCAGATATATAGTCCTTAAGGACAAATCATCTACACTAGTAGCTAGCTGTTCATGCATTTGAATAAAATTCTTCAGTAATAATCTTCCCTCTGCTTTTGAACTGTAGAAAACGTCTTTTAAAAAATCTCGTTTAAAAGAAATTCAGCTATAAATATATTTTGGGAAACAAAATTTAAAGAAGAAACTTCACACAAATAATCTCTCAAGTTCTTTAATTGAGAAGATATCAGATTGGGAGAAATATATCAATATTGTTTTACAGATGTTGCAAATAGTTTTCTCTCTCTCTGTCGCTCTCTGTCTGTCTGTCTCTCTCCCTCTCTCTCTCTCTCTCTCTCTCTCTCTCTCTCTCTCTCTCTCTCTCTCTCTCTCTCTCTCTCTCTCTCTCTCTCTCTCATTTGTATCAGCTTTATTAATTTATCCAAAACTTTTTTTCTGGATAAAAATACAAGTCTAAGAGGTGAATCGCTTAAGATATTATGATATATCCATTTATCGTTGACAATAAAAGAATATTAAGTACGATTTCTAATATTTTTACAATTTGTTTTTTTTTTTTTATTCCTTCATTTCGAGTTTACATACATTTTAACATAATTAATCATTTTAATTGTACAAAAGAGCATTAAGGCCAAGTGAACTGATTTATCTTGTATACAGTAACTGGAAATTTAGAGTTGGTATCTCGCAATGTCGAGATAGCATATCAAAATTTCGACTTAGTATTTCAAAATGTTTAGTTAGTATCTCCAGTTAATAGCTCAAGTTAGCATCTAGAAATTTGGAGACACTATCTCGAAATTTACAGATGACACCAAATTTCGAGATATTACCTCTAACTCGAAAAACATATCGAGGTACTAACTCACACTTGTCAGACACTAACTCGAAATGTCGAGTTACTGTATACAGGATAAATGAATCCAAATGGCCCTAATGTTATTTCGTAGTAACACGTGGGAAGTATGGCGTATGTTTTTTTTTTTACTATGCTGAATGTTTCTTCTAACTTTAATGTGTTTTTCAGTTTACTGTCCACAGGATAAATCAACCCTCTTCGTAGCATGACATGGGAAGCATGACGTATTATATTACTATGCTGAATTCTTCTTCTAAATTTCATTGTTTTTCAGTTTAAATAATTATTCTGATTGATGATGTATCTTTTCTCTTAAGTAAAATCAAGTAGTTTCTCTGTCTCTCTCTCTCTCTCACTGTATATATATATATATATATATATATATATATATATATATATATATATATATATATATATATATATATATCATGACACCAATATAATCAAAACAGATTAGAGCAGGGGTGTCAAACATACGGCCCGCCAGACTCATTATTTATTATTATTATTTATTAATATTTATTATTATTTATATCAAATCTGGCCCGCTATAGCAAATGAGTTTGACACCCCTGGGTTAGAGCGTATTTCGTTTCATTCATGAAATGCTGCGAGTAACGGCAATTATCGCCTAGCTCTCATAATGTCGAAGGTAAGGACTGGAGATGTGCGAAAATTCACTCGCTAGGCAAACGGAATTTAACACTCATCTACATGCACAAGCCCATTGGATTTCTATTTAGTAATGCAATATATATATATATATATATATATATATATATATATATATATATATATATATATATATATATATATATATATATATATATAGTTAGTTAGTTAGTTAGAAGCACATAATACATGATGCTTATGTAGCCTTTTTATTCGAAAGCTCGGCTTATTTTCTTTGTCTGTTTGCATTTTTGTGAAACCATAAATAGTCTATAAATAGTTTCTTCTTCGTTTTAATTTGTGTAACCTTTTATATTATTTGTATTTTATCATCATCAAAATCATACGAGATGGGATATCTTTGCCTTTTCTATCATCCTCAAAATCATACGAGATGGGATATCTTTGCCTTTTTGATCGTCATCAAAATCATACGAGATGGGATATCTTTGCCTTTTCTGTCATCCTCAAAATCATACGAGATGGGATATCTTTGCCTTTTCTATCGCTCTGTTGTGTACATTATTTATTCTTGTCTCGGGTGAAATAAGAAAACAATCTCTTTCATCTTCTTTTATTTTTGTATCTGCGTAGCTACGTAATGATTTCTCGTTTTTGGCTCTCTGTTGCTGGCTACTTTGGTGACTTGCTATGAAGGAAGGCATATATATTTTACTCTCTCTCTCTCTCTCTCTCTCTCTCTCTCTCTCTCTCTCTCTCTCTCTCTCTCTCTCTCTCTCTCGCAAGCATGCTTCCTTTTCGTAGAAAAGGTGGGATTTTTGTTACAGTACTTAAATGAATATGATTAAAATATTTACAATGAACGTTAAGGGTATGGTAGATAACAAGTAGAAATGAAAGATACACAAACAGGTAACAGATCAAAATGTAAGCGTATGCTTTCTCCAAGAAAACCATTCAACTAAAGAGCGTAACAATAAATGGCGGAATGAGTGGGGTTACAAAGGTTTGTTTTTTGGGGGTTTTTAGTGGTGAAGACTGTAAAAGCTTAGGAGTTCGCATACTTTTAATACTAATTTTCAAGTAAGCCCTTGAATTGCAGATAAGTAAGATATTCCTTTTGAAAATAATTCTTGAACATAGATAAGTGTATTAATAAATATTTATGGTACGAATAAAGATGCTACTTGGATTAAAACAATAAAAAAAACTATATCAATGATCATGAGGATGAAATTTTCATCATTGGGGGAGATTTTAATTACACTTTTGGTCCAGATTTAAACAAAAGTGGGGTAACTTAATTACCACAACCGATATCAAGGAATATGATAATGAAATTGTCATCATCGGGGGAGATTTTAAGTACACTTTTGATCTAGATTTAAACGTAAATGGGGGGAGTGGGGTAACTTAATTACCACAACCGATGTCAAGGAATATTTTATATTTATTCAATGATAAATATGATTTAAACAATATTTAGCTCATTTTGCATCCCAATAAAAGACAATATACATGGACATCAAAAATCATAAACTCCTAATTTTATGCAGACTGGATTAATTTTCAATATCAACATGTCTTATGAATTGCATAGACAAATACGAAGTCGTACGATGTTACTTTTCAGACCACTCTGCAGTGATACTTGACTGGAAACTGTATGATGATAAGAGAGGTCATTGCTTCTTCAAATTAAATGATAGTCTGTTATTAAAACAAAACTAGTGAGATAAAAGAAAGAACGATAAGAGATATAGCAGATATTAATAAAGAAACTAATCCAATGGTAAAATGGGAAGTACTAATCCAATGGTAAAATGTGAAGTACTAATCCAGTGGCAAAATGGGAAGTACTAATCCAATGGTAAAATGGGAAGTACTAATCCAATGGTAAAATGGGAAGTAATAAAAGTTCTGTTCGGAATGAAACTATTAAGTACTCATCCAATATTAAAAAACATAATTGCGATAAAGAAATGTCATTGTAACAAGAGATGTGGAGTCTCAAGACGAAATAGACAATGACCAAAATGATGAATATAAGTTTGAGCCTTGACAGAATAAAAAGGCTGAATTAAATGCATTATATGAAGACAAAATAAAAGGCGTTATTATTAGATATAAGGCAAGATGAATGTAGGAAAGTGAAAGAAATACATAGTACTTTGCTGGTCTAGAGAAAAGGAACTATGACAACAGAGTCATTCCAAAACTTGAAACAGAGGGTCGTCTTGTTGAAAACCCATATGAAATTCTTGAAGAAGAAAGAATTTGTATGAAGAAAATTGGACAGTTGCATCTCGCTATGATTTTTTTTACTCATGTGATTATGATGCTAAATTAAATGCTGATCGTAGAAATTCGTGTGAAGGTCTTTTAATGATAGATTAATGTGTTAAGGCCTTCAAAAATGAAAAACAAGAAGATTTATGGATCAGATATAATTTCTTGTAAATTGTATAAAATGTGTTGGTATTACAAATAAGAATATATGATAAGTTTATGTTTTCAGACAGAGGGATAAAGATTTATCTTATTTAAGTAATTGTAGACCAATTAGTCTTCTAAATGCTGATTATAACATAGCTAGGAAAGCTATCGCAAATTGTTTTTAAAAAAAAATGTTATTCCAAACATAAATTTATAGTAGTAATACTGGGTTTATGAAAGGTAAATATATTGGAGAAAACATACACCTCTAATTTTATATCATTGAAGATGCGAAAGGAAATGATTTACCAATTATATATATATATATACACACACATAAAAAAATTATTTTATTTATTTATTTTTTGGTGTTATTTTATCTTTGTTTATTTTGTTGTATGTTGTTGTTTTTTTGTTTGGAAAGTTTGAAAGAAAATATATTGTTGATGTTTTGAAATTTCCTTAATCCGGTCCTTCTCTTATATATTGGATAAAATTATTTTATAACAAAATAAATATATGCAGTGTAAATAATGGTTTCTTTTCGAAATTCCTACTTTAGTTCAGGACCATTTAAGAGGAGCATTAAAAATAGCCCTTAAAAGAAAGGTTGATCCCCCCCCCCCGACCGACCATAGATATTACAAATTTAAAATCAGCTAAAGTAACATTGACCTTTGATCTATATATAAAAGACTCAATAGGGAGTAGCCCTTCCTCAAATGTAATGCAGATATGAAGTTGATAAAAATTGGGTGCGGGAAACTTGATTGAAGAAGGTAGACTTATTATGTGGAACCCAAAATGATAATTTTAGCTCCTGTGACCCTGACCTTTGATCTCTGGGCTCGAGAATCAATAGGGAGGTGCCTTTGTTTGATGAAAATTGGATCCAGAAAACTGTGATTTATCGAGCGCAGGCCCCTAAAAATGACAATGTCAGCTCCAGTGACCTTGACCTTTCACCTCTCGGCTGCAGAATCAATAGAAGTTTCCAATAATGATTGTTACCTGCTTTAGAGATTGAAGTCCCTTGTTTTTATTTACGGGTAACAACATTTTCTAATGTATGCATTCAATCAAAGATATCAGTATTGACAAGAAAACACACACAGAGACACAGACACAATGTCAGTAACGATGAGCCTTATAGATTCCGTCCAAAAAGAGATTATATTCCACCCCCTAGTAATTCCAGTTCTAAAGGCATTTTTTTCCTCTTTGGAAAATAACATTAACTTGCACGAACAGAGCCATACCAAAAAGGACATTTTAACCCGGCAGGAAAGACAATCGCTGGAAAAACTGCACGAGAGGGAAAATACTGTTATCAAACCAGCAGATGAGGGATCCTGCGTTGTTGCCATGAATACGCCTGACTACATAGCTGAGGCGAACAGACAACGTTTAGAAGAGAGATTTTATAAGAAATTCAGCCATGACCCAACAGCTGAACGCGCTGAAATCGTGTGTCAGACATTTAAAAAAAAATGCATACCTCAGGTCACATTGATGACAAAACACTGACTTACATCGTACCAGTTGACCCCCAAACCAGGGAGATATTATTTACTGCCTAAAATACACGAAGAAGGAACCCCAAAAGTCCAATCATTTCCGGAAACAACCTTCCCACCGAACAAAACTTCTGAATTCGTTGATTATCGACTTCGGCCTTTCCTGGAAAAACTGCCTTCATATATCCAAGATACAAAACGGACTATCTCAATAAAACACCTAAAACTAACCTTGCAGATACGCAGTGGTGTACTGGCCATTGGGCATACCGGGACAAATCCCGGTGGGCCGCCGCAAAAAAATCCGTTTTTACCGGTGTTTTACTGGTGTGAGCAAAACCCCGGGCCTGTCCTGGCAGATAAGTCCAGGGCCGAGTTGCTTACCCAGTACACTCCTGCAGATACGACGAAAGTATCACAGCTTGCAAGGAAGCACGGGACGGTCGTCCTGATCCTTCCCCGCCTACATACTATTTGGTCAAACTTTTAACACATGTTCTTAAGTTTAAAAAATTTATATTCAACAACCAACACTTCCTACGAATTAATGGAACTGCAACGGGCACTAAAATGGCGCCTTCGTATGCCAATGTTTTCATTTAAAGACTCGAGCAAAAGCTCCTTAATGAGGCACCCTTTACAGATTCATTGACGACGCAGAATCAAAATCGATCGAAAAGGGCGACAATTTCAAAATATTTCTTGAATTCGCCAAAAACTTCCATCCTATGATTAAATTTAAGTCAGAGTTATCAAACAGGTCCAACATCTTTTTGGATACTCAGTCTACCCTATTGGAGTGGAACATAAAAACTGACCTGAATTATAAACCAACTGACTCTCGCCAGTATCTACTCCCAACCAGCTGCCATCCCCACCCCCCACGTAATAAAAAAATCTTCCTTACGGCAGGTGCTTTCGGGCCAAATGCATATACTCTATTCCGGCTACCTTTAAAAAGAGACTCTGAGAGCTCAAGGGGCACTTTAGAAGGAGAGGATACAGAAATAGCTACATCGAGGTGGCTATTAACAAAACTAGACTCCTTGATACAGGAGCCCTCTTGAAATAAATAAATAAATATAAAAACAACAACAATAACAACAAACGCGTCCCCTTCGTGGTTACTTTCTACCCGATGCCTCAACGTCTGAATGGCATATTTCAAGAAGTTCCTATTATTGCGCGTACCGTAGACCTAAAAATCTGAAGGACTATCTCGTACGTTCCAAGATAACTTCAAACAAGACCACAGATTCAGGCAGCAAAGACAAGCGTTGCCTAATTTGCAAACATATGCCCGAGACCAAATCGTTCAGAAGTTTGACGACAGGAGTTAGCTCACTATCAATCAGAAGTTAGGATGTCGAACCAAAAGTGTAAACTATCTTCTAACATGCAAGATATCTGTCACTCAATATGTTGGTGAAACTGTTGATTTCAAACTACGAATGAATAACAACAAGAGCCACATTCGCAACAAAATTAACGCGAGACTCGCAAACTACAACAACTTTACTAGGCATTCAGTCTAGTCCATCGAGATGCTACCGATTGAATCTAACCTGGGGTGGACCGATATAGAACGCACGCATAAGGAACGATACTGGATACTACAATTGAAAACTCATGGTGAATTCGGCCTAAATGAACATTCTTACCTTCCTAATGCAGCATTATCAAACCTACAGCCAGGCATCAGTTTATCAGACGTACGCAATTTTTGCGATAATATTTGCCCAAGTAAATATTCCTCAACTTTTTACATGTATTATTATTATTATTATTATTATTATTATTTACTTTGTCATGAAATAGTCATCAATCATTTTATAATCAGAATCATAATGGTAATTTATAATTCTCACTTGTGGTAGAAGAAAATTCAACAGTGTTGTGTTCTTCTTTACATCTCTGTTAACCTTGGCTACCCGGAAGTGGGCTCTTGAGGATTATCAAATTTATGTGTCAATGGTTGTAAGATTGGATTAAAAACATATGAAAAATGATTTAATCATTCCTCGTTTGAAATTTTACCGGAGCCAAAATTGCGTCTGTCTCGTAATAAGTTAACACATATCATTGTGTCATTGTTTTCAAGTTATTCCGCAAGCCGCATTTGTTATTTATTTTTGTAGTCACTTTCCTAAAAGTGACCTTTTTTTTATTGAAACGCTTTTGTTTAAGGTGTTCTTCGATGTATTCTCTATATATAACATACACGATAAAATTTCGATGTACTATTGATATTAGATTACGACGATTTCAAGATACCGGTAAATGTATTCTCGAGATCGAGCATACATTATACCATTTCGATGTACTATTGATAATAGATGTCGAAGATTTCAATATAAATGTATTCTCGAGATCGAACATACATGATACCATTTATATGTACTATTGATATTAGATTACGACGATTTCAGTCTAAATGTATTCTCGAGATCGAACATACACGATACCATTTCGATGTACTATTGATATTAGATATCGAAGTTTTCAGTATAAATGTATTCTCGAGATCGAACATACATGATACCATTTCGATGTACTATTGATACACGATATCATTTCGATGTACTATTGATATCATATTACGACCATTTCAGTATAAATGTATTCTCGAGATGGAACGTATATGATACCTTTTCGATGTACTACTGATACATGATGCCATTTCGATGTACTATTGATATTAAATTACTACGATTTCAGTATAAACACTTAATGAAAATAACACAAAATGATAGATTTTTATTCAAATGCAGATTTGTAGAAACTTCACTTAGTGATTTTTGTGGCATGAATGGAGGAACTAACCAGGACCTTTTTCTGGGGATTTAGACCTAAGGGGGGGGGGGGGGGGGGGTTAAAAATTTTTAACACAAAGAAATATTTCGATTGAAATGTATGTTTTAATATACAGTTTTGGCATTCAGACAAAGAAATGGCAAGTAGCAATTACATATTTCTTTGGGCAAAGTTCTTTTATTTTCTCGTGTAAATATTTATAAAGTGTCTACATATGTTAGATAATTTCATTAGCTTCTTCAAGTATAGAAACGATATTTTTTGGAAAAAAGCCGTACACATAAAAAGAACAACTAACATCGACAAAGTTACTGCACATAGCTGACGATGTCAAAAGAATTGCAATTAAAGTACAGCTGCAGGATATGTGACAATACTTAATAGACTTGATGTGGAACGAAATCCGTGAAATATATAAACAGATGTGTATAAACAGGAGTATATAAACAAATGTGTATAAACAGAGGTATATAAACAGATGTGTATATTTGGTATTCTTATGTGACCAAGTTTTAATAAAAAATAATTATGATCGGGGATTTTTTAAAATCTTAAATTAGATTCGTTGAATTATTGAAAGTCAATGCGAACTCCGTACCAACGTGCAACATATGTGATATTCACAGTGGCAGCGCAGGGTTCGAGGCGCCCAGGGGCAATGTTCTTCAGTGGCGCCCCTGCCACAGAAAACGATTTTTATGTCAGTTGCCAACCTCCCTACCTCCACCCTCCTAAATATAAGTTTTGTCAATAATTAAAATTTTTCAGATAAAAAAAAGCTCCCGACGGCGCACCCCTTCGTCGCCTCCCCCCCCCCCCCCCCACCCTTCGTCGCTCCTCCACTGGATATTTACTTGGTACTGATGCATGTGTTTGTTTTTGTTGTTGTTGTTGTTGTTTTTGTTTTTTTTACAGTGATTTGTACATGTTTGGAAAATTAAATTATTCATTAGATGTGGATTGAACAAGCTCCTATCTCAATATGGTATAAAACCCCATAAAGATTGTATGGTTAATCCTAGGTTTAATCAACATGTCTTGTTTTGCTTGTTTAGTGTGTACCTACGTTGTGTAATGTATCGGGATATAGTATTATACATTTATTATCTTAAGTGATATATGTGTCTTTTATACTGTTTGTATGTTGCTTACTGAATATTTTTTATGCTTTATATCGAAATTTATTCGTGGTTCTCCAGACAGTGGAGTTTGTTTCAAACACATCAACAACAAATAGCATTATTAGATGGCGCAGTTGTGTTTACTTCCGGCTGAACTTAGACCCTAGTTTTCGTTTTCATCTCTGGGGCTTGCACGGCCCACAGAACATAACTCTCATGCCAGGATGTCTCATTTTCGTCCGTCTCCTTCATTTATTGTCTCATTAGGGACCGGTATGTTTGTAGTTGGAATCGGTGGCGTTGTCATATATCGATATATGCGACTTGCCAATACAGTATTGCATGAATTAAACCGGTTTTCGACAACACTTGGTGCGTTGAAAGCGGAAATTTTGCAACTGAAAGAGAAAGTTGACGCTTTGAAATGGGGATCGAGAAATTCGGGGTTCTATTCTATCCATCCCAGCACTAGTGGAGATGACGATGACGATGCATATGTTGAGGCATATAGCGGGTAACAAGAAATTACAGGGCACCCCGAGTGAGAGAAGAATGAGAGAGTACTTCGGTTTAGCCATTTCTGGGACAAAATAAAATATTATAATTTCCGTTTGGACTATTCATATCCATTTAGGGACTGCTGGTCAAATTCCGACGAGTAGGCTAATTCCGACCATTGACATGTTACGACGTTCATGATAGCTATTTAAGATGATGTCACATGTCTACCACAGTGGACAGCAAAACATAAGGATACTGTGAAGGGCAGTGATATATTAAGCTCAACAATTCAAAAGCAACAAATTTTAAAATATTCATAATGCTGTCAAATAAGACTGTTTTAGCATTATTTCAGAAAATTTCATAGGTATTGATCAGTTTAAGCAGTTATAATTTTTGTGCACATTGAGCCTATGTAATCCTGCCACAAAGGGTTGGATCTGACTGACAAGTCATATGATCATGTTATGTAGTGTATGAAAAGACTCATTGTGTGCTGCATTCCCAGTGCAATTTCTGTCACCCCATCTTGCTTCTGTCATTGGGAAGCATTGAATCGGGAAGCAACGCATGACTAGCAGAACTAGAGAAATTATCAATCAGGTTTTGAGGACAGTTAAATCCATGCCTATTATGAAGGTGTGTGCATAATAATAAAGTCCTAATTTCTAAAGAAATATGAGAAAAATGCTGAAAAGACAGAAAAGCCAATTATATTTAAAGATTTCAGTTGTAGTCAGAGTAACCCCACTCCTGGTAATATTAACCAATTAGCCCATTCTGACCAGCCTTGAAAGCAGTTGAGCAAATTGGAACAATCCAGTCCTTACTATAAATGATCAATTAGCTTCAGATGAAAAATAAAACTTCAAAAATATCATAGCATTGTTTTTTCTTGCATGTTTTGATTGGTCAATAATTTAGTCGCTTAGCCCAATATGCAGTCAAGCGGTAATGTAATGTGCACACATGCAACAGTTATCAATAACCATCAGGCGGTGTGATACTGGATGTAAATAAATACATGGAGAGGGATAGAATCAAGCATTCAGTATGCCTGGAGGGTATGAACAGTCAGATAAAGGTAGATAAAGTGATAATGGCATAAAAATAGGCACTTTCCCAACTTTTTTTTAAATAGGCAAAAAGCACTTGTCCCGGAGTAGCAACTTGGAAAATTTTACTTGCCCAACCTCGAAAATGAATAGTCCGGGACATCAGGTTACAGGATTTGCTCAGCCCTGAAGGTGGTAAAAGGTTCAGAAAAATAAATAGACAAACACTCCAGGTACATAAAATGGTTTATGTAATTATCTTTTTTTTTTTTTTTTTTTTTTTACATTCAGCACTCATATATCTGTAATTTAAACTTGACAAACAATCAAGTTAAACTGTTTTTGGCCTATGTCTACAAAAAAGTAGATATGCTTGAAACATTAGAAATCCATTTTTAGTTTTTGCAAAATAAATAAAAGAAAGAAATAGTGCAGCTTAAATTGTAAATCAAATGGAAATAAAATGCTAAGCCTGGATAAAGAGTCCTTAGTGGGTTTTTAAACCACTGCAGCTTATACTTACTGTTATACTGCTATACACACCGTGGACGTTTGTACCCCTCTTCTGATTTTAAAATGAAAAGCTTGAAGGATATTAAAAAAATGCACAAAACTTGGTAATTTCATTAATTAATTTATAACTTCAAACCCAGTTATCGCCAGGGATCCCTAACATTGTCATCGTCACGTTTCAAACCAAACAGGAGTTTCCATGATAACACTGCATCCATATTTACATGGGCGAGTCTATTTTGATCAGTTTGTACAATGAATTTACAATTCTTCAAACTACTTACTGTACATATATTTTCCATTTCTATTTTGTCAAGTGGGGGGGGGGGGATATTAGAACTGGAAATAAAAAATACTGGATGCAGATGATGCAGTGTTTACCTTTTGTGTATGTGTGGTCCAAAGACCCCACCACTTCACTGAAAATGGACTTTTCCCAGAACCGGAAAATGACAGTGAACATGCTCATCGTTTACATTTGAAACTTCTGTTTGGTCTGAAAAGCAAAGGAGATGACATTGTTGGGGACCATCTGCCAATAATTGGGTTATAAATTAATGAATTAAATGACTTAAGTTTTGTTTATTTTTTTAAATATCCTTCATGCTATTGGTTTTTTAAATTGGAAGGAGGTAGAAACTGCCCGGGGTGGGTGTGGGTGTCCTAATAAAAAATTAAAATACACATCAGATGCAGCCAGTAGTCCCACAGGCTTTAGAACATTACAGTTAAGTAGTCTGCAATCTACCAATTTGTCTGTCCCTGGTCGTGTAGTAGTTGGAATTACCCATGTGCTGTGGATAGAAGTTCCCACTTGATGGTGGGGATTAGACACTTTGATATGATTGGATAAAATTAAACTTTTTTTTCTATGATCCCACATGACATTCATAGTCTAATTTTATTGGTTGAGTCACTGACCTTTGACTAGCTTACAAAATATTAACAGTCAGATATGCATGTAAACAGATAAAAATCTCAGAATATGGCCCATTTATCTTAGCTATGCTTATTTATCAGGATCCACACCGGTCTCAAATTTTTGGACAAAGTGACTTCTCTCCCGTGCCAGAATAGGGCAGAGTGATGTGAAAATGGGGAGAATTGAGAATGGCCAGAATCGAGAGTCTTAAGCAATTGCTTAAAAAGCTATTTTGAGCTAAATACAAACAAAAGAAATAAACTCTATGAAAATAGTACACATTTTCCTAGTTTGATTCAGCAAAATTTTAATACAATTTGTTTTTTTACAAGATCGTAACCGCAAAACTTGGTCACTATTGAAAACAGATGGCAAATATCAAGGCACATGTTTCTCTAATTACTTTTACAGCATGAATATCGAGTAAATTTCTGTATCTTTACTATAAATCTCCTCAGAGTAATAATCTGGTCTTGATGAGACTTTGAATGCATGGAATTTCACTCACTTTTTCAATCTTCATTTGTGATTTTTGGATGGGACCCATGTAACTTGAAACATAATTGCAGACATAAATGATTATTATATCGACACAAAAGTTGATCAAAAGCATGAAAATAATATGTTGAAACTGTTTAGTATTGCTCTAAGAGGTCTATCTGTTAGCACTTCCTGCACATGCTGGGCCTTTAAATGCTAGTCTTGGACCCCGTTTGTTCCAAGATTGTACATCTGTGGACCCTCAACAACTTACCGTGAGCCATGACTTTGAATCTTACAGAAGTACATTTTCCAGAAGATCATAATAATAAAGCACTTGTAAGTAAGGTAATAAAATGAACAGAAAAAACCCCCCATCACATTCAGAGATTGGAACAAGATAAAGTGAATGTTGAGATGAAACCAGAAGATAATAATATACAAAGCCACCATAATAAAGATTTTGTTTTTTTCTTATGAAAGTAATGATTTTCCAGCCACTGATGGATTCCCTCTTTTCTTACTAGGAATCTGGATCTTCAATTTTTGCGGATCCAGGGCTCAAAGTGTCAAAGGTCTACAGAGCTATGTCATAGAACATGAAAATGACGAAAGAGTTGATATCATATTCAGACTACTAAAACATTAAATGTCAAAAAGGGGGTGAGGGCATCAGCTCAAATAAAGTCAACTTCTCATTTTCTGCACATTTGAGCAAGATGATGGGCACTGGAGTGACTATTTAGCCTGCATTGTCCCCTGGCATGGACCTGTTTAGTACATGCATACAAATTGTGTAAAATGTTTAAAAATTTTTGTAAAACTTCAAAAATTCCAAATCATTTATTCTGGTATCAATGTACATGTATATGAAAACTTATACACACTTCTAATTGAATGGCATTCACCAAAAGAGGGAAATTGATTAGCTTTACACTGTCCCTATTCAATATGCTTCATTCATTACAAAAACAAGAACTTATAGCACTATGAAATCAAGTGATTTTGAGAAGGCTGCAAGACACAGAGAATTTGTAAATACTGGAGGAATTAAATCATATTCAGTAAATTTTAGATAAAGTTTGAAAGTACATGAGATTGAGATTGTACTGAGACCTTTTGTTGTGATAATTGTCTTTTATTTAATGTACACAGGCTGATGTACATTTTCATTTATGCATAAGATGGCATTTAATTACAGATTTTAGAATAGGTGACACTGCAGTATTCATAAATCATAACTTAAATAATTAGGGGAAAAAAATCTATTGTCTGGCAGCATGGGACAAGTTCAAAATATTGCTGGACAAGAACAATTTAATGTCGCTCAAAATTTTATATAGAATAAGAATTCAGAGTAAAATTAAAATTGTGTGCAGTTTTGAGAAAACTTTGATTCCAGGCATGTAAGTGATTTTTTTCCAAGCCATGATAATTATTATGTTACTCTTGAATTAGACTATCTCAATTTGACTTCTGTGGTGATAATTGGCTAACAGGATTATATTTTTATGGCAGAAAAAAAAGAGTTATATGTACACTTATTTGTTATTTCAGAATTGAGAATGATCAGGATGAGGAAGTTCAGATCAGAGTTCCACCAACTGAACAGCAAGAACAAGACATGCTCATTTCAGCACAAGAGTTCTTTGATAAAGTTGACAAATGTTTTGATGGTACAGATGAAGACAAAGTAGAAGCATACAATCTTTTACAAAGTAATAGGTCAAGAGTATGTATTTGGTCTGTCAGTATTTGTATACTAAGTCACTAATGCATTGTAAACTATCCATTAAGGCATTTCAGCAATGACTGAGCAGGATTTTCTATAGCCTGGAGCCCTCAGTATTTCAATGCAAATTTTACATTTCACACAAAGGAAATTGTGTATTGCATGTATATTTATGGGTCAGAGGATTCTGAAAATTGTGGATATACTGTTGAACGTTTGAGTTTCGGCATTGACTGGGTGAGGGGGTGGGGGTGGGGCTAGCATGACCATATTTAAGTTTCCACAAACTGTTTAGTTATTTAAACATGCAATCATTTCAGTCCATAATGAAACTGAAACTTTACTGAAATAAATTGTAAATAACTATGTAATTGCATTATCTAATATTTTGACTCAGAAAGCTGCAAATTGAAATCACTGCATGCGTGTAAATCACTTTCTCTCTATAACATTGAACTTCCAGTGCATGATACTAAAAGTTGTTTAGACCTTGGGCAATCAACGTGAAAAAAGGATAATCTATTGATACATTGTAAGAAAAAAGCACATTGCTCAAAATTAGATTCTGTAATATTGTAGTGGTTTTTTAAAAAAAATATTTGTTGACAACAATTATTTCTACTCATTCAGTTTGTGACAGAAGATCTGCAAGCAAGACCAATGGAAGACTTTGTATATTCTCTTTAACAATGTCAAAGAATTTCCCATAAATATATTGTAAATTAATTAGGCTGACTGAACTCAATGAAGAACTGGTACTTGTCAGTTGGAAGAAGATGCATTTCGAAATAGCATTGTCAATGCATCATATGTCAAATCTGACACTTTATCAAATAGATTAACAAGTGTTGCTTTTTGCCATGTTTAGCTTTAGAGTAAGGTATATATGTTCATTACACCCCACATGGTTGACAAAGGTTGACTTTCAAAATTTGAAACACATGGACTGAAAATTGTTCTTCTGCTTGGACATAACTCACAAAACATCACATTCAATGTTTTATCGTATCTCAGTCATGAGAATTGGTCCAACCTTTTTCTTTTGAAACCTCTTGTCTTCTTCAAATTAAAATTTTCATCCCAATCATCTCTCTTTTTCTTGTATATGATGGTTAATGCATGTTATGTATGTTTTAAGATCTGTGATTACTTAGGGGAAATCAGTAGTGCTGTTTCATTCATATGATCTTATTATTATAAAGTACTTAATCAGTAAAAATGTACCCTGACGAGCCTATTTGATTGGTTGTTGTTACTATGAACAATCAGTTAGAAAAACTTGGATAGGTGCTTTGTCACAATTTACAAGTGTATAGCTAGTGTCTTTATCTTTTCATTCTCAGTTTGAAACAGATGCAGAATTCCACTGGAGATTCGCAAAAGCAACATATCAAGTGGCAAAAATTGAGGGAGGAAGAGGAAATGTAGAGAGGAAAAAAGAAATGGTTTACAATGCAAAAGACCTTGCTGAGAAAGCAGTGGATTTGGAAAATAATTGTGCCAGTGCTCATAAGTGGTATGTACTAATTTCTTTTAAAACATTGATAATAATATACTATTTCAGTGTAAATCATATACAGTAAAAGCCCGCTATAACATGATGGTCGGGGTCCACAAAGTGCTATCATGCTATGTACCATATCGTGCAATATCCAGCCAAGTCAGTTTACTGAAGAAAATATTGCATGTGTATCCTCCTATCCTTAGTAGGTATACAAGACCAGGGAGGGAGGGCAGGGCACAAAACAATGGATTTCATTGATGCTGTTACCAACTTGATGCATATTAAACTAGAAATACTTAAAACAGTTCCTATATATTTAATTATTTTTTGGGGGAGAAATTCATTCATTGCTACATACATATATGCGTATAAGAAAATTGTCAAGATAAGTGTACTCACCAGCTGATCTCATGGTATTCATAATAGTAATTCCCTCAAAAATATGCACAAAGAAGCATAATTTCTATAATTTTTCTGCTAGATTCCTTTTGAATTCAAATACTTGATTTCTTGCTAATACAATCACATTAAGTTAGGAAACACTGTATTTCCGAAACATTCATATTTGCTGAACATGTCCAAAGGGTCTGATTGTTTTTTTATCCAAAAATGCATATATCAGACATTGGGATTTTCTAAAAAAAATATTCGTATTTTGGCTTGAAAAATGATTCAACTGAAGGTTCATGTAAGAAGTTATGGGTATTGGCATCGTAATGCACTTGAGATTAATACTTCAACAGATGTGTATATAACTGCCTGGACTCAGTTTGGGAGTAAACCATTCAGTTTCATAGGTAGAGAGTGATCTTCATAAAAACAGTTGAGTCATTCTCTAATAGACAGTGGAAAAAATAAAAAAAATAAACCCCAAATTAATTGAAAATATTATTTATAACTATGACTTTGCACTACTGCAGACCAAAAACAGGGAGACATGTTTGATTATAATATCAAATCCCTCCACCCCCACAGCTTAAATGGTTCTGTTCCAGTCAGTAGTCTACAACAGTAGAGCTATATACTTGTAACTTTAGCATTATAGTGGGTTGTGTATATGGGAGTGATTTAGAGCTGCTGTCTTCATTTCTGACTCTAAAATAAAGAGGATTAAGATGGGTGGGGTGGGAACAGGGGTTGTGGCAATAACTAAAACTGCTCCTGACAATTCAGCTGATAAACTTGTTTCAACAGGTGTGTATGATAGCAGATTGAGCAGAGACATTGGTGGTCTATTGTTTTGTTTTCAATAGCTGGTTAAATTAATTGATTTATAAATTCACATGAGAAACTTTTTTAGACCTCTGCATTGTTTGGTGCTTGGTTGAGTATCGCAGATGACTGAGTAAACATCTCTTGGCTATTGTTTACCCAGGGAGTTAACAATGATTGTACACAGGATGCATTGCAGACAAACACAAAGAAGACTTAATGGCTTTATTGGTGATGGTTCAATTATAATTTGATTAACAATAATTAGCTTTTTAAGGAGCTAACATCTTTTTAAAGATAATCAAGAAGATATTTTTTTCTTCAAGAATACAACACACCTTGCCAAATTATTAAATCAAACTTTTGTTTATTTTCGCACTAAAGCTTTGTAGTACTTCAAGAAATAGGTGAAATTATTGTAAAATTTCTGAGGCCACACCTGATCGTGCTATATCCAAATTCATATTATAACAAAGGGTGTTATATAAGGTGTTCACTGTACAAAGGGTGTAATATAAGGTGTTCACTCACTGTACAAAGGGTGTTATATAAGGTGTTCACTGTACAAAGAAGTGTGTTGTTGGAAACCTGGGAAAGCAAACAGCATTTAATATCTTAAAAGGTTGCAAATATATTTACTTTGTTCACAAATTATTTAATGTAGTTTATTTTGTAGAACTGCTGAGATACACTCTCTGCTTACACGATGGACCTTAATCCTTTCACTCTTTGCGTCACGGGCCAGATGTAGTGGTTGTCATAGACTATCCATGTTGTGGCTTGTAGCAGACGGATTAAGTTTTATTGCCCCAATTAGAAAGTTGCAGCAATATAATTATGTAATAATGGATGTCCACTACATAGCATGGAACTTACCTGTTGGCTCAGCTACAGCACACAGTGCAGAATGCTCTTTTTAAGTTGTACACAATGCTGTTTAAGATTTAAAGACTCCTGTACTAAAACGCATTCACAGACATGTATTGTGACAGATGAAAGATACATTTCTGAGCAAAGAATCCGGAGACTATTTAGGTGCTTCACAAAATATACAAACTTTCATGATAGTAATTTTAACGAGAGAGAGAGAGAGATTTTGCTTTTAAACAAACAAAAGGAAAAAGAAATCACATGTAAGCATTAGTGGGTTTCATTCCATTATTTAAATAAAAAATGCAAGAAATGCTGTGATTTATTTTTTGATTTCCCCAGTCACTTTTAAATTGTTTGCTTAACATGTTCTCACACAATGAAATATACAAGCGATATCCAAAATACAACCTCTACTAGTCCAGCCTCTGTTTTATACTTGCGACCTAAAGATACATGTCCATGTGACACATTTTCTCAGGAACTAGATCTGTGTTTACTTTTGCCATAGACCTACTGTTTTTACGCATACTGTGTGAAGCACATGATGCTGCATTCTATAACCAACAGCTTTAAAAATATACCTAGGATTGCTGGTTTGGTCATCTGACGAGTTTAATATTACCTAATAGATGGGTGAAAGTGATGAAAAAGTGTAATCACTTAAATATTTTTGGTAGGAGATAATCATGTATTTATTATTTTCAGTTAATCAGATACAATTTATTTGGTACAGAACATTCTTTCAATCCTCATGACAAATACTGCAAAACTGTTCCCGAATGTCAAGGAACATTGTTTATCAGTTTACTTACAAATTTGTTTCATTTTGACCCAATTAGCCTTTTTAAGAAGCTGATGTGAATACAAATAAAACATTTTGTCACCAAAAAACAAGGACCAAATGCGTATTTATTTAGGGTTTTAGCGATTAGGTCAACAATGTGAAATTACTGAAAATATATCCATAATGGCCCAAACATTACTGAATCTTTGGGAACCAAAACTAAGCTTAAAGTCACATGAACAAACTTTGGACTAGTTGAACTAAAAGCAGTAATAATCGAAGGTTAACTGCCTGAAGATATACATGTACACAGCATAGAAAAAAAGGGTGGGGCCAGTTAGTATGTGCGGATGGGGGATTTTTTTTTTTTCTTTTTCATATTGCAGTAGCAGTTAATTTCACTTGGACATCCATATCATCTAATCTTTTGTAATTCAACTGAAATGCCTACTATTATGCAAACTTAGTTGTGAAATGGGTATCTGCGGTAGATACAATTGTATTTACTATATAATAAACAAACTCCAGTTTTGTACATCTGTTTGGTTTTAGCTTTATCTATGTGGAATTTTTTCTTGTTCATACTTTTTATTTTTCCTCTTTTTTAACTTGTACTGTATTATGCATAAGCTGAACACATCATATCTCTCAATAATGCCTTGTATATCGCCTGAAATGGCTAAGCTGTGTGTTGCCCAGAGGCTATAAAATCTATCTCTAATTGCACTGATTGCTATTAATATGTGGTTTCTTATTTTTAACAGCTTTAAACCGGTATCCCTGGTAGAACTTTTTTATCTACTACAAACTGGAGATGGAAGAGGTTTTGGCTTCAAAGGTTGTAAATCCCAATTATTTCCTGTTTATTTCCAGTGGTTCATATTAATTCTAAGGTCATCACAAATATTGTCACTGTGTTCACTTTGATTATTGCAGTAATGCTCATTCATTCGACTTTAAATCTATTAAATTTCTGAAGTTTTAAATTCATACATATTAATTATGTCCAGATTCAGCAACATATAATAAGAAAATAAGAAAAGCACAATATTAGCTGGTTAATAGCCAAATAAATTATATAAATTCTTGTTAAATACAAAATGAAATTGATAAGCAGCAATTTACCTATTTACTTATTCTGAATAAAGAGCAGAATCAAAAGTTTATTTCCATTTTGAGCCCTTGCATTACAGGATGTTATCCCAGCTTAGGTGGCTTCATTAAACAGAAGACCTTTATGTTTTCATAACAATTCCCATGACATGCTTGAAGAGGGGGCTGGGAGAGAAAGAGAGATGGATGGGATACAAATACACTTGTTCTGATTTTTAGGAAACAGGAACTTGGCTTAGATGTGCATCAAGGCCATTACACTTTTATTCTGAATTTAAGTTAAATGGTTGGTCTTTAATTGGGAAAATAAAAAATAATTATATTTAGTTTTTCAATAATGGTAGAGATCAGTTTTACACAATAATATGAGAACTTAACATCAAATGAGCTTCTCAGTCCAAATTTGTTTTTCACAAACTAACATCTTTTTAGTTTTAAGGTGTGTGGTTTTGTGACATTTTCATTCAACAATTAATGTACATTTTGAAACATTGAAGCGTGACATTGAACAGTAGCTGGTACATGTAGGATAGCAACTGTCCTGACTGACAAACTTCTATTTAGGCATTATGGGATTGTGGACTACATGCAAGATTTACTTACCTCCGACACTGAAAAGCTTGACAACAAGCAAACTACACACCTCCAAAAGTGAAGATTTGACAACAGAAGTGCTCTGATAAGCATGGGCAAATTTACATTTTGCAGAAACACATTTTTTATTAAGGATTTTACTTAGTATAACTTACAATTAAGACATATATTAGATTGATCTTAACAAATCCTGAAAATAAATAAAGTAAAGGAGCCAAGTGTATGAAATGATTTTCTTACTTTTAACTACCTGTCCACCAAGTTGGTCAGCATAGGGATAATATCCAAAATTGGATAGTAAATCACCAGAAAGCAGAGGTGCTTACTTGGCAGCGATGGTGCAGAGTATCCTGACTGAATGTTGTTGACTTGAGGCAGAAAACTACAGCAACAGGCATAGCAGCTGACTTCAAAGTAAGAATGCCACTCCTTTGTCAGTGCCCGGTGATGTATATGTATGTAGATTCATGAAAAAAAGTGACGACAGAAAGTACCTTTTTTTCCATTTAAATCACTTTGTTCATGACATGAATGGCCACTGATAGAGTGCAACAATTAATACAGTGTACATAATTCCACGCATTTGAAAAATTGTTATACTCTCGCATAAACAATGCTATTTTCAAAGTTTAAGAGTAAAGGTGCAGAAGAACCTTTTCGTAGCATAGCTCGTGTATCTTTTTTATTTTAATATATGATGCCACATTATCAGAGATGCTGCCAGGGTGCGCAAGTGCGCAAATCGTGCAAAATTTGTGCGAATTTGCACACTTGGAAAGCAGTGATGCATGAGAACTCCCACAAATTACTTTAAAGTTGCACATATAAAAATGTACTCTGTGCAGTATACAATTTTTATTTAACTGTTAATCCTTAAAGTGCTTCTTGAGGCATACATTGCGTCGCCAGTAGAACTCTCGTAGCGCTTGTCTCATCATCTGTCTTTTTTTTCAGATAGGCAACTTTTTACACATCTGAGTACTTCGGCTTGACATGAACGGTTGTTAAACTAAATTTGATTGGCACATTGGGCCCTGATACAAGCATTATGATAAGATGACGATTTTGTTCGGCAATTACGGCTGATGATAGCAATGATTACAATGATTTTTAAAGTTTTGAAGTATATAAGATTATTGAAGCTTGGAAAGTGTTACTGGAAATACCAGTGAGTAATTTTGAACCCAAAAATACGAGTCCGATGTACAAGCTGGATTGACAAAAACATGGTCTTTTTGTGTGTTCAGTCAGGTAGCACACCATTCCCTTTCAATTTTAATCAGTTGGGATCGCACTCCACTCATTTATTCTTTTTTATTAAATTATAATTGCTGGTCTCTCTATAGTCATTGCCACTGTTATCATATCGTTCTTGACCCTAGGTAACAAACACAACTATTATCATAACAGAGTGAGTTAGACTTGCACATCCTATCTTTATTTATATATATAATGTGTATATATTTATGTTTTTCTGGTTCATTTCATTGTCATCCATACTCAGGTAAAGTATTGGATTTCTAAATAATGTTCGATTACTGTACAGGTCTCACACCACTCAGTCGTTATTATTATACCCTTTGAGACAGGGAAGGTATTGCTGTTTGTACATTGCGTTGACCTTGTGGTCTCAAGTAAATCATAATTGTTATAATCTTTTATAATCATCATTTTGATTATTGTTCTTGTTTTCAGGCATTTTCCTTGCAGGTAGTATGTCTTCACAGAGTGTGCCCTATAAGGTGAGGAGGAAGGGCCCTCCTCCTCATTTCAACACTCAGGTTCCTTCTTTGGGACCATCAGGACTCAGAGAGGGAAAATTAGCTCTTTGGAATGGAAGGGCACTCCTCATTCCCAGGAGCATATGGGATCAGTCTCTTCAGAGACATATATTGCCCATGGACCCCTGACGGTTGTTCTAACCCAGTCTTAGCCTGTTAGGGTTAGCTGCAGAACCCCTCCTATGGGAGGAAATAAGCAGGTGGAGAGTGAGTTGCACCCTCCAATGAGGATGGAGCAGCACCTTCTCCAATCCCACAATGGAGAAAGGAGTCGTGCCCTCCCCGTGAGGGAGGTGCAGCACCCTCTTCAGGCCCTCAGGTCGGTGACATCTGAGTGCAAGTTGCGCTCCACCCACCCTCCATGAGAGAGGAGCAGCACCCTCTCAGAACCCTAAACCCATTATTGGTGACAGGATAGAGCTATCATCCAAGACTATAGGATCTGAGGAAGGGTCTTCCTATGGATCAGGGTCCCCTGACCAGTCATTGACAGTGACTGGGCACTTTCCAGTAACAGGTGACTGGTCACTGGTCTGTGAGTACAGGAGCACAGTAAGAATTTTCTGCAGGCTGCTCCCCTGGAGGTCTCATTCACTCTGTGGCTTCCCAGGACCTGGCAGACCAGCAACACTGGTCCCTCACATCCACTTCTAACCCAATAAAACCAGCCAAGAAGCAGAGTCACCCTGACTGCCCACAGGTGTTGTCAGCAAAGTTTGTGAAAGTCATGTAGCTCAGTCCAAAAAGAAAATTCAGTTCAGACCTCCCCCTCAGCAATCAGGCCCATGAAGGGGTCATTGGAGAGACCAGGGGAGGAAGTTTGTGGGCCCTTCTTCCTTTCCTCAGGAAGGATGCAGGCACCCCTAGAGACTCACTCCCTCTCCTCCAGTGTGTCCCTCTTCCATAAATTCCCATAGATGCCAGAGTATCTCTCTTTTTAGAGGTTTGGTCAAGCATAACAGATGATGGTTGGGTCCTCTCTATCCTAACCGGAGGATACCGGCTTCAAGTTATGGGAACTTCATCCACTGGTAAGGACCACCATGTGGTTCCACCAGTTGAATCTGGTGCGATTAGAGGAGGAATTACACTCCCATCTGCAGAAGAGAGGGTTTTCAACAACCAGTCTCCGGTTTTCTACTCCCAGATTTTCCTGGTCCCCCTCCCCCCTCTAAAGGTGGAAAGTTTCATCTACTTATATCGACCTTTCCACCTTAAACAAGTTTCTGCAAGAGGATCTTTTCAAGATGAAGACCATAGCCTCAGTCAAGAATACCATTAGGCCTGGTGACTGGGCGGTCTCCATCAGACTCCAGGATGTGTACCTTCATGTCCGTAATTTTCCTCCTGGCAGGAAATACATCCAGTTCTGCTTGGATGGGGAGGTTTTCCATTTTCATACTCTGCCATTCGGGCTAGCCTCTGCACACAGAGCTTTTCCAGAGTCATACGAGTAATTTCAATTCACTGAAGGTCAATGGGGATCCCTATCCTCCAGTATTTCGTTGACTGGTTGATCTACAATGGCGACTTAGAGTCCTTCATACAAGATCTGTCTCGTTGTTGACTGGGCCTTTTACCCATCCTAGAGAAATTGGTGCTGGTTCCATCTCAAGATGTCAAATACGGGAACCTTGAACACCACAGCAGACCTAGTTCCCATAGGCAGATGGTACTTGTGCCCCTCCAGTTTCTCCTTCTGGCAAACTGGAAACCACACAGGGATCCTCTGACAGCTCAGATTTATCTGAGAACAGATTTCCACCATCATTCCTTTTCCTTGAAAATGCCCAACAGTTGGCGGTTTGAATTCCCATATTGCTGACCTGATCAGGTATTTTGAGCTGCAGAGACTGGTGTCTCATTCTCTAATGCCTAGATGGAATCTCTTGTGTGTCTTGTAGTTTTAAACTAAAAATCCCCTTTGGAATCTTTGGGTGATGCTTCTTTTGAGAACCTTACCCTCAAGACTGTTTTCTTGCTGTCCTTAGTGTCCATGAAATGAAGGAGTGAGCTTCATGCTCTATGCATAGAATCAGGCTGTCTGTGGTTCATTGGCAATTATGAGTCAGTTTCTTTCCTTTGCCAAATAGGGTCTTTTAGGCAACAAAAAACAGCTTCTGTCGGTAGCTCCACTGCCGATTGAGATCCCCAGTCTCAGTCACATCTGTGTTGGGATGATCAAGATCGACTTTTATGCCCAGTTGGGACTTTATGTTTTTATTTAGCAGCCTCTAAAGGGAGAAGAAAGGGTAGGAAGTGTCTTTTCCTTCCTCTAAAGGTCTCAGCTGATATTTTGGCTTCCACTATTTTAAGGTGGATTGTCACAACAATCAAGAGAGATTATCAGTCCTTTACCGAGAGGAACCCATCTTTCATGAAGATTAAAGCCGATGAGGTTCAAGCTATTGCTACCTCATGGGCCTATCTAACTCATTTGTCTTTGCAGTATGTGATAAAAGCTGCGTTTTGGCAATTTCACACTTTCTTCTTCTACCTTTGTTCCTTGGCACACCAAAGCGAAGGCATATTTTCTCTTACCTATTGCTATTGCCAGATTCCCTCCTTCCACACCACACTGAAGTCCCACTAGTAGTCTACATCATTGGAAAAAGATGAGGACAACTGCACATGGGCCAGTGATGCAAGGTCAACTTCCAGAAATTTCTGTAAGTCACCCTTTGGGAGGATGAATTCTCATCATATGGATGAGGGTAATTTCTGTCCCAGAAAGAGTAAGTTACACAATAGAAACAGGTATGTATTACATCATTAAAATTAGCTTTACCCCCCTCCCAACCTCCAACCCCCTACATTTTATTGTCCCAAAAGTGGCAAAAAGATAAAGGAACAAGGCATGTTTTCTAACCTTTAAACTGATACAGATGCGCCAACCAATTGCACAGTGATTGTTTTTATGAAAATTAACAAAATCCATCAAGTGATCTTTTCCAATTATACTGGTTGCAATACTCTATCTTTTTTCCCCCATTCTCCTAATCCCATATATGGCAAAACTCATAATCATGTACTTAGCATATCCCATAATATTTCTTGGTTGAGAGGTTAAGAATAAGCTAGTATGCTATTGAATTATAATACTCTTGATTATTGTATTGAGGTAAGTTCTACTCCATTTTTATTAACATTTGTGACCAAAAGAAAAATGTTTAGTCTCTGCGATTTTCATAAACACATGCTTCCAGTCACATGATATGACATTGATGTAGTGCCATTTATCATTTGTACATGTAAATGCAGCAAAATGCAGCACTAACAGGTAGATATCGAACAATGAAAAACAAATTTCTGTACCCCAGTATCATTCTTAGATTGTGAGTGTGGTAAAATTGGCCACAAATGTGATGACTGTAGTGAACAAACTGGTAAAATCCACAACGGTAGAGACAAAGGTCGGACAGATATTGAAACTTCCAATGAAGAATTGGATTCCAAAATGGCAGAACAAAAGAAGAAACACATTTTTACACCCTGAAGAAAGCTTGAAAGCTGAAACTTTGCAAAGACTGATGACTATAAAATGCTAGAGGGGCATACCATTGAAGACTTCGACTTTTCCTGTGTTGTTAGACTATGGTTGGCAGCATCAAAGAAGACAATCTTAAAGTGAAGAAGGTTTTCATTTAATAACATGTAAAATAGACTATGTAAATGACACCTCATTTTATTATGAGGTTGACCATTATGATCACACCATTGGTACAGTTTTTTAAATGAAATGGGGCAATTAGCAGGGTGTGAAATTAACACTAACCCGCTATCCTGCAGTTAGTGATTTTGCCAGCAGATCAGTAAAACCCAGCAGTCGCTAATCCATTGGGGCAGTGAATATTACCGCCGGTCACCTATCATAACAGTTAAAAAGTGGTCGTGAGTTGACATTTCCTTTAATGGTTATTGTGTTAATTGAGTACCTACCAACATCCTGCAATTGACGAAGTACAATAAATGCTTGTGGCGAAAATGGACAGGTGTTAAGCCACTCATCCACTCATCAGGTAAATTAGTGTGATTATTGTCATAGCAGTCTTCGTGTATGTGGAACTAGCCTGGTGTACTGCCCCCAAGCTATGATTTCATTACTCATGAAAACAAAAGGTGTAGGGTCTCAGGCTTGTATGGACCAATCAGAAGAGGTCACGTTCATCGACTCAATAAATAAATCAGAATTATACTGAACAGTATGTTTTAATATTTATATTGTTGCTGATAAACATTCAGTACATTGCACGGGGACAACTGTAAACATTTGGAAGTATTTGCAAGGTGTGCAGCTGCCACCGAAGTGACAAAAGTTAGATGATGACAAGAGAGAGCATGATAAACAGTTAAAAATGATACATATTTAAATATGGTCAGTCTTAAATGCGAGTGCCATTGGGTGTGTGTTATACACAGTTAAACATGGTCAGTCTAAAGTGCGAGTGCCATTGGGTGTGTGTTATACACAGTTAAACATGGTCAGTCTTAAATGCGAGTGCCATTGGGGGTGTGTTGTACAGAGTTAAACATGGTCAGTCTTAAATGTGAGTGCCATTGGGTATGTGTTATACAGTTAAAATTAATTATACCTTTTTAGCTTAGATTCTGGATTAATTATTTTAATCGCTTTAATTTCTTTTACAGGTATGCTATTACAGTAGGGAGCCTGGGAGATTATGTTAGCACACAGGAAAAGATTAAAAATGGTTATACTTACAAGGTATTTTCCAATTCTGTTGTTTCATTGTTTCAAATACCAATGAGGATAATTTTATGGGGATAATACATGGTTAGCTGTGTGCAAATTTATGCTGCAGCACATTGAGATTTTTTGAGACTCAGGATTCAGAATCTTTTCCAAGTGCTCTGGCAAAAAGTTTGAACACAGCAAACTGTGTATTATCATTATTCTTACATGATTAGTTACTATTCACACATAAATTATGTACCAAATATTGACAAAAGGAAGAATGAATAGCAGCAATACAAGACCTTCTATTATTGCATTGCTGTCTCTTATCCTGGCATTAGTCCTCAGTCCAAGGTGAATTACCTCCTCTATTTCATAATTGGAAGTCTTTTGGAACAAAAACAAAATTATCCCAGTCTGATGCCTTAGTTACTTCCATCATGTGGAATATCAGCCTTCTTTGCCTTTGACTTCATGTGGTTATCACACGTTGCTGGGAGCTCAACGAACTTTTATCGTCCGCAGTGTCTTTTGGCATAATTGCCATCAATTGTATAATTGTCTTTGTTGTATTTGATATTTCTCCCCCCAGTGCTTGTGTCAGTATCTGTGTCCGTTAATTTTGAGGGTTTAAGTGGTGCTTCTTTATAATTATCCCCTCATTAGTGAAAGTGCTAGGGTAAGTATTACCTACCCCAATTTTGTTTTGGTTTTTTTTGTATGTTCTTTCATCCTTTCATCATATCACAAGCAGTTGGCAATGCAGTCTTTGGAAGACTGCTTGGGACACTTATCCCACCTGCATGGCGTGCATTATGTGTACTCACACAGACAGATGTCCTTTCTGTGCCTTATGGCCAGATGTGTGGGATATATAAAAAAAAGACAGAAAGCAACCATTTCAAGAGGGGCAGGAAGAAAGGACCTGCCTCCTACTTTGGTTTGGGGACTCCCACCACCTTGTGGTTCATCTGTAATGTCTCCCTTTCCCCCATGGCTCCATGAATCAGTTTCCCATGACTCCATGGTTTGATGGAACAGGCAGTTCGTAGGCCCTCTCCATCATCTCCTGCTTTGCTATCAAAGAAAAAGGAGGGAGGCTGCAACTCTTCTCTTCTTGCATCAGTCCTCTTGGCCAAGGAGAGCAAAAGAATGGGATAGTTCTGTTTCCCCATCATCAAATGAATTCCCAGAAGACCTGGTCAGGTCTTTCTCCTCCCTTGAGGTCCCCATCTCTGTCCCACCCTTCAGGTTAGGTGACTGAAGATGATGAAGTTTTAACATTTGACAAGGGAGTATCACAGTTTACCACCTCCTTCCCCAAGCTCTGTCTCCCAGTTACTCTACAGAGCGTATTAGAGGCTGTCATCAAGATATCGAAACGTGCACTCAATGACAATGGCACTCTCTACAGAGCTTCTCCACCTCCATAGGGATTCTGTCCTGGATACATCTCAGGTCTTTTGAGGGCAGCTTCTTTTGATGTGGAGTTGTTATTCAGCAGCCTTTTCCACACACTGGTCTCCCAAGATCTGAGGGATCAGCCACATAATTCCCAACTGCAGTCCCAGGCCTGACCAAACTGTCCAAGAAGAGGCCCCATCCTGAGAGGTTTGTGATACCGCCTCCTAAGTGTTTTAAGCTGAGATCCCAACAGAACCATCAGTCCCAATTTTAAGCCCCCCTTTGCACATCTTTCTCAAGACAGAGTCATCAGAAGGACCAGAGCAGGAAGTCTTCACACTCCTCCCTGTTTCCTAAGGTAGGAGGCAGTCAGCCCTAGGGAGACACTCTCTTGCCAGGTCCCCCTCTTCCTGATGTCCCAGTAGGTGCCGTAATGGGCCTTTTTTCAGATTTGGTCAGATCCAATGGATAATGCATGGGTCCTTTCCACAATAAAAGAGGGTTGCCTGCGTCACATCCAGGACCCTCCACCTCTGTCAAGGACCCCCATTTGGTTTCTTCAGACCAAATTGGAATCTGAAGCGGTGTACACACTTCTATGGAAGCATGCAGTACAGAGGGTGACAAACATTCAAAGTTCAGGAATCCATTCCCAGATCTTTCTGTTTTGTTTTGACTAATTATTGATCTTTCCCCATTACACAACTTTCTTCAGGATGAAGACAGCCGCCTCAGTCAGGAGCACCATAAAGTCAAACCACTGGGTGGTCTCCATAAACCTCCAGGATGCCTACCTTCACATTCCCATCCTCTGATCTCACGGTAGATTCCTACAGTTTTGTCTGGGTCAGAAGATCCTTCAGTTTCAGGCTCTTACCTTTATCTTAGCTTCCTCTCTCAGAGTCTTTACCAGGGTGATGTATTAGCAGCTCACTTAAGCGCTTAGGAGTCGCCATCATCCAGTATTTGGATGAATGGTTGATACAGTGTCTTCAGAAGTGCCCATCTGAGGGATTTGGCATCCTTTGGGAGACAGTGACTCGTTGAGGCCTAATCCCCAATGGGGTCCCAGGTGGCCGAGTGGTCTAAGGTGCTTGCCTTTACAGATCACTGAAAACTCACCTCTGTCTGCATGGATTCAAATCTCAGCTCAGCCAACATGGGTATGTGAGAAAGCTTGCCAGTAGCTTCCCATTGGTCTATGGTTCTTCCCAGGGTTTTACCGGATTCTTCCTCCACCAGATATACTGGCTGCCCTGTATAGCCTATCATGTGCTGAAAAATGGCTTTAAACCCACAAAACCAAATCGTTTAAATGGGGATACATTTCCTTATCCATCAAGGGACAGTTCATGTTCCTTGCAACAGGATCTCACAGATACTGTCTCTCATAGCAAGACTGTCCTAGAAGATTTCGTTGTCTACTCGCTCTACCTCTCCCTCTCTCTCTCTCCCTCTAGTTCTTGCTTCTTGCAAACTAGAGGCCTCACAAGGACCTCTCTCTGCCCAGATGCCCTTAAAGTCAAAATTTCGTCCACATCTGAGTTGGTAGCAAAACCAGGACAGGTTTCTGGCTGGAGTTCCAATTCATGCCTCAGAACATCGCTCAATCCTGTTCACCAAAATCCTAGATTCAGGTTTTGAGACTTGCCTAGAGCTTGAGAGGTATTCCTGCAGGGCTTGTGATCTCAGGAAGAATCTTTCCTCAATATTAAATACCTAGTAATGCGGGCTGTTTTCCTAGAACTACAAGTGTGCATCAATGACTTAAGACATTGCTGCATCATGGCTGTGACAGACAACACGTTGGTAGTAGTGTACCTCAGATGTCATGGGGTCACTCATGCTTCTTCTCTCAGCTTTAAAGTTTGGAACCTCTTCCATTAGGCAGCTTAAGAGGAGATCACTCTAAAGTCTGCCACATTCCAGGCAAGAGAAATGTTCTGGTGGATAATCTTTCCAGACAGGGATGAGCAGTCCGCACAGAATGGGCTCTGCACCAGTCGGTAGCAGAGACACTTATTCAGCTGCAGGGGAAGCCAATGATAGACTTGTCTGCAATGAGGTTAACAACAAACTTCCGCTTTATGTCTCTCCAGATCATGACTAGAGGGCATGGGTGATGCATGCCTTCTGTCTGAAGTGGAATTGACTGTACACCAAAACCTTCTCACCTTTCAGAGTAATTCCACAGGTTGTTGTCGCTGAGACAGAACCTCCACATAAGAACTTATCCTGACCCCTGACCCAACAGTCATGGTTCAATGATCTCCTCAGCCTGTTGGTAGAAACCCCCAGGGAATTACCTCTTGGGAGGGATCTGTTGGTAGAAACCCACAGGGAATTACCTCTTGGGAGGGATCTGTTGGTAGAAACCCCCAGGGAATTACCTCTTGGGAGGGATCTGTTGGTAGAAACCCCCAGGGAATTACCTCTTGGGAGGGATCTGTTGGTAGAAACCCCCAGGGAATTACCTCTTGGGAGGGATCTGCTGTCACAGCACAGAGGGTCTCTCTTACACAACAGTCCACAAATTCTCCACCTTCACACCTGGCTCATATCAAATGATCTATACACCAAAATCAGTTTTCAAGCAAGGCTGCCAAATGCACTGGCCAGGCTAGAAGGTAATTGACTTCCAGGGTTTATGATGCCTACTGGAGAATATTCTGTAATTGACGCAATAGGAAATGCATTGATCTTATCTGCTCCCCTTTAACTGCAGTTGGAGATTTTCTTCTTTTTCCTCCTTAAGAGAAAAGACTGCTCAGTATCAACCATTAAGGGCTATAGAGCAGCCCTTTCAGATACTCATAAGTTCTCTATAGAGCCAGACCTCATCTTTTAGTATTTTGAGCTTCAGAGACCAGTCTCACTCTCTTTAATGCCTGTGCTCTTTGATTGGTATCCAAACCTCATGGACCTTTGAGTGAAGCTTCCTTTGAGAACTTACCCATACAACAGTCTTCCTTCACTCCGTACCATCAGTGACAAGAAGTAGTGAAATTCATGCCTTGGAAAAGAGTTGTTTACAGTTCAGTGGTAACTATGATTCTGTTTCTCTTCATTGCCAACCTTCAGTAGCCCCTGATCCAATTGAAATTCCTAGTCTCAGTTGTATCTGTGCTGGGGATATTCAAGATAGACTCCTTTGCCCAATTCGAGCTTTACATTTGAATTTGGCTAAATGAGAAGGGAAAGAAAGGGTCAGAAACATCTTTTTCTACCTCATAAAGGTACCTCATATTTCAGAAGCCACCATCTTCAGATGGATTGTTCTGACCATCAGATGAGCCTATCAATCTCTCACTGAGAGCAATCTTTCGTAAGAATCAAAAGCCCATGAGGTTAGGGCTATTGCTGCATCTTGAAATTTTATTAATCTTTCTTCTTCAGATGATGTGATGAAAGCCACATTATGGTGATCTCACTCCGCCTTCTCATCATTCTACTTTTGATCCAAGGCACTTACACATAAAGCCCACTTGTATCACCCCAGCAGGTTGTCAGGCCATCCTCCAGTCAGTAGTAAACTACCCTACTGACAGCAAATGGTAGGTTCACTCTGACAGCTTATCTTGGGGCCATCAACCTCCCACATTGCTGGTAAAGTTACCATTGCAATAATAGCAGGTTATGTATTACTGCTATTAAAATGTAGTTTTTAGGGGTTTAACTTATTTTAATTATGTAATACTTACCTGCTATTATTGCCTATTTTCCCTCCACCCTCCCTGCTCTGATGTTCTTTCAGTCTCGGTCCAAGTCAAAGAAGGGCACTATTCTGCATGACAGAAGTAACTAAGGCATCAGATTGGGATCATGTTGTTTTTGTTCTAAAACCTCCAATTACTAATCTGAGGAGGGAATTCACCTCGGACTGGGGACTAATGTCAGGAAAAGAAATAGCAATGCAGTTATATCAGGTATGTATTACATAATTAAAATTAGTTTTACACCCTAAAATGACATTTTTAAACGCAGATAAACTCTGTACTCAAGTAGTACATACAATTTAAATGTTTGAGTATTGTTTACGTCACAAAAGCACATTAGATCAAACAGGTGGATCTAGCCTGATCACATAAGACAAACTATTTTGCAGCATGCTCCACATCATAGGACAGTTATACAATTTCACTGATAGATACAAAACCTGCAGTAGGGGGTGCATCTGGGGTTGATTACTTGTTTTGCACTCAGTTGCTCAGTGGTTAATGTGACCAAAAGGGTGTGGGTTCGAATCCTGCCATTGGATCAGCCTGGTTTGGCTACAGTGGTGTGTCCTTGGGCAAGGCACTTTACTCCAATTGCCTTGGCACTAAATAACCTACTTGTGTTGCTGTGCCATAAAACACCAAATGAAATCAACATTGTTTTGCACTAAAATTAAGTTACTCAAACTGAATTTTGATTAAATATCACACATCATATTGTGTGGTCTTATTGATGAAAGGTCTGGACAATGGTGCAGAAAAAGAGGGAATATCATTCCTTTACTGACAGCTGTAGTTTAATGTACTAATTCAGTTTCAAACTAACTTTATATTATGTATATGACAGTACATGTATACGTATGTGTAAAAATTTACAAGTGCCCAGAAAAGTATTGCTTTCTGGTCAGAAATATAATTGATTCACATAGATGTTGCTCCAACATGGTTCATCATCCTTTTATGGTGGAGCATATTATGTTATGATGTTTTCCATCTGTATGTTACCAATTTTTTTTTGTCTTCTACCATCTGCAGTTTTGGATGACTTGCCTTTTGGGTAAGGAAGAACACTATTGATATTTTTCTTTTGTCAAAAGACCAAGATCGTTGTGACTGAAAGAAAAAAAACGGTTTCTTTACTATAACTCAAGTTCTTCACCATCTATTGTTACCATCTTTGTGGATGCCTTGCACTTGAGGTAAGGAAGAACCCTGTTGATTTTGGGCTCAAAAGGTCACTGGGACTAAAAGAAGAAAAATGTTTGGGGGGTTTTGTGCATAACATTAGTACTACATCAGAGATCTGGTGCAAACATTGTGGATGGCTTGTACTTAGGGTAAGGAAGAAGCCTATGGATTTCAGACTCAAAGGTCAAGGTTATGTGACTAAAAGAAGAAGAAAGGTTTCCACACAACAATTTCAGTACGTGACCACATACTTTAACCAGAAGTTTGTTTTGGTGAGAAAGAAGCCTGCTGCTTCTGGAGTTAAAAGGTCGAGGTCACTGACTGTAAGAAGAAAAATGGTTTTGCAAAAACAGCTTTAATTCTAGACCATGTATCTTGATCAAAGTTTGTGGAGGGTTTGCACTTAGGCACAGGAGAGGCCTGTTGATTTTGGAGTCAAAAGGTCAAGGTTATTATGGCTCAAAGAAAAATGGATTTTGCCAAGAAATTTTTTTTGGAGTAAGTTCCTTGACCAAACTTTGAATGGCTTGCACTTAGGGTAATAAAGAAACCTATAGATTATGGGGTCAAAAAGGTCAGAGGTCATGATCACAGTAAGTCTAATAAGAAAATAATGGTTTCTGCACAGTAACTTTAGATCAAGACTGCATACCTTCATCAAAGATTCAGGTCATTGAGATCCATTGGTCAATAATCTACAGAGTCAACCATGCCCTGCTAATGCCTTCATAGAGGACTATTGAAAACAGGGCAAGAGTATAATGTGCTGTTCATGGTATTGTAATTGCCAAAGAAATTTATAGAATCTTTAGTTTATCATGGCTTGCTTAAGGGTATACTTTTTACTATTGTTTTGTTATTTTGCTTCAAAATTCTACAGAAAAGATGCTGATTTTAGGTACATGTTCATATAATGAAAGTTGACATTTCTACAACTAATGTATGTTGCAGTTCACAACAGAATTAATTATTTTTTTTCTTTCTTCTTGAGAATCATTTCTAATGGTAAATTCTTCCACCTGTTATCCTCTGTAAGTATTGGACATATAGGTTGCACTGTATTAGATATTCCATGTAATTTGATGGTAGGAATAGATATTTCCAATTCCATTATAAGTCAGTGAAATCAGATGATGTGTATGACATCCTCTTTGTTTTTTTTTACAAGTGAATTAGATGCAGTCACCTGGTATAGATGAATGTCTTCTGAAACAAATCTGCCTTAAAAAGTTGGAATCAACATTGACACAACAAGTAAATTTGCTTTCTCTACATACTGTATACCTACTCTCTGTTACATTATCTATTCCACAGGAACACATAGAGAAAGCCATTGGTTTGAACCCAAAGGATCCTTCTAATCATTATTTACTGGGAAGATGGTGCTTTGGTGTAGGTATATCATCTGCAGACTTTCCAGTGTTACGACTCTAGGTCTTAAAATATGTAACAGAAAGAAAATGAAGCCAATAAAATAAAGTAAAACCAACAAGCAATTTATTTCCAGACAATTAAAGTGAAAATTCAAAAGACACTTACAATTTGTGAGTTAAATTCCAAATAATCCTTAATGTCCTAATCACTAGTCCAATATAATAGAATGTTCTGAATGAATTCCAATAGCCTTGAATGTCCTAGTGTACCACAGAGATGTAATCCAGAATGTATTTGAATGAGTTCACATAAATCCCAAAATCATGTATTAATCCAAAAGTCAATGAGCACTTAAGTAATTCCAATAAATATTTTCAATAAATAATTCCTCTCAAATTACATTTGATTTCAACAAGTGTAATTACTAAAGTAGATTCCTTACAGACTGATCTTTAGAACTGGAATTATGGAACAGGAATGAATTTGTTTACCAAAATCTGTATCTAAAAAATATGAGTAATTCTAATGGAAAAATACTTGCCTACCTCACACATGTCACAACTTACAAGCATGGACAAAAGTTAAGTATGTATTTTCAAATAACCATACAACTTACAATCATAGACAAAAGTTAAGTATATAAACATCATACATAACACCAGATAATCCACCTAGGCTAATTTGAAAATGGATTAAACTGTGCCAGAGTACTCAATCTACATATATTATTGACAAGTTTGTACCTCACTTTTCAGTGTTGGACAGAAACACTGTATTTACTAGTGTCTAACATACTACCAACATAGGACAATTTAAACCCAGATCTACCCGTGCATTATGTGCCAACAGATCAGGGTCTTTGTTCTTTGTTCTGCTTACTGTTCTAAGTGAATAGCATAGACCCTGCTCTGCTGATTTACTATGCAGTGGCAGTTCTAGTTCAATGCTGTGTGCAGTCGGATGCATATTTCACACTGGTAAGTATGGTAAATCACTTAAATAATACTGTTTGTCAAACCTATGAGAAGCGGTTCTTTATGTTAACCTCTGACAGAAATTCTTAGACAATATTCAGTTCAGAAGATGGCACAGTCATTGACTTTACTAAGGAACAATTACATAATTTGCAATTAATTTGTATACATTTTTTTTGGAGTTGTCTCGCTAACATTTGATGCATGCAAAACATTTGTGATGTACAATACATATTTTCCAAATTTAAGTTTTCTTTATTCCTAATTTTTGGCCTAGAGAGATTTCAATCCATTAAAAGTCTATGACTTGCTGCCTACTTTTCTGTTATTAAGAATAGTTTCTGCTTCTAATAATAGACACTTTTTAGCTCTACTGGTCATAGATCAGAAGAGCTTATGGGATGGCATGTTGCTCCAACATCCATCCCTACTCCTCTTAAACTAAATGGAGGATTGCTATGAAACTCTACACACACATTCATCAAAAGGTCAAGTTTAGCCTAAATGAAAAGGGTGCTACTGAGATATTCAATATGGCTGCCATGGCAGCTATCTTGAAAATCTTGTTATCGCTATTCCTTCAGAAAGGATGGTCATATCAACAAACCTTTTTGATGACTAGTTGGTTCCATATGAAAAGGGTGCTGATCTGACGTCCAACTGGTCACCACAGCAGTCATCCTGAAAATCTTGTTATCACTACTTCTTCTGAACAGAAAGTCATATCAGCATGGGGTTTTCACCAAAAGACTTCTTATCTTGTCTAGTTGATCCTGAATGAAAATGGTGCCACTCAGACATACAATATGGCCACCACAGTGGCCATTTTCTTTGAAAATCTTGTTATCGCCACTCCACCTGAATGGCTGGTCATATCAACATCAGGTTTTCACCAGAAGAATTATGGTGTTTAGTTAGTCTTAAATAAATATTGTGTCGATCTGTTATCTTATCTGTACTCCTTCTAGATATGAAGTCATGTCAGCTATGGGTTTTTACCTGAAGATGTCTTGTTTGTACCAAGTGAAAATGGTGCCAATCTGACAGCCAGCATGACCACCATGGCAGCAATCTTGAAAATCATGTTATTGCTATTCCTTCTAAATGGAAAGTCATATTGACATGGGGTTTTCACCAGAAGACTAATTATGATATCTAGTATGGTCCTGAATGAAAGTGATGCCAATATTGTCACTAATTCTCCTCAATGGATTGTTATATTATCATGGGGTTTTCACCAATAGTCTTCTAATGGTGTCTGGTTTGTCCAAAATGAAAGTGGTGCCTATCTTGCATCCAGTAAGGCTGCCACAGTGGCTACTTTGAAAATCTTACCTAAAGAATATCAGAGATGGTTTCAGCACAGCAGTTAAAAAAGAAATGGTCTTATTTTGAATTCCTTGAAATTCTTTTCAAAAAGTAGAGTGTCAGTCCTCTCATGGGAGTCTTGTCTGTATTTAGCCCTAATGGCTTTTTGGCCATGATAAAGTCAGAATGTCTGTTGGCAAACGAGTTCTTGACATGAGAACAACATAACAGAACATCGTTCTTCCTGCCCTAAAATCAAGAACATTGTTCGCAAATGTGGTTCTTGGGTTAAGAAAATTTCCACCTCTGAAGTGGGAGTGGGTGAGAACAAAGATAGTGGAAAGATGCTGAGTGTTGTTGCCCCATGCATTTTGTTCTGAGATCAACTGTAGTTGTTATGGAAAGCACACTCAGGAACATCCGAGAATGTGTACTTGGCATGTGGGCAAGAATCTCAAAACAAGTCGCCCAAAGATGACCTCAGTCAAGCTGTGTAATGGGACATAACTCAAATTTTAATGATAAGATGAATGATTAACCTCAACCGTTACTTCCCTTAGCACAGTTTTAAAGCTTCTGTGTAGTATTTAAAACAAGGCATCATTTCAATACAAAATGCTCATAAAAGGTAATTGCCTAAATATTTTCTCAGAATGTTTTTAAGAATTTTTAATCAAGTCTCAATTAAGAGATAAAGAGAAGAAAAGACTTAAAATGTATATTTTAGATTAGATGTATTTGAGGTATATTGGTATTTGCTTATGATCATAAAAGCAGAACATGATTATCAATAACTCGCAGTTTATGTTCGTACCTTTGATCCAAGCCCTACAAAACATCAGTACTCTCAATACTTTGATACTTGGTTCCATTTGCATTTTGTTACATACAGAGATTTTTTTATAAAATGACAAACAGATTAAGAAGCACACTCAACTGTTATTTAATTAATTAAATTGGCATCAAGTCACAATATGATTTTTCAGGTATATATGCTGTCCTGGCTGGAGAGAAAAGCTGCATCAACCCTTTATGCCACACCCCCTTCAGCCACTGTAGAAGAAGCTCTTGCTTGTTTTCTAGAGGTAAGTTATGTGATGTTAACCAATAATAAGTTGTTATAAGCCTTCATAATTACCCCCTCCTCTCATATGGATCATTGTCCCTTTTAAATTGATGGAAGAGAGGATTTCATTAACAAATTCATGATTTGCAAAAGCTTATGTGTCATTAAACATGCTTCATGGTTATCAAATATTAATAAAACGATATGTTGCGCAATATATGCTATTTCTGTGTCACAATATGACGAATGTTATTCCCATCAATATGGTATGGAAGGCCTGATAATAAATGACACTTAAAATAAATCTGACTGGAACTTAAAACTGTTAACCTAGTAACAGTTGTAAAATGTCATTCGATACAGACATCCAGTGCCTTCTTTCAAGTTGCATACCTATTTGTACCTTATCTAGCCACATATAACTTTCAACTGAATGGGAACAGCATAGACTGAGATTGGCCATAGAAATCATAAAAATGCTGAAAAGTGTAGACCCTGATGTTCATTGCATTATGTGCCACCAGATTAGGCCTGGAATCATAAAACTCTTGCATTAGGAAATGGTGATACACAGGTTTTTCACCTATGTGACAGAGAAATCTTGTTGATATGTGACTGTTACTTTTTTGTCTCGGTTTGGTTATCTCGGGTCTGTTGTCATGTGATGGTTTCATTACATCATACAGACCCCAAAACAGGTAATTTTACCAGTGTAAATGGAATGCAGAATGAACACAAAATGATCAGTGAAAACAGTGTGAAAATGCAGAATGATCAATGCTAAATGAAAATGGAATAAAATGTGAACATATATCATGACGACTGGATTCTTAGATTTTTTCATACTGCTGCAAAATTTCTTCGATCAAAAACCCTTTTGCAGTGTTGCAACTATGATCACAAGGACTGGGGACATTTTTCCATGTGTCCTGTATATTGGGGACACACAAGGACTGAGGACATTTTTTCTTTGTGTCCTGTATATTGGGGACACACAAATTGCAATTGGACAATGAAAATATAGAAAAAAAATGATACTCTTATTTGCTCTTACAGTTTTGTCACCTTAACTTTGTCATCTGCACTGCACTGTCATTTTTTCCTTGGACACATATCATCGTTATAAACATTTTATCAAGTAACCGATAAGAATATTTACATGTTTATCTGGTTCAAGAGCTGCACTATGTCATTTTCCTTTCAGGAGCTTGCTCTCATTTAACCCTTGTGATCACTCATAATCACATAATGTTTATTAGAATAATTCCTATGTTTTCTCAATGTCTTTTCTTGTCAGACTAATAATGAATTGATTAAATGCCAAATTATGTAGGCTTTTCACCCCAGAAAATATGTTGCACTAGTGGCCATCAGTGACTTTGCATTTTTTTGCAACTCAGCAGACTGCTACAAACCTTGAATGTTTTGATTGCCAAAAATGTGGTTTTAAAATAGTGACTGCCATTTTACAGTTTTTATCGCCTTTGGTCAACATAGAGGTGGACAGATGTGCACTACAGAAAAATAGGTGGATATTTAGATTTTTTCTTGGTGAAAAAGGGAACCCAGGGAGCACACAGGAGTCAAGATTTGGGGGACATAGAACAAACAAAAAGCTGGAAAGTCACAATCCCATACTCGATGTGCAACACTGCTTTCACACAATAATCCAGGATTAGATTGATTACATTGACAATTTTTAGCTCACCTGGCCAATGGTATAGCCCAGCATCTGTCATGCATCATCTGTTTATCAACACTTACTTTGGGAACACTCTTGAGGCTTAATTTCTGATCACATTTTTATCATCGGATGCAAGTTTGTATCATCAAGATTTTGGACGAATTCAGTTGTGAGCAACATGCACACATGTTAATCAGGTGAATTTTAATTGTGTAGCTGAGCTTGTGTACACTTTCAAGGCTATATTTCTGATCAGATTTTGATCAGACTTGGCATATAAAGCTTGCATCGTCAAGATCTTAGATGAGTTCCATTATGAGCAACATCTACGCATATTAATGAGGTGGTAGTACATTTCATTGGATGAGTTTGTGAACACTCCAGAGAAGCCATATATATATATTTATATGTTAGATTATTGTCTATAGAATTTGTAGAATGTCAGGAGATTCCGTTCTAGTAATTTCATATTGAAACCATGAGTACACATTCTTCAGTGCATGCAGTAACTTGCCAGTTTTTTATTAGAAAGCAAACGAAGTAATGTATGATAAGGACTTTTTAGGATCGGGATTGAAGTTATGCAAAGTTTCATCCCTTTGCAGAAAAAATGTAAATACAGATTTTAACAAATTAATTTTAGAATACAAGATGCATACATATCAGAAGAACAAGATACACAAAATAATGAAACAGAACACATTTAGGATTAAAATCAATGATATGTCATGCAAACTGAAGATAAATTTAAAACAACAATATAACAAGTAGTACTCTAGGTTGATACTATTTTAATAATATATTTATAAGACAAGTTTGTATAATAACAATTAATTATTACAATCCTGTGGATGAAGAGGTTTTTTCTAAGGTAGCTCAGTGGTTAGCATGCTGGACTTCTATGCAGGAGTACCAGGTTCAATTCTCAGACCAGGCAAGGTTGGGTACCTTGTAGTGTCCATAGGCAAGATGCTTTACTCTCATTGCCCAACAAAAGTGAACTAATAGCCACAATGTAAAACACCTTAATGTGGGCTTAGCCCAACCAAACCATAAATGTTGTACATTTCTACTAATTATACAGCAGATCTTCTATGCTGACAACTAAAAAAGCATCTCTGATGCACACCAATCAAGGTATCTATGTATGAGAATTTTTGTACTTTTTTAAGTATGTGAAAGAAAAGGATTTTGCTTTAAGAAGAACATATTTCTTGTGAAAAACATGTCCAAGTTTATACATTTATTTGCAGAGAATTATTGCTAAAACTTGACCACTATTAAAATACTTTAATATTTTGAAGCAAGTTTAATATGTTTGGTTAAACCGAGTTTGACAGTTGCTAGTATTGCCAAATTAATGTTCCTAAAACATTTGTCCTGTATATGGTATCGCATATTTAGTGCATTAATTTAACTCATTTTGTTTATTTAGTGTCATTACTCACAGATTATTTTAATATATATATTTTGTATTTTTAGCTTGTAATAAAAAATACAAATAACCCAACATGGTTTCCTCCTGAAACACTTCCAGATTTAATTACCAAGAGCATAGAAACCCATGACCTAAAACAAAAGTCCAAGACATTCAGTAGTCGATCCAGGCTGATCAGATGGACAGGATCGAACACACAGCTTTCTGGTCACTAGTCCAATTCCTTAACTAATCAGCAAATACAGCTTTCTTGTCACTAGTCCAATTCCTTAACTAGTCAGCCAATACAGCTTTCTGATCACCTGTCCAATTCCTTAACAAATCAGCCAATACAGCTTTCTGGTCACTAGTCCAATTCCTTAACTAATCAGCCAATACAACTCCCTTGGGTGGGGATTCATGATGTTTTCCAAGTTATAACTCGAGGAGCAAGGCCCCAGGAAAGTGGGTAAAGACAGATCCAGGAATCCATGCCAACTGCACAGAACAACTCCAGAAGAGCTTATGGGATGGCCTGTTGTCCTTTGTCTGTCATCCATTAGCACAAGTTATCACTACACCTTGGAGGATTGCCATGAAAATGTTTACACACTCTCCTCCCAACCAAGGTCTAGTTGGTTTTAATTGAAAATCTTGTTATCACTACTCCTCCAAAATGGTTGGTCATATCAGCATAGGGTTTTTACTAGAAGATTTCTTATGTTGTTTAGTTGGTCCTAATGAAAATGGTGTCTTCATGGTAGCTATCTTGAACATGTCGGTATCATTATTCCTGCTGAATGGAAACTCACATCAACATGGGGTTTTCACCAAAAGACTTTTTATGGTGTCTGGTTAGTCCTAAATGAAAATGGTGTCGATCTGAATGCGAGTATGGGATCCATCTTGAAAATCTTGTTATCGCTACTCCTAGATGGATGGTCATATCAACTTGGGGTTTTCACCAAAAGACATGATGTCTAGTTGGTCCTAATAAAAAATTGTACCAATCTGACATCCGATATGGCCACTATGACAGTCATCTTGAAAATCTTGTTCCTAAATGAAAATGGTGTCGATCCAATATGGCTGCCACAATGTCCATCTTGATAATCTTGTTATCGCTACTCCTCCTGAATGGATAGATATATAGACATGGGGTTTTCACCAAAAGATTTCTGATGATGCTAATCTTAATCCAGTACAGCTGCCAATTTGAAATTTTATTATCACTCAAGAATATCAGAGATGGTTTGAACACTCAGCATTTAAAAAGAAGAAATGGTCTTATCCTGGATTCCTTGAAATTCTTCTTGGCCAGTAGAGCATCAGTCCCATCGAGGGACTCTTGTTCCAGTTAGGTATAATACATTATTTGTCTTTGCATCATTAGGAAATCCTTCATATTGTTTAATGTTGTTCTTTTAACCTTAAAACAGATTTAGCTTGTCAGTTTTTTAGATTGTATGTGACATGCATCTAATTGTCAATTCAAAAAAGAAAGTAAAAGCTATTTTTACAATTGAATTTTTCTTTGTTCAGGCAGATAGATTGAATCCTGGAAAATGGAAGGAGAATATGCTTTATATTGGAAAGGTAATTGAGTAACTTATTACACCTTATGAACATTCTTTAACTAACCCTTTAAGGGGTCCCACATCAAGATGCAAGAACTCTATATTAATCAACTTTTCCATTCATCCATCTTTCTGTCTGTCTATCTGCCCATCTGTTTCTCTGTCTGTTCATTCACAGTTCTTGTAACCACCATAGCTCTCCAACCCTTGCACATAATTGGATGCCCTGTGCCTTTCCCTCTTTCAGCAGTGCCCCGAAACCCCAGAACAAAACCTTAGAACCAAACGGATGTTGTTATTGTAGGATTTAATTTAGGTGATATAGCTGATACACATATAATTGGATGCCATTTGCCCTGTGCATATCCATTTTTGTTGTACAGGGAAGAGGAATATAGGCATAATTAGTTTATTTTTATACATAGTATCAATATTAATGCACCATATCTATCCATAAAATCATACACATTCATACGAAAAAGAGAAAAAGAATTGTGCACATTTTCAGATTTGTTTAAGCTTCCACTCCAGAATTTTGCACTTTTGCACAGGCTTGAGAATTTAAAGAAAGTGTATTAATTGGATTTTCCTCACTGTTAATCCTTGTTATTACAAAAGTAATGTGTGTGTCGTAGGAATAATTTATAGAACCTACAGTTTTCTTTCTTTTGAAATATGAATGAGGGTGGTTGATTTGGGTTTGAGAGTTCACAGGTAGGCCTTCTGATATGCATCTCTCAGAAGATTGCTAGCTCTGTGTGTGCTTTTCACTTTCTGAACTTAAATTATTTTTAAAAATGACTCAGTCATTTTTTTCTTTAAAATTTCATCAGTACACTTTCAGAAAATAGTAATGCTGTATTTCAAGAACAGGCAAAATTAGTATACTTTTTGCTATTTCAGGTATATTTCCTAAGCACACAAAAGCAGTCATTTGCTGTCTGCTTCAGAAAGCACATGGTTTTCTTTATAGTGACCAAAAATAAATTTGGAATCTAAGTAGATGAAAGACATGTAAGTGTGCGCCTTCCCTTATTTTAGCAGTGCCCCAAAACTCAAGTGGAACCTTTATGGGTTTAGTCTCTGATCAACTCCATTTTGGTTGACTTGTTATAAACATTAATATATCCGAACTTGAAAAGACATGTACAAACAGAAATAGTGCATGATACTTTAGATGCTTATATGTTGACTTATTTGATTAAAATAACATTTGTCTTATTGTTAAAGAACTTCCACGGTTACATTTCTTGTTGCTGAATAATGTTATGTTTTGGATTCAGCAACTTTTTGAACATTTGATGTGTCTAAATCAAGAAGTTTCTTCTACTCATAGCGGTATTTCTTAATTGAAACATCTGACTGCATAAAATCATTAAATAACCATGCATATTTTTCCTCAGTATTTCTAAATTTCTTTTATTTTATTGGGTGTCAGTTTGTGCAGATATGCAAAAATATCATTTTTGTTGGCATGGAAGTTTTTGGATATGCCTTTAAAGGGGAAAATGTTTTTAGAGAAGCATCATTGTTCATTGATTCTTTAAATTCCTAGTTTGTAGCACCACAATATTAAATGCATTGACAGTAATTCACCGAAACAGTTGTCTGGACAATCATCACTTAATGGAAGTGATAATTTAGTGTTCAACTTTTTAATAAAAAACCAAGTTTATTTATTTGGCAAGGTTAAATAGCTTGTGTGTTCATTATATCAAGTCCATCATATCAAGTCCATCGTGTCACATTTTGGCTGTGGCTGTCAGTTATGAAATTCATTTCAGCTCAATACATTTTGAACGTTTCATATTTTAAGAAGACCTTGGTCAAGTTCAGTTGAACATAGTACAACAAAATTTCACCAAGTTTTGGCCCCTGTAGAATTGAGCCTTACATATTAAATCAAGCTTTCTTTTTTCATGGTATCCTTGTCATATGTACACATTTCTATTTTTATTACAGTGTTACTTAGAGCTAAAGAAGTATCCTGAAGCAGTTGAATGGTTGAGAAAGGCAGAGTTCCTACCAGTCTTAAGTCAAGATGTAAGTCATAAATTTTTCTTCCAGGTGCACCATATTTATTTTTTCATTTTTCTTAAATCAGTTGAATGAATTGTAATGAGATACATTGAAACATGAAAGAGTTACAATCTCAAAAAATTAAGGCAATTGTTCTACATTGACCAGACAAATCTGCAAGTATTTGTCTGTTCATCCACTCATTTATTTATGTATCAGTCATGATCTGTCTATTTATCTATTTATCTGGCTATCCATATATGTGTATATATATATATATATATATATATATATATATATATATATATATATAGTTTATCTATCTATCTATATATCATTGGGACACCAATCTTTTCTGTCCATTCATCGTTCCATCCACCCATTGAATTAGAGCTGTAAATGATTCACTGATGCCATTATAACTCACACTGGGCATAATTTAATTCAATTTATACAAAATAATGTACCATTTGAGCCATCATATCAAAGAAACTTACAACAAATAACCATTAACAAGGCAGTTTTGGGGTGAGTTTTTCAAAAATTGCATGCAATGTTCAATGTTATCAGAAACTGCTAATTTACGTCATTTTCATGTTGTTTTTTTCCTTTCTGTCATTCAATTTTGTATGGTAAGAGGTATAAAATATGCAAGTCCGTTCTTTGCAAATTCTAAAAGCAGACAACAGTAGTTTGGCACATCCTGGAACTTAAAGTTAACTCAGTCCACTTTAAGTTTGGGTCAAGGATTGACCAACCATATACCTTTTGTAATGATGTAGTTAGACAAAATATGTAGAATAAAATACAAATGTAATACATGGAATTTTAGTGTTCTGATAAATTGTATTTAACAAATTCAACATTTAGTTTATTGACCTCATCCAACCTGCTTCCCCTATTTATGTTGACATCCTGTAGTCTGTATTTTTAAATATGGACCCACAATATTGCTGTTGACCTATATACAGATGTGTCTTATTTATTTACAGGACAAAGAGTCCCAAGGTGAACTTGAGAAGCTTCTAGCCACGTATGGATCAAATGGATAAACCATGTGCTAAAACAGTTTAAATAATTATTCAGTGAAAAAAAAAACTTGTAGAATTAAACAACCACCTGTTTTGATGATGCCTCATTATTACACATCAGTATTAAATATGGACATATGAAGCTTTAGATTATAGAGACATCTGTTGAAGTTTGATTTATACTCTTCTCTGATTTGCTGGTTCAAATACCTTAGAAAAAAAAATTGACTGAAGTCAGTGATTAGCAAATTTTGTATAGCTTACCAAGCTTAATTTTGTGGTAGGCTTTTTTGTTTAGTAAAAATGTCATTAGCTGTTCATTGAGGGCATTTGCTTATGGTACAATTTTAATTGCTCATACAAATAACAAGAATTTGAGATAATTTTCAGACTTTGTACCTATCAGTTCAGCCATAGTTAAAAATATTAATATGTTGTCCTAATTCATACATGGTCTAAATGCAGGGCTTGGGTTTAAAAGGTTAACTGAGCTGTGTAATTTTCTCTTGGACTGTGGAGGTGAACAGGCCTCATAATAGGCACCTGAGATGTCAGTTAAATGCCTGATTGTTTTGATAAGCAGATGTGACATCATATCTGTACAGGTCTACTGGGTGGTTTGGAATTCCTGTCTTTAAATAACAGGCATTCACATATACTGTATATACTCACATATAAGTCAGGTTCAACTGCAAACAGCATAAACCCTGATCTGTTATCGCATAATGTGCTGGCAGATCAGGGTCTGTGTTATTTGTTCTATTGATTACTCCTAATAAACTGCATAGACCTGCATCTGCCTTGTACGTGATGGAATGTCTGGGTTTATGCAGTTGGCAGTTGGATCTGACTTCAAGCTTAAAATTTGTTAGCATTGATGATGGAACAGAGTTGCTGTTATTTTCAATACAGCACTATAGTAGCAAACTTGGGTATGATGTGATAATTCTTTTTCTTTTTTGTCAATGCAATATTGGACCAAATATTTCTACTTTTTGCTCATTCAGTATTATTTCTTTTATTGGGAAATTACGAATCCACCTAAGAACCCATTAGAATGAATATAATTATGTATAGTTAATAATGTGGTTTAGATTGGATTAATTGGAAAGTGCTCTATGTGTGATTCTTTTACTTTAGTTTGCTCATTGTATTTACTAGCTCAGGCTGTCTGTAATCACTTCTAATTGTGGTCGGAATACCAACCCTACCCTCACCCCCTGTTCAAGATAAAAGCATTCCCAAATATTTGTTAACCTATATAAGACTAGTTGACTAGTATTGCCTTTTAAATTATAAAATAAAAATTATTTATAGTTACATCAGACTTGTAATATGATAAACTTCTTTATGTTTTTTGTTAGATAATGTCAGAAGCAATGATTACATGTTGCAGATACAAGACTGCATTCAGTTTCATGTCAAATAAATATGGAAACATTTCAGTTAAATATTTACATATTGCAGGCACAAGATTGCATTCAATTTCATGTGAAATAAATGTCAACATTTTTTAAATTAAATGTTTAGTTATGATGCACATTTCAAATCTCTTTTGCAACACAGAACTGAAAACTAATATTTAAAATTTCATTAACTTATGTATGTACGTACGTATGTATGTATGTATAGATGTATGTATGTATGTTTTTCACTACATAAATGTGTTGCCATTACCAAAATAATGGAGGCCTATAAAGGTGTGTTGCAGCCACATGTCAGCGAAATGAATAATGAAATTATATCTATTTTCTTACAGTTAAACACTGACCATCACAGACATAATAAAGCCATCATATTGCAGCACTCATTCAATTTATATGTTAGTTTTGGCCATCTCTGACTTGAGCATAGGTTAATAAAATACCATATATACTCACTTATAAAGTCAAGTCCAACTGCAAATTGCACAGATCCAGTACTGCAGTTGCATAATGTACTGGCAGATCTGGGTCTATGCAGTTTGTTAGCAGTAATCAGTAGAACAAACAACATAGACCCTGATCTGCCAGCAAAATATGTGACAGCAGATCAGGGTCTATGTTGTTTGCAGTTGGACGCAACTTTTAAGTGAGTAATTGCAGTAGATAAAACCCATCATTGGTTTAAAAAAGTAATTCTTCATTATCCTTCCTTTGTGAGATTCCTCAGATTAATATTAATTGATGATAGATTCATCACATTAGAATTTCTGTACAAAGTTTTGTGTAAGCAGCTGGATAAGCTAATGAATACATGTATTTACTAATGTCCATTACTTTCTTGACCATTTGGATGGTTTTTGATTGACTTTAGGCTTTAATTTGTCATATTCTTGTCCTGATAGTTGGATCATTATAGTATAGAACAGTTTGTACATCCAGGTATCCTAATTCAGATGTGGTGAAAATTAAGCCCTTTTTAAGTGATCCCTAATTCAGATGTGGTGAAAATTAAGCTCTTTTTAAGTGATCCCTAATTCAGATGTGGTGAAAATTCAGCCCTTTTTTTAGTGATCCCTAATTTAGATGGGGTGAAAATTCAGCCCTTTTTAAGTGATCCCTAATTTAGATGGAGTGAAATTTCGGCTCTTATCCTTATTGCAATAATCAAGTTAAAGATCTAATTTTTCAGTGCTGATCTGTATTAGCAGAAATGCTCTATGGCCTTTAACAGAAGGAATTTATTCCAAATTTTGAATATCAATACATGTACATTGATTAGTTTTATGAAATGGCTTGCTTCTTGTTTTCGAAATCATGGTTAGCACAATGGAAAATGCTGAATATATCACTGTACCAAATATATTGTTCTTTAGTAAAGGGAATAATAAAGGCTAGTACATTACTTCACTTGAACAGACCTATAGACAATAAAAATTTATTGAAACAAAAATATTGTCTTTATAAATTTCATTTAACTACTATATTCCAGATGGCATTACTGCAGTTTTCATATTTATGTTGAGTCCACAATATTGGGACATGGCAGTCACATTTCCAGCAGCAGTGGCAACAAGGGCATTGGTGTGAACAGTTTTTTAAGGCTTTGATTAAAGTTTTTCATTTGCATATATTTCCTATTTAGGTTCTCATCATACTTGGCATGAATCATTATGAAGCAAAGACAATTCATTCTGTAACATGCTCACTTGCCCCTTTCATCTTGGAGTCAAAGTTACAGTGTAAGAAACTTTGCTTTATGGTTTTAGTTGAAGTTTTTATATCCCCACCAATTATTACTATATATCCCTGCCCTGCCTCTACAGAGTTGGGGGTATATATAGTAATCATTTGCATCCATTCTTCCGTCTGATACTCATTAGAGCAACTAGTTCTATAGTTTTTAACATGTTACAAACCAGAAGAGCTTATGGGATGGTCACTTGTCAATTGTCAATTAGCACAAGTTTCTTATTGTTACTCCTCCTAAACTACTTGGAGAATTGATATGAAACTTTACATGCACATTCATCACAAGGTCATGTTTGGTCCTAAATGAAAATGGTGCCACTTGGACATGCAGTATGGCAGGCACAGTCACCATCTTGCAGGCACAGTCACCATCTTGCCAATCTTGTTGTCACTGCTCATTCTGAATGGCTGGTCATATTGACATGCGGTTTTCAATTAGAGACTTCTTATAATGTCTTTGGCTGCCATGGCAGCCATCTTGAAATTCCTGTTATCACTGAACAGAAATTCATATTGACTTGGGGGTTTCACCAAAAGACTCTTTATGATGTTTAGTTGGTCCTAAATGAAAATGGTGCAGATACGACCTCCAAAATGGTGGCTATATTGAAAAAAAATTAATAGTTGCTCATCCTGGATGGATGGTCATATCAACATGGGGTTTTCGCCAAAAGACTTCTGATCTCTATTTGGCCCCAAATGAACATGGTGCTGATCTAATGTCCAACATGGCCATTACTGCAGCCGTCTTTAAAATCTTGTCCTAAATGGAAGTTCATGTCGACTTATTATGTTATCTAGTTGGTCCTAAATGAAAGTGATGACAATCTGACATCCAATATGGCCACCATCTTGAAAATCTTGGAATTGCTATTCTTCCTGAATGGATGGTCATATTGACATGGCACTTTCACACAAATATTTCTTATGATGTCTAGTTAGTCCTATGTGAAAATAGTGCCAAGTTTGCATCCAATATGGCTGCCATGAAGGCCATATTGAAAATCTTGTTATTACTACTCCTCCTGAATGGATGGTCATATCAGCATGATGTTTTCACCAAAAAAGTTCTGATGTCCAGTTGATCCCAAATAAAAATAAGCTTACATCCAATATGGTCGCTATGGTGGCCATATTGAAATACTTGTTATTGCTCAATAATATCAGAGATAGTTTCAACACTCAGCAGTTAAAACGAAGAAATAGTCTTATCTTGGATTCATGGAAATTCTTTTCAGCCAGGAGAGCATCTGTCCCATAAAGGGACTCTTGTTGTTAGAGTTATTGCCCTTAATGAAGTGCATGACAGGATCTCATTGCACCAGTCCCACAGTTTTTGATCAATTACAATAAAATTTTGTAAATGTGAAGATACACCTATTGATAAATCACTTTGCTCCTGCAGTTTCTAGTTCTACTGGTCTTCGACCAGAAGATCTTATGAGATGACCTGTTATCTGTCATCCATTGTCCATCCAACTGTTTTCACAAGTTTGTTATCAACTACTCTTAAACTACTTAGCGGATTGCCAAGAAACTTTACACACACATTCATCCCAAGGTCTAGTTTGTCCTAAATGAAAATGGTGCCACTCGGACATTCAGTATGACAGCCACTGTGGCTAGCTGGACAATCTTGTTATCCCTACTTCTCCTGAATGGTTGGTGATATCAGTATGGGGTTTTTGTTAAAAGACTTCTTATGATGTCTAGTTGGTCCTAAATGAAAATCGTGCCAATCTAATATCCAGTATGGCCACCATGGGAGACATCTTGAAAATCTTGTTATCGCTACTCATACTCAACAGAAAGGTATATTGACATGGAGTTTTCACCAGAAGACTTTATGATGTCAAGTTTATCCTAACTGAACATGATGCAGATCTGAACTCCAGTAACAAAAAAAATGTATGCTACTTCTCCTAGATGGATGGTCAAACTGGCATGGGATTTTCACCAAAAGTCTTCTTCTGGTGTCTAGTTGGTACTAAATGAAAATGGTACTGATCTGACATCCACTATGGCCACCATAGCATCAATCTTGAAAATCTTTGTTATCACTACTTCTAAACTGAGTCATGTTGATATGGGGTTTTCACTAGAAGACTTTCTTATGGTGTCTGGTTGGTGCTAAATGAAAATGATGCCAAGTTTAAATCTAATATGACCACCATGGTGACTATCTTGAAAATCTTGTAATCACTACTACTCCTACATCAACATTGGGTTTTCACTTAAAGACTTCATGTGATATCTAGTTGGTCCTAAATTGAAATGGTGCCAATCTTACATCTAATATGGCTGCCATGACAGCCATCTTTAAAATCTTATCACCACTCCCTCCTAAATGAATGGTAATACTGACATGGGGTTTTAACCAAAAGACTTCTAAAGATGTCTAGTTAGTCCTAATTGAAAATGGTATCAATCTGAAATTCAATATGGCCACCACAGCGGTCAATTTGAAAATCTTATTTTAGCTCAGCAACATTCAGCAGTTAAAAAGAAGAAACAGTCTGATCTTGGATTCTTGGTAATTCTTTTCTGAGAATAGAGCATCAGTCTGTTCGAGGGACTCTTGTAGTTAGAGTTATTGCCCTTTTCGTCTCGTAGCTTAATCAAGTGTATTACACAATCTCGTTAGTGCAACTAGTTTAGCATTTTGTTTTGCAGTTTTTAGCTATACTGGTCATCGACCAGAAGAGCTTATGTGATAGCCTGTTATCTGTCACTGTCGTCCAACGTCCGTCCGTACATTAGCACAAGTTTGTAATCTCTGTTCCTTCTAAACTACTTGGAGGATTGCCATGAAACTTTACATATACACACATTCATCCCAAGTTCTAGTTGGACCTAAATGAAAATGGTGCTGTTCAGACATCCAGTATGGCCGCCATAGCAGCCATCTTGAAAATCTTGCTATCGCTATACCTCCTAATTGGATGGACATATTAACATGGAGTTTTCACTAACAGACTTTCTGTGATGTCTAGTTGATCCTAAATGAAAATGGTGCCGATCTGATATCTGACATCCAACATGGCCGCCACGGTACCCATCTTGAACATCTTATTGTTACTCCACCTGAACGGAAAGTCGTATAGACATGGGGTTATCACCAGAAGACTTCTTATAATGTCTAGCTGATCCTGAATTAAATTGGTGCCGATCTGATCTAAAAAATGGCCGCCATCTTGAAAATCTTTTCGCTACTCCTCCTAAATGGAAAGTTATATTGATGTGGGGTTTTCACGAGAAGAGTTTTTATGGTGTTATTTGGTCCTGAATGAAAATGATGACGACCTCACATCCAATATGGCGGAAATCTTGAAAATTTTGTTATCACAAATCCTCCAGAATTTATGGTCATATTGACATTTTACCAAAAGACTTCTTATGATATCTAGTTGCTCCTAAATGAAAATGGTGCCCCGCAGACATCTAATATGGTTGCCACATACTGAAAATTTTGTCACTAATTCTCCTGAATGGATGGTCATATTGGCATGGGTTTTCACCAAAAGTCGTCTAATGGTGTCTAGTTATAATAAAATGAAAAAGATGCCGATCTTACAATAAATATGGTTGCCAAAGCGGCTGATTTGAAAATCTTATCTCAAGAATATTAGAGATGGTTTCAACACTTGGCAGTTAAAAGAAGAAATGGTCTTGTCTTGAATTCCTGGAAATATTTTTCGGACAGCAGAGCATCAGTCTCTATTTGAGACTCTTGTTTATGGGTCGCTGTGAGACTTGGTAAATATTTATGGACATCATCTATAGATACGCATATTATGGACATCATCTATTGATACGCATATTATGGACATCATCTATAGATACGCATATTATGGACATTATCTATAGATACGCATATTATGGACATCATCTATAGATACGCATATTATGGACATCATCTATAGATACGCATATTATGGACGTCATCTATTGATACGCATATTATGGACATAATCCATAGATACGCATATTATGGACATAATCCATAGATACGCATATTATGGACATCATCTATTGATACGCATATTATGGACATAATCTATAGATACGCATATTATGGACATAATCCATAGATACGCATATTATGGACATCATCTATAGATACGCATATTATGGACATAATCTATTGATACGCATATTATGGACATTATCTATAGATACGCATATTATGGACATAATCCATAGATACGCATATTATGGACATAATCTATAGATACGCATATTATGGACATAATCTATAGATACGCATATTATGGACATCATCTATAGATACGCATATTATGGACATCATCTATTGATACGCATATTATGGACATCATCTATTGATACGCATATTATGGACATCATCTATAGATACGCATATTATGGACATCATCTATAGATACGCATATTATGGACATCATCTATTGATACGCATATTATGGACATCATCTATAGATACGCATATTATGGACATCATCTATTGATACGCATATTATGGACATAATCCATAGATACGCATATTATGGACATAATCTATAGATACACATATTATGGACATCATCTATAGATACGCATATTATGGACATAATCCATAGATACGCATATTATGGACATAATCCATAGATACGCATATTATGGACATCATCTATAGATACGCATATTATGGACATCATCTATAGATACGCATATTATGGACATCATCTATTGATACGCATATTATGGACATCATCTATAGATACGCATATTATGGACATAATCTATAGATACGCATATTATGGACATCATCTATAGATACGCATATTATGGACATAATCCATAGATACGCATATTATGGACATCATCTATAGATACGCATATTATGGACATCATCTATTGATACGTCATCTATAGATACGCATATTATGGACATCATCTATTGATACGCATATTATGGACATCATCTATAGATACGCATATTATGGACATTATCTATAGATACGCATATTATGGACATCATCTATTGATACGCATATTATGGACATCATCTATTGATACGCATATTATGGACATCATCTATAGATACGCATATTATGGACATTATCTATAGATACGCATATTATGGACATCATCTATAGATACGCATATTATGGACATTATCTATTGATACGCATATTATGGACGTCATCTATTGATACGCATATTATGGACATCATCTATTGATACGCACATAATGGACGTCATCTATTGATACGCATATTATGGACATCATCTATTGATACGCATATTATGGACATTATCTATAGATACGCATATTATGGACATCATCTATTGATACGCATATTATGGACATTATCTATTGATACGCATATTATGGACATAATCTATAGATACACATATTATGGACATCATCTATTGATACGCATATTATGGACATTATCTATAGATACGCATATTATGGACATCATCTATAGATACGCATATTATGGACATCATCTATAGATACGCATATTATGGACATAATCTATAGATACGCATATTATGGACATCATCTATTGATACGCATATTATGGACATAATCTATAGATACGCATATTATGGACATCATCTATAGATACGCATATTATGGACATAATCTATAGATACGCATATTATGGACATAATCTATAGATACGCATATTATGGACATCATCTATTGATACGCATATTATGGACATCATCTATTGATACGCATATTATGGACATTATCTATAGATACGCATATTATGGACATTATCTATTGATACGCATATTATGGACATCATCTATTGATACGCATATTATGGACATCATCTATTGATACGCATATTATGGACATCATCTATTGATACGCATATTATGGACATCATCTATTGATACGCATATTATGGACATCATCTATTGATACGCATATTATGGACATTATCTATAGATACGCATATTATGGACATCATCTATTGATACGCATATTATGGACATCATCTATTGATACGCATATTATGGACATCATCTATTGATACGCATATTATGGACATTATCTATAGATACGCATATTATGGACATCATCTATTGATACGCATATTATGGACATCATCTATTGATACGCATATTATGGACATCATCTATTGATACGCATATTATGGACATTATCTATAGATACGCATATTATGGACATTATCTATAGATACGCATATTATGGACATAATCTATAGATACGCATATTATGGACATCATCTATTGATACGCATATTATGGACATTATCTATAGATACGCATATTATGGACATAATCTATAGATACGCATATTATGGACATAATCTATAGATACGCATATTATGGACATAATCTATAGATACGCATATTATGGACGTCATCTATTGATACGCATATTATGGACATTATCTATAGATACGCATATTATGGACATAATCTATAGATACGCATATTATGGACATAATCTATAGATACGCATATTATGGACATAATCTATAGATACGCATATTATGGACGTCATCTATTGATACGCATATTATGGACATAATCTATAGATACGCATATTATGGACATAATCTATAGATACGCATATTATGGACATCATCTATTGATACGCATATTATGGACATTATCTATAGATACGCATATTATGGACATAATCTATAGATACGCATATTATGGACATAATCTATAGATACGCATATTATGGACATAATCTATAGATACGCATATTATGGACGTCATCTATTGATACGCATATTATGGACATAATCTATAGATACGCATATTATGGACATAATCTATAGATACGCATATTATGGACATCATCTATTGATACGCATATTATGGACATTATCTGTTGATACGCATATAATGGACGTCATCTATTGATACGCATATTATGGACATTATCTATTGATACGCATATAATGGACATTATCTATTGATACGCATATTATGGACATTATCTATTGATACGCATATTATGGACATTATCTATTGATACGCATATAATGGACGTCATCTATTGATACGCATATTATGGACATCATCTATTGATACGCATATTATGGACATTATCTATTGATACGCATATTATGGACATTATCTATAGATACGCATATTATGGACATTATCTATAGATACGCATATTATGGACATAATCTATAGATACGCATATTATGGACATAATCTATAGATACGCATATTATGGACATAATCTATAGATACGCATATTATGGACGTCATCTATTGATACGCATATTATGGACATCATCTATAGATACGCATATTATGGACATCATCTATTGATACGCATATTATGGACGTCATCTATTGATACGCATATTATGGACATGATCTATTGATATGCATATAATGGACGTCATCTATTGATACGCATATTATGGACATCATCTATTGATACGCATATTATGGACATCATCTATAGATACGCATATTATGGACGTCATCAATTGATACGCATATTATGGACATTATCTATAGATACGCATATTATGGACATTATCTATAGATACGCATATTATGGACATAATCCATAGATACACATATTATGGACATAATCCATAGATACGCATATTATGGACATAATCTATAGATACGCATATTATGGACATAATCTATAGATACGCATATTATGGACATCATCTATAGATACGCATATTATGGACATTATCTATAGATACGCATATTATGGACATAATCCATAGATACACATATTATGGACATAATCTATAGATACGCATATTATGGACATCATCTATTGATACGCATATTATGGACATTATCTATAGATACGCATATTATGGACATTATCTATAGATACGCATATTATGGACATAATCTATTGATACGCATATTATGGACATTATCTATTGATACGCATATTATGGACATTATCTATAGATACGCATATTATGGACATTATCTATAGATACGCATATTATGGACATCATCTATTGATACGCATATTATGGACATCATCTATTGATACGCATATTATGGACATAATCTATTGATACGCATATTATGGACATCATCTATTGATACGCATATTATGGACATAATCTATTGATACGCATATTATGGACATAATCTATAGATACGCATATTATGGACATCATCTATAGATACGCATATTATGGACATCATCTATACATACGCATATTACGGACATTATCTATAGATACGCATATTATGGACGTCATCTATTGATACGCATATTATGGACGTCATCTATTGATACGCATATTATGGACATCATCTATTGATACGCATATTATGGACATTATCTATTGATACGCATATTATGGACATTATCTATAGATACGCATATTATGGACATTATCTATAGATACGCATATTATGGACGTCATCTATTGATACGCATATTATGGACATCATCTATTGATACGCATATTATGGACATCATCTATTGATACGCATATTATGGACATCATCTATTGATACGCATATTATGGACATTATCTATTGATACGCATATTATGGACGTCATCTATTGATACGCATATTATGGACGTCATCAATTGATACGCATATTATGGACGTCATCAATTGATACGCATATTATGGACATCATCTATAGATACACATATTATGGACATTATCTATAGATACGCATATTATGGACATAATCTATAGATACGCATATTATGGACATAATCTATAGATACGCATATTATGGACATAATCTATAGATACGCATATTATGGACATAATCTATAGATACGCATATTATGGACATAATCTATAGATACGCATATTATGGACATAATCTATAGATACGCATATTATAGACATAATCTATAGATACGCATATTATGGACGTCATCTATTGATACGCATATTATGGACGTCATCAATTGATACGCATATTATGGACGTCATCAATTGATACGCATATTATGGACATTATCTATAGATACGCATATTATGGACATAATCTATAGATACGCATATTATGGACATCATCTATTGATACGCATATTATGGACATTATCTATAGATACGCATATTATGGACATAATCTATAGATACGCATATTATGGACATAATCCATAGATACACATATTATGGACATAATCTATAGATACGCATATTATGGACATTATCTATTGATACGCATATTATGGACGTCATCTATTGATACGCATATTATGGACGTCATCTATTGATACGCATATTATGGACATCATCTATTGATACGCAATGGACATTATCTATAGATACGCATATTATGGACATCATCAATTGATACGCATATTATGGACATCATCTATAGATACGCATATTACGGACATCATCAATTGATACGCATATTATGGACATCATCTATTGATACGCATATTATGGACATCACCTATAGATACGCATATTATGGACGTCATCTATTGATACGCATATTATGGACATCATCTATTGATACGCATATTATGGACATTATCTATAGATACGCATATTATGGACATCACCTATAGATATGCATGTTATGGACTTGATCCATAGATACGCATATTATGGACATCATCTATTGATACGCATATTATGGACATCACCTATAGATACGCATATTATGGACATCACCTATAGATACGCATATTATGGACATCATCCATAGATACGCATATTATGGACATCACCTATAGATACGCATATTATGGACATTATCTATTGATACGCATATTATGGACATCACCTATAGATACACATATTATGGACATCATCTATTGATATGCATATTATGGACATCACCTATAGATACACATATTATGGACATCATCTATTGATACGCATATTATGGACATCATCTATAGATACGCATATTATGGACATCATCCATAGATACGCATATTATGGACATCATCCATAGATACGCATATTATGGACATCATCTATTGATACGCATATTATGGACATCATCTATTGATACGCATATTATGGACATCATCTATTGATACGCATATTATGGACATCATCTATTGAACGCATATTATGGACATCATCTATTGATACGCATATTATGGACATCATCTATTGATACGCATATTATGGACGTCATCTATTGATACGCATATTATGGACATCATCTATAGATACGCATATTATGGACATCATCTATTGATACGCATATTATGGACATCATCTATTGATACGCATATTATGGACATTATCTATAGATACGCATATTATGGACATAATCTATAGATACGCATATTATGGACATCATCTATAGATACGCATATTATGGACATCATCCATAGATACGCATATTATGGACATCATCCATAGATACGCATATTATGGACATCATCTATTGATACGCATATTATGGACATCATCTATAGATACGCATATTATGGACATCATCCATAGATACGCATATTATGGACATCATCCATAGATACGCATATTATGGACATAATCTATAGATACGCATATTATGGACGTCATCAATTGATACGCATATTATGGACATCATCTATAGATACGCATATTATGGACATCATCCATAGATACGCATATTATGGACATCATCCATAGATACGCATATTATGGACATAATCTATAGATACGCATATTATGGACGTCATCAATTGATACGCATATTATGGACATAATCTATAGATACGCATATTATGGACATTATCTATAGATACGCATATTATGGACATCATCCATAGATACGCATATTATGGACATAATCCATAGATACACATATTATGGACATAATCCATAGATACACATATTATGGACATCATCTATAGATACACATATTATGGACATAATCCATAGATACACATATTATGGACATAATCCATCGATACACATATTATGGAAATAATCCATAGATACGAATATTATGGACATAATCCATAGATACACATATTATGGACATCATCTATAGATACGCATATTATGGACGTCATCTATAGATACGCATATTATGGACATCATCTATAGATACGCATATTATGGACATTATCTATAGATACGCATATTATGGACATCATCTATTGATACGCATATTATGGACATAATCCATAGATACACATATTATGGACATAATCCATAGATACACATATTATGGACATCATCTATAGATACGCATATTATGGACATCATCTATAGATACGCATATTATGGACATCATCTATAGATACACATATTATGGACATCATCTATTGATACGCATATTATGGACATCATCTATAGATACGCATATTATGGACATAATCCATAGATACACATATTATGGACATAATCCATAGATACACATATTATGGACATAATCCATAGATACGCATATTATGGACATAATCCATAGATACACATATTATGGACATAATCCATAGATACACATATTATGGACATCATCTATAGATACGCATATTATGGACGTCATCTATAGATACGCATATTATGGACATCATCTATAGATACGCATATTATGGACATAATCCATAGATACACATATTATGGACATAATCCATAGATACACATATTATGGACATAATCCATAGATACGCATATTATGGACATAATCCATAGATACACATATTATGGACATAATCCATAGATACACATATTATGGACATCATCTATAGATACGCATATTATGGACGTCATCTATAGATAGGCATATTATGGACATTATCTATAGATACGCATATTATGGACATCATCTATAGATACGCATATTATGGACATCATCTATTGATACGCATATTATGGACATCATCTATGGATACGCATATTATGGACATCATCTATAGATACGCATATTATGGACATCATCTATTGATACGCATATTATGGACATCATCTATAGATACGCATATTATGGACATCATCTATAGATACGCATATTATGGACATTATCTATAGATACGCATATTATGGACATCATCTATAGATACGCATATTATGGACATCACCTATAGATACGCATATTATGGACATTATCTATTGATACGCATATTATGGACGTCATCTATTGATATGCATATTATGGACATAATCCATAGATACGCATATTATGGACATCATCTATTGATACCCATATTATGGACATCATCTATTGATATGCATATTATGGACATCATCTATAGATACGCATATTATGGACATCATCTATTGATATGCATATTATGGACATAATCCATAGATACGCATATTATGGACATCATCTATAGATACGCATATTATGGACATCATCTATTGATACGCATATTATGGACATTATCTATTGATACGCATATTATGGACATCATCTATTGATACGCATATTATGGACATCACCTATAGATACGCATATTATGGACATTATCTATTGATACGCATATTATGGACGTCATCTATTGATACGCATATTATGGACATCATCTATAGATACGCATATTATGGACGTCATCTATTGATACGCATATTATGGACGTCATCTATAGATACGCATATTATGGACGTCATTAATTGATACGCATATTATGGACGTCATCTATTGATACGCATATTATGGACGTCATTAATTGATACGCATATTATGGATGTCATCTATTGATACGCATATTATGGACGTCATCTATTGATACGCATATTATGGACATCATCTATTGATACGCATATTATGGACGTCATCTATAGATACGCATATTATGGACATCATCTATTGATACGCATATTATGGACATCATCTATAGATACGCATATTATGGACATTATCTATAGATACGCATATTATGGACATCATCTATAGATACGCATATTATGGACATCATCTATTGATACGCATATTATGGACGTCATCTATTGATACGCATATTATGGACATCATCTATTGATACGCATATAATGGACGTCATCTATTGATACGCATATTATGGACATTATCTATTGATACGCATATTATGGACATAATCTATAGATACGCATATTATGGACATAATCTATAGATACGCATATTATGGACATAATCTATAGATACGCATATTATGGACATAATCTATTGATACGCATATTATGGACATAATCTATAGATACGCATATTATGGACATAATCTATAGATACGCATATTATGGACATAATCTATAGATACGCATATTATGGACATAATCTATAGATACGCATATTATGGACATAATCTATAGATACGCATATTATGGACATTATCTATTGATACGCATATTATGGACGTCATCAATTGATACGCATATTATGGACATTATCTATAGATACGCATATTATGGACATAATCTATAGATACGCATATTATGGACATTATCTATTGATACGCATATTATGGACATAATCTATAGATACGCATATTATGGACATCATCTATAGATACGCATATTATGGACATTATCTATAGATACGCATATTATGGACATTATCTATAGATACGCATATTATGGACATTATCTATAGATACGCATATTATGGACATAATCTATAGATACGCATATTATGGACATAATCTATAGATACGCATATTATGGACATAATCTATAGATACGCATATTATGGACATTATCTATTGATACGCATATTATGGACATCATCAATTGATACGCATATTATGGACGTCATCTATTGATACGCATATTATGGACGTCATCTATTGATACGCATATTATGGACGTCATCTATTGATACGCATATTATGGACATCATCTATTGATACGCAATGGACATTATCTATAGATACGCATATTATGGACACCATCAATTGATACGCATATTATGGACATCATCTATAGATACGCATATTATGGACATCATCGATTGATATGCATTTTATGGACATCACCTATAGATATGCATATTATGGACTTGATCCATAGATACGCATATTATGGACATCATCTATTGATACGCATATTATGGACATCACCTATAGATACGCATATTATGGACGTCATCTATTGATACGCATATTATGGACATCACCTATAGATACGCATATTATGGACATTATCTATTGATACGCATATTATGGTCATTATCTATTGATACGCATATTATGGACATCATCTATTGATACGCATATTATGGACATCACCTATAGATACGCATATTATGGACATTATCTATTGATACGCATATTATGGACATCACCTATAGATACACATATTATGGACATCATCTATTGATTCGCATATTATGGACATCACCTATAGATACACATATTATGGACATCATCTATTGATACGCATATTATGGACATCACCTATAGATACACATATTATGGACATCATCTATTGATACGCATATTATGGACATCATCTATAGATACGCATATTATGGACATCATCCATAGATACGCATATTATGGACGTCATCCATAGATACGCATATTATGGACATCATCTATTGATACGCATATTATGGACATTATCTATTGATACGCATATTATGGACATAATCTATAGATACGCATATTATGGACATCATCTATTGATACGCATATTATGGACATCATCCATAGATACGCATATTATGGACATCATCTATTGATACGCATATTATGGACATTATCTATTGATACGCATATTATGGACATAATCTATAGATACGCATATTATGGACATTATCTATTGATACGCATATTATGGACATCATCCATAGATACGCATATTATGGACATCATCTATTGATACGCATATTATGGACATTATCTATTGATACGCATATTATGGACATTATCTATTGATACGCATATTATGGACATCATCTATAGATACGCATATTATGGACATCATCCATAGATACGCATATTATGGACATCATCCATAGATACGCATATTATGGACATCATCTATTGATACGCATATTATGGACATTATCTATTGATACGCATATTATGGACATCATCCATAGATACGCATATTATGGACATCTTATGGACGTCATCTATAGATACGCATATTATGGACATCATCTATAGATACGCATATTATGGACATTATCTATAGATACGCATATTATGGACATAATCCATAGATACACATATTATGGACATAATCCATAGATACGCATATTATGGACATCATCAATTGATACGCATATTATGGACGTCATCTATAGATACGCATATTATGGACATCATCTATAGATACGCATATTATGGACATTATCTATAGATACGCATATTATGGACATAATCCATAGATACACATATTATGGACATAATCCATAGATACGCATATTATGGACATCATCAATTGATACGCATATTATGGTCATTATCTATAGATACGCATATTATGGACATCATCTATAGATACGCATATTATGGACATCATCTATAGATACGCATATTATGGACATCATCTATTGATACGCATATTATGGACATCATCTATAGATACGCATATTATGGACATTATCTATTGATACGCATATTATGGACATCATCTATAGATACGCATATTATGGACATCATCTATTGATACGCATATTATGGACATCATCTATAGATACGCATATTATGGACATCATCTATTGATACGCATATTATGGACATTATCTATTGATACGCATATTATGGACATCATCTATAGATACGCATATTATGGACATAATCTATAGATACGCATATTATGGACATCATCTATAGATACGCATATTATGGACATTATCTATTGATACGCATATTATGGTCATTATCTATAGATACGCATATTATGGACATCATCTATTGATACTCATATTATGGACATTATCTATAGATACGCATATTATGGACATCATCTATTGATACTCATATTATGGACATTATCTATAGATACGCATATTATGGACATCATCTATAGATACGCATATTATGGACATTATCTATTGATACGCATATTATGGACATTATCTATTGATACGCATATTATGGACATTATCTATAGATACACATATTATGGACATCATCTATTGATACGCATATTATGGACGTCATCTATTGATACGCATATTATGGACATCATCTATAGATACGCATATTATGGACGTCATCTATTGATACGCATATTATGGACATCATCTATTGATACGCATATTATGGACATTATCTATTGATACGCATATTATGGACATCATCTATTGATACGCATATTATGGACATCATCTATAGATACGCATATTATGGACGTCATCTATTGATACGCATATTATGGACATTATCTATAGATACACATATTATGGACATAATCTATAGATACGCATATTATGGACATCATCTATTGATACGCATATTATGGACATCATCTATTGATACGCATATTATGGACATCATCTATTGATACGCATATTATGGACATCATCTATTGATACGCATATTATGGACATCATCTATAGATACGCATATTATGGACATTATCTATTGATACGCATATTATGGACATCATCTATAGATACGCATATTATGGACATCATCTATTGATACGCATATTATGGACATCATCTATAGATACGCATATTATGGACATTATCTATTGATACGCATATTATGGACATCATCTATAGATACGCATATTATGGACATCATCTATTGATACGCATATTATGGACATCATCTATAGATACGCATATTATGGACATCATCTATTGATACGCATATTATGGACATTATCTATTGATACGCATATTATGGACATCATCTATAGATACGCATATTATGGACATAATCTATAGATACGCATATTATGGACATCATCTATAGATACGCATATTATGGACATTATCTATTGATACGCATATTATGGACATCATCTATAGATACGCATATTATGGACATCATCTATTGATACGCATATTATGGACATCATCTATAGATACGCATATTATGGACATCATCTATTGATACGCATATTATGGACATCATCTATAGATACGCATATTATGGACATCATCTATTGATACGCATATTATGGACATTATCTATTGATACGCATATTATGGACATCATCTATAGATACGCATATTATGGACATAATCTATAGATACGCATATTATGGACATCATCTATAGATACGCATATTATGGACATCATCTATACATACGCATATTATGGACGTCATCTATTGATACGCATATTATGGACATCATCTATTGATACGCATATTATGGACATCATCTATAGATACGCATATTATGGACATCACCTATAGATACGCATATTATGGACATCATCTATAGATACGCATATTATGGACGTCATCTATTGATACGCATATTATGGACATCATCTATAGATACGCATATTATGGACATTATCTATTGATACGCATATTATGGACATCATCTATAGATACGCATATTATGGACGTCATCTATTGATACGCATATTATGGACGTCATCTATTGATACGCATATTATGGACATCATCAATTGATACGCATATTATGGACATTATCTATAGATACGCATATTATGGACATTATCTATTGATACGTATATTATGGACATCATCTATAGATACGCATATTATGGACATCATCTATAGATACGCATATTATGGACATCATCTATAGATACGCATATTATGGACATGATCTATAGATACGCATATTATGGACATTATCTATAGATACGCATATTATGGACATCATCCATAGATACGCATATTATGGACATTATCTATTGATACGCATATTATGGACATCATCTATAGATACGCATATTATGGACATTATCTATTGATACGCATATTATGGACATTATCTATTGATACGCATATTATGGACATCATCTATAGATACGCATATTATGGACATTATCTATAGATACGCATATTATGGACATTATCTATAGATACGCATATTATGGACATCATCTATAGATACGCATATTATGGACATCATCTATTGATACGCATATTATGGACATCATCTATAGATACGCATATTATGGACATCATCTATAGATACGCATATTATGGACATCATCTATTGATACGCATATTATGGACATCATCTATAGATACGCATATTATGGACATCATCTATTGATACGTATATTATGGACATTATCTATAGATACGCATATTATGGACATCATCTATAGATACGCATATTATGGACATCATCTATAGATACGCATATTATGGACATCATCTATTGATACGCATATTATGGACATCATCTATAGATACGCATATTATGGACATCATCTATTGATACGTATATTATGGACATCATCTATAGATACGCATATTATGGACATCATCTATTGATACGCATATTATGGACATCATCTATAGATACGCATATTATGGACATCATCTATAGATACGCATATTATGGACATGATCTATAGATACGCATATTATGGACATGATCTATAGATACGCATATTATGGACATCATCTATAGATACGCATATTATGGACATCATCTATTGATACGCATATTATGGACATCATCTATAGATACGCATATAAGAGTAATTTAATGAAGAAATAAAGGTAGGGTTTGAAAATAAGATGCGAATTTTTCGCGCATTCGGTTTATTTTTCGGCGCGATATTTGAGAAATTTGCGTGAATCGCGCAATCATGCGTCCTAGAATAGGCTTCCTTTTTTACTTACAGCTGGCTGCAATGTATGACATTCTTTTGTGAATGCAACTGCATGTACTTTTTTTGTAGATTACTGTGGACCTTAGTAGATATTATGATCATCATCCTATATATATCCTAAACCCCCTCGATGGACTTTATTAATACTTGGGAGGGGGCCCCGGGTGGCCGAGTGGTCTCAGGCGCTTGCCTTTACCGATCACTGCCATCTCACCTCTGTCCGCGTGGGTTCGAGTCTCAGGCTTGGCCAATGTGGTTATGTGAGAAAGCTTGCCAGTATCTTCACGTGGGTCGGTGGTTCTTCCCGGGATTTTCCCGGATTCTTTCTCCACCAGAAATACTGATCGCCATGTATAGCCTACCATGTGCTGAAAAATGGCGTTAAACCCATAAAACCAAACCAAACCATACTTGGGAGTATTCATTATTCAATGCTTTGATCATGTGCTGGATATGTAGACCTGGCCTTATTGTTAACTTCTTTTGAACTTCTTAGCAAGTTTCAAATAATTGAGAATATACTGGCATTAAAGCCTTTCAATACTGTACAAAATGATGCTAATCCACCATCAAACATGTACGTCATCACTAAAATAGAACAATCTCTAAACGATTAGAATAAAAACTATTACAAATACTTGCTTCTTAACTATTCAAGTTTCAACAGATTATATTACAATATAATAAACAGCTTTTAAACGACACCCAAGGTGGACCTAAATTGACAGACAGCAACTTTGCATCAAGGCCTTTCAGTTTTATTCATATAATGCGCATTCGTAATCGAATATAACCGCTGTTATTTAAAATAGAACAAATATTAAAAAATGTCACAGAATTGGACCATTTGACAGGGAGCTCATTGGAATGAATACCATTTGACAGGGAGCTCATTGGAATGAAGACCATTTGACAGGGAGCTCATTGGAATGAAGACCATTTGACAGGGAGCTCATTGGAATGAAGACCATTTGACAGGGAGCTCATTGGAATGAAGACCATTTGACAGGGAGCTCATTGGAATGAATACCATTCACATATATGTCGGTGATAACGATCTCTGTCAATACTACTATTACTATAGAAAATAGAAAACTTATTAATGACATGATGGCACTGATTAAGGGCTTTCAAGATTATACAAATGATGATGATGATATTGCCAATAATAAATATAAAACAACAAACTTTTCATTGTTTTAGCTTCCTGGTAATGGTGGTGAGATTAATCGAATAATCGGTTATACGATTGATATATGTGTTTAAAAAAAGTTGTTGATAGAGTTTAGAAAAGTGGTCCCCAACGCGGTGCCCGCGGGCGCCATGGCGCCCGCCAAGGTTTTTTGTGTGCCCGCGGACAAGGTTATAATGAATAATAATATTTTTTTTTAAATGGGTAAAGTTAATTGGTTGGTGCCCGCCACTCTCTCATAAACTCACAAATGTGCCCGAAGGCACATAAAGGTTGGAGACCGCTGGGATAGACAATCAAAGTTTTAGGAAGTCATGTTCTTTCATGAAAATTACTCTTTTACACAGCATTTAGAGCTGCAGTTCCATTACCGTATTATCGCGTATTCTCAGATACAAACTGCATAGACCCAGATCTGCCGTCGCATAATGCACCGGCGGATCTGGGTCTATGCAGTTTGTAAGGACTAATCAGAAGAACAAACAACATAGATCCTGATCTGCCGGCTCATTATGCGACGGCAGATCAGGGTCTATGTTGTTTGCATTTGGACCCGTATTTTACGCGAGTATAGACGGCAATTTCAACCACGTAAGCACGGTGTAATATAAGTATGCTCTCTACTAAAGTTAGCAGAGGATTCCATTCCTTTCAAACCTGTCGCTAACTTTCCCTTCCACTGTCTATTTCATAGATGATGTCATAGTTATGATGCACACTTACAGTAAAATTTACAAATTGTTTAATGCACATGACACATTATTTAAATGTAAGTGCACTAATTGGGTCCATTTTCCGATAAATATGAGTAAAGCTTTCCTTTGGTTAAGAGCTGTCTCTTTGATTCCACCGTATTCGAAAAAAGATGGCGACTGACCGACCTTGTCTTTATTACCATTCAATAAAACAGCATGGAAATTTTACTATAAAAACTATAATCATAATGATTTTTATTATAAAATACTGTTATGATTTTGGTGGCACTCTACAGTTTCGTATTTTGCATAGGGTTAGATTTTTAAAGAAACAGAATTTCACAGGCGTTCCTCACTGTTTTTTTTACTTTTATATATTTTGTAATTCATTCATTTCACTTTAAGAAGCTGGTATTGCCTACTCTGGCAAAATTTGTTTTCCCTATTTTAGTAACTGCTAAAGTTAGTGTACTTTGGACTAATTCAGGCTGATTTTCTCGAGCACGTGGGAGCAGCCATTTTGGTCAGCTGTGTGCTTAGATCATGTACAATTTCGAGAAGTACAATATGTAAAGACATTTCAGCCAGAGTACATGAAAGTAGCATAGAGGTATGCTAACATTCTCTTCATTGTGCATGTTGCAAATGCAAACAACTTCATCTTACACCTGCCACTCTCTCAGAAGTATATAATATTTGTATAACGCCCCCTTGATCAGAAGCCAAGCTCCCAACGTGTCGTGTAAAAAGGAGCCTGTGGTGCAATGTCCTTTTTATGTACATGCCTAGAAACGATCAAAAATTAGTTATTTATAAATATAGCTAGATTGATGATCGATACTGAATTTGGGTCGGCTTAGTCATCTCTACAGCCTGGCATTTTAGGTTTCTACAATTAAATCCAATCCACCCTCAAAGTTTGCAACAGTTAATAAAAAAGAAAAGCAACAACTATAAATCTTAAAATGAGTTCAAAAATTGATACAAACAAATATGGTCATCGACGTCAGCTCCTGTAATTATATCCACACTTGTGCGGATATATTATGGTTCATATCCGTCTATCCGTCCGTCAGAACATCCGTTCATCTGCCCGTCACTCTTTTCATTTTAGACTGTAATCCATCTACACCAACTGAGGGAGAGTGATCATAGTTGGTTCGATGTTTTAGGAGGATGAGTAGATGACAAGGAAAGTTTCTGAGTCTGCAGTCCTCTGGGCAGGAGACCGTGGGGGTCAAAGGTTACATTATCATCGGTAATATGGTAAATCGCCAAACAGAATTGGCAGAAATCATTTTAGTTTGTAAAAATTATGCCAACCTGCCATCAAATATGGCCACCATTACTAAAAATAGAAAAGCTTTATATGTCTTCCCTCCTCATTCAACAATCGCTGTTTTCAACTTCTCAAAAACCTATGAACTAATTTCAACCAAACGTGGCAGAGAGCATTATGTTGTGGAGGCGTTTCAAGTTTGTACAAGTGATGCCGATCCCCTATCAAATATGGACGCATTACTAAAAATATAAGCATTTGAACGACTTTTTCTCAGAAACCGATAAACATAATTTGCCCAAAATTTGAAAGGAGGCATTCTGGCACGAGGCCTTTCAAGTTTATGCAAATGATGCCCATCCATCGTCAAATACGATCGTTGTTGTAAACAATAGAAAAACCTTTGAATGACTTCTAAAAACCGCTAAACAAAATATTGACCAAATTTCACAGAAAACATCCTGGCATAGAATCCTTTCAAATTTGTACAAATTATACCGATCCGCCGTCAAAGATAGCCGCCACAACTAAAAATAATTTTAACAATTTTGTTTTAGCGACTTTGTTGCAAAAAGCGCCAAACAGAATTCGACCAAATTTGACAGGAGACACACTTGCATAAGGACCGTTCAAGTTTGTATAAATGATTACGAATCTGCCATCCAATATGGCTGCCGTTACTAAGAAATAAAAGAAGGAAAAAAAGCTAAAAATCACATCTCATAAAGCACTGAAAAGAATTTAACCAAATTTCACAGAAGGCATCTTAGTATAGAGGTGTTTCAGACTCGTACCAATGATTCCGACCCGCCGTCAAATATGGCCGCTTTGACTAAAAAGAAAATCTTTAACGATTTCTAAAAACTGCTGAACAGAATTAACCAAATTTGACAAAAACCATCCTGGTATGAATTGGTTTGTATTCAACGGCACTTTCAGCACTTTATTTAACTGTATCATGCCGAGGAAATGGGAGCTAAGTGCCTTTCCCAAGGAAACACCGAGGCAGCCGATCTGGGCTGGCGAAAACGGGTATCTAACCCGTGACCCTTGTCCGACGCTCTATGGACTGAGCTTCCGCGGCTCCCTCTTGGCATGGAGGCCTTTCGGAATTGTCCAAATGATTCAATAAAGCAAATCTGGCAGCCATTGCTAAACATTAAAAAAAACTTTAAACAACTTCTCACAAAACTGTGAACTGAATTTGATACAAAGCATCCAGTTATGGAGGCCTTTCAAGTCTCTACAAATGATGCAGATCTGTCATCAAATATGACCTTCAGTACTAAAAACAGGAAAATCTAAGAATGACTCACATAAACTGATAAGCTGAATTTAACCAAATTTGACAGCATTCTGGCATGGAAGCCTTTCAAAGTTATAGAAATGATGCTTATCCGTCATCAAATATGGCTGCCGTTGCTAATAATAGAGCGCCATTACAAATTTCTTTTTTTTCTAAAAAACCGCTGAACATATTTTAACCTAATTTATCAGAATGCATTCTAGCATGAAGGCTTTACAACCTGTATCAATGATATTGATCTGCCATCAAATATAATTGCAGTTGTTACAAATAAAAGACGTTTAAACGACAAATCCTCCAAATCGCTAAACAAAATTCAGAATGCCCTGGCATAGGGGTCCTTAAAGTTTGTACAAATGATTCTAATCTGCCTTTTAATACGGCTGCTGTTAGTAAAAAAAAAGAAAAACCTTTAAACAGCTTCTTCTCAAAAACTGCTAAGCAGAATAAAACCAAACATGACTGAAAGCATTTTGGCATGGGATCATTTTAAAATTATTACAATTGGTGTTGATATGCCATCACGTATGGATTCTGTTGCTAAATATAGAAAACATTTAAAGAACTTCTTATTAAAACAAACCTGAACAGAATTTGACCACATTTGTTAGTAAGGCCTTTCAAGTTTCTGCAAACAATGCCGATCAGTCATTAAAAATGGTACTGTTACTAAAAATAGCAAAACCTTTACACGTAAGCAGGCGTTATATTAACTCAGATTTCTTGACCAACTGCCCTTGCATTTGGCTTTGAGATAGATGTCCGGAGGCACTTGGGTCTATTGTTAGTAACTGTGGCCCTACTGATAAGCGGATTTGCATCATTTTTACAAATATTAGTAAAGCTCTTCGTTCTAAAAAAAAACTTTCTGTCAAATTTCATGAAATGCAATAAAGCGAGGGGGGGGGGGGGTGAAAAAGAAATTGTTTTAAGGTTTTTCTTATTTTAAGTGGAATACATTTAGACAAGAATACTTCAAGCGAAAGTTCATCCCATTTTGTTTTTGAGATGCATTCGTTTTCTATTTTTAGTAACGTCGGTTGTTTTGAATGACATTTCGGCATCGTTTGCAAAAACCCTCATTCCAAAATGTTTTCGATCGAACTTGGCAAAATTCTGATTGGTGCCTTTTAAAAAGTGTTTTAAATGTGTTTATGTTTAGTAATGGTGAACATATCTGATGATGAATCTTAATCAATTATATCATTTTTACTGGCCTTCATACCAGGATGCTCTCGGTCAAAATTGGTTGAATTATGTTTTTTTTTTTTGTTTATTTATTTGGGTTTTTTTTAAAGTCGTTAATATTAGTAACGGAGGCCATATTGGAAAGTGGATGGGAACTATTGGCACAAGCCTAAAATCCCTCTACGCTATGATGTTTCCTCTCAGATTTAGGCTGATTTCGTTCAACAGTTTTTAAGAAGTCTTTTAAAGGATTTTCTATTTGAAAACAATTGTTTTCATAAACATATCAACAAAATTCAAAGAACTTTTTTTTTCTTTTTTTACAGAAAGTATTCTGCTTACTTTTATGTCTTGGCCAAGTTGCTCTTGCATTCGGTTTTTACACAGATGTCATCCCGTTGAGTGATCTCAAACACATCTATTCCCCTTATTTATTGTACGGCTTGTTTGTTTGTTTGTTTTTTTGTTTTGTTTTGGGGGGTTTGGGGGGGTTTTGTTTTGTTTTGTTTATTTTTGTTTTTATTTTTTGTATTTTTTTTTTATACTCTAAGTCCGAATATCGTAGCATATATGAAGAATCATAGGGAATTCTTGGATCACCAGTCAAGCTTTAGTTGAATTACAAATTATGACATATCTTCGAATAAGCGAATATTTATGCCATTGTCCGATATTACAATAATTTTGAAATTTTTGTTGTTTAAGCATATTTGATCTAATCTACACAACCTTTTGTATTGTCATAATCCTTATTGCTTATTCTCTCTTTTCTTCACCGGAAACAGATGACTTATCGATCAACTACTTGCTTAAAAAATGATACTCAAAATGTTTGTGTCATCATCATAATGAAAAGATAATTATTTCCATTGTTTTTGTACAATTATGAATACAAGCTCTACCACAAATGGCAAACAATTCTCCATCTTACAGACTAGATTGATAATTTGATAATTGTAGAAAACAGTTCATGCAAGTTTCTTAGCCTGAATTGTGTAAAGCTAAGTTAGGTGAAGCGTTGTTACTATAGTGATACATTTATATGAAAATCGTACTATACCTCGAAACAAAATGTAATGCAGACGTTTACGCTTTATGCATGAACGAAAACTCATATATAGCACCCTGAAATTTTCCATATCATACATTTCTACACTAGCCCACTGGCAAAATGTAGAAAATAAAAACGTTCATCGTCCATCTATTGTCGCAAAGAGAAGAAAACATCGTTAAAAGTATTAGAGTCGCGGAGACCAGTTGTTAGCGTGCCGGACACGCAAACGAAACGAAGCGGGTCGAATCCTACTATTAGTCATCCCACAAGAACTACCGTGGTGTGTGACAAGGCACCTTACTCCAATTGCCTCGGCTCTAAATAACCTACATAACTTGCTGCGCCGTAAAACACCAAACCAAACCAAACCATTAATTCAACCATAAAGCAATGGTGTCTTTGCGTTCTTGACCAAGACTTTTTTTGTCCTCAAGCCTCTTGTCAGTTCTAGTTCATAATGAGCTTCATAAATATTGGCAGCAATTAGCTTTATACTAAAGTTCCATCCAGTATCAATTTAAATTCTTCTCAACCATGAAGTTCAATGAAGCTTTCAAGTACACACGGAACGGTATATTTGTACGGTATCCGGTTCCTAATAATAACTCTTGACGCAAAACATTTCAAAGACGGCGTCCAGGATTCGAGAACAGCTCTAGCAACAATTGTTTGCGCACACTGGTATGCAGTTAAGCCGTCAGCATTGATCGCATCTACATGTGTTCCTGCACGGATTAAAGTCTTCATAATGGAATTTTGTGTGTACGCATCAACACACGAATTACTGAGTTGGGAAGCTTTATGTAACGGTGTATCTCTGTTGTTGTCCGTACTGTTGACATCGGTTCCGCATTTAATTAGCTCATCGCACACTGAAATATTAGGGAATCTGACGACCCTCAACCGGTCAAGAAAAATGCCAGAATCTCTGCTTAAGACAGACATGTGCAGTGAAGAGGAACCATCTTTTAGTCTGAGCTTTAATGTGACTAACTCAGTTATTTCTGAGCGAAGTAGCATGAACTCATTGTTGTCCTTTGTACACCGCAGACACATTCCAATACAGTACAGGCAGGTTCGAATATTTCTTTCCACCGTGTTAATTTCATCCCGTCTTTCTTTGTTTCTTTTCAATTCTAAAATGACCAATAGAAGTACTTTATACACGTCGTTAAAAGCTGGTAATGACTCTTCTTCAAACTTTTCAATAGTAAGTTCGGTGAGGAATTCGAGAAGTTCGTCGACATTTATGTCGTTGCTCTGATTCAATAAAGCTGCATGTTGGACCAGGGCAAGTGAAACAGTTAGCTTTCCTTTATCAGCATACACGGCAGCCATGTATCTCAGCTGATCTATAAACTCTTTGTGAGTAGGTCCTAAAATTCTTTCTCGTATGGCCAGCGCTTCCATATGAAGTAAAAATTCATCTTCTTTAATACGCTCCAGATCCTCTAGCGTTTTGCATTCTGTATGATTACCATATGCAGCTTTTTGACCAACACCTGGTTTCAAAATTCTATTGTTGTTTCTCAGTACCATTGCTCTTCTATAATAATTAAAAAAGGATCGAAGATTATCTATGTCTGGGATTGCTAACCTGGATCCCAACAACTCTAGGGCTTGTATTTCTTCCTCTACCGTATAAAGATTATTAGAAACAAAGAAGTCAACTGCATCACATTTCGCGAATTCCGCAGCTCTCATAATTGGAGTAAAGCCAATATCATCTTTCACGTCTATCCCAGCCCTTCCAAAGCACAGTAATACCTCCATGACTTCAACGTTATCACGTTCTGAGGCAGCGTGAAGAGCTGTAAAACCTAAGTGATTTTTGTTGTCCACATCAGCTCCCTTTTCACATAAATACTTCACAGTTTCAACATGACCATTATATGCAGCTATCATAAGACACGTGTTGCCCCATTTATTGCATGCATTTACATCAGCGCCGAGATCTACAAGATATTTTACTATTTCAAAACTCCCATTATAGCACGCGGGACGTATTGGCGTGGAGTTAGTTTCTGTCGGAGCATTAATATCTGCACCGTGTTGAAGCAACAGTTTGACCAAAGATAAACGCTTGAAAACGACTGCACACCACAATGGACTAGCATTTATAATAAATTCCTTGTCTAAGTAAAGATCTCCTCTGTCTTCTATATCTGTTTCGGGTAAATTTAGAAGCAGATGAACAATGTCTTCGTGTCCGTTAATTATAGCAATAATTAGAGGAGTCACATTATGTCCATACTCATATGTTCGGTGGCTAAGAATTTCTCCCAGAATCCCATCCGTCTTCCTGTTTGCAAGCAAAATTTGTAAGACCGATGTTGTTCCATCTCTGGCAGCCAAGAAGATTTTTTTTTTCAGTGAGTTGAAATATGCCTGACTCTCATCCATGTTTTGGAATCGGGATTCTGAAATGAGAAAGAAATGGTTTTGTAACAAAAGCTTGATATGCATGGCAAATTATAACAAAAATAAAAGCCTGAGAAATGTTTTGGAAAAGTAATTTTGGCCGTTAAGGAATAAAAACAAAAATAATAACAAAAACATGTTTTGATATGCTAAGTAGATTAAATGTTTACCACGATTTGTCTTTTGCAACACAACTTACAATATTTTAGACATTTATTATTAGTAATACTCTCGTATGGGTGTGAAAGAATGGGCCCGATGCGCCATGTCGTAGGACACGACTAATGGAGGCAGGAATCGCAGTGGCTCAGTGGTTAGCGTGCCGGATTTGCGACCGAAAGGGTGCAGGTTCGAATCCTACCATAGGATTACCCCGTGTTGGCTGCTGAATCAAACTAAACTGATTATAAAGTTGATATAATAAATGACTCCTACCATTGTCAACTAGACGGTTTAAAATGTTGTAAATATATATTAGGAATTGATAAAAAGAATCTAAAGATGCGAAATTGGCCGCTATCCCATTCTACTTCACTTACTCCAATTTCTGTTTAGTTACTACGACCGTTTTATGTCAGCTTCTAGCCAATAGATTACTTGATAAGGCATATACAGCAGACCAAGAACTGTTTATTTCCAGAGGCAAATCTCTGTATACGACCAGAATCATGGAGTGTCTCGATATAACTTCACTTGGAACTTAACTAAACAAACAACTGGGTCGTCAGTAAACGTAAATTTAATGAAGAAATTAAGAATACCTAAAACCTCTACGGACTCCAAAGTTAACGATATATATATATATATATATATATATATGATGACTTACCAAGGCTAAATACTTGGCATTTGACCTTAAAAAGAAAAAAACGCTCACGTATGACAAAATTGCGAATAAGTTCACACTGTTTAAATATTGAAACAGGATGATAAAAAATAATGAAAACATTGCAAGATATCAAATATATTGTTCATTTTGTCCAGACCAAGCTGAATCGAAATATCACTTTCTATTTATTTGTAAACCATATGATCCATTGAGAAACTCCGACTTGTTTGATACTCCTCTAAGACAACAAATAAAGTCACTAATTATGATAGTGAATTCCCAAATATTGCATTACAACTTACAACACAATTATTATACACTTGCATTCACACATATGCTACATAATTAATTAATTTTATAAATAATGCATTTGAATCTGGAAATGAAAAGACAAAGAACTGGCAACATTAAGAATTAATTTTTACAATACCATATTTAAGGTCATATATGGAAACATTACAAAATATGTTATACTACCTTTTCGTGTCACGCACATTTAGCATTTAATATGGAACTTGCTATAATGTAATTGGCATTCCTAATAAAACATTGTCATTATCATTGTCATTGTCATTATCATTGTCATTGTCAAGTAATGGCACGAAAAGCATCAACCTTCCATTTCTCTTTGTTACATGTACCATCCCAGAGTGAAAGTCGATAATGGCACTTTGAAAAGGAACTGTTGACATGTGTTTTTAAAGAATTGACATAGAAAGATCGAAGGAAAGTGTGTTAGCTCTAAATAGTTCCGATAAAGTTATGAACTTTCTCTAAAATGCATCACAATGAATGTAAATGTGTACGCATGCATATTAGCGCCGGGGGTGGGGGGCGGGGCACTCGAAATAAAAAATTAACAGGACATATGCAGCACGTGTAGTAATTGGTTTGATGTACATGATTATGTTTTGTACACATGTAGGTCAGTATCCATCAAAATTACTCTTTTCCAGGTAATACACTTTGTTCATATGCTTCTGATTACAGGTTAACACTAATATCTTTTGTTTTCACACACAGAAGTGCTGGTTTGTTTATTTCTTCCCTATTGCGTCGGGGGCAACATGCACGCAACATCATTTACATTCGGCACAAGTCGGAGAAAAGTAGGTTGTATTTTTAATATCATCTAAGCCATAGAACTTTACAACGGTGAACTTGACAAGTGTATTATTACCACAAAAATCCCGCAACTTTATACGATGTATGGATACAGAGGTAATTTTCTATCTACCGTATATACTCGCTATAAGTCTCGTCCAACTGCAAACTGCACAGACCCATATCTGCCCTCGCATAATGCGCCGGCAGATATGGGTCTCTGCAGTTTGTAAGTAGTAATCAATAGAACAAGCAACATAGACACTGATCTGCCGGCGTATTATGCGACGGCAGATCAGGGTCTATGTTGTTCAAAGTTGGACTCGATTTATAAGCGAGTATATACGGTAGTTTTCTATGTCAATTTCAGTAAACATTCAGAGAGTTGATTCTAATTGTAAATCATAAAAAGAACTTCCTCGGCTATTTATGCGAGTCAAAAATATGCATCGGATGTATGTCAGAGCCGTAATTTACAGAAAAGTTATACATTTTGTTCGCCAGAAATTTCTCTGCAAAAAAAGAAATCCAATCTAATCGGACTTCCTTGGCTATTTCTGCGATTAGATTGACGGTATGATTGTCCGAGATGTTACGAATGAAAACAAAATAATTCGATCATGCGTAACTTGTCGGTCAATCCCTGTTTCGTAAATAACCAAAGTGGTGCGAATGACAGCTATCGACATATATTCGAGGTATAATCCATACGATTGACCTCGAAGTTGCGAATGAAAAGAACTCGTTATCTGTTTGAACCAAAAGAGATACTTGCATATTCACCCACTGAATACATCTTCGTGTATGCTAGTGAGGAGTATTTTCAGCGGGAAAGCTCGGTTGGAATCTATCAACCCCAACAAACTGGACAATATACTATTGCAAATATTCTCAGTTTCCTAAGGGATGCAAGTACTGAAAATGTTGATGATGATAAGCCGTTACTACCTATTTTACCCTAGTTCATAATCGGTAATTAGTAATGCTGATTCCCATTGTTGCACTATATCGAGCAAGACTGACAGGAACAGCTTTCAGTACGAAAAGTGCTGTATGTGCGTAGTGTGATTTCGCTGACTCAATGTTCTCACGAAATGCAAGAGAATTTTTTTTTAAGCCTTTGGTTTTAAAAAAATAGATGAACATTTTACCAGAAGCTAGTTTTTGTGTGTGTGTGTGTGTGTGTGTGTGTGTGTGTGTGTGTGTGTGTGTGTGTGTGCTTACTTGTTAATATATTTCATTTTTTTTGGCTCTGCACAGTTGCTGATATTTCCACATTCTAACGAAATGCAAAACTGCACTTCCAAAAGTAAGCTTTGCTGTTCTTTGATAAACATTACATGAGAAAGCCATTCTATCTTCGTACATTGTTTTTCTTCCACTTTTTATCACCAAACGGGCAATTTTTGGCTTCAGACCAGGTAAAACAGGTGTCATAGGTTTATTTTGTGCAAGTTGTAAGTGAAACGATCGTGAAAATCTACAAATTTGTTTAGTTTTCCCTCAATCTAGTGCGATCGCCGTGCTTCTCTTCGCATAGTATATACAAACAGATATACGGGCAGAAGAAGATGAATTAATGTCAGTAGTCTGGGTAACCTAAAAACACTATCTATAGACGAGTGATTTTACCAACTCACGAAAAATTAGATAAAGATCTGCTAAAAGTGGATTAAAGGTTGCCGCAGAAAGATTAAATTTAAAGAATTGCTTCAAACACACGATAGACTTGTGCTTCATTCGTCGCAGTTCATTCGAGGGCTTGTCTTTTTTTCTTTTTTTTTTTCAATTTTACCCTACATTTTTTTTTATATACAAGCAGATATACGGGCAGAAGAAGAGGAAAGAAAAAGAAACTTTATTTAACGTCAGTAGTCTGGGTATCCTAAACACACTATCTATAGACAAGCGATTTTACCGACTCAAGTAGAATTAGATAAAGATCTGCTAAAAGTGGATTAAAGGTTGCCGCAGAAAGATTAAATTTAAAGAATTGCTTCAAACACACGATAGACTTGTGCTTCATTCGTCGCATTTCATTCGAGGGCTTGTCTTTTTTTACCCCACATTTTTTTTTATACGTAGCATGTGCAACCTTTAGAAATAAATGTTATTCGAGTTGTAGGACACACAATATTCCGGTGTATTCAGCTTTTTGTCTTCTTAAATACGAAAGGTGAATTGCCAAGCAAACTTAGCAAACTCAAATATTACGTTTAAATCTATTGATCAAGCAGTCCCAACATTTATCAATCAATGAATCAACCAACATCAATCGATTCATTGGGTCGTTATGATACCATTTGATGTAATCGTCGTCCACTAAAGAGATAGGTAATAAAATATCATTTATCAGGATAATTAATAGAAGCAGTTTGATGACTATTAAGTAATTATAACTAAATAGATAGGTAATAAAATATCATTTATCAGGATAATTAATAGAAGCAGTTTGATGACTATTAAGTAATTATAACTAAAGAGACAGGTAATAAAATATCATTTATCAGGATAATTAATAGAAGCAGTTTGATGACTATTAGGTAATTATAACTAAAGAGACAGGTATAAAATATCATTTATCAGGATAATTAATAGAAGCAGTTTGATGACTATTAAGTAATTATATTTGTCAAAATACTGCAAGGTATTCATTTTAATTGAATCTCTCAGATTTTTCATTGGCACGTAAAATACTTGGGTGAAAATATGTTGAATTACCTATGTACATATATATATTTGAAACAGATACAAAAACAATGGTTAAATGTCATGTGCTGAACATGTTTATATATCTGCATGCCGGTAGTACCAACGCATACTCTGTTAGATGTTACAATCATAACGGTATGTATGCACACTATTTGTACATGGAGTCACGTGATATTCGTGAGGGGATTCCAAGCTCGTGAGTTTACCTTATAAAAGGTCTATTCTGGTCCGGTCGTATACTGCTGTACTTTCTTAAATCGATACATGGCGCTCACTTACCTTTATGCATTTACATGTTCAGATAGTTCTATAAACTAGTCATTTACACTCGAATGTCTTTGTTCTAAACACTGAGCGGCCCCTATGATGTGCTTAAGCGTTGAAAATTTCCTTTATCTCAGAGTTCTTCGTATTTATGTTCCTCCATTTTCTCGACTCTGATTGAGCATTTCACTTCCTGTTTTCAGTCGAGATCCTCATAACTCGTTTGATTCGGCAATAATTGTGTCTCGACATGTTTGGTTTGTTTGACATTTACACCGCTTAGTAATGCGACCTTTTTATTTCCAGAAATTGTGACTTCTTCCGCAAAGCTGCCTATGATGGATCCCAAGTGAATCGCAAAACCAATACAGTGTCGATCAAATGACCGTACAGTCACTTTTTTACATCACTTTGGAAACCGTGGTTATACAGGAATAACTCGCCAAGGAATTTAGAGTATACAACATATCCATAGCAAGGGATGACAATTCCCTTTCCCAGTTAGCCCGAGCAAGTAAAAATAATTGTTGGGCAAGTGAAATTTAATATACGCAGCCCAATCTGTTTATTTTGACCCCACCCCACCCCGAAAAAAAACCTACATTAATTTAAAATTTGAGATCAGTTTCTTTGCATAATCTGGGTTGGGCGGAAAGGGTGTGTAGGTCATAATTGGGTTACTCCCCGCATAGTTCCAATACAAAACATAGTATATATTAGTCTGCTAAAAAAAAAAAAAAAAAAAAGCCGTAGGTGCCAACTTCACGCTTGAAAATCGCAACTTTTGGAAAACATACAATCGGTGCTACACTGCGATTAAAGTACAGAAGCTAGGTATACAGCACATGCGTATACAATCTGGTTGGCATGGTGGACATCTTAAAATCTGGATGGCATGCCGGACGTCTTACAATCTGGTTGGCTTGCCGGACGTCTTAAAATCTGGATGGCATGCAGGACGTCTTACAATCTGGTTGGCTTGCCGGACGTCTTACAATCTGGTTGGCATGCCAGACGTCTTACAATCTGGCTGGCATGCCGGACGTCTTACAATCTGGTTGGCATGCCGGACGTCTTACAATCTGGTTGGCATGCCGGACGTCTTACAATCTGGCTGGCATGCCGGACGTCTTACAATCTGGTTGGCATGCCGGACATCTTACAATCTGGTTGTCATGCCGGACGTCTTACAATCTGGTTGTCATGCCGACGTCTTACAATCTGGTTGTCATGCCGGACGTCTTACAATCTGGTTGACATGCCGGACGTCTTACAATCTGGTTGTCATGCCTTACGTCTTACAATCTGGTTGTCATGCCTTACGTCTTACAGTCTGGTTGGCATGCCGGACATCTTACAATCTGGTTGGCATGCCGGACGTCTTACAATCTGGTTGGCATGCCGGACGTCTTACAATCTGGTTGGCATGCCGAACGTCTAACGTGAGTGTGTAATCCTCATACAGGAGGGAGTATGCAATAAAATGGAGGATATTTCTTTTACAATTATCTTGTCGATGTTTTTTAAATAGAAGAACGCTTGAAGCAGTATGGTCTATTAATCGAACGTACCCATAGCGTCACAGATAACACGTCCACTTGTAATTTTACAACCCAGGTAGGGTTCAATATATCAATATCGCGCTTGATCTATCAATATATGTTATGAACTGTTTAGTCACACGTCTTTTACACAGACATTTCACTGCAATTCAGTCATAATATTTCCTCAAAAAGTCGCGCAAAATGGATATTTATTGCACTGGGGTTTTTTTTTTGTTTGTTGTTTGTTTGTTTGAATCGCTTCATATCAATTCAATAATTAAATACTTGAATATAAATTAGCAATCACCTGACATTTAGACTATTCAGAAAACAAAACTTTGACAGGTCACTGGTATCTAAAAATATTTTAAAGGAGTACCAAACGAAAGCAATTTATCATAATTAGGCAAACAGTTACCCCTTGGCTTTGTGTACATATATGAAAACGGGTTGAGTTTCGTATTTACAATTTAATATATGAAAACGGGTGGAGTTTCGTATTTACAATCTAATATTAACCAACCTAAGTTCAATAAATCCTGCAAGGTTTCATCCTAGGCGGACCAGCTCGTGTTTGTGTATTACTAATGTTAATAAAATGACGTAGAGGAAGTAACCAAAAGTGTCTGCATGAACCAGAAAACGGAGACATTTTGCATCTTACTGTTGTCATTAAACAATGAGCAAATGCAACTTTCTATACAATTTCATAAAGTTTAAAGTCTACCTTTCATAATCATAAAAATAAGTAACTTCACTAAATAAATCAGTGGCAAACAGACTATGCAAATAACGCACTATTTGTTCGGAATATCTTCTTGAATTTGGTCAACCTAAAAAAAAAAAAAGGGGGGGGGAGTGTACTGTGGTTTGAAGCTATATCTAAGATTAAATAGATTCTTGTTGCATACAATGCTTTTTTTACTTCGTTTGAGACGGGTACACTATACTTGTACTATAATGACATAATGAGATGGGTACACTATACTTGTACTATAATGACATAATGAGACGGGTACACTATACTTGTACTATAATGACATAATGAGATGGGTACACTATACTTGTACTATAATGACATAATGATGCGGGTGTACTATACTTGTACTATAATGATATAATGAGACGGGTACACTATACTTGTACTATAATGACATCATGAGATGGGTACACTATATTTGTACTATAATGACATAATGAGACGGGTACACTATACTTGTGCTATAATGACATAATGAGATGGGTACACTATACTTGTACTATAATGACATAATGAGACGGGTACACTATACTTGTACTATAATGACATAATGAGACGGGTACACTATACTTGTACTATAATGACATAATTTCGTTTTGGATCAAGAAAGCATCAGATGGGGCTGAGTATTTGGAACTCAGATAGCAGCAGACGAAAGAGGTGACACCAACCAAAGATGTTTGCAACGGGCTGTGTCAGAGACCCTGTTGCTTTGTACAAACTGTACACATCATAACGCAAAGAAGGTTTCTCAGATGAAGATGGCCCTTAAATTTCTACATAGCAACAAGAACTTTACCAATGGAGGATCCTAGACCATAGAAATGGTTCACAAAACATCGCACTGGGGAGAATAGGCTATCAGAAAACATGGTCGCATAAGCTGATTTTTACTGCAGTACAAAATTAAAAAATCACAAATATCTGGTTCAAAAGTTGCGATCAGAAAATGTGCCTCCAACATATATAATGCGCATTAGTGGACATAAAAACTTGCTGTACATGATAAGCGACAGCTCCATTACCTAAAAACAACAGAAAACCGATTCAAATATGCTAATCAACAGTCATCGGTCGGTCTACACAGTTTAAAATCCTTCCCCGAATACAAGTTACATTCCCCAGTGTGAAACAACGAATCTTTGTTTTTCCTCAAAGACTTTGCATTCACAGCTACATTCCTTGTTTTACGGTGCAACACTCCATGTGCAAAATATGAACATCTACACAGCAACGAATGCATATGCTTAGACTAATAATTTAATGTAATTTTCAGTCCAAGAGAATCAACGTATTGCTATGCTTGTCTTTTGAACAATACTAGATCTATTTTAAAATGTGTTGATTTTGTTTAGTGACATTAAGAATTATTTATACTATTTAGAGTGATATTTTTTAATTATGATAGTAAGTGATTTATTGCTTGATAGTTTATTGACAGATCTTTTGGTACGTTGTTAAGAACTACATTCCTGTAGCGTATTGAACTGGATGACAATGTCATGATGTTACCACTGTTGAATATTCAAATTCTTCCCCGCTAATGTGGTCAAGCTAAGACCAGAATGACGCTAGACGGAGTTGCAATGGATTCACCTCTTGTTTGATTAATTTTTCTTTTTTTATAAGGCTGCAGGATAAATAAAATACAAGATTAATGTTTCGAATACAAGGTTGATATGGTCTAGGAGCGAAAACGTCAAGACAGCTTGGCAAGCCTCGCGGCCTTAACGTTTTTTTTTAACCTTCGACCAAATAAACTTTGTATTCGAAGATACCAACCTTATATATATATTCTCACAATCTCATCGCCAGATACGTAACTCCCGATATGAGTCCATAGCCTTTTACTGCTGATTGTTTCCGCACTTGTAGGGGAAAAATGAATGGATCATGCGATTGTGTCTGTCGGTGTTTGCCATTTTCCGTACGTGTTTATGATGTGTGCATGTGTGTGTGCGTGCGTATGTAATGCCACGCAACTACACTCTGAATATAATTAAGTCTGGTTTATAGATGTGTATAAATATGTTAGAATTTGTGATCGACTTCTTGTTTTGTGGGAGGAGTTGAGTGATGGAGGTTATAAATAAATGAAATTAACAACAAAAAACACAATAAAAAAGAAAAAGCGCATGGACATGCATGCACAGAAGCAGATTCACATATTCAAACGTATCGCATAAAGTCAGATCATCAGCGTATCGTGCACCGACCGAGATCGATCAGCACTGTTTTTAGTCCAGTTTCACCTATTTAAGGGAATATATACGGGCCCCGATTAATCGAACTGCATGTATATAGGTCAGTTCAAGGTAACAGGGTGGTGGTGGTCTATAGTAGATTCCTCGTCATGGCGTCATTTAACTTGGATGAATTTACCCAGAAGTACGAAGTCCATCCTGAAACGGTGTCCTTCCTGAAAAGCCGAATCGTGGATGGTATAATCCCATTATCCTCCCTTACCCCCGAACAAGCAAGAATAGGGGGTCAGACGCTGAATATCAAGTATGCTGGAACGACTGAATTTGACGGAGTCGTGGATGAAATTGTCATACCATCGCCTTTCGATCCAGGTACAATCGATTCTGTCAGTTATTAAGTACTAAAGTTTAAAGTAAGTATCTGTTACATAACACGTAGACTGAACTTGATATATAGTTTCATTCAGACAGACAATATACAATATGCATAACTCTTTTAAAAGATCACCCTGCGATTTCTTAAATATATCAACTCGATTAAGAAGCTTACCACCAGAAGACAATCTTGGACTTTCTAAGGGAATACAGTTAAAATTTTAAAAAATGACCTTATATTTTATATAGTTTAATTTTTTACCTTGATCTTTTATTATTTTTATCATCATCATCATTATTATTATTATTATTATTGTTATTATATATATGTGTGTGTGTGTTTGTTTGTGTGTGTGTGTGTGTGTTAAAGAATTTTAACTTTTATCTGAAAAGGTGTATCTTCCTACAAATGTGTTTAAGTTTACATTTTTATAACCCAACTTTTACTCGGCACTATCAAGCCAGGATTGTGCTGATGTATCGTTAAACCCTATACGTACGTACACACATACATATATCCCAAAATAAGACATCTCTCAGTATGGATGTCTCACTAGATGCGGTGAAAAGTATAGTAGTATTTGCATCCTGTAAATGGTTTTTATTGTTATCGTCCAAGTATTTGTCCCTGCACATCTTCTTTGCATCCAAATGCCTTGTTTTATTCCAAATGTATCGATTTTAAACATGACTGACAATGAAATACGCCATACAAATTAATCTGTGATTAATCGTAATGATGCATTTTCTAGTGAGATATTTTTTAAAATGTAGACAATAAAAAAAACATATACCCAATTTCCCATTTTTAGACGGTACCACCCCATATCGTCGTAACATCAGCCCAGGCTATATTTCCTTCCATTGTATACAACTTCTTTTTTTTTTTTTTTTTTTTTTTTTGTCGGAAACATGCTTGATGAAGGGGGTGAACAAGTCTTTGTCTGTTTGCTGCATCCTCCTCCTGCATGTCGTAAGAAGTTAATAATGGAGGCAACTTTTTCTTCCTGAGATACGTTCATTGATGATATTTCAGCTAAGGTCTTGAACTTTTTAAAGAGTGCTTTATATATATATGGACTTTACCCTTTTCTGCCTTTTTATTTGTTGTGTGCCTTTTTTGGAATAAACTTACTCGGCACTATAAAGCCAGGAATGTGCTGATATGCCGTTCAACCCTATACATAGCTACATACATACATACATACATACATACATACATACATGCATACATACATACATACATACATACATACATACATACATACATACATACATACGTTGTGAACTGTAGAGGAAAGCTGTTTCCAAATTTGACAATGCAAATACAGTACTTTACATAAATATAAATATGAAGTCGGATTTACTTGGTAGTGTTAACAGGTTAAGATTAAATCAAGGACATGCGTTGCCTGACAAGGCATAACTAGCAACATTAACAAATTCACTGACTTTTGTAACGACTAGGGCGAACAAAGGTGTCATATATATATATATATATATATATATATATATATATATATATATATATATATATATATATATATAAAATGTTGTATTAAGAAGGAATGTTCATGATAATGATATTGATGATTACCTATCAAGAAAATAAGCGGCCATTAATTGCCATATAAAATATATTCTAATAAAATGTCATACACTCTACGATAACATTTACGGAAAAATCGTCAGATCCAATTTAAATTATTATTTTTTGTATTTAAAAAAATGACAAAACAAAATATTTCACGCAAATAGGATATCTGTCTGAAGATATATGGGCATTTAAACTTTGAAAGAATAACCTGCACTGTTCATTGTCCTCACAAGGGCCCCGTTTCACAAAAACCTGTGCGCCTAAGTCTTCGTAAGATCAAAACTTGTGCCATTGAATTCACTCTGTGCAAGTTAGTTTACTAAATATGTGTTCGTATATCAGGAAACAAATGTATACAGATTCAAGAATCATCGTTACTAATTTCGGCTTGAGAAATTTTTCCATATTTAACTCTTATTTTTTTAAGTTAAACGCTCACACTTCATATCTGAGTAGACACGAGCGGTGTTTTTACTTGTCATCATACAATTAAAAAATAAAAATATCAGAATGGGGATGAGCGATTAAAATTTATTTTTGATATGTTTGGCAATAAGCCAGCCTTTCATGTAGGTCTCAACGTTTATATATATATATATATATATATATATATATATATATATATATATATATATATATATATATATATATATATATATATATATATTATTTGTACAAAAAATTATGTAGTACTTTTAAGTAAGCCAAACTATGTAAACCAGACTTAATCCAAAGTAGAGCATGTAGACATTATTATAAATCTCTTTTATCTGAACCAGCAACCACTAAACCTAGATTATCACGGCTAGGTTTCTCGCCTAAGGGCAAGTTCAGCCTGCTCCATTTGATATATGTAGGCAAGTAGTGATGAGCTTACCAGGGTTGTAAAGTTGCAGCTGTGGACTTTCCCATCTACGTGTGATTAATTTGTGATAGCGTGTGCTAAATCTAAAGCTGGCACAGAGTAGGGCCTACAAAAGAAACACATACATGAGGCAGGACCTAGACATTAAACTTCATTATAAACAATTAATTTTAATGGCAAATATCATTCGAGTTATGTGGAAAGAAGAATTGCATGACAAGATCAAGGCAATGAAATAACATTACGCTGAAATATAATAATGGAGACAACGGGATTCGAACCGCCACTCTTTCGCACGACAGGCGGACATGTTACCCGTTACACTATCGACGCTGAAAGAATCCATTGTCATAAATTGACAATGTTACCAGGCGATGCTGTGTATAATGCTTAATCATCGCAGTACTTCTGTATTTGTAAAGTTGATAATCATTATAAACTTTACAAATACAGAAGTACTGCGATGATTACTGGCCTGAGTACTGTATGCGGTAATACACTCCAGTGGTCATGCTACTCGACTAGCTACGATCGACTAAACGACGGCTAATCTTTTTTTTTTTTTTTGTTTGTTTAGAAAAATGTACCAGAAAAAAAGTTTTTCTGAAACTTCAAAGAAAACTGATCACCTTTGAAGCCCCAATCGTTCTGCATAAATACGAAGCAAATGAAAAATAAAATTCAGTCTCAATCAGAACTATATACTGTCATAGGTAAACGTAAATTAGACTTTTCGTGTTCATCATCTCATCCTAAGAGTAAGTTAACAAAATTAACAGGTTTTGGATTTAGTGCAAGTGCATCAGTCAACCCAGTCACTCAACCAGATGTTATACCCGACAGTCCAACATCATCTACTTGTAGTGCAGCTGGTTAATTTTGCTCATTTATATTTTACTTTTGCCATCGATCCTGATGATGTTTCTTTTTTTTTAAAATGTGTGCATATTTCCACAATTTACCTTCAGATGTCTTGATTTTGTTTTCACATAATTATGTGCATACTATTTTCGCCGAGATCTAGATTCTAAATTACCTGAAAGGGATATTATGATATCCCGACTGAAAATTTCAGAAGTTTTCTCAACAATGTCTAGGGATCTTCCCCAAATTACAATTACGTGCTGTTTTTGAGGGATTGTTGGTCGAAACATTTGTTACTTTGTTATATTTGGAATTGCTACTATTACAGGAATAATTGCAAAACGGGGGCTGGATTCTGTGTGTATGTGAAGGGGGTGGGGGGGGCGTTTCACACTTTTCGGACAATCTTCAAGAATTTACATTCAAACAATTAGGTTACCGGTTATTCTCATACATAAATTGATTTTACGCATATATATTTTATATAAGGCTTTCTTGCCCTATAAGAGGTCAACTATTTTCGATAAATCATATACACGTCAGAGCATACTCTCGATTTTCCGGGTGCAGATAATCCGTGCGTCAGTGCGGGCAAAAATAAAAAGATGAAAATATTATAAAGAAAACTAGTATTGAATGGTAGTCTTTAGAAACTTTAGAAAACTATATTGAAATATGTACATAATAAGGCTTTGAGGCACGCGACAGGATGTATCAATCACAACCCTGTGACCCCGTGACACTGAAATTTACACGATTCTCAGGTAGCTAAGACTGCAGCTTAACATTCTACTTGTTCAGCCGACACAAGACATTTACAAATACTGAGTCTGTAATAAACTGGATACAGTGTATCATTTAATATGATAAAAAGTCAGTTTATACAACTGTTTAAAGACAATTAAAAGGTAAGGCGGTCAGAGATAAATAGACACCTTTCAGAGATTTACTGAATTAACTCACAATATCTAGGGTGATGTGTAGTGTCAAATCCTTTGAGCACTGCTGAGGGAGAGCCCATTAGGCTAATTTGCATAGGTAAAGTACACTAAGTGGAACAACCCAATTTGTCTGAAGTTAAGTACATCAAAGAGATGCGTGTTGAAAAACAATGTTATTACACATCACAGACTGCATTACGGGACTGTAGTAAAACAATAAATATGCTTGTAGTGTGATACTATAACATTTTCAACCCGAGCTTGATTTGATTCTATATTGTTATTACTTCATGAGCTATCTGCTACAGAACAATGATGTTTCTGGCAATCACTGAATGTTGGAAATAAAAAGTTACAAGCTCCACACAAGTAATATGTGTTGGGGACCAAATCAGCACTGTAGACTGTGAACGTGGGTTCAGCAAGATGAATCTCATCAAAACTGACAGCAGGAATAAACTCGGCATCAGAATTCTGGAGAATCTAATGAGAATCGGCACGTACAAATGTGAAGTCGACTTCGACTTAGAAACTGAAGTGGGCAGCCGTAAAATCACGATGCATACTCATGTGACATTCGATTTTATTATTTTTATGAAACAACATTTTAATAGTGCAAACATTATAAATAAACACGCAGAACAGTCATGTAATAATTTATTCTGTAATATTGTGGTATTGTTTGCTGTCAATAAAGTAATAAATACCCCATCTTTTTTCAATTTTCATTGCCTACTACATTAATAGACATGGTAAAATACTGACTCCTTACTTGGCGACATTTTTTGAAAATTGGCGACAAAGTATTGAGATTGGCGATTTTTTTGGCGACAGTTTTTTTAAAGCCAGCACCATCCCTGTAATGGAGTTACGAAAAATGTTCGGAACGAATATTAAAGTTGTTTAGACATCCTGTGTTTAACTGAGGCAAGTACACAATAAAGCGTGGACAGTCGCGCTAGACCATAGAATGGCTAACAGACTGCAGCAATGGCAATCCTGTGTATCACTCCGCTTGCTCGTGACGTAAAATATCAATAAAACTACGCACAGGCGTAAAATGTAGGTACTTAATTCTATTACAGATGCAAGGAGTAACACATATTTCTTCTAACTCAAACACACGAAATTTACGTTGACGGAAACTAATACGAAATTTGGCTGATAGCAAAATAATCGAACAATTTCCTTCTGCGTTGATCCTGCGCTACTTCTATTTGCGCGTGGATACCATTCACCATTAAAATATCTAGTACATACCTAATACTTGTTATTTATATCATTTCATGAATGGGGTTACCAAAATATTTAGGGCTGCAAACATGTATACAACCTTTTAGAATCTCACAATTTTTGTATGTTTCTCTGGAATATTGGCAAATTAAACTACAAATTACATTATTAATTTGTGGTAAAATTACGCAAATTTCATGCTCTGACACGAAAATAGTGCATCCACTCGGTATTAAGATGAAACATTTCGCATAAGTGCTGGCAAACATTACAGAAACAAAACTTTTTTGCAGATGGATTACCGGTGACGCTGTATACGTCTGCCAGCAGTGATTCCTCAAAAGCTGTACCTATCCTGGTGTATTTTCATGGCGGTGGTCACGTGCTTGGGTCAAGGAAAACCTATGACACGACTTGCAAACTTATTTCTAGGTAAACATCTTACATGAAATATCTTTCAGACAGGCAGAAACATGCATGCGGACGTACATAAACACTCAGTGATGTAATAAATCGTTTTAATATGGTTGTCATAGAGATACTATATGATGCAGTGTTTTTAGAAGATACCAGAGCAAAATGTATGTGTAAATAGTAATTCATTCCATTTGAGAATACAATTTTACTTACATTCCTATGTATGTAGAATTGTGTTTTCCAGTGTAACAACGATGGGGAATATCTCTATCTTTCATCACGTGACTGCTGTCTTTCATAGCATGACGTTCTATTATGATCATCATAGTGCACAAAAACTTCAGAAAAAAATCCCTGATTTTCATCAACGCTTTAGTATTATTTCACAACAATCAAGATAAACATCAATTGCAGCACATTTACATCATAAAACGAGCAGCAGTTGAAGTTATCGCCCGGCAAACATAACGTTGGCTCTGATCGACCTAGCTATTTATACAATTCAAAAAGCCTTTCTTGTAATTGTTATTTTTGTAAAATTAATCTTCTAATTATTATTTATTAATCGAGGACTATATCAATATTTTTCTCTGTCTCGTTTAATCTAAGGGATAAGAGTGGACTTTATTATGTTTTATCTGTTCACATTTGTATCATTGCTTTAAGCTATCTTTAGTGCACAGTTTGGTCACTGTGTATTGCCATTACCTCGACAGTATCAACCACTTTTCTTTCAACACTGATACGTTCTTAAAGTCATTTTACGCTGATACGTTCTTAGAGTTATTTTACGCTTTATCGTAAGGTGAAACATGTTTTACTCAGTGTTTTGCTGTTTTGAAGCAGCATCAGTATTCCCAATACGCGATTTCGACTTCGACCCTCCTTTTTTTCGTTCAGAAATGTGAGAAAAATAACCCTTTATTCCTTATCGGTTTTGGATTGGTCAATTCCACCCACATGATTGGAATTTTGTATTTACTTCTCCTACACCGACGTATAGGAAAGATTATATTAATATCACGTGACTGTTGTCTTTCAAAACAACCTAAAGTCATATCGCACAGAAACTAGCAAAAACTCCCTGATTTATATCACCACTTGAACATCAATAAATATATAATCAAAATAAACATTAATTGTAATGCGTTTACTCCATAAAGCTTGCAGCGGTTGAAACAGTGTCCCAGTAACAGCGGTTAAAACAGTGTTACAGTAACAGCGGTTGAAACAGTGTCCCAGTAACAGCGGTTAAAACAGTGTCCCAGTAACAGCGGTTGAAACAGTGTCCCGATAACAGCGGTTGAAACAGTGTCCCAGTAACAGCGGTTGAAACAGTGTCCCGATAACAGCACTTTTTGCTCTGATGCACATATAGATACAGATACAACTGTCCACAGAAACTAGCAAAAACTCCCTGATTTATATCACCACTTGAACATCAATAAATATATAATCAAAATAAACATTAATTGTAATGCGTTTACTCCATAAAGCTTGCAGCGGTTGAAACAGTGTCCCAGTAACAGCGGTTAAAACAGTGTTACAGTAACAGCGGTTGAAACAGTGTCCCAGTAACAGCGGTTAAAACAGTGTCCCAGTAACAGCGGTTGAAACAGTGTCCCGATAACAGCGGTTGAAACAGTGTCCCAGTAACAGCGGTTGAAACAGAGTCCCGATAACAGCACTTTTTGTTGTAATGGTTTCGTTCAGCTAGACTCTCGCGAGGCTCTGTGAAAGATTTGCCATACGAGTGTCTGGTATAATGCTTAATTGATCTCTGTTACTGATAAGTACAATTTTGTAGAAGTGAAACTACAAAGACATCTCTCCCCATCTCAGAATATATATATATATATATATATATATATATATATATATATATATATATATATATATATATATATTTCTGCAATCATTCAAACCAAAATAATAGTTAGGCTCAATCAGTTATTGAAAATGTTTATGTGTATATCGTATCATCACCATTACGTAAAATATCACCTCATTTCATCAGCCAATGAAATCGCTTTTCCAGTTTTTGGAAGAGCCTCTTCTGGCGTCCCCCCCCCCCCAAAAAAAAGAAAGATCTTTTGAAGCCACGCGAGAGTTTAGTTGAACGAGACATTGCAATTGTTATAATTTTGTTGTTGTTTAAATTCCTCTTCTCTTTATTATTTATGAAATGAAAATCATTTCTAGATGTCTTTCCAGTGTAAGCCGAACTGTTTAAGCTGTATCTCAGTTTAGGAAAATGTTGTATGGCTTTTTTTGCCGCTTTAAAGTTGCATCAGTATTCACAACACACCATTTTGACTTTGACCATCATTTTTCGTTCAGGAATGTGCGAAAAATAATCCTTCGTTATGCATCGGTATTGGACAGGAAAATTCCACCTTCGGAATCAGAATTTTGTGTCAGAACCGATGCATATGAAAGATTCTAGTAACACTGGCAAGTGTGAATTACTATAGGATGCAGAGCAAATCATTTTCTCATGAAATAAACTTTTTTCTTGAATCACAAACTATAAAAAAAACAAGTAAATCTAACGAGTTTTTATATATGATCATAGTTTTGTTTTATTTCCCCTTTACATAACGACACAATTAGGCCGTTAAACCTTTGATTATGAACAGTGATCTGAACATAATATTATTATTATTATTATTATTATTATTATTATTATTATTATTATTAATCCAAAAGGTATAGCGGTTGTATTGTAGTAAGTGTGGAATACAGGCTTGCCCCTGAGCACAAATTTCCTGCCGATGTAGATGATGCAAAACTTGCGACGGAATGGGTTTTAAGAAACAAAGCTCGTGTAGGTAAGTTATAATAATATATCTTAAGTAATACTCATATTGCGATATCTCCTTTTTTATTTTATTTATTTGTTGTTGTTGTTGTTGTTTTTTTTCCCCCCATTTATATATGATTTATCATCTATGTTGTGGGAACAATGTCCAAGTTATATCTATATTACTGATGGCACACCTGATATTCTAAGTCTGTTATATGCAGATGATGTAGGTAATTTAGGGGACATAGTAATAAGATTACAACTAGAAATACGAGTCATAGAGCAGTTTGGTTTGCTTACGGGGTTGACAATCAACATGAATAAAACCAAGATCAATGTCTTTAGAAAATAGCGGACCACTGAGAGATTATGAAAAATGAGATTATCAAGGAAAAAACATAGAAGCAGCATCGTTTTATAAATATATGGGGTTACTTATGACACACAAACTAGAATGGAAAAGGGCTCTAACTGAACTAGCATCACAAATTATAAAGATATTTTTCTCCTTTCTAAAGCTCCAGAGAAAATTTGGAAAGATTAAATACCACGATATGTTAAAAATGTATAATGCTACGGTAAAACAAGTGTTATACTCTGGAGCCGAAGTATGGAGATATTAATATTCTGACACAATAGAAAGTGCACATGCAAACTTCTGTAAAATATTGTTTCATCCACTGCAAGCAATTTTGTAGCTGTTGGTAAATGTGGTAGATTTTTTATTTGTCTAACATATCATGTTAAATGTATTAAATATTGGTGTATATTATTTGCATATCATGTTAAATTATTAAATATTGGTGTATATTACTGCATATCATGTTAAATTATTAAATATTGGTGTATATTATTGCATATCATGTTAAATTATTAAATATTGGTGTATATTATTGCATATCATGTTAAATTATTAAATATTGGTGTATATTATTTGCATATAGATAATCATAGATACTCCTAAAAATCTTATATGATGCTTAAATGTCTGGATGATGCAAATCGTGTAAATTGCCTAATTATGTAAAAAATTTATTATTCAGATACGGTTTTGGATTAATCTGGATTTCACAAGATGCTTGGAATACTGTTCTTTTTCTTAATTCTTTTTGTTTTGTTGTTATTGTTGTTTTTTTGGGGGTGGTTGTTGATTTTTTTTTTCTTTTTCTTTTTTAAAAAAGGTTATGGGATTGTATGATGCTAGAATTGGCATGCATACATAAATTAATCAGCAAACAACACCCGTGATATATATTTTAAAACCCAATTAAATGTAGAAATATGCTTAAATATAGGTATGCCATATTACCTAAGACAATCACTTGCTACATTTAGGTGTTCGAATCATATACTTAACATTGAAAAAGGTCGACAGTTAAGAGTTGAAAGAGCTGAGAGATATTGTCCAGTCTGTCCAAATAATGGAACAGCTTTTCCTGAATATTACCGTATATACGCGCGTATAATGTATTTCCAAATGCAAACAACATAGACCTGATCTGCCGTCGCATAATGCGCCGGCAGATCAGGGTCTATGTTGTTTGTTCTACTGTTTACTCTTTGCAAACTGCAATGACCCAGATCTGCCGTCTCATAATGCGCCGGCAGATCTGGGTCTATGCAGTTTGCAGTTGGTATCGATTTATACGCGAGTATATACGGTAGTTTCACTTCCTGTGTGTATGCCCTGTATATACAAATGTAAGAGAGAAGTATCTCTTGATTTATACATGGCAGTGTAACATTAGAAAAATACGACAAATACAAACATCTTTCTTATTAATAGTATAGCCGTATACATCCCAAAGATGCAAACTGTTGAATAATAAGAACCAATTGGAGTGTTGATGGCACTGCAAATGGATACACATTTTAAACTATATTGTATTATGGGCATTAGGCTTGAATTAAGGAATAAAGTATCAATTAATCAATCAATCAATCAATAATCAGTTTATTTCTATATTCTAATTAGCTTAATTATGATTTCCATAAAACTTATAAATGTATAATTCGTACCGTCCATTCACTGTAAAAATCAAATTCATCAAACATATGATATTATTTCTCTCCCAAAAATTGCATAGCGCAGCGGTAAAGACTTCGTTCTGCAATTTATAACTCTGTGGTCCCGTATTTGATTTTCGGTTTCGACACGTGCAAACTTCTGTTCGAGGTCGACTTTTAGACAGTATTTTTTTTTTTTTTTTTTTTTCCGGGTTCTCCTGTTCCTCTGTATCTCCAAACCACCTTACACCGACATTAAAACTATACAGAGTAAATTTTGTATTTGTTATAACGTTTTGTTCCAACGAGGTGATGAAACAATTTAAACTGAAATGGCACATTTTAAATGCTAATTTGGACGAGTAATTCCGAACAGGTGGTAAAGAAGACAGCAAAACTGGGGTTGGTGGAGATAGCGCTGGCGGAAGCCTGGCAGGTACAGTCTGCCATGAAGTACACGGTGTAGACTTTCAGGTAGAGTAATAATCTCTTGTACAAACAACAGTCCAAGATAATCACCCAGTTTCAAAGATAAAACCGTGTCATTACATCAGGACTTAAAGATAATCACCCAGTTTCAAAGATAAAACCGTGTCATTACATCAGGACTTAAAGATAATCACCCAGTTTCAAAGATAAAACCGTGTCATTACATCAGGACTTAAAGATAATCACCGAGTTTCAAAGATAAAACCATGTCATTACATCAGGACTTAAAGATAATCACCCAGTTTCAAAGATAAAACCGTGTCATTACATCAGGACTTAAAGATAATCACCCAGTTTCAAAGATAAAACCATGTCATTACATCAGGACTTAAAGATAATCACTCAGTTTCAAAGATAAAACCGTGTCATTACATCAGGACTTAAAGATAATCACCCAGTTTCAAAGATAAAACCATGTCATTACATCAGGACTTAAAGATAATCACCCAGTTTCAAAGATAAAACCATGTCATTACATCAGGACTTAAAGATAATCACTCAGTTTCAAAGATAAAACCGTGTCATTACATCAGGACTTAAAGATAATCACCCAGTTTCAAAGATAAAACCGTGTCATTACATCAGGACTTAAAGATAATCACCCAGTTTCAAAGATAAAACCATGTCATTACATCAGGACTTAAAGATAATCACCCAGTTTCAAAGATAAAACCATGTCATTACATCAGGACTTAAAGATAATCACTCAGTTTCAAAGATAAAACCATGTCATTACATCAGGACTTAAAGATAATCACCCAGTTTCAAAGATAAAACCATGTCATTACATCAGGACTTAAAGATAATCACCCAGTTTCAAAGACAAAACTGTGTCATTACATCAGGACTTAATACTTTCAACCGTTGAAAAGTTTCACCATTTAAAAAAAACCAAAGGTTTACAGATACTGGCACATTGCTTTTATCTACATGCGTAAATTTCACGTGAATGGCCTATTTAACCAGCAAGTATTCTTGAAAATACATCAGAGATAATTTTCTAATGTCAATTTTTGAAAAATTCAGAGATGGAAATATTCCGAAAGAATAAGAAGAAGGGAAAGGGTAGGAAGAGTTGTGGTGGTAAAGGAAGAGAAGTAACTGTAACCAGTGGTCTGAATTTCTACCTTATAAACTATGCTTCCGGTAAATGTTGTTAAAGAATTTAAACAATTATTCGTACTACATGAAATCATCTAAGATTATTTAATACATTCGGGATGCATGACCGGATATAAAAAAAATGTATATTATTAATTTTATGACTGCTTTCAAAATTTCAGGTCCTTATATACCCCGGTGTTGGTCTCACCCAAGAATTTCCATCTTATGAGGAATTTAAGAACGGACCCATTATTCCAAGAGATGCTTTACAATGGTAAAATAAAATTCCACGACAGTCTCAATGCCATAGTTACAACACATGCTAAAAACTAGTTGAGAATAATGTGACGTCTGTCCGTCCATCTTTGCAAACGTTTGTCGCGTTTCTCACCTCCAACTTTTCGAGACGTTACACGTCGATATATAAGTTACCGTATATACTCGCGTTTAAGTCGGGTCCATATGCAAACACCATAGACCCTGATCTGCCGGCGCATTATGCGCCGGCAGATCAGGGTCTATGTTGTTTGTTCTACTGATTAGCCCTTACAAACTGCATAGACACAGATCTGCCGGCGCATTATGCAACAGCAGATCTGGGTCTATGCAGTTTGCAGTTGGTATCGAATTATACTCGATTATATACGTTACTACTCTTATAAGATAAGCACTAAATATGTGAAATTATTGGGCAGGAGAAGTGTGTAGGAATATGCATCCAAAATTTGTCTTTGGAATATGTTATTGGAATGGAGATGTTTACACGGAGTGAAAACTTGGAATATAACATGATTCCCAATCTATTGCCACCATACATTTACATTGATTTACAAGACAAATACCAACATGCAAATAAACATTCCTTCTTTCTATCATTCCACGTCCCACTAGTTGTGTCGGACACTAGCAATATCTTCATTACAACACTTTAAAAATATTTGGATGACTTGAAAATAGGAATAATAATTTTCGTCATGAAGTAACACCTGGTTCCATTCCTGCATCCCCATTTATTTGTCTCCTAGATCATCACATAAAAAATTCTGAGACTTCAATGAGCAACAAAAGACGAGTAAGTAGTATATTGTATGAGAGTTAGAGACCACTTGTAAAATTTTAAGTTATTACCACATTCGGGCCACGCTCTAAAATGTCTATTGACAAAATACTTTAATTGCTTGTACCCATTGCTATGTCTGATATCATGATAGACTATTCAAATGCACATAGTTTGTTGGCGGAAAAATTGTGCGTTATATAAAATAAATCTAACTAGCTCCTGCTTTTTCAATGTTTTTTTTAGATTTTGTTACCTTTTCCACAATAAATACAATGTTCAATGTCTTGCAGAAGTGTAATTCATGTTACTTTTTACCGATAAAAGAATTCAGTTTTTGTACAGTTTTGGTATGCTATTATACCAACTAAGACAATTGTAGTTTTGTCCATTTTGTGTTGATGAAATATACTGCTTTGTGCAAGTTATAAAATAGAGTTATTTATAGTGCATACAAATTGGCTATTCTTATCCTTTAGCGCATCAAGTATCAAGGTCTTCCTTCTCTTTTTTAGATACAACGTAAGTTTGATTTATTTAAATATAAATGTATAGTTTACTACTAATTGTTTTGTTACATGAAAAGAAAATTAAAATATTTGCCTTTTTCCGTTTTGTTTGCAAAATACAAACCTCTGTGTCGAAAGCTTCTGAACCTGGAAGTAGTTGTATCAAAACTTCAACGCTCACCGCCCCAAGGGAGAGGCCACATTTTCTATAGCATATCTTTTTCTACATTACGCAATCAGACGAACTCTTCATTCCATGATCAGACTTTTAGTTCCGTATATTATTAATTTGCATATTTTCTATTTGGTTTATATCGTGTGACGCGGCTCTTTATGCGTAAGGGACTTGAGACCAGCTCCGCCATGGAGTCCTTCTGACTTCCTAGGTTGCTTCTTTTGAGTTCATATAGTATGTTTGGCTCAGTTGTATCAGTCTACATTGTTTTATTTATTTACTTTACTTTACTATTGCGTAACGGGTCTTCCATGCATGAACCCCACGCAAGACCAATTCCTCCTCCCTAGAGTCTTTCTGACTTCTATGTTGCTTCATGTATTGACATAGCAACTTTTCATTTCATATTTTATGCCGAAATGTTAAATCTATATATTGCAAACAATAATCTTTGCAATACACCGGATCTTTGTAGATTAACGCTGCTATGAGCAATTGTTATAAGCTATACAGATCATATCAGCTACGGTGCAAATCAAATTTGAACCCGAGTACTTTGAAAAAAGTTTTGCACCGTAACTGTTATTCTCTGTTTAGCTATAACAATTGTCTGTGTGTGTACGTGTATATATATATATATATATATATATATATATATATATATATATATATATATATATATATATATATATATATATATATATATATATATATATATATATATATATATATGTGTGTGTGTGTGTGTGTGTGTGTGTGTGTGTGTGTGTGTGTGTGTGTGTGTGTGTGTACATTGTTTCCTGCAAAACCTGTTAGAAAATATAGTCGTAGAACAAATCAGTGTTGGTCCTGTCGCTATGCACTAATTTCAAGGAGACACTATTCTTTATTAAGCTGCTGTTAATGTTCGACTCACACAGCAATAAGTGTGTTACTGCTGAGTCATGTATTGATTTTGTATTTGAGTTCGCGTGACCTGACCTGACACACATCCGGATATCGTGATGTTTTGATTGGTTTTGGTTTGTTTTGTTTGTTTTTTTTGGGGGGGTGGTGGTGGTGTTATTGAGCCGTATATCTTAATCTGCATTTTGATAATTTCACAGTTTTATTATTTTCATTTATTGTGCGAAGAAAGATCCTACTAATTGAAACGCAACAAGTAATGTGTATAATGAACGTGCGGTAATTGGAATTTATCCGTGTGATATTTGTTTATATTTTTATTGATTGTGCGTGGGCGAAGAGACCACGCAAAAAAGATAGAATTGATTTATTACATTTTAAGTGGTTTGTAACCCTATACTGGATGTTGATAATTTAGTAATTTGCAAGTGGTCTGTTACCCTACACTGGATCTTGATAAGTTAGTAATTTGCAAGTGGTCTGTTACCCTACACTGGATCTTGATAAGTTAGTAATTTGCAAGTGGTCTGTTACCCTACACTGGATCTTGATAATTTAGTAATTTGCAAGTGGTCTGTTACCCTACACTGGATCTTGATAATTTAGTAATTTGCAAGTGGTCTGTTACCCTACACTGGATCTTGATAAGTTAGTAATTTGCAAGTGGTCTGTTACCCTACACTGGATCTCGATAATTTAGTAATTTGCAAGTGGTCTGTTACCCTACACTGGATCTTGATAAGTTAGTAATTTGCAAGTGGTCTGTTACCCTACACTGGATCTTGATAATTTAGTAATTTGCAAGTGGTCTGTTACCCTACACTGGATCTTGATAATTTAGTAATTTGCAAGTGGTCTGTTACCCTACACTGGATCTTGATAATTTAGTAATTTGCAAGTGGTCTGTTACCCTACACTGGATCTTGATAATTTAGTAATTTGCAAGTGGTCTGTTACCCTACACTGGATCTTGATAAGTTAGTAATTTGCAAGTGGTCTGTTACCCTACACTGGATCTTGATAAGTTAGTAATTTGGTCTCTGAGTGTTCTTGTACCTATACACGAGATGATAATAATTTGAAATGTACAAGTGGTCTCTGAGTGTTTCCGTACCTATACACGAGATGATAATAATTTGAAATGTACAAGTGGTCTCTGGGTGTTTCCGTACCTATACACGAGATGATAATAATTTGAAATGTACAAGTGGTCTCTGGGTGTTTCCGTACCTATACACGAGATGATAATAATTTGAAATGTACAAGTGGTCTCTGGGTGTTTCCGTACCTATACACGAGATGATAATAATTTGAAATGTACAAGTGGTCTCTGAGTGTTTCCGTACCTATACACGAGATGATAATAATTTGAAATGTACAAGTGGTCTCTGGGTGTTTCCGTACCTATACACGAGATGATAATAATTTGAAATGTACAAGTGGTCTCTGGGTGTTTCCGTACCTATACACGAGATGATAACAATTTGAAATGTACAAGTGGTCTCTGTGTGTTTCCGTACCTATACGCGAGATGATAATAATTTGAAATGTACAAGTGGTCTCTGGGTGTTTCCGTACCTATACACGAGCAGGTAATTTATTAAAATATATCAGTGGTCTTCCACTCTATTATACATTACTACTCTTGTACATAAATGCACACGGTACTAATTCAATTCCTAAACATATGGAAACATTATAATATTGAAAACTAAATAGCTTTCAATTTCTGAAAACTCGGGACCAAACCTATATCTAACAGCATGGAACCATCATTCATGTATGCTTCTTTCTTGAGAAAACCATATGAGCTATGACATTATTAAAACTACATGTACTTGAAACATGTATCACCCATTACGCACTTTAGGAACAAACTGTTACTTTCATTGTTTTGGTTTCTAAACCAAGCTAGTAAAAATAAACTGACAATGCATCAGTACAATATTTTCTCCCTCATTTTCAATTAATGATAGGATAAGCTTTGAAAAGCTGGTTTTGCGTAACCTTTTTTTCTTATTATCAACCAATCATTGCCTCCCAAAACGTATTACCTCTAATTCATGTTCACCTATTTCTTAGCTGGTTCTAGTCTTTTGGCATAATTAGTACCGTGAGTCCCAAAGACATCCACTAACGGTTCTTGATCCTACCCCACCACCAACCCAGTATAAATCATAACTCGAAAGTAGCTTAAATCTCCAGCCTAACTCGACACAAAAACATGTACAAATATATTCGCGAACTGATCTTGATTTTAATTATACCCAAAGAACCTGCCCTACCTCCAATCCCTTTCTCCAGATCAAAATCCATAACTCGCCAATTCTCTCTTCATGACCATATGCTGTCAATATCTTGTCGCATGGATGCACTAGGATGTGGGATCTCACACCATCGTCATGACCACACGCTGTCAATATCTTGACACAGGGATGCACAAGGATGTGAGATCTCAAGCCATCGTCATGACCATATGCTGCCAATATCTTGACACTTGGATTCACCAAGATGTGAGATCTCACGACATCGCCATGACCATACGCTGTCAATATCTTGACACTTGGATGTACTAGGATGTGAGGTCTCACGCCATCGTCCAAGCTTTATTAGGGGGGGGGGGGTACTCTTTATTAAGACAACGCATCCAGTTAGATTTAAAATATAAAACAAATATGTCATACGACGAATTGATTCGTAATATGTAGCTCAGAGAATTGAGAGTCGGCGCTATCTTTACCGAGAATTTTTGTAAGTACTTCTTTACTTGTACAAAAGGAATCACCTGTCAAAAGAGTTGTCAAACCGGTCGGTTATGGGAGGAAGGGCTATCAAATCAATCCAATTTGACATATCAGGTGCCTATTCAGAGCTCTGTTCACTACTACAGCAAGAGCGAAATGACAACTGAGTTATTCTCACATTCCTATATGTGTATTATCGTTTTTTCCAATATAGAACACCGATGGTGGATATCTCTATCTGTCATCACGTGACTGCTGTCTTTCATCACATGACCTTCTGCTGCGAGCATAGAGATCACAAAGTTGCAAAACCTCCCCGATTTCCATCATCACTTGAGCATTCTTTCACAATACTCAAGATAAACATTAATTGCTACAGATTTAAGTACGAAAACGTGCAGCGGTTGAAATTAAGTGTCTCGCAAACAGGACGTTTGGTACTGATTGACCTAGCTACATGTACTTCTATAGTCCAATTTTGAGTAGATAAAACAGCTGTTGTAATCGTTAGAGTTTTTATTATTATTATTATTATTAGTAGCAGTAGTAGTAGTCATGAAGGATAAATCTATTCTAAATCAAAGATGAATCGAGGACTGTATCATTCTCTTTTTTCTATATTAATTAATCTTATGGAAAAGAGAGGACTTTATTTTTTGACCTGTTCACATTTGTATCATTGCGCAATAGGAAGGCGCAGTTTGCAATTACCTTAACGGCTTACAACTGTTCATTGAACACTGATATGTTTAAACGTCATGTAAAGTTTACAATAAATTGTTCAGCGTAAACATAACTTTTTACGTTCTGTCTAAAGTGAGGAAATTTTCAGTGAGTGTTTTGCTGTTGGAAAGTTACACTAGTATTCACAATACATCATTTTGACTTCGACCCTCATTTTTTGTTCGGGAATATGTGAAGAATAATCCTTCACTATGCACGGCGTTGGAGGGGTAATTCCACTGTCGGGATCAGAATTGTGCGTTAGACACGGGTGGAATTTTTCTATCCTACACAGATGCACATGAAGTATTATATTAAGCCTCCACTTACACCCCCACCCCAACCCTGTATTAAAATGTATTAAAAGTTATCTACTGTTTAACACGCGACTGTCTACTGCAGGTTCACGAAGCACTACATAGGCGAGAAAGCCATCGCCGATGTCAGAGCTAACCAAATACTTCGCCCATCTTTTGACAACCTTCCACCAGCTCTAATTATTGTTGCAGATCTTGATCCTCTACGAGACGGATGTTATGGTACAATATAAAATTTATAATATAAGATGTTATGGTACAATATAAAATTTATAATATAAGATGTTATGGTACAATATAAAATTTATAATATAAGATGTTATGGTACAAATTAAAATTTATAATATAAGATGTTATGGTATAATATAAAATTTATAATATAAGATGTTATGGTATAATATAAAATTTATAATATAAGATGTTATGGTGTAAAATAATATTTATAATCCTGATAGATTATCATACAAATTTTTGCAGCTAGCATTTTTTTTTGTTTTTGTTTTGGCCTGAGTTAAGGGCACTTAAATCTCATTTTGATCCTACTGCCGCAGCGTATCTATGGGCAAGGTACTTTATTTCAATTGCCTCGATTTTTAAATAGTCTTTCAGGTGATGATGTGGCGTTAAAAAGATCAATCAATTAGTCAATCAACAGTAAACCTCTTACAGATGTTCGTCTTCTCGCAACAGTGCGGGACAGAATCAGATCAATAATAAGTACAGTACATTTATTAAAAACATGTGCATTGTTCTATATGTGTAAAAATGTGTAACATAATATCAAACAACATCTTTAGAAACCTACAGACATTCAATTTCTGTGATTTATTTCCTTAAAAGAGGGAGCCGCGGTACCCCAGTTGGTAGAGAGTCGGCCTCGCAATACAAGGGTTGCGGGTTCAATAAGCGTCCATGCCAGCACTGGTATGCTGCTTCTGCGTGTCCATGAGAAAAGCACTTAGTTCCCCTTTCATCGGCATGATATAGCCCAAAAAGTGCAGACCTCAAAAGCCAAAATAACAACAACAGAGTTTATTAAGAGCCGCGGTGGATCGTTATATAAGGCGTTGGACTCGTGACCAGACGGGTGCCGGTTCAGTTCACACCATCGGATATGCCCCATCGGCTACCGTAGTGTGTTCTTGTTGCAAAGCGTTTTACTTGCCTCAGGACAATAAAACCTTGTAAGTGTTGCTATGGCTTTAAACACAAAAACTAAACTTTAATTTATTTATACTGGAAATATCACATTTAATCATCTTGTGATCCTACCGTAATCCACACCATGTGTATGTCGGTAAATATTTATTACCTGATATTCTATATTTCAGCCTTGCATAAAAAACTGCTGGAATCAGGCGTCAAATGTGAAGTTCTCACTGTGAAAGGGACACCACACGGATTTTTCTCGTTTCCAGGTGAGATTGGGTTAGAACTGCCAACAAAATATCATTCTACGCTATTACTTCATAACAAAAATTGAAACAAGTCAGTATGTTTACTCTTTAAAATTATATTTTATGCAACTTACCGTCAATTGCAAAAATGGAACCCCCACCCAACCCCCATTTACTCAATTCTGGAAGCTGATTTATGTCGCTAAGTGCAGAATTTTAACAGCAAATCTTATACTTGTTTTCTTTCTTTTATTGACATTTCAAATGTCAGGATTTTACCGATTTCCTTTAACACCACCTGACACCAGGGGTGTACTGGGTAAGCAACTCGGCCCTGGACTTATCTGCCGGGACAGGCCCGGGGTTTTGCTCACACCAGTAAAACACCGGTAAAAACGAATTTTTTTTTTACGGCCCACCGGCCCACCAATGCGGCGGCCCACCGGGATTTGTCCCGGTATGCCCAATGGCCAGTACACCACTACCTGACACAGTGTTTTGGGTGTTATAAATAATTGTTGAAAATCCTGGCTCCTAGTTTACAAAGTCTATATTAACACACACACACACACACACACACACACACACACACACATACAAACTCTCTGTCTCTCTCACACACAAAAAAAACGCTGTCAAACACAAACAAAAATATACATGTGTGCTTACGCTGATCCACAAAAATAAGGTGTTACTCAGACTGGAAAATATTAAGTAATAATACAGAAGTCAATAGCAGATACAATGTTTGACAAGCTGTTGAAGTTCCAAAAAAGGGTCCACTTTTTCTCAAACGGTTCGTGTTATTATACAGCTTTGCTAAATATTTTTCCAGTTTTTTGTAGTATAAAACATTACTTTTGTAACTTGTAAGATTTGGTTTACAGCGAGATTTATAAATTAGATATTTTGCAATCAAAATGAAAAATTAATTAGATCACCAAACTTGTCATTTCCAAAGAAAACGTCTCTTTTTGAAATCATAATATTTGGTATATAATTCTTAATCCAAGCAGTAAAGGATTTCCAAAACTCTTCAATAACTGGACAATCATAAAATAGGTGTTCGATATTTTCAACTTCTTGTTTACAAAAAGTACATGTATTGTCATCAATGAAATTTGTTTTTTCTTCAAAAATTTATTTGTGACAATAATTCTGTGCCTGAATTTAAATTGAAAGGCAATTAAGTTGGCATCTTTGGCGCACTTCTTTGCTAAAACTAGAGATTTTTGTCCAGGTTTGATCGCTTATCTGACAAATTAATTGTCTCGACCATGCCTCGTGTTTTCCCTAAGGTTTTTTTATTTTACTCTTTACCAAATCTTTATATATATATATATATATATATATATATATATATATATATATATATATATATATATATATATATATATATTTTAAATTCTTATTTGTTAAAAGTCAACTTTTATTTCTGAATTTAAATTCGTTAGAATGTTTCCCTTGCTAATATAATTATTGATTTGTCTTTTCCAGGGACCAGTTATTTTTTAAATGATTGAGAAATATTCTATGAAATTATTAGTGAGAGCCTTTTTACGTAATGCTTCAAAATGTAATAATGATCCTTGATTATGAAAACGATTTTTGACAGGATAGGATAATATCTTGCCAAAATGTATTACTAATACATTTACTCACGTCTGTTAATTTTGTCTTCCCTAATTTTAATATCTGGATGCCTCCAAATTTTCGAACAACGTGTTTTGCAACTTTATTCTGCCAAATTCCTTCTTCATTTGCAATTAGGCGTTAAATCCAAGTAATTTTCATGTACTAAATAAAAAAGAGTGAACATGAACCATGCCTAGACCACCGTCTGTCGATGAGGCTATAAGTATATCTCTTTCAACTTTTTTGGTTTTAATTCTTCAAATAAATTTTGATAATATTTTGTTCAATTAATTTTCTATATATAATGGAGGATTAGGCAATGTCGATAATAAATGAATACATTTTGGCAAAATCAATGATTTGATCAAAGTTATTTTTCCGACAAGGGACAGATTTCTCCTCATCCAACAACCCAGCAGTAGTTTTTAACTCCTTAAGTGTTTCGATGGTATACCAAAAAGACTATGGAGAGCCGTCCAATAGTAAAAAGGCATCATCCACGAACTGGCTCACTTATATTCTCTGTCATTATAAAAGATACCGTTGATATTTCTGTTATTCCCGAGATCAGTGGAGAAACGTTCTATTCCTATAATAAATAGGTATGGGGCTAATGGGTCTCCTTGACGACACCCTCTCTAATGGGTCTCCTTGACGACACCTTCTCTAATGGGTCTCCTTGACGACATCCTCTCTCTAAATGAAAGAAATGAGCAAATCTTTCACCTGGACTGTCAAATTGGACTTGGCTATTCAAATTATTGCAATAGCTAATGACACGTGATAGGAAAGTTCATTGTTGTAATAACTTGTCACTTTCTTTGATTCGAACTAAAAGAATAATTTTTGATGTTGGGACATAAGATATTATGCTTCACTCTACTGTTTGTTTTTCCTTCTTTTCAGGTCAATTTAAAGAGTGCTTTTCAAAGGCCATCGAACGGATTGCTAGTTTCATCCAGTCACAGATGTAGTTCAAATATATATATATATATATATATATATATATATATATATATATATATATATATTTTTATATATATATATATATATATATAATCTTTTTCTAAATACAATACGTGGAGTACTAAACAGTTGATGTAGTTTGTAGTTCTAATTGTCTGACGCTTGTTTTTTTGTCCTGGAAATAAATAAAATTTAAAGGTTTGATTGCAAGGGATTCTTGTTTTAAAATCGTTTATTGAAGTTTGGAACGCATAATAGTCTAACATTACATGAAAAATAAACAATTTGTTGTTTTTTAATGTTTTATTTGATACATACATGCTGTTCAAGAACGGGACGCGAAAAGGGACCTAAAACGTTAACACTTCTGTGACATAAAAATGACAGAACTTACAAAATGCATTTCAATATAATTATTGCTTGCATTAAATCAGTATTTTACTTAGTTACCTCTTAACCTCTTTGCCTGTTTACCTAATTCACTTTCCCTGAATAAAATAATTACACGAGTCCTGTCTTTTTATTCTGGCGATTATGAAAATTTCAATCATTTATAGGTCTTGAATATACAAGCATGATACTAAAAAGAACGATCCTAATACTATTGATGTACAAAGGATATATCAATACACACAAGCTTGATATTTCTTTTTGGAAGCGTGTTACACTAATAAGTAGATATTTATAGCCTGGGTCATCTAGCCCGCTGTGGCTTTCATCAATATGCAGTGGAAAACCAAACTCTGGACTTGTACCATGTAGATATAGCCTGGACAGGCAGAAACTAATTTTTATTGGGCTGGTTGAACCATTGCGTTTTTGTGACACCAGCCTTACTCAAACGTCGGAATTGGACTCGGTACAAAAAAATTATTTCCCTATATATTCTCTAATTTGCTTTGTCATACGTTATCCGGCATTCTTTAGAGAGACTGAACTGTAAACAAAGTAACGTGACATGGTCACAGATTTCACTTCCTGTCTAGCTTCAGTGCCAGATTACTAATGTGCAATGTAGCCAAAATAGACACTGACAGTCACGCGATAATCCTCATATTCTTTCAACCAGTACCAAGAATGCCCACATCCAAGCTTAGATTCACCACCAAAATAAAAGAGGCAAAAATTCTCTAAAAATAGATACGATCTAAATTGGTGGGTACTGACTAAAAATGGATACGATCTAAATTGGTGGGTACTGACTAAAAATGGATACGATCTAAATTGGTGGGTACTGACTAAAAATGGATACGATCTAAATTGGTGGGTACTGACTAAAAATGGATACGATCTAAATTGGTGGGTACTGACTAAAAATGGATACGATCTAAATTGGTGGGTACTGACTAAAAATGGATACGATCTAAATTGGTGGGTACTGACTAAAAATGGATACGATCTAAATTGGTGGGTACTGACTAAAAATGGATACGATCTAAATTGGTGGGTACTGACCCGGAGGTAATAATTATGATCTGAGTCGTATTTTTTATGGCCAGTTTTGGTCTAACTCACATATTTGCAAGCCACACTTATTTTAAATTTACTCGTGAAATCTCATTGCTTTTCATTGCAAACAAAGAGTATGACAACCATCTCAGAGTGTGTGCAGTCTTGGTGTTCAGCAACTGGAAATTTTTGGACCAAATGCTTTGAAACCCCAAAACTAAATTTACCATATCTCCCTTAAATTAGAGGAAGTTTTCAATGCATTAAAACCCATTTTAAATACAAGATAAATTTAATTTTAATATAATTTTAAATAAAACTAACTTTAAATGTTGAAAAGTCTTTGTAACAAAAAATATAAATAATTTTTGAGGCAAATTGCAATAAGCTTGATCAATGTGTATAGGTGTAGACACTAAAACAATGACAAGTGATGTGTTCCAGATTTACTGTGTCAGGTAGTCAGCCAGTTGTTAGGATAGATAATCGCACACTCAAATTACCCAAAGTCATGGAATCAGTACTTTTATAACCGAAATGCAAAGTGTTTCAATATCAATAACCATAAAAGTTAGCCCTGCACAGTTCCAGGCAATGAGGTTCTACCTCATTGAACAGTGGTGTTGATCTCTCAGATGAAAACCTAAGCCACGTTTTTGAGGTACTATAACCCAGTGTGGTAGTATGAACTAATCCTGGTGACTTTTGACGGGTATATTGGACATGTCCCAATGTGGCCTTGGTATTACCACGAGACTCTCGGGGAGCATTCAAGCTAATCCAACTCTTCTGCCACGTTCCAAATACCAGGATAGACCTGAAAAGAGATAACATATGTTTCTTTAGTTTCACAGATCTCTAAAACGTAGGAAAATTAATTGAAAATGTGCCAGATATGGAAGATGGCATTAAGTGCCAAACACAGGAAAAACATGAAACTTTACAGAGTGACACGGAGAAATCTGAAGCATTAGACGAATATTAAAGTGACTATTCATCCCTAAAATATATGAAGTTTCCAGATGTATGTTTGTCTGTCATGTACAGTTGAAATAACTAATTAGGAACACCAGCTATCATAAAGTTTAAGGCAATTTGGGGAGGGGGAGGTTTGATCACAACAATTAGTATATAACAGATTACAGGTAGGTTGAGTGGCAAAGTACACAATTGAAAGATATTAAAGCTAATTCAATATGGAAATAACATTTTTGGATATTTCAAGTGAATACAGCCTATTATGTGCTTGACAGATCAACTATAGGTACAGTTTGATCCTATATCATCAACTAAACGCACAATTCTCATCCATAAAATTATAAACAAGGATGGACATTTTTTCATGTGGGACATGTAACCATGTACTTATTAAGATTTATTATACAAAGTTGATTCAAACCATTTGTTTGAACTTTTCTGGTGTATTTTTAAGAGTGTCACTTAACAGGTATTAAATAGAATCATTCATTAGAATGTGAAATCAGCTTATGCTACAAGCTGTGCTCTTTCATTCGATGTCACAACCAAAATAAAAAATAAAAAAGGAAAGTATTTTGTGTTAAACTTACTTCATTTTGCTGTTTTCCTATATCCATGTTAATACGACCTGGGAAAAGTACATTTTATCCCTTTGACTTATATTAATTTGCACGTTTGTCCTTTTCTGGCAGTTTAAAATGTATAAGCAGACAAAGTGCATGGGCTGTGCTTTAGAGTCTACGTATCCATCCTGTAATTAAATATAATGTAATTATGTTTATAAACATTTTATTGTAAGCCATATCAGCAGATATATGTTAGTAATATATTACACCATCCTAAGCACATAAATTAACTGATTGGACCCATAATAAATAGAATATCAAATAAAGATGTATTCATGATTTTTTAAAATAAAAGCTCAATTTTTACCTTTGAGTGAGGAATCATTGTAAAAGAGGCTGTGAAAAGTGAGTAGAAATATAAAAAAATGTCACTTTTCTTCATACTGATACAATTTATATGATGCAAAGTTATCAATATTTCATAGTTTCAAAGCAAATGAAGTTTTCAATTAAATTTTTAAAATTTAAATTTAATCCTTCCAAAAATATCAAAGTACACAATTATGAATTTTTTAATGAAATATATAAGAAGTGTGAAAATTATGAGGTTGGTGGCTTCAATAGTGTACTCAAAATTCATTTACCCACCCACCCCCACTTTATAAGTACCAATGACAGTGTACTATTATTTTCCCTATATATTTTTCTCTACCTTGTTTTTCACACACTGAACTTTCCAGTGTGTCGGAATGCAAATATTTAATATGTTAATATCACGTATCTTCGTAGACAAACTTAAGAGTTAAGTTTTTGTCATATGTTATCCGTCATTATTTGGAGACGCTGAACTGTAAACACAGCAAGGCTAAAAAGAGTCAGATATTTAACTTCTTGGGACGCCATGAGTGCGGGATTACTCATATGCACTGTAGCCATAATACACACAGACAATCACACAATAATCCTTGTATTTTAGGGTATAAAATATTTCCTTTCAATAAGTACTAATAATCCCCATATCCAAGGTTAGGTTCACTACCCCAAAAAGATAGAAAAATACCGTAAAAATAGATACGGACTATATTCGTGTGCATAGATTCGGAAGTAATTGTGACATGAGTCTAGTTGAACGGGTTGCTTGAGTACGGGTTTTTTGCGTTTACAGTGTCAGCTTTTGCAGATACTTGGTACTTGATTTACTTAGTAACTGATAGCGTAAAAATAATGATCATACACAGTTTGATGTATGCAAATGTTTGATAGAGCACTCGCGAAAGACTGTAAACCTTCGGGCTCAAACTCTTACCTTATACTCCTGGAAATGTTACAATACAGCAAATCGTGTATGATTCCCATAATATTTTATGTTAGCAACGCACTTTCGAAGTAGAGAATATAGAGTAAACATTTGGAAATATTAATTTCATACTTTATAACATGAAATTTTTAAAACAAGAAAAGAGAATAAAATAAATAAAGGTCGCTCAAAGTCTTGTGATGTAAAGCTATCGATTCGGATTGAACGTAGCAGTAGTTATTCTTGTCTGACAGGAAATATACAACTCCACCCTTGCCGCGCACATGTTGATTACAGCTTGTGTCATATATATATATATATATATATATATATATATATATATATATATATATATATATATATATATATCGGCTGTAGATGCTTAACGGCAGTACACAGGCCTTCCATGCAATAACAGGTAAAGCTTAATGTAGTTAATTTAATTTAATTTAGCTGCCTGTAGTTTAAAAAACAGACTACTGCTGTAAGGTAGTGTTTTGCTCGGAGTGACAGTCACATATGATATGTTCAATCCATCTCGAAAGAACTTTTTAAAAATCCACGCAGGCAACCTTCAGCTGTACGGCAGCAGCGGGAAAACCATGCGAGGAAAAAGATTCCCTACGTTTCGACCTAAACAAAATCTCCATCAGAAGGCACTAAAGAATATACACAAAGACAAACACAAAGAGTGTACGCGTACAACAACAAATATTCACATTTTGGCACAGGGAAGCAAAACTATTCAAAAATAATTATAAGGAGAAAACTATATAAAAAAAAAAGAAAAAGAAAAATTAGCTACATGTCTAAAAAGGGACAGCATCAATGAATAATGTGATTTGGTTCGGATGAATGACTGCACCCCAACTGCTTGGCGTGGCCTGTTTAACTACGTCATGACAAGGAATTCTGGTCATATAGGGTACAATCTGTAGCGGTGAATTATATTTCGTTTCGAATCTGCATATAATTTCAACAGTGAAAACCAATGATATGATTGAATTTTCATTACAAGTTAAAGTGCTGGATATAATTAATTAATTAATAATAATAAATTGATGCCGATAGAGGAGAGCGAGGCAAAACAAACACACACAAAATCTGATAAGAAAGAAACTGATGCTCGATAGGTTAAATAACAATATGTATCAGAGCTGTTCGTTTAAGCCAAATTCACCACGTGTTCGTATCTGCAGTACCCAATGTTTATCTTTTTTGTCACGTTCATTATCAGTCCATATGTAATTTGACTCAATGGGCAACATTTCGTGAGACATAACATTGTGTACGGCTGAGTTGTAATGATTGGCGAGTTTTGTGCTGATTTTGTTTCTGATATGGCTTTTCTGATTGTCCGTTCTTTTTTCTAAAGTCAGCTGTTTCGCCAATATATTGGATGGCATAAATCTTGCACGTCAGAACACGAATGACTTTCTTCCGACACATCCTATCCTTTGATTGATATTGTACGTAACTCCTGCTGATGAATGCTTGAAAGTAGAAACCTCGGGTTCTTGCTTACAGATTAGACAATATGTCTTTTTATATGTATATGCCTTCTTCCATACTATGGTGGTTGTTTGAAGACCTTCTTGAGGCGTGCAAGAATCTCCAGACAATTTGTCCCGTGGTTAGGACATCTGGGTGTCATGTTGTTATAAAAGGGATAAAGTTGTGGGCAGTCTTAGCTTTGTATCTGAGGACACCGCCCTATTGCCTTAGCCCTTTTATAGCCGAATGTATAGTGTTGTTTTTGTATCCCCTTCTATTTAAGCGATCTTTGAGTTTCCCTTAGTCTTTTGTTTAACGTGACCTCATTTGCACAGATACGCTTTAAATTGTGAACACATAAACCAGAGAGAGAGACAGAGAGAGACAGAGACAGAGAGAGAGAGAGAGAGAGAGCGACAGAATGACATCGAATAAGTGTAAAACTTAAGCCATGTCAATCTCAATCACCTGTCAAGGTTCCGATATGGACCGTAACTGACATAGTGGCAGTCATTGTTGTGATCAAAGCTGGAGGCAGATAAATAACATGAATCTAGAATCCAGGGGTGGGTATTGATTTAGGAATATTATATATATATATATATATATATATATATATATATATATATATATATATATATATATATATATTTATAGTACATTCAGTTTCCATCACACAAGAAGGAACTTAATTTTAACGTCTCAATATTTGGTTTTGATCTTACTTATATTTATGTATATGTTGTTTCTAAGAATTGTATAATAAATAACTTGTACTAGCCTAATAAATTCGAAGGTAATTGTGTGCGTTTCTTTCGTTGCCGGGTATATGTCTGTACCAGAAAGCACGTCAGCTACTTGAATCCCAATCGAGTCACACAGAAGTTTTGGAACAATTTTTTAGAAATAAACGTCGACACTGTCGTTTAAAGGGATATAACCGTTCTGTCCTTAGTGATGAAACCTATGAATTTGCTTCCCCTGTTAATAGTCAAACTTCTTAAGTTCCAGTGTTTCTCAAAACGGATCACTTCTATTTAGGCATTATGGGATTGCGGACTACATGCAAGATTTAGTTACCTCCGAGACTGAGGAGCTTGACAACTTGATTGACCTGAACAAGTCATGATAATAAACAAAGTAAAGGGCCTAGTTTTTGGAACTATTTTGTTACTCTTACATACTTGTCCACCAAGCTGGTCGGCATAGGGATAATATCCAAAATTGAATAGTAAATCGCCAGATAGCAAAGGCGCTTATTTAGTGGCGATGGTAAATATTGCCGGGCAGGTGGGGAGAGTTTGCTACACGGCCTGTACAATACAAGACTGTTAATACCGTTTTGTTTCAATGGGACTATTTTTATTTCTAATCCATACAAACTGTATCGAAGAATTTAACAACAACACTTGACACTCATGTGTCCTACCCTCTCTATTGTTCCTGTGTAAAACTTATTTATTTTGCATAAAGTGTGCCATTTTTAGACGCGATACTGACATAAGATTGTCTTTGAGATGGAGAAAGCCTGAAATTCCTGAGGAAACTATCAAGATATTGGATGGAGGGCCACTTACCCTTGCACGTGCCGGATCATGGGTTGGAAAACATGAGACCACACAAATGGGGGTGCGGTCGGAGGAAGGGGGGGGGGGGGGGCAAGAAGCATTCGATATCTGTAGCAATATATAGACCTTTCCATTATGGTTTTAATGGGTGCGGCCATATCTGTATCACGTGACATTTCGCCATTGCGGTGCTGATATTGACCAGTGCTTGGTACTATGAAAGCTATATTCGTACTTATTTACTGCAAATATCATTTATTTGCACAAGCATTTAGACAAATACTGCATCGCTGTAAAAAAAAAATGTGGTGAACTGATTACCTTAAAGTTTCATTGTCGTTTTATTTAGACCTTTTCTCAAGTAATTGTCGTTTAATTTAGACCTTTTCTCAAGTAATTATTGTTTTATTTAGACCTTTTCTCAAGTAATTGTCGTTTAATTTAGACCTTTTTTCGAGTAATTGTTGTTTTATTTAGACCTTTTCTCAAGTAATTGTTGTTTTATTTAGACCTTTTCTCAAGTAATTGTTGTTTTATTTAGACCTTTTCTCAAGTAATTTTTGTTTTATTTAGACCTTTTCTCAAGTAATTTTTGTTTTATTTAGACCTTTTCTCAAGTAATTGTCGTTTAATTTAGACCTTTTCTCGAGTATTTGTTGTTTTATTTAGACCTTTTCTCAAGTAATTGTTGTTTTATTTAGACCTTTTCTCAAGTAATTGTTGTTTTATTTAGACCTTTTCTCAAGTAATTTTTGTTTTATTTAGACCTTTTCTCAAGTAATTGTTGTTTTATTTAGACCTTTTCTCAAGTAATTGTTGTTTTATTTAGACCTTTTCTCAAGTAATTGTTGTTTTATTAAGACCTTTTCTCAAGTAATTGTTGTTTTATTTAGACCTTTTCTCAAGTAATTGTTGTTTTATTTAGACCTTTTCTCAAGTAATTGTTGTTTAATTTAGACCTTTTCTCAAGTAATTGTTGGTTTTTTTTAGACCTTTTCTCAAGTAATTGTTGTTTAATTTAGACCTTTTCTCAAGTAATTGTTGTTTTATTTGGACCTTTTCTCGAGTAATTGTTGTTTAATTTAGACCTTTTCTCAAGTAATTGTTGTTTTATTAAGACCTTTTCTCGTTTGTAATTTTGTATAACTACTTATTTTTGTTATCCCGAGGCTGTAATTCATGGAATATTTTTTTTCCTCAGTTATTTATTTCATAGTTCAAAAGTTTCAATTATTTAAAAATTTTTATCAAATTAGCTCCAAAAACTTTTTTTTTGCGCCCTTATCAATCACGCCAGCTTTAATAGGTAATAATTTTAGTAGTACTTTCGTGCACGTATTTTTTCGTTCACTAACTCTCGTAAGTTTTGTTTTTTTGTTGAGAATATCACATATGTAGGTACATAATTGAATTATATATACCGATAAATAAACAGACAAATTAATTATTTAAATAATTATTAATTTCAGCAAATAATTGCATTAAAAAATCGATTAATAAATACAATTTCATTCATTAAATCGATGAATGTCAAATTTATAAATGCCCTGAAGACTTCCTTAAAGCTATAATGCCTATCAAAGACTTCGGTTACATATATACGATCCTTTCTCTCATTTTTTAGTGAAATTCATGTATTTAATTAGTAATCATAAAGGTAAATTATTTACTTATAAAAACAGTATGAATAAAAACTATTATTTTTCCCCACAAACTATTTATATTACAAAATCGTAGAAATATACCGACATTTCAAAGATTTTTGTAATTAATTTTTTTAATCGGAAAGATTCTATTATAGTAAATGCTTTTTCAATTTTCAAGAAAAGGAGAAAAGTAATCACAATGCCCATGAGTATAGATCTTTTCTTCTAGTGTGTGATTACGTATAAAAGAGGTAAACAACGAAAACACAAAATGTATAAAATGAGTGATTTTCCAATTACTTGGGCATTTCGGTCTCTTTTTCTTATACATTATAATTTGTCAAATTTCAGAATTTCTCCGTAAGTTAAAATTTGACAACTTCTTTTTTCAATGAAATTTCTTGTTCCATTTAAATTAAATGGTCAGTAATTGCTCAATTTTCCTGCACGATAACTTTTCAGAAATAAGGACCTTCATTTTGTGAACACAAGTGTCTGATTAATGATATTTTTTATGTGTATTTATTTATTTATTTATTTATTTATTTATTACTTATATTCTGATGTAACTGTTTACTCTAGTGTTTGGGAAGACACATTCGAAGATTTATTAGGAAATAAAGCTGATGTATAACAATAAAGGAATATGGAAGTGTTTGCGACGTATCCTGTTTGATTTAGGGTTTCTCGTGTCAGGTATATGTAGAATCAGGACCTGTAATCAGCATCGTAATGGCGGACGCATGTAGTGACACGTAGTGGACAGGGGGAGGTAAATATGGAAGAACTGTCCACTGGAAAGGTCTATACAACATCAATACTGCATTTCTTGGTACATCATTCAACCACCAGCAAGGATATACACAATGATATTACTAAATAATCAAGACAAATAATGAAATAAACAAAAGGGGTGCAATATGCATAACATGACATTATATATTCTTCGGTATATCATCAATACGTCAAGTATTTTATTCTTATTTGTATATTGTAGTACATGTATTACAGATTGAGCGAAACAAATTATAACGTGTACCAGCCCAAGATAGCAGACAGAACCAAGCATACAGCGGACAACATACCATTTTCCAGTAAGATGATTTTCTTGACGGCAGTAAAACAACGCATGGTATGATCCACTTAAATCGAGAGAGAGAGAGAGAGAGAGAGAGAGAGAGAGAGAGAGAGAGAGAGAGAGAGAGAGAGAGAGAGAGAGAGAGAGAGAGAGAGAGAGAGAGAGGGGGGGGGGGAGGGGGAGGGGGAGAGAGAGACTTTGTGCAATGGTAGAGGTGTGATGTACGCATAGACTTCTCAAATAATTAATAAAACTGCAGAATCTGACATTACGTCCATTTACTGGGGTTTTTTTTGCATATTGGTTTATTAGGTTTATTAACCTCGTAGTTAATTATTCAGGATTTTAGAACGCCCTCTTTTGATTCGTCTGATGAAACACATGCACACATACAGCAGCTACAATACCTCCTCGTTTATCTGAACTCCTCGGGCGACACCATGAAATGTTCGAATAAACGGAAGATTGGACTTCCGAGTTTTGGTTATAACAAATCTGCACGCTTCGGACACGTATGTGGTTCTTATAAATCATTCATCCGGATGAACGAGTTTCGCATTAATAAGTTTCTACTGTAGATATAACGCATACATTGTTTATAACTTATCATACATAAGATCTATTGCAGTGTGAGGCCATGGCATGAGCTTTCTCAAGACTTAGGAGATTTCAAAATTCAAGAAACTTCTTTTTACAAATTTCGATATTTGTTATTACACAAAACAAATTAGTTCATATAAGCTATTTTACAGACAAAACATTCAATAAGATTATACAGAAATTATATTTAACAAATGAATATAACACATTGAAATCTGTCTTATGAAGCTCTTGAAACCATTATGCCAATAAAATGGTCTCTCGTTTGAGGTCATAAAAGTTTAAAATACTCTTGATCGTGCACGGACAATCTGGTCTTTGACCACAGGTGGTATTCCATAGCAGTGATCTCTCAAGACAGGTTTTACTATATCAGCATTGTGCATATGAAAGTTGGAAGCACCAAGAAAGCACCCAAATTATGCAGTGGGAACAATTTGTTTCAAGTTTCGAAAGGTATCATGGTAACATTTGTTTATCCATTGATTTAAATATTAAAGTTATTTTAAGTATTCGTACTGCTGATACATTCTTGGAGTCCCTGACCATGCTCTTCATTTGTTGGACCAATCTACTGAACCTTTTTACACTGATGATATTAGTCCTTGATCTGTTGTCGCATAATGCACCGTCAGATCAGGATATTTTCAGTCCTTTATATATATGATTTATTTTAAACGAACAATGTAGACACGGATCTCTTGGCGCATTTTGGCGCTTTATTCGCGAGAAATTACAGTGAGTATGATTCGAAACCCAAGTCGTGCAGATGCATGGAAGAGATAGACCAAAAAAAACCCACGACTGCAATAAAGCTATCAGAACACCAGGTTGGAACTGTTATTTTTCAAATATTACATCTTCCGGGGAATAAGTACAATTTCATAGAAATTGACAAGCAACACTTGTTGTGCGGACAATTAAGTTTTATGAGGTAAAAATCCCTTCAATAATGAGGCTATGAAAACGTCAATTGAGGGTGGAAAACGTTGGGTTGCACTCTCTTACAGACGGGGATTGATTTCCTTCGTGTTTTGTTGAGAATTCAGCGGCGTTAGGGGAAACTATACCGGAGATAAGACTGGTAACTTGGGAAATATGAAACCAATTAAAGAAGAATATAAACAAATTGCTTCTGGCAAGTGTAGAGCTTGACATGTTCGGGGAGAGAGAGACAGAGAGAGAGAGAGAGAGAGAGAGAGAGAGAGAGAGAGAGAGAGAGAGAGAGAGAGAGAGAGAGAGAAAGAGAGAGAGAGAGGGGGGGGACAGACTAAATTCACCAATCTGGTAAAAGAAACTAATGACAGGCAGTTTAGAGAACTTGATCAGTTGTTTTTGCTTTAAACATTACAAAGGCTGCAACCAAAATTTTTAAACGTGTACATGCCGATTAATCGAATCGATTGGAAACACCACATTTCTTCCGATCTGCACAGCAGACTTACAGCTGACGGCTATTTATATGTAATCACTGACAATCTGCATACCGTACCTCGCTCAGCTTGTGATTTTTCGTTTGATGTGTCTCGTCTACCTCTTATTATGACAAGATTCAGTTTTTAAAGACATATCTTTGTTGAATATATCTGACAATTTAGGTAGAACGTCCTCAAAATCGTAGTGATCTTGTTTCGTGCTGCTACATGCGTGTCCATGGTAAAACAATAATACCATGAGCGGCACATTAGATGCCCGCTACGTATTTAATAATACTCTATTTTCATAACTGAAATTTTGTAATGCAGAAACTACTTTTCTTCTTTGAGTCACAGTGACCATGACCTTTGAACTTTTGATCCCCAAATCGATAGGCTCCCTCCATACCCCAAATGTAAGCCATCCACAAAGTTTGGTCCGGGTCTGTATATAGAACTAATGTCATTGTGCGGAAACCATTTTTCTTCTTGTAGTCACAGTGACCTTGACCTTTGACCTTTTTACTCCCAAATCGACAGACTTTATTTTTACCCCAAGTGCAAACCATCCACAATGTTTGGTCCAGGTATGTGATGTAAAACTAACGTTTTTTTTCAGTCACAGTAACCTTGATATTTGCCCTTTTGAGCCCGAATCGAACAGCTTCTTCATTACCCCAATTACAAGCTAACCACAAAGCGTGGTAACCGTAGATGATGGAGAACTCAAGTTACTTTGTGGAACTATTTTCTTTTTTCAGTCACAGACACCTTGACCTTAAAGAATATTTGATCCCAAAATCGGTTGTGTTCTTCCTCATTCCAAGTGCTAGTCATCCACAAAGTGTGGTAACAGTAGATGGTGGACAAATTCTAGTTATTGTTCAGCAACAGACAGACGGACGCATGGACATGAGTGTAGAATATGCCTCCCAGCATATCAAAATCCGCCATGATAGCTACGTCACAATTCCACTCACAATACGTCGATCAAGGGGACTGAAAGGATTCAATTCTGTTCTGTTCGACTGGGGTTTTTGTTGTTGTTTTTTTAATGAGGGATCGTAGCCAGTTATCTTCCCAATATTGGGAACGACCGAAAAACCCGGTCCCGATATTTGGTCACTCCTCGGATTTTATCGTTCGCCAGAACAAATGTTGCTCTTGCAATATCCCTAAGAATGCATGAGTCATAATACATGTATCAATGAAAATAATGTCTTATTTTATTTTGAGGTGAATCAAAATATATATTCTATGTTCGCAATAGAAGGCACTAAAATTACTATTTGGCTTCCTTTTTTAATTAACAAAAACAGTATTTCTTAATATTTTTGGACTCCTTCTGTTCAAACTTTAGCGCCAACTTAGTATACATCAAAATTTAATGCTATTGACTTCATTTTCTTATCCGCAATTTTTAATAAGGATAGGGAAGTCCGAGATGTCTCCTTATCCTCTCTCTGTGAGACTGTTAACCTGAAATGTGTTGAAGGGCTGTTAAACCAAATCAAATCAAATTCAGTAAGAGCATACATGTATGGGCTTAATATCAAATCAATACACCCATTTTAAATAAGAAGACATAGACTTTATAATAAAGATAATAATACTTTGATAGTCTTAACCCAAATTATTTTTCAAAATCGCAATTAAAGTTGTGCCTCCTGTAACAATATAAAATTCAATAATCAAGAAGTAAAAATAAAAAATCTCGGTAGACATCTTTTTTACTATTTAAAAAGTCCTGATGAAATTGTTCCTTCTTATTTCATTTTTAAAAGAAAAATACTAGTTGCTTATCTCATAATAAAATAACTTAAATTTAAATAGGAAACACAAAAATTTATTGGGATCTGAAATAAAAATTAAAAGTCCCATTATCAAATCTGACCATGCACAAATTGTATTTATTCTGAATGTTTATAACATTAAAGAAAACAATCTCTACAATAAAACTAACCATTCATTACAGTTTTGCAGTTGATCTAGTAGTCCAAAAATAAAATGTGAATGCTTGGCTTTTTACACAAAGTATATTTAAGCAATAACGACTTCTTCATTTGAATATGTGGTAAATAGCAAACTATCAGTGTATCACTTTTATCAATGTTTGATACATTATGTTTGATACATTATCAAAGAAACTGTAAAAAAGGAAGAAAACCATTTATTTGAAAATGAATAGTTCCATGAAAATTAAGGCATTTTAAAACACTAAATTACCCCACCCACTAAATATCTAAAGAATTCTTCACAATAAATCGTTGAATGGTACGTAGATTATATAATTTTAGGGAACTGCATTTGTTGAGAAGAAAAAAATTATGGATAAGAATCACAAAGGTAATTATGTGAAAATAGCGCGTATTCCATTTTTTATGCAGATATGAGAATACGTGATTTTCCATTTTCGACAACGTTTATGCTTAATATTTGCTTACTGATGGATTAACTCCTTCTTTCGTCCAGATAACGTAGCTTCCCGTTTCTTTTTAAACTCCTCTCTGAGCAACGATAACATCCGTGATTCGTTAGTTTGAGATATCTTTAAAGCAAGAGGAAGATGATATCGATTCTTTGTTTGTCTGTAGCAGGAAGTAAACCGGAAGTAATGTTGGACCAATATGTTCCGTGCTGCCACCTATCCAATTCAAGGGACGCTACTGACGACGATTACTCATTCTCCAGTTCTGCATGTAACGGATCGTCAGTCTAGCACCAACATAAACTGCAGTGGCTCAAAAATTTGAAATGGTGTTTCTTTAAAATAAATTGTTACTTATCAAAGGTTTTTTTAACAAGCATGTTTTTCAAATGTATTTTTCAAAGGTAAATAATGTAGTCTAAAGATTGTTTGGGTCAGCAAGATCACTAAATCAACCTGATGTGTAATGTTACGTAATGTGCACTACAACCAATTCTCGTCAACTACGGCTTTTCCATGCAATATGAAAATCATCCATACTTTAAGAAAAGAATTTAGAGAAAAATCTTACTAAACAGTCCTCTTAAGCAGAGATGTGGAAATATATCATTTAATTGAAACGGATAGTTCCTACGTCACTGACAGAAAAGTTCATTTACAAAGTTATCCATTTTCTAAACGTTTACAGGCAGTAAACTTAACTAAGCCGTTTACACGTTGCAGTCTCACAATTACTTCCTGTATTTCTGTCTGTCTCTATCTCTGTCTGTCTGTCTATATATACATACATGCACACAAAGACACATACATACACACAAACAAGCAACGACATTGGCGCACTTATTTAACACCTTGAAATATCAAAATCTAAAGCAAACACGACAATTTGAAACAAAGAAGATGTTTGTTTCACAATCATTTATGTATTTATTTATTTATTTATTTATTTATTTATTTATTTATTTATTTATTTATTTATCTATTTATTTATTTATAATTATGTTTTTACTTATATATATGTATATATTTATTTATTACCTAAAACACATTACGGTGCCAATGTTGGAGCCCTTGGACTCACCCTTTACAGTTTATAAATTGACATAAATGTGATTTTTTATTTTAAAATGCATCAAAAATAATCTAAGACAGAATACGAGCTAAAAAAAAATAAGCTAAAATCCAAACATAATATAAAAAAAATAAAAATAGATAAACTAATGATAATTATGATGTTTATTATTATTATTATTATTATTTATAATCAGTGTTCTACTGTACTGTAGAACTTCGACAACTGGAAGCACCGCAGGCCTAAATTTCCAGTTTTCAGTTATATCGAGTTTCTGATGTCGCATACAAGAGAATGCGGGATTATGCGAGTCATTCGAGTGACGCAAAGTGTTTGAGTGATTCATGTTTGAATTATCGAAGTGGTACTGTATTTTAATAATTTATTCTTTCCTTGGGATACGGACAATGGCTTATTGCTAACTTTTTACCTGCGTTATATCATTAGTCTGAATGTAAAATATCACGCTTTGTTTTAAATTTGTTGAAATTTACATTCATGCCAAAGTTACAGATTTTTAATTTTTCATTCAGAATATATGAATATATGTCGTTTCTAAAGTCGAAATAGTAGAGGCACTATAAAATAACAAGAATTTACTCCGCCCCAAAAATGTTTACTTTTTCTCTTGGCTAATGGGGGAGGGGGGAGGTATCTTTGTCAATTACGCGCTCACTCTTTTAATTTTAATCTAAAAGTGATAAGATTCTCGCCCACAGATCAGAGAAGTTTCGCGGAAGTCGTATCGAACATAATAACATCACTGAAGTGCGTCTTAATAACTTTTTTGTTAATGAAATTATATGTAACCAAGACAAGAAAAGTAAGAATCGCAGATCCTCGAGATTTCTCTGTTACACGAGTGAGAAAACTTGATTCTATCACTTTAACGTTTTCCTCAGTCGTCATGCAGAAGCAAGAACTGACCTTGTCTCCCAGAATGAAAAGCAGCAATAAATAAATTAGAATCTATAGAATCTACACAAAAAAAAACACAAAAAAAAAATAATCAAAGAAACAGAATTTCTGTCTGCATAAACAGGTCCGCCCATATTGTTACGAAGTATGCTGCACAAGCTCAGTCAGTCAGAAGTCAGTTATAATAGATATCGCTGTTTCGCCATAAGTCTCTTCCTCGGTCGCCATTTGAGATAAATGGGAGGGGGGGGGGGGAGGGGCTTTAAAAATCGCATATTTTTACTAAACAAAGCATATTACTAGTATATTATTTTCATATATTGTATATGGCAAATAATATTTGTTTGCATGTACAACCATTTTTGGGTGTGTGTGTGTGTTTTTATTTACATTTGTAGGAGTCTGGTGTTTACATCGTAACTGTAGCACGTTTAATGTGAAGTTTCCTACCAATGCAAAAATCCTGTATATGTGAACAAAATTAGCCCATTTATATAAAAACAATCAAACTTTTTTGTTACCTATTTAAGAACTAGGTTTCATCAAATATTAAACAATTTGGTTACAAATGTCAAGTTTTTAAACCATATTATGAAAAGCAAATGTGACCAAAGTTATAAAAAAAAAAAAGACAACGTCAGTGCTTTCTTCCATTATGTGAAAATTATAAAACTAAAATTTAAACAAAAAATTAGTTAAAAGTGTGAAAAATTCATTTTCCAACCATGCAATCTACACATTTTAAGATTATTTTAATGGCCGGTCAATATTAAATAAAATCTAATTCAATGCCTGTCAATCATTCAGTAAAATCTATTCTCAAATATCCGATTATAAATAAAAGAATCATCCAACACATTTATCCATTAAATTATGGAAATAATATTTTTAATTTCCTTTTTGTAAATGGATCGTGTTACTTGAAGCTGTAAGTGTTTGGAATACACTCAATGCAGTAATTACTACTGTTTTAAAGACATAAATAGGATCTTAATGCCATTTGAAATCAGCTGGCGTTGTAACAAAGGCGATTAGTGTAGAAAATGTAATTTGTGTTCAAATATCAGGTTGGCGGATAGCGGTAGGCGAGGGTGACGATATGACGCTTGAATTACATTGCAGGAAAATCAGATCTTGATAATTTGTTGACGATAAGCGAGGGTGAATTTTAACGTAGGGCGTTATAACGGGTGTAGACTGTAAATACTCTAAAGTGTTCAACGCTGTGCATATTAATATGTACGTACGTCTAAACGTGTGTGTGTGTGTGTGTAAAACAACAACTTAGTTCTGATATTTGAAAACAACTTTAAAAAACAACAACAAATGATTTCAAAAGATGGCAACGACGGAGTTACAGGGGTTGATTAAAAGAAGTTCTTTGCCATTGATTATTAACTTCAGCGGAACGATGTACATATATCAAACCTGCGCCATATGTAATATTAATATACACACATGTGTGGCATTGTGTGCATATGTTATACATAAAAAATATACTGAAGTTTCAGTTATGTAGCTTGGTTTAATTTATATCTGGTCCTGTGACGAAGAATGGTTGCTTTTTTAGTGACAATGGTTTTGCTTCAAAAAATGTTGTCGACCAAATTTAATATCTTTGTGAGCGTCTAAATGCAGCAAAATACAATTTTATTCAACATTATGTCAGGGATTCCGGCCAACGTTGCAGAAATACAATTTAAATTCCAAGTCTGTAAAAGCGACATAAGTTCCGTATTTTAATAAAATCGGTATGTTTGGTCTGCCTGCAACAACATGTTTAGGAAAAATAATTTACAGTGCGAAACATTTATTCTAAAGAAGTAAATGACGTAATGGTTACATTTTACTGTGTACGCACAACTAACTGTATAAAAAGGCCATGTATGTGACATGTTTACTTCAATAATAAGTATACAACTAACTGCATAGAAAGGCCATGTATGTGACATGTTTACTTCAATAATATGTATGTGACATATTTACTTCAATAATATGTATGCAACGGTAAAACTATTCAGAAAGATGTCAACAGCACAAAGTTGCTTCATTTACAGTTATCATAAACAGAGTGGAATCAACCCAGAAATCTCAAATGTTTCATCAAAAATTATTTCTGTTGACCTACTCCCTGTCAAAGATAGAACTTTGATTATATTTCTAGGCGTCCAAAACAAACCAGTGTCACAGAATTCAAGGTGGAATTCAGCGTTGTAGATTAATAATGAACTAATTCCTTGTTAATCACCAAAATTGCCAAGTGATTGTTCTCCTGGGGAGAGGGTTATCATTCACTTTGCTAATGTCCGCATCCTCTCTCGTTGCTTTATTGGAAACGGACAGAATCCTTAGTACAAGTTTATTTACACTTCTATTGTCAGCGGTCTCAGCTGCATTCAAGAGGGAAATTAATTTGGAGTGTGTCACTGCGAATATTTACACTGGAAATGGATGGCTTGTTAATTTTACACATAGAGTAACCCAAACATTATTGGAATTAAATGGAGATAGTCTGCTGAAGTGGGGAGATGGCGTTATATGCTGAATTACTACAATCAAAGAATTTATAAACATAATGCGTCTAGAATAGCATTTGGACAACTTGAGGAAGAAAAAAAATTGGTCTGAAAATGTCTTGAAAAGCTCTGCGAATTTCTTTATTATTCAGGAGAAACAACCACTGCTGTTATATTTTAACTATGATATACTGTCAGACTATTTCCGAAGTTATATAATTTCATTTATAGCCCTATGAAAATCTTCGCACCAAAGTCTATCTACCCATGTATGTATGTGTGTGTCACTTTCATATACATTTTACTTCAACTGTATGATATTGAAAACTCGCCTTTTCAAATTTTGTCATTTTCATCTATTCCTTTATTTATTAATATTATGTATGTATGTATGTATATATGTATGTATGTATGTATGTATGTATGTATGTATGTATGTATGTATGTATGTATGTATGTATGTATGTATGTATGTATGTATGTATGTATGTATGTATGTATGTATGTATGTATGTATGTATGTATGTGTGTGTGTGTATGTATGTATGTATGTATGCATCTAGAGAAAGATAGAATAAACACATACAGTTATTTCTACCAGGAATATTTCATATAAACATGAACCAGTTGCTTAAAATATATGACATTAAAATTTGCGTGTTCAAGTATTTCGAATTGCATTTATTTATTGGTTTATCTATCTATCTTCACATTCATATTGCTTCGAGCCATTGATATTAAAAAAATTTGTCTTTTCAAATGTCGCCATTTGTATATATATATATATATATATATATATATATATATATATATATATATATATATATATATATATATTCTATCCGTCATAGATAGAATAAAAACGTACAGTTATCACTAGTAGTAATATTTCAGATGAACCGGAACCAGTTGCAAGAATAAAATGTGTATCATACTTTTTTTTTTTTTTTTTTACATATTTTGAATTTAACAAATTACTGGGTTATTAGTTATTAGACAGTTATAAAACTTAAAATCATTAAATACTATCGCCTAACATTTTTATTATGTCCGTTTTCCTTTCTCTTATGTTCGTTCTCAATTTTTCTACTTACTTAAGTTCCAACGCTTGTAATTTTTTTTTTTTTTTAAGCTCTTACCTTTTAGATTAGCTCATACTTTTAGTTTTTTTTTTTCTGCTGTCAATTTAATTTTTATTTAAGGCATATACAAAATTTTATGGAGAGGGTGTGTACTAAATTGAGTGTATTGTCTCCAATCACGTTTGTTTATTTTGATTTGGTTAAACTAATATATCCAATAAAAGCAAAACATAATGAACTAACTGTTCCCAGTTTCTGCGATAAATGCTTTGCTTATTAACTTTATACACACTCCCCTCCCCATTTGATATCCGAATCGACGATCCTGATGCAAACTGATATACCATTTATTTGTAAAAGTAAAAACATTCTCATTTCGTTCCAAACTTTAGTACTATATCGTCGTTAACATTTTTTTCTGTTCTTTTCCAATTTTATAGGACTTTGTATTTGTGTTTCTTTGTCATATTCTATTTTGATACCTCTTGTCTATTTTAATAAGACTGTCGCCAAAGAATCTAAATTTTTGTTGTTGTTGTTGTTTTTGTCTCATTGCAGATTATGCTATTAAAATAATGCCAATTCTCAGAAGTTGCCACATTGTATGTATGCTTCTACTTATTTAAAATTTGGTCCCGCATCGATTTACATCAAAGTCCCGTATCGATTTACATCAAAGTCCCATATCGATTTACATCAAAGTCCCGCATCGTTTTACATCAAAGTCCCGTATCGATTTACATCAAAGTCCCGTATCGATTTACATCAAAGTCATAGCGTAATAAAACATTATATTTCTAAATGATTGCTCAATTCCAGATACACATTAATGTTGTTCTTTAAAATATATCCTATGCATTAAGGATTTTTCTAAAATCAAGATTTAGTTAAGGTTCACACGATATTTTGGACATCTGGTATTAATGATATATGCGATATTATCGAATGCAAGCGTTACCATCATAAATCTTTATAGGCCGGAATTTCTTTCTCATATTTTATATATTCAGTAAAAGATCTTATATAAAGTTGCATGTTGCATTTTCTACATCTTTATCTACGTAAACTGAGGTAAATTTAAGCTTCAGGAACCTCGTGTTTCATTAATATTACATGCAGGTATGCATAGCAAACATTGCCCTCTGTCAGAGCTCATACTGATTAGAGATAGCATGGGAAAAAGCAGTTCTTTTTATTTGATTATCATATATCGTAGGCAAATTTATTCGTGTCTCATTTATTTTGCTTCTTGCGTCTCATTCACCTCTCCGTGTATTCTAGAACCTCAAGCTTAAAGTCCGAAATTTGGATGAAAAATAAGAATAACTGTAAGTGTAAATAAAAATAATGTTAGAAAGATATAACTTTCATGTTCTTCTATAACAGTGTACTAACTTTTGATGGCGTGGTTGTACTCAAAGTAGCATAATTTGCTGTAATCTGTGGCTTTGGGCTTAAGTTTCATGCTCAAAATGTTGCGAGATTACAGGGCCAGGATTTCATGAATTGATAAATAAATTTGCTTGTTTATAAGTTACATGTAGTTTGTGTATTGAGAGACAGTTCTGATAGGTATGGGAAATGCCTTGAAATACACACACACACACACACACACACACACACACACACACACAGGTTAAACCGAATGTTTCTTTTTTTCGTGGTGGTGGGAGGGTGGACCCGCGACGGTTCTTAAAGTGGGCGATCGTATGTAAATCAAGGGAATATCAAGTAACTCTTAGATTCGGGAGGGGGAGAAAAACAATTAATCAAATCAAGGCCCACCCCCAAACCCTCTGCTCTGTGGGCGATAGCAGAGTAATTACGCAGTAATTGACGGTGCTGAGTTCATCAAAATGCGATGAGGTTTAGCCGCGACCAATCACCGTGCTGCGAGTTGAAACAACTTCTGGAACTTTTAACATCTGTGAAATCGAGAACTAAACGAAAGCTGTCAAAAGCTGATGTAGGGTCACTACGGATTTCGTTTTATATTAGTATATATTTGGTTTGTACAAACTCTTAGACATGAAGATTTCACGGGTCATAGTCTTCATCCGATCTTCAAAAGGATTTTAAATTTTGAGAACCGTGTGATCAGGAATTACCACACATAGTAATTGAGGACTTAATTTGCACCGGTATATAAAGTGTAGTAAAATGAAACGACCCTGGATCTAATGTCAACGTGGTGAAATGATTATGCAGATTTTTTAATTGGAACTTAATATTCAAAGAGCTTATGTTCTTCTATTTTTCTTATACGCTAAAATTTAGCCGAAATATTCAGATATTGGTAATTGAGAAGTGACTCCAGCAAAGTAAAAATGTTCGTGAATAATTGTTTACAATGTTATCAAACATCAGCTCCTGTGTATTTTTGGACACCATTCCCGAGCAGTCTTGCTATGGAAACTCACATGGACAAAAAGGTATCATCTTTTCAGATATCAGACATTTTACAACTTTCCACCTCGTTAAACGGTTATTGTGGGGACAACAACAATATATATTCAAAGATGGCGCCAAAGGAACTTCCCTTGAGGACATGCGACACCGTATCACGTGATCGCCCTGCCCCTTCTGCCTTGGGACCATTACAGGCACTTTGTGCCTCAGACGTCAGGGGCTTTTTGTCCCGGCCTCTCGGGCAAACTGGACATCGACATGGCCCTATTCATTTTTCGGGGGGAACATCAGCTCAACTAAAATTTGGTATTAGCAGAATTTTGGCGGATGATTTCGGAAAAGCACGGGAGAAAGCAGAGAAAGGTATTTTTAATTTTTTTACATAAAATATTTGACATTATTGTGTGGTTAGATTTCATCATTTATTTTCTTAGTGCCATAATTTCTAACAATGAAGCATTGTCAACTTCATTCACATAGTTCTTCATAAGTAGCATGTAGGTACCTCTACATAGTAATAAACCGTGAACGCGCAGAAGAAATTCAAATGTTAATAAAAACTTTATTTCCAATGGTTGCACTTTTTTATTTTGTTAAATCAGATCAACCATATAGGTCAGCTTTCGATAAGGAGAATAAGTACTCAGTACAGTGCAATATGGCATAACATAGTATTATGAGTTAGAGTGCAATATGACATAGCATGGTATTATGAGTTAGAGTGCAATATGACATAACAGTATTATGACTTAGAGTGCAATATGGCATAACATAGTGCTATCACTTTTAGTGCAATATGGCATAGCATATTATTATGACTTAGAGTTCAATATGGCATAACATAGAATTATGACTTAGAGTGCAATATGGCATAACATAGAATTATGACTTAGAGCATAAAGGATGAATAGTCAATTAATCAAAACAAAAACACAAGAAAACAAAATATAATTAAACTTTTTAATTTTGGAACATGTACTAAAAAACATTAAATTCATTATATGGAGTATCTTGAGGTCTTTTATGTGTCAACATAAATATTCACCATGCAGTAGTGAGTATGTTGGTGATGTTCCCAATATTCACCATGCAGTAGTGAGTATGTTGGTGATATTCCCAATATTCACCATGCAGTAGTGGGTACGTTGGTGATATTCCCAATATACACCATGCAGTAGTGGGTACGTTGGTGATGTTCCCATTATATATATATATATATATATATATATATATATATATATATATATATATATATATATATATATATACACACACACACACACACACACACATATATATATATATATATATATATATATATATAATTATTTTATTGACTAATGGTTTACAGATTTAATAATAATAATAATAATAATAATAATAATAATAATAATAATAATAAAGAAAGTGAAATTTAATGGACTATGGAAATTTGATAACAAGACTGAATCGACTTGATAAATCGATATAGAATTTTCGTGAGTTTGGTGATTGAAAAATTAAAACTTTACGGTATAAACCATAGTCACATTTTGTGTCAAATTAGACCGAGGTAAATACATGTATTTTATATCTAATTACTACTTATTCAATGTATCTAATATTATTGTTTGTTGCAGATAACTTGAAGAGTCAACGCTTTAAATGTGCAATTTTTGAACATTTGTGATTTGGGTCATTTACTTTTGCTCTTTAAGTTTTAGTATCTGAAATAAATTAAGTAGAGTTCTACAGCTATGGACATGTTTTAAAAATACTTACATTCCGACATATGTAACTGAAATACAAAAAAAAGCATACTTTTAGAAGTGTGAATATATTTCTCTTAAATAAATGTTTTTTTTTATATTAAAAGAGTAATTCTAAGAAGGCACGAAAATGTTTGGTCCGTAAAAGTCGAATTTTAATAGACCGCCATTATGACCAGCGTTGTACAATGTATCGTCCATAGCCAAGGTATTGTTACTCTTATTAACCCGTCACGTTTTTTTTTTTTTATCAGACCCCTAATGAATGATTAATCATTGGAATCGCTGAACATTTTCATACAAAACTCATTTAAAAATAACAAGTCGTATTACTATAAAACTCATTTAAAAATAACAAGTCGTATTACTATAAAACTCATTAAAAAATAACAAGTCGTATTACTATAAAACTCATTAAAAAATAACAAGTCGTATTACTATAAAACTCATTTAAAAATAACAAGTCGTATTACTATAAAACTCATTTAAAAATAACAAGTAGTATTACTATAAAACTCATTTAAAAATAACAAGTCGTATTACTACAAAACTCATTTAAAAATAACAAGTCGTATTACTATAAAACTCATTTAAAAATAACAAGTCGTATTACTATAAAACTCATTTAAAAATAACAAGTCGTATTACTATAAAACTCATTTAAAAATAACAAGTCGTATTACTATAAGAGTCTATGGGATTTATTAACGTGGGAACTCATTGATGGTCTCATAGAGTAATAGTATAACCAGTTTTCTATATCTTATAAGATATTTAGTGATATAGTCAAATCCTAATTTATACACATATATTTATTTATTATCATCAAATGTTTGTTGTTTTTAAATATTATAAATCGGAATCTTCAAGTATTTGATAGTGTTAAATTCTGCTTGTATCTACATTTTTTAAATGACATACTTCAATTATCCTTAATTGTGCATGAAGAAACATCTGATTGGTTAACAATGTTTACATACATGATTATTTCCTCTCAATCTGTAATGCATTTTAGAGTTTTAAAAAAAATAAAAAAAATGCGCAAATATCTTAATTGGAATCAGTAAACTAGATTGTGTTGGGGTTTTTTTGTTATTTTTTTGTTTTGTTTTTTCAAAAGTAAAAATGTTACATCTTTAAATGATCTTAAGGTATGTGATGCGATGCAATTACATTCCCGGTACATAGTGAATTTGCAAAATATCGTCGTTTTTGGACACTGCAGTGCAATCTAACAAAGCAGTATATAGGAGAAATACGTACGATTCTGAATTGTTTTTTTATTCTCAAATTTATTCTCTACCATGAAAATTTAAATAATTTTATATGATTCAATTCATTATACATTCTTTTTTTCCACTAATTGTCTTTCAACGCCATTTATTATTTGATCTGATAATCTATTTACGTCTCTTACTAATTCAATATATGTATGTTATCTTGTGTACTAGGAATTCAACAATTAAATAAATAAATCAATAAATAAAAAAGAAAAAATATAACGTAGTACTTTACTGGGAATTCAATCAATCAACCAGTCTATCTAGCTCTCAGTCTATCTAAACTATACAATATAAATTCATATTTTAATCGGATCAGTGATTTAAAATTATATTAGTCAATTTTTAATTAAAAGAGTAGTAAAGCTGTATTGACTTGATTTGTACTTACCATACATGGCCTTGAATTCATACAAAGTTCAAGGCTGAGTCTGGACATTTACTTTAAACATTGAGATCAAATATCTCCCAAGGTATTTATGATCACTGCATGAAATGTTGAGATCAGATATCATCTAAGCTATTGATGAGAACTACATTAAATTTTGAAATCAGATATAATCTAAGCTATTGATGAGAACTACATTAAATTTTGAGATCAAATATGTCCGAAGCTATTGATGATTACTGCATGAATTATCTATTTTTCTGCTACAAAACATTCGTGATCATTCTGGAAGTTTTTGCTTGGGAGGAACTATGATTTCTAAATCCTGAGTTTCGAGGATAACTCTTGGTGTTTTAAATGTTGTATGAATTCCAGCCCAGGAGAGTTCTTCGGGACTTTTTATATTTCCATTATTTTCAGAAAATACTCAAACAAGGCATGATCCGGATCGCAGTTTCTCAACTTCTAGTGTCGTCTGCGGTTGTTCTTCAATCAATTGTCCAATCAATTCAAACTTGTCTCATTCCCGTCATGCACTGTCAGCAGTGCACGCGCTTCAGCCGCCCCAGTATCCTGTCCCTCCACAGGGGTCAGACACCCTACCAGGTAGGTGGATTATATTCCTTCTACTGAACTGGCACTCATTCAGACTTTGACGTTGTCAGTAAACAGAATTCACTCACTGAATATGTCCGCAACTAATTCTGCACAAGATTCTGCCTCTTAGACATCGTTAGAGACATGGTATTATTGTTCTAATATTAATCTTGAAATTAAAAATTTCCTTTTGGAAATCCAATATAAGTGATACTAGTGATCAATAAGGTTATCATCGCATTTATTTTGGTTATTATAAGTTAATGATAATTACTAAAATGACTTTTGCGCCAGTGTTTCTTACAATGGTTAGTAAAATTCAATGTGGACAGTACTGAAGTATCGCTATTCCCCATTAGGGACATTCATAATGGTCCAGATAAGATACAGTAACAAAGCCTATCTATCTATCTATCTATCTATCTATCTATCTATCTATCTATCTATCTATCTATCTGTCTGTCTGTCTGTCTATCTATCTATCTATCTATCTCTATCTCTGTCTGTCTGTCTGTCTGTCTCTCTTTACAAGCATCCATGCTTGCGTAATTTTGTAGTAGATGAAATATGTTATTTATTTAAAAATGATAAAAGGAGAATTTAGCACTATGAAATAATTGAAGATTCCGATCTATTTAAATACAAGACACATTTGATGATAATAAATAGATGTAGGAGTAGTACCATCCTCTTAAATATCTAACATTACGTGCTACCACTTTTAGAATATACATGTACAACTTTGCGATGCTTACACTTCACACGAATCTGTAGACGTGGAAATGCATGCAGCAAAGATGACTTGTTTTTCTAAAGTTTGAGAGTAGAAAATCTATGTATGAAGAAACGAAGTTGAAACCTTCAAATATCAGTACAAAAATTACAGAAATCATGCACAAGTTATATATACGATAGGTGAAATTCTATGTATATGGCGGAATTTCTTCCCCAACCATTGAATTCAAAATTCAACGCACTAAAATCTACGTCGAGGTAATTGTATTACTTAATAATACCATGCTTTCTCAAACGATTACCTCAGATTATCTTTTCAATCTGAAACAAATGGAGAATAATTTGGAAGATTTTCGCCAATGGTCGCTCTCTCTCTCTCTCTTGCAGGTTTATATGTCATCTAGACCAAAAATGCGATTAACCGAAAGAGCTATAATGTTGCTGAAAAGGAACCTTTACAGGCATGCATTAGCTTTAAAAGAAAGAACTATATAAAATGCAACTTGCCCACAGCTCTTTGTCGATATAGTAAGCAGGTCGAAATTCGTCTTATTTCCATCCATGTTAAAATATCACCCGATTCAATTCGTTTCATTGCATTCTTGTTATAAGATCTCACTGAAAAGGCTTTCGTGGATGACACCAGAAACAGTAACAACAATAACATTGATATAACCTCATATGGGGAGGTACACGAAATTCTTTAAGTGCTTATCTAAAGCAGCGAGACCGCAATAGAGTACAGACACCATTAGAAACTTTACAGACCAATAACCAATATGTTCGTCATCGTTCACTAGTTTCTTCTTCATATGCTTGAGACAAACTAGAAAAAAATAAAACATAAAACAGATTGATGGTAAAACAGATTGATCTTGGTAAAGGAAATAGGGTTTTTGTCTAACATTACAGAGCAAAAAGGACCTAAAATAATAATTTTACAAAAAACCACTACCACTACCACCCCGAACGAAATAGGAGAAAAGAAAAGAAAGTTCGATTTCACTCTGACAGTTATATAACTTCTTTCTCGGTAAGATTAATGCCTACGGCTTCCTTTTTTATTTTATTGAACCTAAGTTGTCAGGATTTTACATGTTCCCCTACATCATCTGACCTGGTGTATGGGGCATTACCTTAAATTGTTTGGCATCCTCATCTTTACATATGTTTGCTTATTTTAACACCACCACACACACACACAGACACACAGACACATACATTCACAAATATTGTACACAAACACACTCGCATACAAACCCTAAGTTGTTATTTAATTGCCTGTTTGTTTGTTGTTGTTTTTTTTTTTAAATAAATGTAATATTGTTTTCTTTGCTCAAATGTAAAACAGCTATAAAAAATATTTTTTTAAAGAAAATCACGTACCAAAAGTTGGCAATAGGGTCCACTTTTTCTTAAACTCACCAATTCTGTTATTCACTTTGGCTACATATTTTCTCCAGCGTTTTTTATATGATAAAACACGATTTTTATAATAGGTGAGATTTGTGATTTTTGATGCACAACATGATCTATATATAATATATTTTGTAAGCAAAATTAGGAAGTTAATAAGATCATCAAAGTTGTTATTTCCCATGAAGACATCTTTTCGTGTAATTCTAAAATTTGGATCATAAGTTTGGATCCATTCCACAAATAATTTCCAAAAAGCTCAGTAACTGAATTCTCTCCTTACAAAAGGTGTATTTACCATTATTACTTAAATGAATCTTTTTAAAAGACAGGTCTGTGGCAATATTTCTGTGAAGAAATATGAAATTAAAGCTAATTAGTTTTGTATCTTTTGTACAAAGTTTACCCAAAACAAAAGAGTTGGTCCATTCATCTGCACCAGTTGCACACTCTAGTTGCCTGGACTAAGTTTAATGTTTACCATTTGGCTTTTATATCTTGGTTCTTATAAATAAATTTATTCTTTTCTGTTACCTAAGGAGTGAAGTTTTGGCGAGAACAACATAAAACCTATTTCCACTTTCAAAACAACTAATAATTTTCTTTTTCCACTTCACTCATATCTTTGAGATAAGAACAAAGTACTATATAAAATTATTAGTTTGTGTTTCTTGTTCATTTCATTAAAGCTTTATAGAGATCCTTGTAGATCAAAAAGATGTTGAATAAGTACAACACCGTTTGTTCTCCATCTTGTGTATGATTTGAAATTATCTATAGTAACTAAATCAAGAATATCTTGAGACAAGTATTTGTGAACAGTAGATGGTTCATTTTTCTATTGTGATAAAACATAAATAACAACACGCCAAAATATTTTTAATGGATTTAAACATTTCTTTAAATTTATTTTTTCCTAATTTAAATAATAGTGTACCTCCAAATTGTCCAAATAATTGTTCAGAAACCAGTTTTTGCCATAAACCATCGTCGTGTAGTAAAAGACGCCTAATCATTAGAGTTTTATGTAACACACAAATGAGTGCAAGGGAATCATATTTATTCCTCCCTCCTGAAAAGAAGCTATAAGAGTGTCTCTTTTAACCCTCTCAGTTTTACCGTTCCAAATGAAATGGAAAACTAATGCATTCAGTTCATTTTCTATATGGGGTTGAGGATTTGGAAGAGCTGCAATAAGATGAATGAATTTAGGCAAAATCAAGGATTTTATTAAAGTAATTTTTCAAAAAAGATATATATTTATTCTGCTCCACAAGCCAAGCAGTTTCTTTACTGCCTTCAACTTCGTCGAATAATTAAGTTCTACCATATCCTCCAAGTTCAAAGAGAAATCTACTCCCAGTAATCTAAAATTAGACGTTGATCAGTTAATATCAATTTCTGCACATATTTTTTCATTAAAATGTTTTTTACATTTCCAATCCAAATAGCTTTTGATTTAAAACTTACAGTACAGACCTGATACCAAGAAAAAGTCAATCAAAATCGGCATGGTTGTCTTCAAGGACAAAGGAGAACCATCTGAAAATAGAAAAACATCATCAGCGGACTGCCCTAATTTGAACTCCGTTTTGTTATATAAAATGCCTGTAATATTTGTGTTCTTTATTAGTTCTATTGCAAGAAGTTAAATTCCTGTTATAAATAAATAGGGTGCTAAAAGGTCTCCCTGGCGACAACTTCTCTCCAAATTGAAAACTGGGGATAAATGTCCATTATTAATGACACAACATTTTGATTTATTGCAAAATACTCTGAACCAGTGACAAATGAATTCACCAAAGTTAAAAAAAAATTCAGAGCATTTTCCAAAAAGTCTAATTCAACTGAGTTGAAAGCTTTTTAAAAGTCTACCAATAGGAGAAGATCAGAGTCATTTTTTCCTCAAGATAGTGCATCAGGTTATACAGAATTCTTGTATTTTCACCAGTAAATCTCCTTTCATAAAACCCTGTCAGTAATGATAAAAGGGATAACTTTCTTGACCCTATAAGCAATAGATGCCGAAGCAAACTTGTAATCTACATTAAGGAGTGAGATTGATCTCAAATTTTTTAAAATAAATTTCCTGTCTTTATCTTCTTTTGCAATGCAAGTATTTATTCCCTAAGACTGAAATTCTGAAAAATGTTGCATATCGTATCCAGCGTTTAGAGATCTAAAGAGAAACTCGCCAAGATCTTTCCAGAAGAATTTGTAGAATTCAACTGTAAATCCATCGGAACCGGGGCTAGTTTCATTATTCATATTTTCCAATGCTACCGCATTCCTCAAACGTTAACTTACCTTCGCACGAGCTTTTTTCAAGATCTTTTTAAAGTTTTTTTTCCATCATGATTAAAAAAGTGGTTATCAGTTTGCAAACCATTATCGTTTTTGCTTTTGTATAATTTTTAATAAAAATCTTTCTGTTGATTTAATATATCTTTTTGACCTATTATCCTTGTTCCATCTTCCATAATTAATTATTGGATTGTTTTGTTTGTGTCATTTCTCTATTCAAGATTAGGTAAATATTTTGAATTTTTTTCACCTGATTCATACCATCTCGCTTTTGATCATAACATTACACCTTCCACGTCTTTTTTCCTCATTACTTCTCAATCTGCTTGTTTTCTTTGTTCAGTTCTTCCATAATAGTGGGGTAATTATTTGGATTCACTAAAGTATGTAAGGTATGTATTTCAGCTTTAATTTTCCTGAAACTGTGTTTCTCCTGTTTTGCCTTAGACTGTGAATTTCTAATTGATTCTGATCTTATAACTATTTTCAGAACTTCAAACCCCCCCCCCAAAAAACCCCCCCCCCAAAAAAACAACATTTGATCATTACAAGCTAGTTTCACCCTAAGTGGTTGTTCTTATCACCTTCACAATAATATTCCTCTATTGTGTTGGCTATACATTTTTTAAAAACCAAATGAATACATTAAGTTTGCTTTAATAACTTGGAATTGAATTTCCAGTACCCAGAACCTCTAAGTAATGCAGATATAGAAAATTTTAATGTTATTGATGAATTATCTGTTTTATAGCCAGGAATAAAAGATGAGTCCATACAATTTGAAAACATGTTCTCAGAGACGAAAAAATAAATAAATAAATAAAAAATAGTCCAGTCTACTCTGTTTCACAGGATTTGCCTGTCATCTGAAAAATTCTCTTCAGTCTGGATTGACTGTTCTCCATGGATCCAGTAAGTCAAGTTGATTCTTGATGTCCTGGGCTGCTTTTCGGACCATCGAGTGTTTATTATGCAAACTATTATAAGAGTCAAGCTCCATGCTCTAGACAACGTTCCAGTCACCACAATAAATAACAGATGAATTGTCAAAATTTATAATATCCTCTTTCAAATTTCTAAAAAATCAGCATTATCATCATTATGACCGTATAATTTCATATCCGAAACACAAATTAACTATTCATATGTTTTGGATGTAAACTTATGGCAAGCTTGCACACAAGCTAGGTCAGACTTGAGCTAAGTTATCAATTTGCCAGAAAGAGTTTTTAAAACTGACATTATTGGTAATTTTCATACTCCAACCTTTTTTTATTTAAAAAAAAAACTAAACTGTTTCGTAAGAAAATACCGGCATGTTTATGAGCATATTATTGGCTAAAATGGTTTATATAAAAACTGTGTATAAAATATACCGCAATACACTGATTTGACACTGATACAGTTTCAGATGTCTTTCATTCCGTCGAATTTGATTTTATTATAATTTTAGACAAAAAAAAAAAAAGAAAGATTAGTAGCAATGGGTGATAAAAATGTTGAACTTACTTTGAATTGTTTGCTATTTTCTATATTTACTTTGGTAAAAAAAAGAATTAATATATGTTTTTCTAGCATGTAAAGATATAAACGGAGATAATGTAATAAATTTTTTTTTTTTTTTTTTTTTGCTTCTAATATCCTCGAATTCTTTCAACACTCTAAACAAAGACGTCATTATCAAGGAATTTTTTGAATGTTACAATTATAATCTAATATTATGCTTTTTAATTTGAAATCTGTAATTTCAAAACTACCACAGGAACTGGGGTCCGGTCGTTGTTTCTGGAAAAAAGCTATTGGTTAAGTCTCATTCAGCTTTTCACGGAACAATTGTTACCACTTTTTTAATAAAAAAAAAAATACAAAATCTAAACACAATCAGAGAATGTTTATCGAGTTTTATTTTTATCACTTGCATCTCTGTATAGTCTATTTTTGATGCACCTTGACTGCCCATAAAATTGAACACATTTGACAAATTCAGGATATATTTCTACATTTTTAAGCTTAATCCAGATGAATTATAAGGAAACACTCGCGCATGTACATTTTAAAATTTAAAGTTTAACAATTTTGTCCATTGTTATTTTCGTTTTTACATACATCTAAGACAACTAGTTATCCAAACGATATGAACAGCCAATAACAGGGATTACCCCCTCTAATAAAGTAACCATCTGCTTTCTGTGTGCAGTGGCTACGGCCATCACTGCAGTCCCATGTACGTCATAACAGGTTAACAGGGGGTGGCAGGCAATCACATTTTGTCCTTGTTCTGTTAAATCAACTAAGTAACACCTGCCTGGTTATTCTTATAAAGTGCGTGTAAACTATTAAAAAAATAGAGCAACAATTTTAACAAGACCTAAAAAAAAAAAAAATATATTGAAAAAATATACCGGAATATGTCCAAGAATAACTTTAAAATTTAGTGTGCCATAACTTCCTAGACTTTCAAGATTTTGGAGAAAATTTAATTCTTTTGTCAAGTGACAGAAAACGGACTCCACATTCTTTTATAAAATCAATGTCAAAAATAATGTTGCCCTGTATTCTATTAATATTATTAAATAATCATATCCAAGGATTGTAGGATTAAAGTTATTATTTTTCAACCGTTGTAATTTTATTTGGGGTCATACTTATGTTGTTGTTGATATTTTATTCAAAAATCAAAAAGGCTTAGGAAAATACAACGCGATTTGTTTTCATACGTAGATTATATCAAGGACTAAATCGTAAGTATTCCTACATTTGAAGCATAGGACAAAAGAAAAAAACCTGCCCAAAGATTTAACAATTATTATCGAGTCCTACTCAGGTCTTCTTTCATCGTCAAGAATGTGAGAAATTCTGAATAAAGTCATTGGAAAAAGAGATAAGAATTCCTCAAAACAATGATCATGTCCAAGTAAAATTTATTATAACTGGTGTATTAATAAAAGTAGTTTTTCGATGTACATGTTTAAAAGGAAGGTGGGGTATTTTTTAAAATATTTTTTAGCTTATACACAAAATCATTTGTTTGGTCCATTACAATAGAATGAAGGAGAATCGGTATCATAATACATGTGTTTTGATTTCCATACATCAAAACATCCATTTCCCTTTTACATATATTTTCACAACTTTTGCACAGAGGCTCGCATAGGTAATATTACTTCCAGACGTGTTTGTGATGGGCACGCTTATTGTTTTTTTCTGTTTGGTATGTTAGTATAAACTAGTTATGGCAGAACTAAATTTTGAGTCTTCATATTAATGCATCTTAGTTGCGTTACAATATTATCTTTTCTACTATTCCAATCTGAGTAAATAATACAACGCAAAAGTCAAATGAAACCAAATAAGATTACAATAGATTTCAATAGATATTGTATAGGGAAGTCAAATGAAACCAAATAAGATTACAATAGATTTCAATAGATATTGTATAGGGAAGTCAAATGAAACCAAATAAGATTACAATAGATTTCAATAGATATTGTATATAAGATTACAATAGATTTCAATAGATATTGTATAGGGAAGAAAAACAAACAGCTGACTAAGTGCATTATGGTATAGTTTAAAGAAAGACAGGAAAGAAAGGGGAAGAATGGACGAATAAGTAGGCTTGGAAAAATTAAAATTTGTCTGTTTGGTATGCATATTCAGGTAGACTAGTTTTTATAATCGTTTATTCCTGAAACAAGATACTCTCCAATTTCATCTGTGCTATTACTTAATCGATAGATAATGTTATTCATTTGAAATTGCTTTTCTTGTAATTTTTTCGTCGCCATCTTCCTCAGTTGTGTAATTTTTATTATAATTGCTCCTACTTCCTTTTGTAACCTCAGGTATGTTAAATAAATGTTTTGTTCTGTTCTATTCTGTTTTTAGCTATTTAAAAAACAAATTGGTATAATTTTTAAATAATACAAGACCATGGCATTAAACATATTATGTGTCATGCAAGATGAACATGCGTGTATAAGGCTAGTTTCTGTATTTCTTCATCACCTGTGTTGACTTGGAAAATATAGTCCTGCTGATAAAGTTATATTTGCATGTATTTGTTATGTATGGATTGTCCCGTTATATAAGTATTTAATGTAAAAGAAAAGTAATTCATGCTGAGATTTAATGGAAAAGGTAAGAAATGTGGCGAAGAAATTTTATGGGAAAAAAAAGAAAATAGCCAGATTAACGAAGAAATTCACAAAACACTTCAACAATTAAATCTGGCAACTAACAAGCATGTATGTATGTATGCATGTATGTATGTATGTATGTATGTATGTATGTATGTATGTATGTATGTATGTATGTATGTATGTATGTATGTATGTATGTATGTATGTATGTATGTATGTATGTATGTATGTATGTATGTATGTATGTATGTATGTATGTATGTATGTATGTATGTATGTATGTATGTATGTATGTATGTATGTATGTATGTATGTATGTATGTATGTATGTATGTATGTATGTATGTATGTATGTATGTATGTATGTATGTATGTATGTATGTATGTATGTATGTATGTATGTATGTATGTATGTATGTATGTATGTATGTATGTATGTATGTATGTATGTATGTATGTATGTATGTATGTATGTATGTATGTATGTATGTATGTATGTATGTATGTATGTATGTATGTATGTATGTATGTATGTATGTATGTATGTATGTATGTATGTATGTATGTATGTATGTATGTATGTATGTATGTATGTATGTATGTATGTATGTATGTATGTATGTATGTATGTATGTATGTATGTATGTATGTATGTATGTATGTATGTATGTATGTATGTATGTATGCATGCATGCATGCATGCATGCATGCATGCATGCATGCATGCAATGATGCATGAATGTATGTATGTATGTATGTATGCATGCATGTATGCATGTATGTATGTAAAGTTTTAACGGCACATCAGCACAATCCTGACTATATAGTGTCAATTCAAAAATAAGTTCTGAAAATGTAATGGTAAAAAATTGCTAAAAGCTTTCGGAAGATGAACTCCTCCAAAACAAACGTAAACACAAACTCTTACAAGATAAAAGGTAAAGATATTTAAAATCCTTTAAAAGTAATATAAAATAATAGATCGAGACAAAAAAGGTAAAGATATCTAAAATCCTTTAAAAGTAATATAAAATAATAGATCAAGACAAAAAAGGTAAAGATATTTAAAATCCTTTAAAAGTGATATAAAATAATAGATCAAGACAAAAAGGTAAAGATATTTGAAATCCTTTAAAAGTGTTATAAAATAATAGATCAAGACAAAGAAGGTAAAGATATTTAAAATCCTTTAAAAGTGATATAAAATAATAGATCAAGACAAAAAGGTAAAGATATTTAAAATCCTTTAAAAGTGATATAAAATAATAGATCAAGACAAAAAAGGTAAAGATATTTAAAATCCTTTAAAAGTGATATAAAATAATAGATCAAGACAAAGAAGGTAAAGATATTTAAAATCCTTTAAAAGTGATATAAAATAATAGGTCAACACAAAAAAAGGTAAAGATATTTAAAATCCTTTAAAAGTGATATAAAATAATAGGTCAACACAAAAAAAGGTAAAGATATTTAAAATCCTTTAAAAGTGATATAAAATAATAGATCAAGACAAAAAAGGTAAAGATATTTAAAATCCTTTAAAAGTGATATAAAATAATAGATCAAGACAAAAAAGGTAAATAAACACGTTGAATGATACATCCAAAATAGAAATGCATTTTCTTTCTTTATATTTCTACTTATATTACGAAAGACTAAAACAAACTAAAAAGAAGCAGAGGTTTAGGGCAGGCTTTCTAGAGTAACCCTCAAAGCATAAACACCTGCATTTGCATTTGGGACTTCAAGAAGCGAAATATATCTCCGTTTATAATATCAACGTTCAATTCATTTTCGAGCAAGACAAAAAGCACGAGGACCTCTTCCCATCAGATATTTTCTCTTATTGCTGACATCAAATCCCAATTATATGGAGAGAGAGAGAGAGAGAGAGAGAGAGAGAGAGAGAGAGAGAGAGAGAGAGAGAGAGAGAGAGAATATAGTAAATGTCATAAAATAGATAATGCTATTTTAAAATAATCCTGGTTTAGTCTGGTATTATCATATTACATTGCCAGAGAAAATGTATACATGGCCAATGGATGGGAAACAAGTTGTCCAACTTAATGATTTCTCTCCATTATAGAAGTCCAACTTGATGGTTTCTCTCCATTACAGAAGTCCAACTTAATGATTTCTCTCCATTATAGAAGTCCGACTTAATGGTTTCTCTCCATTATAGAAGTCCAACTTAATGGTTTCTATCCATTATAGTACAACTTAATGATTTCTCTCCATTATAGAAGTCCGACTTAATGGTTTCTCTCCATTACAGAAGTCCAACTTAATGATTTCTCTCCATTATAGAAGTCCGACTTAATGGTTTCTCTCCATTATAGAAGTCCGACTTAATGGTTTCTCTCCATTACAGAAGTCCAACTTAATGATTTCTCTCCATTATAGAAGTCCGACTTAATGGTTTCTCTCCATTATAGAAGTCCGACTTAATGGTTTCTCTCCATTATAGAAGTACAAGCATGTTGGCAAGAGGTATGCACTATTTAATTATAAACTTAACTATGTATGAAAAACAGAGACAGACAGAGACAGAGAGCTTCTTGTGGGTGTAGTCAATGTGTATGTGCTTATTTCCTCATTTACTGATTATTTGTACATGAGATGAATACAGAATAGGAATATAATTGTGTTAACGACTTATCTGTTTGTGTATTGGTAAATCTTCTTGTTTTGATAATGAATTTCTTCATTTCCTTTGAATCTCTATGCTTTGTTCGAAAGTATATCAATCATTTTCAAGCAAAAGAGTAGTTATTATCAATATTAAAATTATATATGTCTTTCAATCTTTCAGTTTCATATAATCTACACTCAAAAATGAAATAGTAGTCATTTTATAAAGAATGCTGACAGAGGGATCAAGTATTAAGTTTGCCCGAAAACAAATCATAGTTAAGAGTTCTACATGTATGTCTCTGTCTTGCTAACAAAAGAGAAGGACTACAATCGTCACATGCTATGTAGGAAAGACTACAATTGTCACATGCTCTGTAGAAAGAACTTCAATTGTCCCATGCTATATAGGAAGGTGCTGAAACTACGTTTTGTTATACTATTTTTAAAAGTTTTGATAGTAGAGCAATTTCTTGTCGGTAGAGGTAACTGGTATCACGTGTTCACATAAACACCCTTAATAGTTTTTTTTAAAAAGTAAGAAATAACGATAGTTCTAGCAATACACGTACACGGGTAGGAAAACAACAATAATTCATTGAGAGAAAATATAAATTATAGTTAAAACTTCTGCTACTACAGATGTTTAACTCATTAAGGTCGCTCTATATTGCAAAAAAGTATAAAATTCATTTCGAAAAGAGTCCGTTTATTTCAGTGAACCTAAATATTTCACTGAGAGAAAAAAAATCAATTAGAGAGTTCAAAAGTCAGCTTCTATAGATGTTGAGCTCATGACAGTCGATTTACGTTTCCCCCAAAAAACACAAAAAAAATGTTTACAATTCGTTTCGAAATGAGTCAATTTATTTCAATCCTCGTGTAGCATTTCCTTTTAGAGGACAATGTGAGATGAAATTATCAATGCTAAATTTTGAGTATGTTCAGTAAATAAAGAAATCAATCCAATATACTTTAATGTCAAATTATGTTCTATAAAGGTTTGCTTATCATCGGAAAAGTCTTATATGAAATGTACAAGTACTAACAAAATGATTACATTAATAATAATAATAATAATAATAATAATAATAATAATAATTATTATTATTATTATTAATATTGTTGTTGTTCTTCTTCTTCTTCTTATTATTATTATTATCATTATTATTATTATTATTATTATTATTATTAAGTTGTTGTTGTTGTTGTTGTTATTATTATTATTATTATTATTATTATTATTATTATTATTATTAAGTTGTTGTTGTTGTTATTATTATTATTATTATTATTATTATTATTATTATTATTATTATTATTGATGTTGTTGTTGTAGCAAAACCTTTCGAAATTGACGGATAAATTATGTCGGTTTGAGCAGGGTATCGGTGTATTAACATAAACTTAAGAGATAGCAAATGCAGATATTTTGAACGATTATCAGTAGTACTTGTAAAGAATATAGTCCTGTCTATCCGTCAATAACGAAGTTTATCCTCAACACAGACAAATTTACATTTCTATGAGTAAAAATCATGTAACACGCTAGAGTAGTAATGTGTGCACAGATACAGTGTTCATATACTGTAATGTGTATACAGTGTTCATATACTGTAATGTGTAGACATACTGTAATGTGTAGACAGTGTTCATGTACAGCAATGGGTACAACGATAGTGTTCATGCACAGTATTCTGTACGATGTTAGTTTAATTTTAATTATATTTCACTTATTTGGACGCAAATGAAGATTAACAATATCTTTGCATTGTAGAAATCAAGTTCCTGGAAGGGCTGTAGCAACTATTCTAAGTTCCTTAATCTAATGCAAGAAAACAAAAAACAAAAAATTGAAACAGAGCTTAGTGTGTTGTGGCTTCTTCAAAAGAGTTTAACAATCTCAGTAAAACAAAAATAAAACTAAAAATACTCACTGGAAAACACGTATGATTACCATTTTGTTTCTATGCGTACTGATCAAAGCAGAAATTTAGACCAAAAATGGTTTAGAGAAAAGATTATTGCCGATTGAAAGAGGTAAAACATTATGATAAATATATGTTTACCACTGGAAAAGTAGGTCGGTTTCCAGATTGGACAGGAATCGGTTTGTCGAGGGATAAATATAAATGTTCATATAGTTAATTGGTAGGGAAATAAAAATATTTCAGTGTGTACAAGATGTCAGTTTGTTAAGGGGTCAGTTTGGGCAGGTTTAATAATAATAATAATAATAATAATAATAAATGACGATGCTGATACCGATAACAACAACGATACAGAAAACAATGAGCCGTGTTTAATCGGTTTCCAAACAGAAAACACATAATAACGTCAACTTTTCCAATATTACTTTCCATATGAAATTTATGGTATTTATTTTCTTGCACGCCTTATTAAAATGTCAGATGTAAAAACGGTTCAAAGGAAAATCGTCTGACAGAGTGAGATAGCGGAGAGACGAATGGGAGTTGCCTCGTTTCGGAACACCGAACGTGTATGCCAACGCGGCGCTTTGCGAGTATGATACAAGCTCATATCAGACGGCTTATTTACTTGTATGACATAAATAAAAGCCAATACACAATCTCCCCCCTGATATGCATCACATATTAGCAAAATACTTCTGTGTGGCCCGGTTTGTCAAGCTGCTAATCACTGCCGCAGTGATACCCTATAAATTGGCTGTATCAAGAGACGAGAGAACGTGCTTTCAGACATGCACTGGCTTCAATTACCGCCATAAATGACACGTGACGCCCCGGTTGAGAAATAAAATATCACTGAAAGATCACGAGGAGTACATAAATTTCTTCAATTAGGGACCATCCTGCAATCAGACAAAACATCAATTAGCAAATGAAAGAAATAAACAGGATTACAAAACGCAAACGTTACTCCTCTTTTTTTGTTTTGATTAAAATAATTGGGCTCATAATGTTGTTAAGTGATTTGGAAAGTAGTAAATTATGAGGGTAAATGTTTCTCATTTAAATACAGAAAAAATCCCAGTATTTCAGTACACCGTCTCCCTTTTGTAGAAGGTTCGCAAATGCTAAAGAGTACAAAAGTTATTACTATTAGTTAACCAAAATATATTACAAATAAATAAACCAAAATGTATTACAAATAAATAAACCAAAATGTATTACAAATAAATAAACCAAAATGTACAAATAAATAAACCAAAATGTATTACAAATAAATAAACCAAAATGTATTTCAAATAAATAAAGCAAAATGTACAAATAAATAAACCAAAATGTATTACTAATAAATAAACCAAAATGTATTACTAATAAATAAACCAAAATGTATTACCAATAAATAAACCAAAGGTAGTACTAATAGATAACACGACTCGTCAAATTTTAGTCTAAACATAACAACGTACCTGATGATGAATTTTATTTCCTTAATACTAAAAAATTATTTCGACTAAACCAACACACCTATTCAGTGGCGGCGTGAGGAGGGGTGGGGGGGAGGGTGGGGGGTTGCGCGAGAGGGGGGTATGGCGAGGGGGGCGGGTCGCCGTCGGCAGCTTTTTTTTTTTTGCAGCTGTAACCGGAGCATAGATTGGGGGGGGGGGGGGTCAGAGGTTGGCAACTGACATAAAAACCGTTCTCTGTGGTAAAGCAGGGGCGCCACTAAAGAACATTGCCCCCGAGTCCTCAAACCCTCGCGCCGCCACTGCACCCATTATCTTCTATTTATCACATATGTATGAGCTAATTATTTTAAAACTTCTTAGAGGAAAGCATATCATAGACTATGAAATCAATTTTAGAACGGTAGATGTGTAATAAACTTCTGTAGCACTCAGCTCCAATTGTAGCATTTTAAATGCGCCCACACACACACGTGATTTTTCTCTCTATCCATCTCTCTCACATGTGACAAAAAGTAAGGAGCTGCTATGCTTGTCATTTGGATAACCCTTGGTCTATGGGCCAGCGCCCTCTAACGTGTTACCCACAGATTACCCATCTAATACAGCTTTTGTATTACAATAGCTGCTCGTTTGGACTGACATAAAATTTCCAGATTGATACAAAAAAGGGAGTTGAGATCAGCATCAATTAAATCCACGGTTTATAATTTCGTTCTAATTGATTATTTCTAAAATAACTGCAATATTAAATAATAAATGTAACTGATTTGTGTAACAGCAAATGTGTAAAAGATAATACTTTTCAAAAAAAACAACAACAACAAAAAAACAAAATAGCTGCATTTTATTGAAAATCATATATTATAAAAGCCACTTTAAAAAATTCAGTTCAGTAGTTATATATGCCATAATAGGTGCAATTTTCTCCATACGCAAACAATGTATACAATTGGACCTTGGCAATTTTCTCCATACGCAAACAATGTATACAATTGGACCTTGGCAATTTTCTCCATACGCAAACAATGTATACAATTGGACCTTGGCAATTTTCTCCATACGCAAACAATGTATACAATTGGACCTTGTCATCAGTTTTGATACCTTATTAGGTAAAACTCTTCCTTGCTCCTTTATTTCAGGTTGTTGTTTTTGTTTTCGTTGTTAAAAAGTGATCGATTTTCAGTTCTTGTTCACTACTGAATGTTCAAAGCAATAGCCTGTCAAAAAGTGTCGCAGACAGTAACGAGCAGGTTTTCCCCAAAACTGAAAATGGAAAGCAGTTTACAGTGCATGCAGAATGTGGCAAGGTATAGACTTACCCTACCATCATTCATAGGGGTGAAACTTTTGTTGATACCAGCTTGACCCGAACCTACATCCGTCTGATTACCATCTAAAAACAATAAGTCTTCATCGAGTGAACCAAACTATATAACAACAGAAATATCAATTCTGAGCGTTCATAACAAGAAACTTTGGTGTCAAAAAGGTGAACGCCCCCATTGTCAGATAAACTCTTCCTGGTAGGTAAAGACTGTTTCATTTATCGCTCATGCAGCCGACGGCACATGAATTTTATTTACGCATGTAATGTTTGTTTTTATCATGTCACAGTGTCGGCTCAACTTCAGAAAGGTACAGACAATGACTCACGGAATAAAGTCGAGGCCTCAAACAAGTTTTTATTGTTGTTTTGGCATCTTATTATCCTGCGCACTGTGATTCACGTGGACAAATAAATGTGTTCAAAGAGAGAAGTTCATAACTCTGTCCATCAGACAAAAAATACGCATTTGTCGACACTATTTATATTATGTCAGAAAACGAGGAAGGTTTTACTTTCCTTCAATCTTTTTCATAACTTTAAGTAGTGATAGATGTTCCAGTGGCGTTTCTTTCGGGTCAAACCCCTTAGCGGTTACAGATAACGTGCCTAATTTCCTTATGCTGTGATGCATTCAGAATATGAAAAAATTAAACGTTTAAAATCAAAAATTAAACTTCTGCTTCAGCGATTTTTTGCCAATTAACATCTAATACAATTTATTTAATCTTTAAATTGATTCTACCAGATTTATACACGCCACAATTTACAGGTACCTTTCACTCTTAATAAAAAGTATTATTTAAAGGACATCTATAAGAATAGTTTCAAAGAATAAAATTTGTAATTTAGTGTAAGATGACAATCTTACCTTTGTTTCTCTGTAGGACCATACTCCGTTCTGAGTACAGACACTTGCCTTGGACATCATGCGAAGAGGAAGAGGTCTTGGTCACGTGCTGTGTTCTCCAACCTACAGAGGAAAGGCCTCGAGAAGCGATTTGAGGTGCAGAAATACGTCACTAAACCAGACAGACGACAACTGGCGGCCATGTTGGGTCTTACAGATGCACAGGTATGCTTTAATAGAGGACGGGGTTGATTTGGCCCAAAAACCAATCTCTCTCTCTCTCTCTCTCTCTCTCTCTCTCTCTCTCTCTCTCTCTCTCTCTATATATATATATATATATATATATATATATATATATATATATATATATATATATATATGTATATATATCGTAACCCTTGAAGATGATAAAATAATGGTCCAATACTATGAAATTTTTTAAAACCTGAATTCGTCGGGAAAAAATGAACATGGAATGTATATCTAACGAAAGCCTAGCTCTCCATACCTAGCCAACCTACCTTACAACTGATCACTCTGCTATATACTCACTTACCTAGCTAACCTACCTTACAACTGATCACTCTGCTACATACTCACTTACCTAGCTAACCTACCTTACAACTGATCACTCTGCTACATACTCACTTACCTAGCTAACCTACCTTACAACTGATCACTCTGCTACATACTCACTTACCTAGCTAACCTACCTTACAAGTGATCACTCTGCTACATACTCACTTACCCAGCAATAGAAATTCTCCTTAGCGTATACTGACACACCCAGCAAATTAGTTGGCCCTATGTAGTTTTTCAAAAAGATTACTCAGTGGTGTGCATTAAATTGTTCGACTTTGTAGGCCCTATATAATTTACCCAAAAGATTACTCAAGGGTGGGCATTCCATTGTTCAACTTTGTAGGCCCTATATAATTTACCCAAAAGATTACTCAAGGGTGGGCATTCCATTGTTCAACTTTGTAGGCCCTATATAATTTACCCAAAAGATTTACTCAAGGGTGGGCATTCCATTGTTCAACTTTGTAGGCCCTATATAATTTACCCAAAAGATTACTCAAGGGTGGGCATTCCATTGTTCAACTTTGTAGGCCCTATATAATTTACCCAAAAGATTACTCAAGGGTGGGCATTCCATTCTTCAACTTTGTAGGCCCTATATAATTTACCCAAAAGATTACTCAAGGGTGGGCATTCCACTCTTCATCTTTGTAGGCCCTATATAATTTACCCAAAAGATTACTCAAGGGTGGGCATTCCATTCTTCAACTTTGTAGACCCTATATAATTTACCCAAAAGATTACTCAAGGGTGGGCATTCCATTGTTCGACTTTGTTGGGTCTATCTAGTTTTCCAAAACGATTACGCAAGGGTGGGAATTCCATTGTTCAACTTTGTCTTTTCTCCAGCATATCTATGCATAGTGAAATTAAATTCCAGGAAGATCGTCACTCTCTGGAGTTAACTTATTAGAATTTGAGCAACGACATATCTCTCAATTTCTTAATGCTTTCGTGGGTTGTGATATATAATATACATCCCAGGTTTCAAATGCAATGAACGAATGGTATTTATTTATTTGAATGATAAGATCGTAAACAAAGCAAGAAAGATAGCACATATTTTAAATCTGCAATCAGTGTACCACTGCATTTACATATATACATGTACAAACTTTCATAGAATTTGGGCTGTTGTAGATAATTCAGAAAAATAACACTTAACCAAATGTTTTTACAGGTAAAGGTTTGGTTTCAAAATCGACGGATGAAATGGCGGCATGCGCAGCAACAGAAAGAGAACGAGAACAAAAAGGAATCCAGTAATACTGAAGGAGCATTAGAGAAAGAAAAGGAAAAAGACGTTGTGAGTGACAGTTCTTCCTCTGAGGCAGAAATAGACGCTACTGACGATGAGGAGGTAGCAGACGTAAAGACAGTTGAGACACATATCAAAATGGAAACGCAAAACGACATTTCTTAACACAATGAATGTGGACAACGTTCTATTCTATTTCAAATGGATCTATTGTTTCTTTCATTTCTTTTGCAAAAATTGGTTGCTAAAGATGCGAGATACAGATTAAACATTACCTAAATGTTCATTAAAATAAATTAAACCACTGTTCATAGTCGTGACTGGCAAACAATTAAAATTCAATGTTATGTCATGGTGCTAACAGTGGCTAAAGGAAGTAGTCCACGTTGAGGTATTTGGTTGTTGAGGTATTTAGATGTAGATTGCATCTCTCACATGTAACGCTGCAAATTTATGTGATGTCTTAAGACTGCATATTTTTCCGCAGTGGTCTTTGGAGAGACACATTTTAAAGAACAAAGATATTTTCAGTAAACGATTCCAGATCTAGCGAGGAAGACAACGACCATTAGGGTATACAATGTGCGTGTGTGTGTGTGTGTGTGTGTGTGTGTGTGAGAGAGAGAGAGAGAGAGAGAGAGAGAGAGAGAGAGAGAGAGAGAGAGAGAGAGAGTTGTCTTAATATTAGAACTATGAGCATGATTCTGGAGGTTTAGTCGTTGTTTCATTTGAACATTCTCATGGAAATGAGAACTTTGTAAGGTTTGCAAAAGCAAACGGTCTGCGTTGGTGAGGTTTGCAAAGGCAAACGGACTGAGTTAGTAAGGTTTGCAAAAGCAAACGGACAGAGTACCAACTTGATATCGAACATTTAAGCTTTTTAGTGGATAGGATCTTTTAGCAATAAAAACTTCTTTAAACTGTATTTCTTGAGCATTCCATTTAATCTCCTTATATTGGATATATCTTATACGTTGATTCTGCTGTGAGCCAGTAAAAACTGAGAAGCGTTACCCTTATCATTTTGTTAGTCCATCTGTGCGTCTATAAAACTACAAGCTCCTGTACAGTGTTGTCAGTGAAACATTATACCTCTGATATGATTTAGTGTAAACATAATACCACTGATACGATTTAGTGTAAACATAATACCACTGATACGATTTAGTGTAAACATAATACCACTGATATGATTTAGTGTAAACATAATACCACTGATATGATTTAGTGTAAACATAATACCACTGATACGATTTAGTGTAAACATAATACCACTGATATGATTTAGTGTAAACATAATACCACTGATACGATTTAGTGTAAACATTATACCACTGATATGATTTAGTGTAAACATTATACCTCTGATATGATTTAGTGTAAACATAATACCACTGATACGATTTAGTGTAAACATTATACCACTGATACGATTTAGTGTAAACATTATACCACTGATACGATTTAGTGTAAACATTATACCACTGATATGATTTAGTGTAAACATTATACCTCTGATACGATTTAGTGTAAACATTATACCACTGATATGATTTAGTGTAAACATTATACCACTGATATGATTTAGTGTAAACATTATACCTCTGATACGATTTAGTGTAAACATTATACCTCTGATACGATTTAGTGTAAACATTATACCACTGATATGATTTAGTGTAAACATTATACCACTGATATGATTTAGTGTAAACATTATACCACTGATATGATTTAGTGTAACATTATACCACTGATATGATTTAGTGTAAACATTATACCACTGATATGATTTAGTGTAAACATTATACCTCTGATATGATTTAGTGTAAACATAATACCACTGATACGATTTAGTGTAAACATTATACCACTGATACGATTTAGTGTAAACATTATACCACTGATATGATTTAGTGTAAACATTATACCTCTGATACGATTTAGTGTAAACATTATACCACTGATATGATTTAGTGTAAACATTATACCACTGATATGATTTAGTGTAAACATTATACCTCTGATACGATTTAGTGTAAACATTATACCTCTGATACGATTTAGTGTAAACATTATACCACTGATATGATTTAGTGTAAACATTATACCACTGATATGATTTAGTGTAAACATTATACCACTGATATGATTTAGTGTAACATTATACCACTGATATGATTTAGTGTAAACATTATACCACTGATATGATTTAGTGTAAACATTATACCTCTGATATGATTTAGTGTAAACATTATACCTCTGATATGATTTAGTGTAAACATTATACCTCTGATATGATTTAGTGTAAACATTATACCACTGATATGATTTAGTGTAAACATAATACCACTGATACGATTTAGTGTAAACATTATACCACTGATACGATTTAGTGTAAACATTATACCACTGATATGATTTAGTGTAAACATTATACCTCTGATACGATTTAGTGTAAACATTATACCACTGATATGATTTAGTGTAAACATTATACCACTGATATGATTTAGTGTAAACATTATACCTCTGATACGATTTAGTGTAAACATTATACCTCTGATACGATTTAGTGTAAACATTATACCACTGATATGATTTAGTGTAAACATTATACCACTGATATGATTTAGTGTAAACATTATACCACTGATATGATTTAGTGTAACATTATACCACTGATATGATTTAGTGTAAACATTATACCACTGATATGATTTAGTGTAAACATTATACCTCTGATATGATTTAGTGTAAACATTATACCTCTGATATGATTTAGTGTAAACATTATACCTCTGATATGATTTAGTGTAACATTATACCACTGATATGATTTAGTGTAACATTATACCCCTGATATGATTTAGTGTAAACATTATACCTCTGATATGATTTAGTGTAAACATAATACCACTGATACGATTTAGTGTAAACATTATACCACTGATATGATTTAGTGTAAACATTATACCACTGATATGATTTAGTGTAACATTATACCACTGATATGATTTAGTGTAAACATTATACCACTGATATGATTTAGTGTAACATTATACCACTTATATGATTTAGTGTAAACATTATACCACTGATATGATTTAGTGTAACATTATACCACTGATATGATTTAGTGTAAACATTATACCACTGATACGATTTAGTGTAAACATTATACCACTGATATGATTTAGTGTAAACATTATACCTCTGATATGATTTAGTGTAAACATTATACCTCTGATATGATTTAGTGTAAACATTATACCTCTGATATGATTTAGTGTAACATTATACCTCTGATATGATTTAGTGTAAACATTATACCACTGATATGATTTAGTGTAACATTATACCACTGATATGATTTAGTGTAAACATTATACCACTGATATGATTTAGTGTAAACATTATACCTCTGATATGATTTAGTGTAACATTATACCACTGATATGATTTAGTGTAAACATTATACCACTGATATGATTTAGTGTAAACATTATACCTCTGATATGATTTAGTGTAACATTATACCTCTGATATGATTTAGTGTAACATTATACCTCTGATATGATTTAGTGTAAACATTATACCACTGATATGATTTAGTGTAAACATTATACCTCTGATATGATTTAGTGTAAACATTATACCTGTGATACGATTTAGTGTAAACATTATACCACTGATATGATTTAGTGTAAACATTATACCACTGATTTGATTTAGTGTAACATTATACCACTGATATGATTTAGTGTAAAAGCGCAAGCTATGGAGGATATGAAGATGCACTCACTGGCGTAAATTTACCAAATTTGGAACGGGCATGTTGTAATACTCCAAAACCCAACACGACACTTATATCGGTTAAAATAGGGACAAGACTCCACCACACTAGGGAAGAAGAGGTGGAATTCGTTGTCTTCTCTTGTCTGTATTTATCTCTGAGAAGTATTTCACGGCAGAAAGTTACAGTAATAAAAAAAAAAGAGAAAAAAAGAGAGCGGTAAATCGGAAGTTGCTCACAGATTTCAAAGCAAATACATGTATAGAAGAGAGATGAAGACACGAGTTATTAGTATTTCACATATATTTCTAAAAAAAAAAATGTATATCTTCTCCTTTTTGACATAAAGATATATTTGAAAAACATTTTCAATGGTGGGCATAGAAAGGTAAGGGAATGAATGGATGAGAAATGGGTTCAATTTTTGCGAAGAAAAAATCCACCGATTTTCCAATCCATCCACATAAGATTCTGCTATTTTTATCATGTGCAGAACGTAACTTATCCCTTTCATGAACACACAGAAATTAAAAGGCTCTGATGTGATCAGTATGGGATTGTAAATGTGGCCTCCTGACGAATGACATAGTCTGGTTCTTAGTTTTATCAACTGTTACGCATGGTTAGTGTTGAAGAATAATTTAGCTATCAGTCTCAGGCAGATTAATTTCTCGTTACCCCTGATAATTTCATTTGGTCATTAAGAGATTTGTTGCAATGTAAAGTGAGACTGAGAGAAAACTGGACCAGTCTTTTGCTGTGATGCGTAACACCCACTATAATTGCTCCATTACCCCCGCAGTCGATGGCACAATTACAAAATGATGGGCTACAATAACTTAGAAAGTGACCAATCATCGATCACAGAATCCAGCTTCGATCGTACATAAATAAACGTATAAACTAATTAGCCTCTGTCTTATCATCAAATGATCGTGTCCCCTTGGATTCCCCAATAAGAATGACCTTTATATTCTTTCATGGACATACAGGAAATTGTCTTAAAATTTACCACCCTCTGAAAAGAATAATTTGTGAAACTCGACTTGCCAAGAACATTTTTCTTTAATGCTTATGCTTTTTTGTTAATAATAATAATAATAATAATAATAATAATAATAGTAATTGCCTCAATGATTTTCCAAGAAAAGGGGTGAATTAGGAGATCCAGACTGTGCATACATAAATCTACAAAGAAACACATTCACCCTTTAATTCATTTCAATTTAGATAACACGCTTCTCTTTCTTAATAGTAGTGGGGTCCATATATAAAATTCCTCTGACCATTTGGCAACGATTTCCTTGATGAAATAACGGTTTGCTAGTGGAAACTAAATCTCGTCATGTTACGTGAAGTTATTTTACGTTGTGTGTGTGTTCCACGCACTACCCTCCTCCTTTATCCGGGCTTGGGACCGGCAGGGATTCCCTGGCGGAGTTACTCTTGAACATACATAGAAAATTTGAATGAAATATCCCCTTGAATTCTAATTTATAATTCTCCAATAAATTTGAACAGGTTGAGAATTAGTGCTCGTATTTATTGTACACAGTAGGAGTATCCATGGCTCGAGACGTCAAAACATTTTTCGTGATGCGAGGAAGATGTCGGAACCTGAAACCGAAGCCGTCGGACTCGAATTCTTTTCCAGGTAATCCGATAGATGTATGTACATACATGGCAAATCATATAATCATATAAGCTGGTTTTTGTTACATAACCAAACAATCACCAAAACGCTTACAAATTGTAGAAAAGCTACTTTTTTGTAACTTCAATATTTGTATGCGCGTTTTTCTTTTCTTCTCTCTCCGTGTATATATATATATATATATATATATATATATATATATATATATATATATATATATACATATATATATATATATATATATATATATATATATATATATATATATATATATATATATATATATATATATATATATATATATATATATATATAAAGTCCAGACTTTTATTTCGTATAATTACAGTAAATGAATGATAAAAAATAAAAAAATTAATTGTTTTTTTTTATAGCTCCACTGGTCATAGACCAGAAGAGCTTATGGGATGGACTGTTCGTCGTCTGTCCGTTAGCACAAGTTGGTTATCCCTACTCCTCCTAAACTACTTGGAGGATTGCCATGAAACTTTACACACACATTCACCCCATGGACTAGTTGATCCTAAATGAAAATAGTGCTGCTCAGACATCCAATATGTCTACCACGGCGACCATCTTGAAAATCTTGCTATTGCTACTCTTCCTGAATGGATGGTCATATGAACATGGGGTTTTCACTAAAAGACTTCTTATGATGTTGGTCCCAAATGAAAATGGTGCCGATGTGAGGTCCAATATGCCCGCCACAGCAGCCATCTTGAAAATCTTATCTCTACTCCTCCTACATGGATGGTCATATCAACATGGGGTTTTCACTAAAAGGCTTCTTGTGATGTCTACCTGGTCCTAATTAAAAATGGTGCCGATGTGACATCCAATATTGGTGCCTGGTAGCCATCTTAAAAATCTTGTTATCACATCTCTACTTGAACTGAAAGTCTTATTGACATGGAGTTTTCACCAAAAGACTTCGTGCGATGTCCAGATGGTCTTAAATGAAAATGGTGCCGATCTGACGTCCAATATGGCCACTCATCAACCATCTTGAAAATCTTGTTATTGCTACTCCCCCTGAATGGAAAGTCATATATTGAAAATCATCAATTTCAATCTAGATGCAAAATTTGGTTCAAATCTAAAAATAATTAAGGGATTTATTGTGCGGAAAGGAAAGTGGGTGCGTCTGACAATCAGGGGCTATAATTCAGCTAAACGATAACGTAGGCCGCTGATAATCGAAATCAGCAAAGATTACCTGAACATCAAGCTGCATACCAAAGTTTTGAATGAAACTGAATAATAATTAATGGAGTTATTATGTGGAAACAAAAGTGGGTGGTCTAACTATCAAGGGACTATAACTCGCTAAACGATGACGCAGAACGCTGATAATCCAAGTCATTAAGGTCTAAAAAAAATCAAGCTGCATACCAAAATTGGATGAAATCCAATAATAATGGGAGTTATTCTGCTGAAACAAAAGTGTGTGTGTGTGTGTGTTTGGTGATTGGGGGTGGGTGGGAGCAGGAGCTTTAACTCTGCTAAATGATGACATAGAAAGCTAATACTATATAACTCAGCCAAGGACTCGTCAATATTAAGCTGTATACCAAATGTTGGTTCAAGTTTTGTGTGGACACAAAAGGGTATGTGTCCGAAAATTAAGGGCCATAACTCTGCTAAACAACCGTGTAGAATACTTGCAATGAAATTCGGTCAAGGTCTCATCGTTATCTAGCTGGATATAAAATGTCGCTGAAATCCAGTAATAATTAAGGGAGGTATTGTGCGGACACAAAGTGGGTGGGTCTAACAATCAGGGGCTATAACTTTGCTAAACGAAGACGCAAAACGCTGACAGTTGAACTCAGCAAAGGACTCAACAATATAAAGCTGTATAAAAAATTTGGTTGAAGGAATTTATTGTGCGGAAACCAAGTATGTTCGCCGTTTCGGGAAAAGGTAAAGGTCGCTAAACAGCACAGGTCCGTTTCGAAATGGTACGAACCAACGTTAAACCTGATAAACACTACTGACGTGTTGTAAATGCTTTGTTCAGGGTTGTGCATTCACAAATACAAATAGTATGTTTACAGTGCAGAGCAGCTTCACTAGGCCCCTAAAAAGTACAAATAAATTCAATACTTTGTAAAAGTAGCACGGGAAATTTTGACGTTTGACACTAACCAACGCCACGCAATCACACTCATCAAACCAGCTGTAACCGGCCTAATTATAATGTCTATATAGATACTCAAAGTTCACCGATTTTCGATAAATGACTTCTCCCTCCTTGTCCATGCCAAGCTGATTTCACTAAAGAACCCCCCCCCCTCCTCCCCTTTTTTTTCTTCTCCGGTTCAGCCACATGAAAGCGCGTGAAAATTTTCCGAAGGCATTTCCTTGTAACGTATACAGGATACCCTGATACAAATTCTCAAATTCTCACACCAAATTCTAGCTCTGTTACTACAACGATTGAGTTTGGAGTCTGCATGAGTCTCGTATCAAAGAAGAATATATATATATATATATATAACTGTTGCATATATACGCTTTATATGTATACCTATATTTTATTGTGAAATGGGAGTAATAAATGTCTAGGTGCTCAGTAGATCATATCAGTGACTGAATTACCTCTTATGTACAAGAGTGCCGTGAGCGGCACATTATATGCCGGCCCCTTGTTTCATAGTCCTCTATGTAGGCTCTAGTAGGAGATGGTTGACTCTGGAGAGTATTGACCAACGAGTCTCAATGGCCTGAACCTTTGGTCAAGGTATGCGATCTTGAACAATAAACTTACTGTGTAGAAACCATTGTTTTCTTATCTGATTTACAATAACCCTTAAACCCCAGAATCTCAAGGTTTCTGTATTACCCTAAGTGCAAGCCATCCACAAGGTCTATTCAAAGAACTTGCTCTAGAACAAAAGTTAACATGCAAAACCCATTTTTCTTTGAGGATTAATGACCTTGACATTTGACTCCAAAATCAACAGATTTCCTACATACCTTAAGTGCAATCCTCTATGAACTCTGGTCAAGGTGCGTGGTGTAGAACTAAAGTTATAATGCCATCAAAAATGTTTCTTTTTTCAGTCACAGTGGCCTAAACATTTTGACCCCAACATCGATAGGTTTCTTTCTTACCCAACGTGCACGTCATGGACAAACTTTGGTGAAAGTACATGGTCGAAACCGAAATTTTGGTGTATAAACATTTTTTATTCTTTCAGTCAGTGACCTTGAGCTTCAACCTTTTGACCCCAAAATCGATAGGTTTCTTCATTACCCCCGGTGCAAACTATCCACAAAGTAGGGTCAAAGTCTGTGATGTTGAACCAATGTTATTTTGCGGAAACCATTTTTCTTCTTTCAGTCACAGTGACACTGACCTTTTGAGCTCGAAATCGATACGCTATATTTCTTACGTGGAAACTATCCACAAAGCTTGATAATTGTAGACGGTTGAAAACTGGAGTTATTGTGTGGAAATGAAATACGAAAATGATGGACGGACGGACAACATCATAAATACCGTATGAAAAAGGAATTAAAAAAGGAAAAGTAGCTTTGGATATTGTTAGGTTACATTTGACGAAAGTGAAGATTTTGTCTTAGCCTGAGTATCGTATAAACATTGTAAAATTGAAGTATGTAGTAAATAACGATTTATTCGTATATGTTGTCTTTGTCTTAATTAATCGACCAAATCTACTGTAAACAAGTTTCGACAGACTTGGAATGATTGATTAATTTAGATCATATTTGTTGGCAGCATGACGAAGATCAAGTTTCATTCCCACAAACATTCCACATTTTATCAACACGAATTAACGTGAACGTAAGAGCTAGTTTTCCTTGACCATTCTGTTCACGCATCCATATATCACAGACACCCAAATTTCTAACAAGAATTCCGTAGCCACACCTAATTTATAGAGTGAAAAATACAGGCAGGGGTGGATATACATATCCCCCAAAGCAACTCCTATAATTATATATGTAGATTCTCAAGAGGCAGCATCTTTTTGGGGAATTACATTATTACATGTTCACACTTTCTCAATGATAACAAATCGCCGAAAGACTTTGTACGAATATGGATCACGGCAGCTGAATTCTATCCCAAAACACCGCCATAGGAACAGCTGTTTTATCCAGCCTACACATCTCCCTTAATTACCCCATCATCAATTTGTCAAGCATAAATTACAACGCACAAGAAGTAGCTAAGTTCTGTGCAGAATGCTCGAGGGAGGAATATTACCACATCTATTCATTTACGAGTCAGACCTAAATCCCACATGACAGTATACTGGATTCAATCATACGCTACACTCCTAAATAAGATAGTTAAAGAACTAACATGGCATTTCTGGGCTCCGAGCGATTATCTGTGTCTTCATATACATACTGTAATTGGTCATCCATCCATGGTCTTTACTTTCTAAGTTTCCCTTGGCAGTTTTTCATCTCCAAAGAATAAGCTGTAGACCATACGGAACACCTTCGTTTCTGTACGAAGAAAACAACAGAAAAGACCAAGGAGGCTTCCACTGCTTTAAGGTAGCACCTCCGACACCATGAGGACCTAGAATAAAAAGCACAGGACTTGTATATATTTATCTCTCTCTCTCTCTCTCTCTCTCTCTCTCTCTCTCTCTCTCTCTCTCTCTCTCTTATATATATATATATATATATATATATATATATATATATATATATATATATATATATATATATATATATATATATATCAGGGTCTATAAAAAAAATCGTTTCAAACAGACCAAACCAGGTCTGTAGACAATGAGCCGGCATATCAGTGAATTTTCTGATTCACAGATTGCCGAAAGTGCCATAAACAAGACTACCCAGTTGGCGTATCATTTCTATATAATTACATTTGTTAAAATTGCCGTAATAGAATTTGTACAGTGAAAAATATCACGAATATTGGGTGAAAGAAAAGCGGACGGGTGTGTCATAACCTCCCGAATTTGTATGTTACATTGTAAAAATAGCAGAGGTGTCTAAGGACGCATACCCAAACGTCAGTAAAACCTTCATTCTCCACGTGTAAGCACGAAATGATTCACACACAGCCCAAAGTAAAATTTTATAAAGGTCCTCTTGAATTCCGAATATGTAAGAACTTACTGACAACCAATAATGTGTATATGTGGACCTTGGCTACGTGTTCACTGGAACGAACATAAGGTCATGTACGATGAACATGGTATAACTAGAAGCAAGTTATATGTTATGAGGAACACACTTAAGTTTTACAACAGTAGACAAAGGTCGAGCCCGTGCACGTAAAGAGGATGTCATAATTAGCAAAGAGTTGATAAAGCTGTAACTGAGGCAAGCATGAAAGATTAACCCATTCCGTAACTAAATGGGCGAAGTCTCGAAAATATCGATATACTTTTGCCGGTTTCAACCTAAGGAGTAAAGTTCCAGAACTTGAAAATCACACACACACACACACACACACACACACACACACACACACACACACACACACTCACACACACACACAAACACACACACACACACACATATATATATAATTTAAAAAGAGGATCAATAAAGTTCAGCATACTGTGTGAAGTACAGCTCAGAAAATGGGAATAATTTAAAGATAATTCCAGTGTTCTGTAAATTCGTCTGCTTTCTCACAGAGTTTACCGGCACTGGATTCTCATACCCGAGGCGCCTAGGTTTTTTTAGTGCCATGGCAATTCGAGTAAAGTGTCTTGCCCGAGGACACACCAAGATAGCCCACTGGGCTCATCCGATGATAGAATTCGAGCACGCGCCCTATCAGTCGCGAGTCTGGCACGCTAATCACTGAGCCACAGCGCCTCCACGTCTGAGTAAGACTGAACAAGAGAAGAGATGGTATCAGGAGAGATATTGTGCAATGTGTTAATTAGGTGGGTAAGGTTCAATCCGTAGACTGCAATCATAATTGTTTGGCGGCAAAGTGTCTAGATGAATCCTATTGGACGCCTCCGTAACTTCAGTATGTCGCTTTCATTACGTTGACAAGTGGAGCACGTAAGAATAAGAAAACGTCGCAAAACACAACAAATACTATCAATAATATAGTTTCTTCCCCAGACAAATTAAAAGAAACAAACAAACAAAGAAAAGAAAAATAAACTCTTCACTGTTGGAAATAAGCGCGAGCACTCTTCTAATACCGAGCGTCGAAGGTAAGCAATTATTTGGCAATTTTACCTGACATTTTTTGTGTATGTGGTCATAATCCCTAATTACTGCGGAGAAAGACAAGTATTGGTTACAAAATACAGTTTGAATGTATAAATGAAGCCGGTGTTGTAATAAGGCAAGGACACAGGATAGAGAAAGATGAGAACGTAATTATTTGTTTTACTAATCAAAGTGATGATTTGCGAGCTTGTTATTTTAATATGGTTCCGGAGACTTGGGAAAGGGGGAGGGGTGTTCATGGCTTCTTTCATTGTAACGTTCCAGAGTGATGTATACAGGCATACATCAGCGTCAAATTTGAATGAATGAGTAATAATAGAAGAGATTTCATCTTTCTGTTTACTTATCCTTCTTCTTACACGGGCTCTTTAAATCTGCACAGAAATCATTAAAGTGATTGCAGATAATAGCTTTGGAATCGGTTAGCACTAAAAAGCAATTCGGCGCACTTTGAGTGACGGGGCGGATGGATTATTTCCTGCCTTCTTCGCGTTTGATACAGATCAGATGGCCCGCCAAGTAAACTCGATAGAGGTCGGGGACAAGCTTATAAATTGCTCCTTGCATATTTTTGGAAATTTACTGAAGGATGTGTTATATCTGTCAGCAATCCAGATACCAAACTCAAGTATTATTTGGAAAAGTCAAATAAGAAAATGAATTTATTTCAGGGTTTTGCGTTCTTCCGTTCGAGAATGCCACGAATTTACCGCTCGTATTTATTTCAACTTTAAGAAACCCGATAGCGTGTCGATAATGGAATAAAGGTCCGCTAATACGGAAAAGAAGCAATTATCAAACTGTAAACGTATAAAAACAAACCAAGAAAGTTCAAATTTCGAAACATTTTCTACAGTGCAAATTTAACATGAATTGTCCAGAAAGCATGGACCGTCAGCTACAAATTCTTAGTGAACATATGGAGACGACTGGCTTGTGCGCGAAGTGTAAACATAATGTACCCCCTCCTCCCCCCCCCCCCAAAAAAAAAACAACATTGTTTGAATTTTTTTATTTTCTTTAAATGACACTGCATTAGTTGTTATGGCGGGGATACCAACGAGTTCATGTTTCAATGCATCATTTCCTCTACTACTTATGTACTATGCGAGTTGACTGGGTACGAAAAAGCTAAAAACTATCTACACCGTTGTAGCTGCAACGGTATTTTCAACACGAGTTTCTTTGCAACGGTATTTTCAACACGAGTTTCTTTGCAACGGTATTTTCAACACGAGTTTCGTTGCAACGGTATTTCTATTTGTCGCAAAAGTATCCGCATAGTATATCCAGAAACCGACGTGACATATTTTTTGTTGTTGCAACGGTATATTTTATCGTTGCAACAATAATGTCACCGACATACTGGTAATTTATATATCGTTTCAACGCAAAAAATATATTTTACTGTTGCAATGGTAATGTTACCGTTGTAACTCATTTTTATTATCGCAAAGCTAAATTACCGTTACAACGATAACATATACAGTAGCAAAAACGAAAAAGACCGTCGCATCGGTATTTGAATATCGCTGCAACGGTATCTCGATAGCGCTGCAACAATTATAAATTCAGCTGCAACGACACCAGTGTTTAAAATACCGTTGCAACGGTAAATTGTATTGTTGCAACGGCAAAAATTACCGCAGCATCAACAAAATTTACCGTTGCAACGATAATTGGATACCGTTGCAACGATATCTGGATACCGTTTAAACCATTTTCGTACACCATGAGTTATGTTTGTATTACGACAACTATCCATGGTCCTTTGCATCAGCCTGTCACATCTGAACACAAGACCTCGTGCTGGCTGCACGAGAGACTCGTGGCATGACTGTACAAGTCCGCAATGTAATCCGCATTCAGAGAAATAGACGAATGGCGTCAATATTTCAATTTTATTTATAAGAAAGACTAATAACATGATATCAAAGATTTCATGCTGATAATTATAATTTCATCACTTGAAGGCATGACTATTTCACGTAAAATTATGTATTTTTAATGTCTTAACACTTAGACTCCCTGATATTATCTGAAAAGGTTATACAGATGGCTGTTCTTGCATTTAAATCTTGGCATTAACCAGAAAAGTCTAATTAAGTACTGGTCGGTGCGTATCTAATCTTCGGTATAGGAGTAAATTACATTTTCTAAGAATCACTGCTGAATGTACGCCTTCTACTCATAATAGAGTTGATCAGAAGAAAGTTCTTTGTCATCTATTATTTTTCCAGGTGCTTAGAATCAAAACTGATGCAAAATCGAATAAAACAAACCTAGAAAGAAATGTCCAAAGCCAAGTTGTGAATTTTGCTTTAACTAAGGAGAGGAAAAAGAAGGAAAATGATTTTTTAAAAAAAATAGCGCCTTAGAATTTCTTTCCTGTTGATTTCAGAACGTGCCATAAAGTAGATGATAATGATTTAACTTTTTGAAAATTCCCTCGAAGTATAGACACGGGAACGAAAGAATATGGCCATATATCATAATGTCACTATTTCCCTGTACATGTCGGTCTGGTGTTAAATGTTTTGATTGACAAGACTGGGCGTAGAACGTGCCGATAACGGGATTTTTGAGCCACCAGGGGACACAGGGGCAGACCTTTCAATGTCCAGTGTCACAAACAGCTGTTACTAATTTACTGATTTCCTGACTTGTTCCCAGGGTTAAACAACATAAATAATCATCAACTAGCGTACTTTGATAAAAATCCAATACGGTGGCATTTTTGTTACTGAATTAATTGATAGCATAAAGCTAATTCGATACTCCCCTCTTTTCACTACTAAGCACATTAAGTAAAAATTAAGAAAGTTCCAACTTCAAATAAATCAATAAACTTTAACAGAAAGTAACATTTCTGCACAAGGCTGCATAAATTAGTACACTTGGGCATTTCCAACGGTTTGTCTTTCAGTGAAGTACTTTTAAAAAAAATGAAATTGTAGGAATTACATTTTTCCTTACTTCTGGTGATAAATCGTACATATTTATTTATTATAATTGAAGGCTAATGACGATTTTCACTTTCAATATTTTAAGATCTATATTTAAATGGTCTCCTTTCAATGGGTCTTTTTTAATATGAATAACACTTTCAATATTTTAAGATCTATATTTAAATGGCCTCCTTTCAATGGGTCTTTTTTAATATGAATAACACTTTCAATATTTTAAGATCTATATTTAAATGGCCTCCTTTCAATGGGTCTTTTTTAATATGAATAACACTTTCAATTATATTTTCGATTTAATATAAACTAAGGACAAAATGCATTTCATTTTCACTTACATATGCCTCATGATCAACATTCCAAAATATTTATTTAGCACAGAAGTTCAATAGATTTTCAAAAATGGAAGCCTATTATGTCTCATTAAAGTATCTGCAAGTCCAAAATATTTTGTTCGTGGTTTCGATTTTTCGAGATTTTGAGGTCGCAGGCAAAAGTAGGTTATACACCTGGACTTAGCAAGTCATTTGAGCGATTCGGGGAGTGATTCATCTTTGACCCATTTAGCCAGTCATTTGAGCGATTCGGGGAACTCGAGTGATTCATCTTTGACCCATCGAGGCTTTACTATGAAGTATACAAAAATCCTACACAAATCTGATTTTTGTTCCCATGATTTTTCTATGACTTTTCCATGACTAAAGTCTTCAATGTTTACGACGAAAATGCCGGAAAGCTGGATCTGTACAAAGGAAATAATGATAATATTGATCAACATTATAGGAATGATAACCACATAGCTTTTTTGTCAAGATGGCCACCTCCTCCCCTTACAGCCATCCGATACACCCACAGTACAGACTGACAAGCAAGTAATGGGACTTTGGGACTTTTCAATTGTTTGGCCAATTTACAGTTTTAGTATCGATTAGGGAGTTTAAAATCTCCGCCAGTTACCTGTTTTCATTTTGCAATGTACATGTATAGTGTTAACAACACCCTCTTTCCTAATCAATTAGCATGTCACATGTAAAGAAATGCGTTTGGAATAACTATAACATCAAGTTTTGTCCAAATGAATGCCATAAATATATCAGAAATTGAAACAAATAAAGGAGTTGTAAACCGACATTTTACGAGTCACCTATTTTTGGAGTTCACAGTGAGAATTAAATTCTCACGAAAGACTGAAAGCAATTACACTGATGCCAAAATCTAAAAACAAGAAATCAAAAACATTCTAATCTTCTGTATTTACTAAAAGTGTGATATTTAGTAAAAGTGTGATATTTAGTAAAATCAAAGATATGTTTATTTTAATTTTGACAAATAAGTATTGGAAGCTGATTAAAAACAAATCCAACCTGTATTTACAAAAATATTCCACTTAAAACAGTTTATTCTTCGACAGTTATGACTTGCATTTACAAAACCATGTCCATATGAAAGAAAATAACTTAAACAAACAGGCGTTTAAATTCAAAATTTACAAACATAAAATTGATTCTGTTCTTATACCTTTTTCATGCTGCACAACGCATTTTTGTCTTGATGATGATAAATAGAAAATAATATTTTTAAGAGTTGTTTATTTAATAATTAACTGCATTTGTATGTGTGTTTAAAATATTTTTAAAAAAACACAAAAAACGAAGACTATTAACAGAATATATGAAAGTGATTACTGGCTTCATGCGACAAGACTTCGGGAATTGGTGAAGGGAAACCTGTATACTTTATGTTTGATATATAAATCCTGGCTATCCAGTAATGTGTATTTCATTCATTTCCAACTGGCTTCCCTGTTGTTTTGTGGATTTATTTTGTGAAAGAACCATTAAGCTTTTTTGATGGAATTTATTTAATGTTCAAAAAATCTTTGACATGATAATACAAAAAATTATTGGTTATTATCTGATATGTAACAATGTGAATTGAAATTCATAAAGTCGCAAGTAATTTGACGTCGATGCAAGTGTACCAGTATGACTATTACTCCTATCTTTAAACTAAACAAACTGTAAACCTCAGAGACAAATCAAAATTTGACCATTTGAAAATGTTACGCATTAACATCATGCGAGTTCTTTCGGAAAGGTCATCACAATAATCCATTCTCAACATACACGTACAAATAAATATGTAAGGTCATCACAATAATCCATTCTCAACATACACGTACAAATATGTAAGGTCATCACAATAATCCATTCTCAACATACACGTACAAATATGTAAGGTCATCACAATAATCCATTCTCAACATACACGTACAAATATGTAAGGTCATCACAATAATCCATTCTCAACATACACGTACAAATATGTAAGGTCATCACAATAATCCATTCTCAACATACACGTACAAATATGTAAGGTCTATGAGAATAGTTGCAATTAAATCTTTATGCACGTTACTGTACCTCAACAACCCCTCCCCCCTTTTAAAAAAAAAAACGGATATGCTTAAATTATGTTTGTTCCCTCTTCATTTTGTTAACTCATTCTAAATTTTATATTTTGTTTTCCCTTCCTCTGTATATTACTGATAATTTCTGTAAATTTTCGTTTTCTACGCATACGATAGATAACAGTATCTGCTGTCGTTTTCTTAGCATATTACAGATAACAATATCTGCTGTAGTTTTCTACGCAAACGATAGATTACAGTATCTGCTGTCGTTTTCTACGCATACGATAGATAACAGTATATACTGTCGTTTTCTACGCATACGATAGATAACAGTATCTGCTGTCGTTTTCTACGCAGACGATGGATAACTATCGTTTTCTACCCATACGATAGATAACAGTATCTGCTTTCGTTTTCTAAGCATCCGATAGATAACAAATTCTGCTGTCGTTTTCTACGCATACGATGGATAACAGTATTGTTTTCTACGCATACGATATATAACAGTATCTGCTTTCGTTTTCTACACATGGATAACAGTATCTGCTTTCGTTTTCTACACATACGATGGATAACAGTATCTGCTTTCGTTTTCTACCCATACGATAAATAACAGATTCTGTTTTCGTTTTCTACGCATATGATAGATAACAGTATCTGCTGTCGTTTTCTACGCATATAATATATAACAGTATCTGCTGTCATTTTCTGATTTGAAAAACTTTTTGTTTTAAGTGCTGTACAACCACTGTCAAGATCTGCTATGGTATCCTCATGGACCATGTTGGTAGTCAGGGAGAACAAAGAACTGAATCAACAAACAACTTATTCGGCCATAGGGACGAGACATTGATTGACCACGTATCTATTTTCTAAAGTTTCGAGCCCGTGCACAAGCTCAAAGCATGCCTTTACCAATTGATTCTACCCACCTGTTGTTGAAAAAAAAGAAAGAAAGAAAGAAGGACAGGTAACGAGTAACAACACAACTATAGATGTTTCTGAAGACAGAAAACACATAATTCAAAATATGATTAGAATATGTACGTTAAATGTGCAGTGTTTTGTTCAACTTACTGTTATTGTATCTTTTCTTGCAGTTACCAAGTTTCGTCGTTTTCCAGTGTAAAAATTTTTTGAGCCGATTTGTTTGTTTGTTGTTGGTTTTAAAGCCACATTTTTGCCTATAGCATGCCGAGGAAATGGGAGCTAAATGCCTTTCCCAGCCGACCCAAGCTGACCAAACGGAACTCCCTTTGCGCCGATATAATTCTGCGGTTCCGTTTATGCTCATGCATATAATTTATACATCATTCGCGCCTTTATTTAATCCCACGGATGCGATACTCTCGCGAAGTTCGCGAACACAGATAGCGCGTCAAAAACGAAGCTTTACAGTGATGTCCATGCCCTGTTGGCTCCATTTGAGGGGTGGGGATGGGTGGGTATGGAAGTAATAGAAGAGGCGGAAGTGGGGGTGCGAAGGACGACTGTGACAAAAATAAACGATTTGTAAAAGATATCTCATATCCATTTATACAGTAATACATTTTGCTGGAAACCTTTTATCTTATTGGCGATACGATCAGATGCAAAATGACACCAATGCAATTGATCTACGTCGTCGTGGACGGCTTCCTAAACAACGGAATGTAATGCTGGCAGAAAATATTGCCTGAGGTATTAATATTCAGGTAGCAAAAGCGGCATGTGCATGATACTACAAAATGACAATATACGCATGATTTTCCATGTGCATGATACTACAAAATGACAATATACGCATGATTTTCCATCACTTGCTTAAAGAACTTCTCATCTAACATTTTATAAATGCATAATAAGTGCACGGTTACTGGATCTGATACCACTGAAAGTAATGCTCATGGCAACGGTTATGACACGGATTTTCGTCGCAAAGACTTGCCTTTATGTTGAGTTAATGACAATATAAATCACAAGATCAGTGTATTTCACCTTTATCAATAAAAAAATCCAAACCAAAGTACATATAGTCTGTAACTGACTCAACTTGACAATATACGCCACATCACCAAACACAGTATCGAAAGAATCAATTATGCGGCTCATAGTCCATCGACGGGACTGCATACATTAAGGTATCTCTTATCGTGAGATAACTGATTAGTACTGGCATAAAACAAATCGAATCCTGTACTCGCTAAATCCGCGATAACAAATACACCCTCTTTTGTACCATAGTGCTACATCAGGGCATATCGTGCAGTCAGTTTGTAAAACACACATCATAAGTTGGCTATTAATCATTTTGACAGACATCTAAATGGATCATTTAATCTATATATATTTTAATATTGTCTCTCTTCCACCCAGGTGATATATATATATATACTCTCATAGTCTTTGTTATAGGCAAAATTACGAAACGGTGACAACTAGACAAACAAAAAACACCAAAGAAAACGTTGAATTTACAAAATTCTCCATAATTATGGATCTGATAGAAATATTATTTCCAAATTGTGAATATGGCGCCTTATTGGTTTGAACTCCGATGATAAAGATATACCTCCTCATAGGTGCTGCTTTTGTACCCACATATATTTAATATCTCTAAACACTTAATAACCCTGTTCCATTAAATGCTGCAAAGTGGCAACAAAGGGATTTGTGAAACTTTCATCGTTGGTTAAAAGTGTGTATAAAGCAAATCCAGACTAAACAGTGTTAACGGTACAGCACTTTGTTGGCAATTAATAGATAGTCTCGTGTGTGATCATCCCTGTGCCATCATTACAACGGAGATATGGCTGCATATGATCAAGTGTAAACGTAAATGAGACTGATTAAAGGTAATGAATGTTAAAGACGTTTACATTAATTTATGACAGAACCTAATGACAAGAGGCTGGTCAGTCTTGAAGGAGCTGGCCACGCTGAACTATTAGGATACAACAGGAACAGTATATAACAGAGGGAATGGAAACTCCAGAGATCACCCGCTTCCTTTTGATATGCAAATGAGTGGTCGGTTGTAAGATCAAAGGCACAACAGTGCCAAATGCCCACTGGCTAAAAACCTAATCTGTAGTAACAGTTATAAGCGATCTAGAAGCGTTCTATTGGAAAAAACTTGTATGTTCTGCCTTTCCGAATCAGAACAATTAAAATATCTGAGAAAGTAGGAGTAGTAATAAAGTTAAGATTATTTCGAAAATATCTTGTTATGGTCAAGTTTGACGCTGGATACGGTCATTAAATTTTAGCTTTTCTAAATATTCTGCACACAACAGAAACATTCAGTTTTTAAATGAAACATACAGGACTTAACTGCATACAAAAATAGGAAATATATCAAAAAGAACAATTGATTTGTATTCAAAAGTCGTTTCAGAAAGTAGATCGGGATCATTTGTGCTCGTATTTAGACCCTAAATACTGTCCTTAATTTGAAACGAATTTTTTGTTTGTTTGTTTGTTTGTTGTGCGGTCTACTGAAAACTTATTTAGCTTTAAAATGACAATATAACCTGATTTTAAAGAACATAAAAATTCAAAAAATAGAGCAAATGATGTGTATCTGACAGTTACAACAAGAAAGTGATTCAAGTTATTTCAAAAACAAAATTTTAATGCTCATGTTTAAACTTTAAATAAGGTTTTTAAAATTAAAATTAACTTTTTAAAAGCTCGTGCGGCCCGCAGAAAATTCATTTTCCTTTTAAATGATACCAAATATGACTTGATTTATTGAAAGATGAATCAATACATGAAATAGAGCAATTGGTATATATTTGAAAGCTGCGACAGAAGTGGGGTTTACGTTATTTCAAAGATATAATTTTTGCTCATGTTTTGATCCTACAGACTGCCCTTAAATCTAGTTTAAACTTTTTTAAAACGTTGTCCAGTCCACACACGTACACACAAATGTTTATCTTGCAAATGATACCAAATATGACTTGATTTAATAGAACATGAAGAAATGCATAAAATAGAGCAGTTGGTATGTATTTGTATTTGACAACTGCAACAGAAAGCAGTTCAAGTTATCTCAAAGACAGAATTGTGGACTCATGTTTGGTTCCTGGATACGACCCGTAAAATTAAAATTAGCTTTATAAAAGCTTGTGCATATTACAGATAATTTATTTAAATTTTAAATATAATAAATATGACTTGGTTTAACGGAAGATGAACAAATGCATAAAAAGAGCAATTGATATGTATTTGAGAGCTGCGAAGGAACAGCGGTTCAAGCTATTTCGATGATGAAGTGCATAAATAGAGACAACGGAAATATCACACACACACACACACGTACGCACATACACACCTTTGACTGTTTTGGACTCGAAATGAAATAAGTTTCTCTCAAAATTTCAAAGAAAACATGAAAATGAAAATACCATTTTCCCCCCGTGTTAAATGTCGATGATATATTCCATAGATTTCACAGAATAATAAGATCAAATCACATTTTAAGACTGAATATGATTACGCGTGTTCTTGCGACAGAAAAAATATGGCTGCCCCCAGTGTGCTTTCGCTTAATCACGCACAGCGATATGATGTTACAGAGATCTTTTGATCCGCCGCTCAGTTACGAATCTGTGTTATATATGTTTCTGCTCGAACGCAAAGATCGGAAACCTGCAGGTTGTGTTAACGAAACTGTTATAACACCACCCAAAATTAATTATGATTAGAATCTTTTCTTTCGTATGCATTTTGCATACGAATATTATAAATGGAATAACAAGAGCACAGTGAAATACCTAAATATGCACACTATATGAGTCTTAAAGGGTCGTTTTACTTAATGTTCAAGTCGCCATCACATAAAGCCATTTGCGGTTCGAAGCAGAGGCCTGATGTACGATTTTGAAAATCCGACTTGAGCTTTACTGGTACGGTTGTTTTCTGTTCCTGCCTTCAGTTAGCAAGAACATATCGCGATGGGTATGTGCGATGGGCGTGTGCGATGGGTGTGTGCGATGGGTATGTGCAGTGGGTGTGTGCGATGGGTATGTGCGATGGATATGTGCGATGGGTGTGTGCGATGGGTATGTGCGATGGGTGTGTGCGATGGGTGTGTGTGATGGGTATGTGCGATGGGTGTGTGCGATGGGTGTATGCGATGGGTATGTGCGATGGGTATGTGCGATGGGTATGTGTGATGGGTATGTGCGAGCGACAAACGGTAAAAATATTATCACCTAAAACACTATAAAAGAGAAAAACATGCAGTGAAAATATGATCGCCCTTTTGCCATGTTACAATAAAATGAAAATGAGAAGTTACTTCAACAGATGTTTGACGATTGGTGGCCATCTGTCAACAATATCTGTTGTAAGCGAACTATTTCCTCTATATTTATAACTTTAAAAATCATAGAAATTAACTATACAAGTGCACGATGAAATATCGAAGAACAAAAGAAAAAAGAAAACAAGAAAACCTATGAACATTATGCACACATTTTTCGCGTTTGGTATTATACAAGTCCACGTTGTGATGTTAGGCGAGAAGGTTATATTTTTCATGTGCCGCAAGGAGCACAAGGGACATGTCAAAAGGTCAATTCACAAAAATTTAATGATGGGGCCTTTCTTTGAATATTTTAATAGAACTTAATAAGTATGCAAGTGACAACAGTTGCGACATGACAAGTATAGGGAAGAAACTTACGGTCAAAAACTGAATTCTTTATAATCTACTCGTAATGTACCTCAAAATAAAAGTTTCAAATAAAATGTTCATGTAGACGATTCGCATCATCCGAAATACACATGGCAAGCATCAAAGTTGCTATATTTATGATACTGCCGTCTTCATCAATCTTCCAATAAAATCAAAGCTGATACGTGAACAAAATGCTATATATTATTATTGACGTATGATCTTAAAAAAGAAATTCACATAAGTACCTGTTACTCGTGGTTTTTATCTACAACAAGCTTATGTCGTGGTTCCTATCTACAACAAACTCACGTCGTTGTGCCTATCTACAACAACTCACCTCGTGGTTCCTATCTACAACAAGCTCACGTCGTGGTTTTCATCTACAACAAGCTCACGACGTGGTTCCTATCTACAACAAGCTCACGTCGTGGTTCCTATCTACAACAAGCTCACGTCGTGGTTCCTATCTACAACAAGCTCACGTCGTGGTTCCTATCTACAACAAGCTCACGTCGTGGTTCCTATCTACAACAAGCTCACGTTGAGGTTCCTATTTACAACAAAGCTCACGTCGTGGTCCCTATCTACAACAAGCTCACGACGTGGTCCCTATCTACAACAAGCTCACGTCGTGGTTCATATCTACAACAAGCTCACGTCTTGGTTCCTATCTACAACAAGCTCACGTCGTGGTCCCTGTCTACAACAAGCTCACGTCGTGGTTCCTATCTACAACAAGCTCACGTCGTGGTCCCTATCTACAACAAGCTCACGTCGTGGTTTTAATCTACAACAACTCACGTCGTGGTTCCTATCTACAACAAGAACACGTCGTGGTTCCTATATACAACAAACTCACGTCGTGGTTCCTATCTACAACAAGCTTACGTCGTGGTTCCTATCTACAACATGCTCACGTCGTGGTTCATATCTACAACAAGCTCACGTCTTGGTTCCTATCTACAACAAGCTCACGTCGTGGTCCCTGTCTACAACAAGCCCACATCGTGGTTCCTATCTACAACAAACTCACGTCGTGGTTCATATCTACAACAAGCTCACGTCGTGGTCTCTATCTACAACAAACTCACGTTGTGGTCCCTATCTACAACAACTCACGTCGTGGTTCCTATCTACAACAAGCTCACGTCGTGGTTTTTATCTTCAACAAGCTCACGTCGTGGTTCCTATCTACAACAAGCTCACGTCGTGCTTCCTATCTACAACAAGCTCACGTCTTGGTTCATGTCTACAACAAACTCACGTCGTGGTTCCTATCTACAAGAAGTTCACGTCGTGGTCCCTATCTACAACAAGCTCACATCGTGGTTCCTATCTACAACAAGCTCACGTCTTGGTTATTATCTACAACAAGCTCACGTCGTGGTTCCTATCTACAACAAGCTCACGTCGTGGTCCCTATCTACAACAAGCTCACGTCGTGGTTCCTATCTACAAGAAGTTCACGTCGTGGTTCCTATCTACAACAAGCTCACGTCTTGGTTCCTATCTACAACAAACTCACGTCGTGGTTCCTATCTACAACAAGCTCACGTCGTGGTTCCTTTCTACAACAAACTCACGTCGTGGTTCCTATCTAAAACAAACTCACGTCGTGGTTCCTATCTACAACAAGCTCACGTCAGATTCCAGATTCCGATTAGGACTATATTTTTAACATGGAAAACCATTTTATAAAAAATGTAAAAAACCACAAAACAACAACAACAAAAACTCGCAGTACGTCTCTAAAAGGCAGCTGGTGACCTCATCTTGGTAGATGTTTTTTTTTTCTTAACCCTTGAGAAGAAAGATAAATTAGCGACAATGCCGTGTAATTATTTGCTCTTCTGTAAAAAAAAGAGAGACCCAAATACGATGTAACTGTCGATCCAAAATGCAGTGGCAAACTCCTTTGGTGCCATGACATTACTGAGATAAAACAGGAGTTTCAGTAATCAAATATTTTGCTTGACACTGAATAGGAAACGAAGTCACGTCTAAAATCTACTGTAATCTATGATATCTAACTTGGACTTTCTGCTTCTAGATACAATTTGCCATTCTACTGTTCCAGTGCAAGCACAATTAATACGACACTGAGAAGAACTGTCCGTCTGTCTCTCAATAAAGCAGAGACAAGTTTGCCTTTATAAAGGAAGTAGTCATGCAGTTAGAATAACAGATTTATAACCTGCCATTACGGGTGGGAACTGATACGTAAAGTTAGATAATCACACAAATGAATACATATTTTGAAGCATTTACAATGCAAAACATTCATTCAAATTTAATGAAAAATAATTTTATATTTGACAAGGTATGTATATTATTCTAATTTGTTTAAATATTTCATTTCATTTTGTCTTTCCATGTGCTAACCTCAGTACATAATAGGAAAATACTATACGAGCTTGAACATGTGTGTCTCGACTTTTATAGAGGTCTACTGACATACAGGTAGATACGGTAGATTGTGCAAGGAAGGTCTTTAACTGCTGTGCAAAGCGGGTATCAGACAAATCAAATGTCGACTCGTTTTCTTACAAAAGCTCCTCTGTTTTCTGGGGCAGATCGGGGGGGGTGTGAGGGAATAGGAGCCCCTCCCCCCCCCACACACACACAATGAGCGCGAAACAACCGGAACGTTTCCTAGAGTAAGTTTTCCTTACAGTTAGATAGTTACAATTATGCCCTGGAAACGCGTAAAATGCGGGAGGTTGCGCGTCCCACAGACTCCTTGTCTAATTGTTTACGCAGCCCCCCCCCCCCCCGTATTTCTGGATCCGCCATTTTTAAGGCGAGATGGTGTAGTGATTTGAAGAAGTTGACTTCTTAAGTGTGCATTTCTTAGTTTTGACATTACTTGGAGTACGTTTTGAATTATTTTTGTTGTTTAATCTCGGTAATTACACGTGCAATGAAAATATTCCAATCTATTCACTGCGTAACTGCATGACATTAAAATATGCATCAACAAACTCTCATTTCCGGCAAAAGCCAAATATCAAACTAAAGTGGTCGTCCGCAGACAACAACAAAAAGTATCGCAGCTTGCCGCTTTCATCGCTGGATCAAGTTTGTATAAGTCAAAATCTGACGGTGTATGAGTAAATTCTTATCTCTACTGAATGGAGAGAGAAAACGCCAATGTTTTAAAATTAATAAAAAAAAAAAAAAAATGAAAAAAAAAAACCCAAAGTCAATACAAATAAATACAGTAGTTGCACAAAACAATACATAGTTCAAGATTTTTTCTCTCGCTCAAACATGGAAGACTACATAAAGAGTCTGAACTTGTCCGTCCGGTGGACAACTATTACACTCCTTTAATTACAGAGTCTGAACTTGTCCGCCCGGTGGATAACTATTACCCTCGTTTAATTCATCAAAAAATATATGTGAAGACCAGCATGAAAAACAAAAGCAGAACTGAGCATAACAACGCTTTATTTACTTCTAGACTGCTTAAATCTTTACCATATATACTGTAATTTTACACCAGCAAGACAATTACCATGTATACTGTAATTTTAAACCAGCAAGACAATTATCATGTATACTGTAATTTTACACCAGCAAGACAATTACCATGTATACTGTATTTTACACCAGCAAGACAATTACCATGTATACTGTAATTTTACACCAGCAAGACAATTACCATATATACTGTAATTTTACACCAGCAAGACAATTACCATATATACTGTATTTTACACCAGCAAGACAATTACCATATATACTGTATTTTACACCAGCAAGACAATTACCATATATACTGTATTTTACACCAGCAAGACAATTACCATGTATACTGTAATTTTACACCAGCAAGCCAATTACCATGTATACTGTAATTATTTTTACACCAGCAAGCCAATTACCATGTATACTGTAATTTTACACCAGCAAGCCAATTACCATATATGCTGTAATTTTACACCAGCAAGACAATTACCATGTATACTGTAATTTTACACCAGCAAGACAATTACCATGTATACTGTAATTTTACACCAGCAAGACAATTACCATATATACTGTAATTTTACACCAGCAAGACAATTACCATGTATACTGTAATTTTACACCAGCAAGACAATTACCATATATACTATAATTTTACACCAGCAAGACAATTACCATGTATACTGTAATTTTACACCAGCAAGCCAATTACCATGTATACTGTAATTTTACACCAGCAAGACAATTACCATATATACTGTAATTTTACACCAGCAAGACAATTACCATGCGATAATACCTCTTGGCTTTTGCTAGGATGACCAAGCGAACAGGTGTGATTTGGCCTTTTCCGGAATGGTCACTTGCACGAAAAATTCCAGTTTTTTTTTCTCATTCAAAACGCAAATATTTCAGAAAATGCCACATAACTAAACCGATTTTTAAAAAATAAATATGTTGACTGCTGTGTCCAAGTTAGTGCTTAACATAATAATGATAGTCTTAATGTAGTTGAATGTACAATTAATGTACTGGCTTTCACTAAACCAGAATGCAATCTAAGATTACATAGGTTGCCTCTACGAAGCTCTAAGTAGTCTCCAGCACCCACTGTAAACATTAATTATCAGTCGGAAAATAAATTCAAACTAAAGTGATCTTGAGAAAGAAATATTTGCCATTTTTTTCATATTTTTTTTCTTAAATTTTATTCGTTTTATTTTAATAACTTTACATCTTAACTATATAGCCGGTATTGTGCTTACGCGCCGTCAAACAATGTATATATTTACATACTTACATATATTGTGTGACAGTGCATAATTGAAAAAAAAACAAACAATACAACAAATATTATTTTGTATCAGGTATTATAATGAGTTGATAAAAACCAGACATTAAACAAAAAAAATAAATAAATAAAAAAATTAAAAAAAATAAATAATAATCAATGTTCTTGAAGTCTGCTTCAGAAGCTACTGTCCTTGTCCGCCCCTTGAAACTAGATTTTACTGGGTGAAAGTCACCAAAACTGCCAGAAAGTCACTGAAGCATTAAGCATAGGTCACAGAGGCCTCTCTTTGTAATTAGGATGCAGTACATATCAAGATTCATCTCCTCACCAAGTATTACAATTCTAGAAAGAATAATATGCATTTATCATTCCAAAGACTCGTGTGGTCATGAGTTATCACAAAATCCTAACCAAAGCAAGATGAAATATAGGTCATGATGAGCTTCTTTTGTTACAAGACTGTGATAATGATGATGATTCTAGCATGAACCTTGTCTGAGAAATAAATATCAAATAAAAGATATAAACCTTGTCTGAGAAATAAATATCAAATAAAAGATATAAACCTTGTCTGAGAAATAAATATCAAATAAAAGATATACACCATGTCTGAGAAATAAATATCAAATAAAAGATATAAACCATGTCTGAGAAATAAATATCAAATAAAAGATATAAACCATGTCGGTGAAGACTAATATATAGGTTGTAATGACCAACTTCTGCAATGAGGGAGTAGTACTCATCAAACTGTATCCCCACACCAAGTTATTTGATTCTATGTAGGATAATATGGTCATGAGCTAAACGCAAAACCTTAACCGAAGTCAGTAAAGTGTGAAACATTGGTCACAGTGCCCTTCTTTTGTTGCAAGGGTGTGGTACTAACAAATGGATACAGTCATCTAGTTTAATTATTCTAGCATGGACAATGAAACACAAAATTTAACCAAAGTGATTCGCGAAATATGTTACAATGACCTACTTTTGTAATGGGGTTCTGGAACTTAACAAGTTGCATCCCCTCACTGCGGTTCATGATTCCAGATATAACAATATGCACAATGGATGCAAAAAAGCTATGTCGTCATGACCTAACCGCTAAAAGTATACATAAACCTGTAAGTAATGATATATAGGTCACAGTGACCTTCTTTTGTCGTAATAGTGTGGTACAAATTGTTACGACTGTAGGTCTTAAAGAATATGTAACAGAAAGAAAGTGAAACCAACAACGTAAGTAATACCAACAAGCAATTTTGTTCCCTATAATACAAAGTGAAATTCAAAAGATACTTACAATATTGTGAATCAAATTCCAAATAATCCTTAATGTCCTAATCACAAGTCCAAAAATATAGAACGTTTCGAATGAGCTCCAATAGTCTTGAATGTCCTGATATAACACAATGATACCATCCAGAATGCTTTTGAATAAGTCCACAAAAGTCCCAAGTAATGTATTAATTCAGAAGTCAATGAGCACTTTAGTAATTCCAATGAATATATTATTAAGTAAATAATTCCTCTCAAATTATATCTTATTTCAACGGCACAATGTAAAATCTGATCACAAATGGATTCCCACATCCTGATCTAAAACAGGAATGAATGATTTGTTTACCAAATACCTATTTATACACATTTTCACTTGACCTATATCAATACGATGTGAAGCCATACAATGGAATAAAAACCCAGTCTAACTGTCAACACGAGTGACTTTGAACTCAAATGCTTGTAAACATTATGGTGCCACTATATGTAATTCAAAATTGAAAAAAAACTAAACCTTAATTTCTCTCTCTCTCTCTCTCTTTTTTTTTTTTTTTTTTGGTGCCCTTGCTTTTCTGGTGCCCTAAGCACGTACTTAGTCTGCATATTGGGTAATCCAGCACTGTAAACATTCTTTCACAAGTGACCAGAATCTAAAGTGCAACTCACCTTTATGGGCAAACACACTTTATAGATTAAATATACATAACACCTCCCCTCATAAAGAAAAAGAAAGATTTATGCAACAAAGCTTTCTTTTTACACATTTGTCAAATATGCATATGCTACTATAATAAATACTGTAATAATCAAAATTACACAGGAAGATGTCTTATGAATAACACTCAGCTAAATTACACAAACTATACACAAAATAAAGCAATATAGTACGTCTATACACGTGAGAGTGCATTTGCTATCACATTATCTTTACTCCTGACGCGTCTAATGTAAATGTTGTATTCTTGCAGCATTAAACTCCACCTCAACAATCTTTGATTTTTATTTTTTATTTTGTTAATGAAAGTAAGGGGATTGTGATCACTGAATACAACAATCGGAGAAAGAGCAGAACTGACATACACTTCAAAATGTTGCAAAGCCAACATCAAAGCCAAACACTCCTTCTCAATTGTGGAATAATTTTTCTGGTGTTTGTTTAGCTTTTGTTTAGGAAAATAGCACACTGGATGATCCACACCATTTTTATCTTCTTGAATCAATACTCCACCAACCCCTACATCACTTGCATCAACAAACATTTTAAATAACTGGTTGAAATTTGGTGCTCAAAGAACTGGTGCACTCTCAAGTATGGCCTTTAATTTGTCAAAAGATTCCTGACATTTGTCAGACCAGCAATTATGGAAAAAATTGAGCAAACTTTCCGAATATATCCAGCCATACATAAGAATCGTATCAGTTGCTTTAGGTATCGGGAATTCAGATAGCCTTGACCTTAGTTTCTACAGGTTTAACTTCACCATATCCCACAATATGTCCTAAATATCTGACACAAGCATGGAAAAACTCACTTTTACCTAAATTAATCGTCAGATTTGCATCACTGAGTCGATCGACGAATTTCCGAATGGTTTCCAAGTGATCTTCCCAGGTGTCGTTGTAGATAATGACGTCATCAATGTACGAGTCACAATTATCTAGACCAGATGTTACCATGTTCATAAGACGTATGAATGTTGTCCGAGAACTTTCAATTCAAACGGTATCACTTTACATTCATAAAGCCCAGCTGGAGTTGCAAATGCCGAAATTTATTTTGCTCTTTCCGTGAGTAGAATTCGCAAGAATCCTTTTAAAAGGTCAAACTTGGTGACGTATTTCGCATTTCCAATTTTGTCGATGCAATCATCTATTCTTGGCATTGGAAATGAATCCATTTTCGCGACACTGTTGACGTTTCTATAATCAGTACACATGGGGAATGTATTATCTGGCGTAGGCACAAGAATACATGGTGAACTCCAGTTACTTTTACTTGATTCTATAAAATCATTCTCCAGTAAATACTGAATTTCTTTTTTTTTCAAATATTCCTGCTTGAGAGGATTCGTCCTGTAAGGATGCCGTTTCACAGGTGTAGAATCTACAATATCAACGTCATGATAGATTTTATTTGCTAGTGTTGGAACATCAGCAAACAAGTGCTCATATTCACGTAATAGCTGTTTCAGTTCATTTATTTCCTGTAGTTGTAGATATGAAAGTTTCTGGTCCTAACAATTTAATATTTATGAATTCTGAAGTTTGGTTAAACCAAAGTCACTACAGCCAGATTGCATTCCATCGTTTACATCCTCCCCGTGTGGGACAGGTACAACTAAATTGATTGAATAATTAATTGTGCTGTCTCTGTCAAAGTACTCCTTTAACATATTTATATGACAAAGTTGTTTGTTTCCGCCTCCCAGGAGTGTTAATGATATAATTTAAGTCATTTACTTTCTTTTCAACTGTATAAGGACCATACAATTTATCACGACGGGGATTTTGAGGTATGGGCAAGAGAGCCAGAACTTTATCACAAGGCTGAAAACTCCTTTCCTTTGTATTTCTGTCATACCTTAATTTAATAATTGACTGATTAGAGAGAAGTTCTTGCTACTTCACAAGCATTTGACATCTTATATTTGAAATCAAAGACATAGTCCAGAAGAATAATCTCTGAATCTTCATTTGAAAGAAGTTTCTCTTTTAATAACTTCAATGGTCCACGGACAGTATGTCCAAAAACCAGTTCGAAAGGACTAAAACCCAATGATTCTTGAACTGATTCCCTAACAGCAAACAACAACAACTGAACACCCCCATCAGAAATCCTTTCCTGTATCAAAGCAATATGTCCGAATCATATTCTTATAAGTTTGATGAAATCTTTCCAAAGTCCCTTGACTTTCAGGGTGATAGGCAGAAGATTTAAACTGTTGGATGCCTAATTCATGCATAACTTGTTGGAAAATTCCAGACATAAAATTTGACCCTTGATCCGACTGGACAGATTTGGGAAGGCCAACAAGTGTAAAAAACTTCACCAAAGCTTTCACAATAGTTTTAGTTTTTATATTTCTCAGAGGAATTGCCTCTGGAAATCTTGTAGATGCACACATGATGGTCAACAAGTATTGGTTGCCTGACTTGGTCTTAGGTAAGGGACAGACATAGTCTACCATTATTCTGCTAAATGGTTCGTCAAATTCTGGAATATGTTGCAGATTAGCCTTAGGTATCTTCTAATTCGATTTTCCTACCATTTGACAAGTGTGGCAAGATCTGCAATATTGAGAAACATCACTTTTAAGTTTCGGCCAATAAAAATGATTCGAGATCTTGTGATAAGTTTTACTGACTCCTAAATGACCAGCCAAAGGAGTTTCATGGGCTAGACTAAGAATTTCCTGTCGATATGACCTCGGAACGACAATTTGATAGCTCACTGACCACTCGTCACCAGCGGGTACCTCACGTGATCTCCATTTTCTCATAAGAACCCATTTTTCACAAAGTAACAATCTGGGACTTGTGTGGCTTGTTTCATTAATAGTCCTCTGAAACAGGAGATCTCAGGATCTTGTGCCTGTTCGACAGTGAGTGAATGTCTTTTGTCACCCTGATTAGAATAGAGAATAAGTAGCTGAAAGAGGATCACTGTGATCAATACCAGTAGAAAAGGTGACCTCATCAAAGACTGACCAATAATCCAAACAAGGCTTGTCAATTACAAGTGGTTTAACTACGACCTTATCTCCAGCTAGGTCATTGCCCACTAATAAATGAATACCTTCTATAGGTAAAGAAGTCACTGCCCCAACAGTCAAAGGTCAGGAAACTAAGTCTGATGCCAAATTGACACAATGGAGAGGAACATATACAAAGCTGCAGTCTAATCCCTGAATAAAAAGACTTTAACTATAAAAAGACTTCTCAGACAAAGGCAAAGTAAAGGCAAAGTACTTGATAACAAAAGACTCGGAGAAGCTCATATGTCCCTTAATATTTTAATGGGGATAGGTTTGGCAGAATCACCAATAAGTGATATAGAATCTTCTGACATGAATGGTTCATAAATCTCCAAAATAGAATCAGACTGGGGTTTGTTTGACCCAACAAATGTATTGGTTTCTATACAAGACAGTGACCTTGACCTCTTTGAAATAAGAGCATTTGGAATAGCTCTGTCTTTATTCTATTGCTTATTTTTCAACATAAAGCAATCAGAAATGACGCGCCCTTTTTTTACAATAAGTGCACGTAGAAAGAGATAATGATGTCTGATCAGTCTTATCAGATGTTTGATTTCTAAAAGTTGTACAGGTTTGAAATTTGGAAGTACTCGTATCAGACTGAGATTTTTTTTAAATTTATTTTTTTTAAAAATTACCAAAACCCTGCTGAGAGGAAGACTTACAAATGAGACTTTATGAGTTAAGGAATAATCATCAGCCATGCGAGCAACATTTTCGAAAGTTTCCACATTTTGCTCAAGAAAGGTCTTGACATCACTATGGATGCACTTCTTGAACTCTACAATTAATACGAGCTGTCTGAGGTTATCCTAATCTTTATCAACCTTCTATGTTGAACACCACTTATCAAGCAGTTGTTCTTTTTCCCTTGGAAATTCGACATGGGTTTGTCCAGTTTCTTTTCTACACATCATAAACCCCTGTCGGTATGCCTCAGGTGCCAACTCATAACCCTTAAAGATATATTCATTGACCACATCATAATCAACATTCTGTTGTACCGACAGTGAAGTGTAGACTTCACGAGCTTTGCCAATAAGTACAATTTGTAGTAATAAAGCCCAACACTCTCTTGGTCATTTCAAGTTTTCAGCAATTTTCTCAAAGTGAAGAAAGTATTTATCTACTTCTTTTTCCTGAAATGGGGGTACTAACCTAATATATCCGGTAACATCAAAACCTGAACTTATGTGTAAAGAGGGGGGGGGGGGGGAGAGTGCTCTGCTTGCCAGTTCAAATTCGTTTAATCTATATTGCATTTCTCTCTCTTTCTTTCTTTCTCTATCTCTCACTCTCTCTCTCTCTCTCTCAGCATCTGCATATCCCTCTACTCTCTCTCTATGCATCTTCCGAACATTTGATCATATTGTTAATGCTTGCTGGTTTCATTAAAGCTTTCTCATATGTGTTAAATAAAATCTTTACCAGGGCCAATGAAAATTCTGAAACATAGTCAATTTAAATTTTAAAGGCAATTTTTAATATTTCTGAAATGTTTTAGACAAATTCAGATCCAGGAAAAGCCCCCAATTTCTGTTACGACTCTAGATCTTACAAAATATGTAACAGAAAGAAAGTGAAACCAACAATGCAAGTAATATTAACAAGCAATTTATTTCTCTATAATATAAAGTAAAATTCAAAAGATACTTACAATATTGTGAATCAAATTCCAAATAATCCTAATGTCCTAATCACAAGTCCACAAATATAGAATGTTCCAAATGAGTTCCATCAGTCTTGAATGTCCTGGTATAACACAATGATACAATCCAGAATGTCTTTGAATAAGTTCACAAAAGTCCCAAGTAATGTATTAATTCAAAAGTCAATGAGAACTTTAATTACGCCAATGAATATATATTAAGTAAATAATTCCTCTCGAATTATATCTGATTTCAACGGCACAATGTAAAATTTGATCACCAATGGATTCCCACATCCTGATCTAAAAACAGGAATGAATTATTTGTTTACCACTTGACCTATATCAACAGGATGTGAAGCCATAAAATGGAAGAAAAAGAACGTCTGTCAACACGACTGACCTTGAACTCAAATGCTTGTAAACATTCTGTTCACAAGTGGCCAGACTCTAACGTGCAACTCACCTTTATGGACAAACACACTTAGTAGATTAAAATATACATAACACAAATGAAGATGCATACAATCATCTACTTTGATGATTCTAAATTGAACAGAGGTTGAAAAACTTACAGCACAAATGGAATCAATGTCAAAGAAGACTGGAATATCGGTAACAGTGATCTACTATTGTGATAAGGGTGTAGTATTGTTAAGTTGCATCCCCCCTCCCCACCAAGTTTCATGATTCCTGGTATAACAGTACATATACCGGGTGCAAAAAAATTACCAAAACGAGAAAATATTGCCAAAAACGCACAATGAGCATGCATGTTTAAAGTCAGCCCCTCCGCAGGGGATAAGTGCTATGAAATTCACTCCAAACTGTTGCCTAGGACATAGGAAGAAAGAATGGCTTAGATGCAATGAGACTGTACATAAGTATAGGCTTTAATATGTGTGGACGCCAATGCTGACTGTTGTACAAATAGCTCCCCTCTACGAAGTAGAGGCATGTTAAAATGAGAAGAAAAAACAAAAAGAAAAAAAAAAAAAAAAAGGGAAAAAAAAAAGAAAGAAAAGGAAATACAGAAATATATTAATTAGTGTAGTGACGCCAATAACGTATGATAAAATGCTAAATCACACTTATTGTCTCACCTTTGTTATCAATAATGTGGAGAACACCACCAGTGTTAAAATACGAAGGGTAGCCAAATGAAATCCTGAAAATATTATATTTTAAGTAAAGAGTTTATAAATTACAATCTTGGGATATAATTCTATTTTTAATAATAGTTGATATTTAGAACAAATGATAAACTAAGAAGATACACTTTCATCATTAGGTCCTTGAGGTTGCTTTGAAATTTGGAGTTGACGGATCAGAAATCTGCCTATAACCTCTGGCGATGCCACAGACGTTTTCTCGAATACACCAATGTCTTTAGTTAAGATTCCATTTAATAAATGGGTACTTTATGAAAGAGAAGTCGATCTGTCAACAATGTGACTTTCTAAGGACATTTACGTCTAGTCCTTTCGATAAGTATGACAGAGGAAAGAAGACTCGACATTTTTTAAATATGGATGGTCCAAAAAGAAAGAGCGAATATCTTGAGAGTATGATTATCATATCTGCTTCCTTTAGAACGGTTTAAGTGTCTTGTGCTGCAACAATCATAATATTTCCTTAGTTGTAAAACACTATAACTGGTGTCCTCTGCCATCCAGCTAAGAGGAACACCCACAATTTTGCCTTCTTTTTTTTTTAACTCTTCAACATTTAGTCATTTTTGACAGGCATTTTCTCTAAACTCCTCAAACATTAAGTGACTAACATAGACATTGAACAAATCTGATGTTCATTAAATTTGTCGAGGTCACCTTTTTGTTTTATTCACTACACGTCCTCCTCTCCATATTTATTGTATTCACAAAACTTCACATACAAATCAAGTATAATTTGGTCTTAAAAAAAGACTGGACCCAACCAACATCCAATATAGTTCCTATGCTAGTCATGTTTGTAGCCTTGTTAGAAGCAATTCATTTGTTATGGGTTATTCACGAAAACACGGCTATTGACAGGTTCCTGATAAGCCTCTGACTAATAAGCAATACAGAAAAATGTCTTTTCTGATAAACATGAATAAAATTTGGAATACTCTGACCAAGTACAAAACTGGATTTTAGTTTTGCTCATTTGTGTTGTTTCTCTGTCTGTCTCTTGAACATTTTTTCAAGGAATAATTAATTAATTATCATTCACTTTAATTTCTTTCCAGTGATGTTCTGCGCAAATTCTCCTGCTAATGCCATTTTTATGTCACCTTGTTACGTTTTTCAACGGAGATCCAACATCACAAACAGAGGAATCTGGTTTTTAGTGCATTTTATGACCCGACTTCCAAAATGTTAGCGTCAGAATTCACGTCTAAGGGCAAAATACTTGTTGAATACTATAAACGTTAAGAAACGGTTTTTCTTTAATTGTTCTTAACGCTATAGATAACCTTAATAATTCTTAAATTGAGATAAGTCAGCAAGCACAATACTTACCTCCAGATGTCCTCCAAAAACATGCGTCAAAAACTATCAAAGAAAAAGACAGTTATTAAACCACGTAATTTTTCATAGATATGGAACTCGAATTTATAAACCAGAATACGTTTTGTGAAATGATTCGACGATTAAATCCCTAACCCAAGATTAGATTTGTTGATCCCGACCAAAGATAAAATTCGTCCATCGACGAGAACATTTTATTCTTTGGTTAGTGTAGTGTTAATTTGCTACGACAAACGTATAGATTGCATGACACTGTGGCAAATAATGCCCGAAAAACTGACATTAACGCAAAACGTAATCGACGTCACTGAGGAGTGAAACAAAGGTCCCGCTGACCAACTTTTGCTAGGTTGTTATTGTAATTCATCAGGACAAATCCACAAAGTTGGAAGCTTCTGCGGCCAATAATGCCAGATATTGACCCAAATGCAAAACTTAACCAGTCAGTAAAACGCAAAATATAGCTCACAGTGACCTACTTTGGTAGGATGATGTTGTACTTGCCAAGATACATCTACATACCAAGTTGCATATACCTGGGCAAACAAAATACATGAGAAACTGATCTGGAACGTGAAACTTGCCTCTCAGTGAACTACTCAGCACACCACATCTACACAGTTACAAGTTGCTGGGACTTACAATGCCTGAGAATCTGACCTAAAAGCAAAACCTAACCAAGGTGTGACGCACGTAAGGACAAGGCTAACGTACAGGTCCTTCCATACTCGTGGCGAGTCATAAAAAAGGTCACACAGCTAATGATTGGATACCTTTTCAATACGGGACTTTAAGTTATCAAAGTCACTAGCTTAAACAAGGATCAGGAGAGCAGCGACAATATAGTCGAGACCCTGCCTGAACTGCAACTTGAGTCACTCCGTGACAACTAGAAAGTTCCAAATGAGGTCTACTGAATGTTGAATTTTTTGCAGCTTCTGCGAAAGGGAATGGTGGGAAAGGAAATGGTTATGCTTATCTACTGTCACCTCTCTAAAACAAAAAATACATAAATTGCCTTTCTACCTCTTAAAACGTCCGAGCAGACAAGTGAGAATTGGAGAAAACAACTCTGCTCGAGTATTTCGTTACATATCGCTGGTAGGTCACGAAACGGGATTTTCTATACATCTCTGCCGCTTCTGTCTGTCAAGTTTAAAACTTTTTTTTTAAGGACAATAACGGAGAAATGGTCTATGCTTGTTTTCTTTTCAGCCCTCTAAAACCTAAATAGCATACTGTGGTTAAGGTCTGTTGCTAGTTCTTTAAACGTTTGGGCTTAGATTGCAACACTGGCTGATTTGCTTGGAGTTTCTTCGTTACATTTCGTCTGTACTAAGCGCGATAGAATTTACGTAAATCATCCGTTTCACCGCTACTTTTTGTCAAGCTAAGATAGCACAATGACTGTCTTGAAATTGTGGGTGGTATATATATATATATATATATATATATATATATATATATATATATATATATATATATATATATACACATATATATATACATACACACACACAACGATGATCAAACCACAATACTTTGTACATTGTAAAATGCACAAGATGTTCAAGTTACTACCTGTTATCAATCCAACTTTGTATGTCAAATAAATACAAGTATCTTTAACGCAAGCGGCACGAGCTTGATAAATGCAAATGTTACAGGTATAGATACTGGAATACTTCTATACTTACATTCTCGCTGTCATGTATACATTCTTGACATTTCAATCCGAGTCAGTAATTGTGACTTTGTGGGCTTCATAAGTGATCTTTACGGTATTGAGAGAGAGAGAGAGAGAGAGAGAGAGAGAGAGAGAGAGAGAGAGAGAGAGAGAGAGAGAGAGAGAGAGATGGGGGGGGGTGTTCTCCTCCGTCAGGCGACGAGAATTTATATTGCGTTACTTCTCTCGCAAGATGAAACAAGAGTCCCTCGAAGGTACTGGCGCTTTGCTGTCCGAAAAGAATTTCCTGGAATCCAAGACATGACCGTTTCTTCATTTAACAGCCGAGTGTTGAAACCATCTGATATTCTTGGGCGATAATAAGATTTTCAAATTAACCGCTGTGGCGTCCATATTGGATGTTAGAACCAACTAGACATCATAAGAAGTCTTGTAGTGAAAACCTCATGTTGATGAGACCATCCATTCAGGATGAGTAGCGATAACAAGATTTTCAAGATGTTGTAGGTTTTATTTAGGACCAACTAGACCCTGGAATGAATCTGTGTGTGTCTGTGTGTTTATATATATATGTGGATGTGTGTGTGTGTGATACGTAGCACTCCTCCATGTAGTTTAGGAGGAGTAGTGATAACAAACTTGCGGTAAGGGACGGACGACGGATAACAGGCTATCCCATAAGCTACTCTGATCTATGACCAGTAGAGAAAAATCAACAGTACATTTAAAAAAAGTTTAATTAATGTTATGCAATGATCTTCTCTAGAGTATAAGTAAAGAGCATACCTCATTAAAGCCCGTCAACATGTCTTTCAACAGTATTCTTTTGAATTTCTCCGCAGCATGTTGATAGTATGTGTCACTTGACAGATTTACGATAAATCATTTTTTTGTCTCGCGACATCTTCTGCCCAACTTACAATATCATTTGATTCCTTCGAACAGTATGGATTATCGACTGTTGGGTAAATTCTATTTCGCAAAGTTGGAGGAAAAAAAAAAAAATTTTTTTTTTTTATTAAGTGCCATATATAGCAGAGACACTATTTTGCAGTCAAGTATATAAGACGAGCAAGCCACTTCACTTTATACGTCGTAAAATACAAAATATCCACGTCATGTCTGACTCAACTCAACTTCGGGCTAAGTCAGTCTGATACCTTAGACGCAAGAAGTGTTACTTGCTAAAATGTAGAAAGGCGAACACGAAGATTACAAATGGGCATAAAGAACATAGTTTTTATGTATCAATTTACATGCAAACATATATAGCAGAACCCGATCAGTAAGGTTTGATCGTGACTCTGATCACGACGTGATTCTTTAAAAACTTCTTGTATGAACGCGAGCTGAATTCGCGTTTGTCGATCGTCGCGAAATTTTACGAAGTCTAAAATCTTTCGCGGAATTCAAACACACCTGCAAGCTGAAACATCGCAATCGATGACAAGACGCATACTTCAATAGCATGGACTTAGACTTAAATACAATATAATCTTTTTAACAAATACGTACACACAACAGTCTGCATACGATAAGTATAATTTTGAACAGATAATGATACTAAAGTGAAATGGAAACTACAGCGCCTGGTATGTTCGCTCAACCATCGTCCAAGCGGAGTATATTGCGTCACACTCTTTCGTTTCCACTCCAATAATTATTTCTTAATACCAGGCATGGAATTCTTAACTTTCGAATTGCAGACGCAAAATTTACTCGAACCATAATCTTTACATATTACAGTTCCACCTACGAAAAAGCTTTAAAAAATCTGCATCAATATTTTACTGGGTCAAAGTAGCCTGTGTAAACTTTTTATGCAGTTTATAATTATTAACATCAAGAACATCTAATCATCAAGTTAAAAGTAAATTCTCGGCCTCAGTCTTACAAATGTATTTATTCTAGGCCTGATATCAGTGAACACGAATTCCACGGAATGCCTGCGCCGTCGTGGCATAATCCAAACATATTGCAAAGTCACTAGAGCGAGAAAAGTAGGCCCATGTGACCTATCTTAATGTGATCACTGGAGTGTGAAAAGTAGGTTACTATGGCCTATTTTGCCCGTGGTGATTAGTACCCTCCAAGATAAATACACCCATCAAGTTTTATGTACATACAACTGTGTCCCAGAAACTGAGTATAAAACGTAACGTAATCACAGGAGCACGAAACGTAGGTCATTATATCCAAGTCGAATAAGGGAACATCAAGCATCTTATCCAAACTGACTCAGGGTGGGGATGGATTATGCTTTAGAGATTTTATTTTTAGAACTAAATAATCCTGTATTATCCAACCTGTCGCAAGCTGATATGGAGTCGTTTTAAACTATCCGACTCACCGCGAGCCGAATAAGAAACTGTAGTGTGTTGTTGGACTAAAAGGACATCACGCTATATGGGACGCGCAGCCGAGCAACCAGAGCTGGGCAAACATTTAATCGCACCGATCTCGACGCGGAATGAAAAAGGAAATATCACGTGTCTCACCCGAACCTGCTGTAGGGCGAATAATGAATAAAAATATGTCCTATCCCGCTCCGAACAAGTATTCCTCTTGTTTTGGCCGACACGTCGCGGAGCGAATAACCGCAGATTTATACAAGCGCATGTACTAGCGGTCTTCCTTCACCATAAATTTGCACCCAAACCCAATTGTTTAGTAAACCCATTGTCTTAATGCATTATTAAGGATTCCCAGAAAAAGTATTTGCACAAAAAATCAGGCCTCTTGCATAACTTTTATCCTAGCCTTCATAACATGCGCTCAAAAATACCAAGAAATGTAGGTTTGTTATTTCCTCAAATCATCCTACATTGAAAGAATTACTGATTGGAGAAAATACAACCCACAATTCTATATCTTATTGTCTGTGTTTATACGGCCGAGAAGGAAACAACGCAAAAGCCAAAAGTTCTCGTGGTCTTCGATTTTCACGATATCTTATGGAATGCGCTATTGGCATTGATGTAAACATTCTATACTCTGTAACATGGTTTTCGACGCGAAGACCGTTGAGATCAGTAATGGGGGAATCTACAATACGATAATTTGGTTCATTTTGATAAACTTTCCTTTAATCTTAATTTCTCTATGTATATGATAGACCAAAAGAGAGGTAACCTTATGTGAATTCACTGCGACTCGTAATAAGATCCCACTTTTTAAAATAACTGGAATATTTTATTTTGTACATAAATTTTAATTAAGAATTATGTCATTATTAGTATATTGGTATTTCTTGTTCATATGAAAAGTCCCAACAGCCGATCTGATAAGATATCGTTCTGACCTTGAACTCGTCCAAAATGACACCGCCCTGGAGGTGCATTCTTTTTCACTGGCAACGTAGTTTCAAAGATCAGCGTTCAAACGAAGATATTGTGAATGTGACGAAATAAAAAAATGTGACATGTGCCGAGTTTGCAGAGTTCAAATATTTCGCTTTTTGTTTCAAAGATCAGCGTTCAAACGCTGACATGCGCATGTTATCCGGACCGCGTTTCTCAGAACTATAACTTAAAACGATCCAAATGTATCTACTATGAATCTTTAACTACTACTGGATAAAGCCTGTTCATATAGAATGTACATGATCGATTTTATGAGTTCAGGAGACATGATCCATCTAAAAACAAGGATAGCTATATTGGAAACATAAATCTATAATACTGACATAATGTAGGACTTAAACAAGTCTTCCTTATCCGATACACATTACATTGGGGCAAATACGAGGGTCGACAGTGGCCGATACAAAACAAATCGTTGGGAGGGGGGAGGGTAAACAAATAAGTGATGTGTCTGTGGGAGGGTACCTCCTCAGTGAAGGCCCAGGGAAGCTCCTGCATTTTTTTACGTTTTCAGGGAATAATTTTAACCATCTAACTGTTAAGAAAATGTTTTGTGCACACGGGGGGGTGGAGGGGGGGGGGGGGGGAGAGAGAGAGAGAGAGATCCGCCCCTGGTCGATCTCAACGCTCGTGTAAACGGAAATAAATTAAACTAATTTACATAACTGAAACTTTCATATTTTACACATACCATTTCTAAACCAATGTGTAAAATTTTATAAAAGAATTTCATCCGGTTTTATCCATTTCTTTACGGTAAACTACAAAGACTATGAACGGCTGTGAACGTCACGAGTCGCGCAACATAACCTCATGCGATGAAACTGTTGAGCGGTTCTCAAACCATTCTTCCAACTCATTATTTCGTCCATACCCAAGGTCCAAATGTTACCAAGTTAGTTTAGTAATGATGGTATCTCCACCCTCCTCAGACTTCAAAAAAACGTTGTGGTTCTTGCCAGTGGCTTCTCTTGACCTTCTACACTATCTTTATCACCAAGTAACTATTTTTCATCCCCAAATCACTTTGCCAGCATTACCTTCGTATTAGTCGATTTTCATGGGTTTACACAATGCTGAACGATCAGTTGCGCCGAATTCTTTCTGACGTAAAGTAAAATGGGTTCATTTGTATATGTTGCTCTTAAAATGTAGGTATCCGTCGCGTCAAATTACGCTTTTTTTATTACCAGAATGAAGTCACAATTCAAGCTAACCATCTGTAGTGAAATACAGCTTCTTCGGGATATTTCTCATTTAGTCCTATTTACAAAAGAATCAACATAAAATGGAAACTTTCTTTCTTTCTTTCTTTCTTTGTTTTTAAAACTGTACCGGGCCATTGTAAGGATTCAGAAAATTTTACGGGTTTTGAAATAGCCGATATTATGTACTAGTAACACACTACAAAACGACCCTGGTGTTACTGTCCCTTAATCTGTTGAGCACCCATTACTGGGGGCGTTTCATATCCTCTGTGAAACATATGTGCCAAATTTGATAACAATCTATTTATGAAAAAGGATGATATACCTCCTTTATAAACTTTTTAAAATTTACCCCCCCCCCCCCAAAAAAAAAAAAAGCTAAAAGATCTAACCCTTTGACATTGACCGCTGGCCCTTTGATCCGTCATCCAAAAGAATGACCATGTGCACCGGTAAATTTGTCCTAAAGTCAGAAGCATCTCCATAGACGTGATTTTTTTTATATTTGTGTACAACTGACCTTGATTGTTGATCTTTTAACGTCCAAATCCCACATATATTCTATATCCCATGGTAACCATTTTTATGGTGTTGTTGCAATGTTTGATAACACAATTTATCAACGGCAACAGTAGATAAATTAGAACTTTAAACACTGATCACCAACCTAAAATTTAAAACAATTGTCTCGTGTGACCTTGACCCCTGACCTCGACAGCCCCTTCAATCGTTAGCTACGTCCCCTTCCTTCCTCCCAAATACAAACACACACACCACCTCTCACAGGAGTTGTGGACAAAAAAAGAAGGATAATCCACGGATGCAAACAGGTGATACTGACATTAAAAAAAAAAAAAAATCAAAAACCACCTTTTACCAAAAGTCGACATCTTGGGGTCAGACAGATGGACGAACATTGTGACCGCCATTTCTCGCCTTCTGTGACACTTATTCTAGGTAGGGTCCAAACACGCGCGCTGTATTTAGTCCTACACATGTTCTCTTGCCTAAAACAAGACCAATTTTCATCCAAACAGGATAACATAAACCGATACATTCAATAGTTACAACAAACAGGATAACATAAACTGATAAATTCAATAGTTATAACAAACAGGATAACATAAACTGATAAATTCAATAGTTATAACAAACAGGATAACATAAACTGATAAATTCGATAGTTACAACAAACAGGATAACATAAACTGATAAATTCAATAGTTATAACAAACAGGATAACATAAACTGATAAATTCAATAGTTATAACAAACAGGATAACATAAACTGATAAATTCAATAGTTATAACAAAAAGGATAACATAAACCGATAAATTCAATAGTTATAATGCTAAGCAAATTTGTTTTCCGAGGTTGCACTCTAACCTGGTAATCATTAGTGAGAAAAGTGGTTTAATTCGGCAGGCACATTTCACATTTCAACTCATGAAATTGAATAATATACTGATGTCTGACTAGCAAAAGTAAGTCAAACAGCATTAAGCAGATGTCAGTGGGCAATACTAGTTTTCAGCGAATTATGCCTACGTTATTTGAAGTCTGAATGGAGTGAGATCTGAAGGTACATCAAAATACTGAGAATCCAGCTTCATCTGAAAACATAAACATAACATGTATAATAACATATATTCTATTCACTGACCTCAGTCATATGAACCAATTTTTCGCACTTCTCAATTTCATTGTCAACAAAATGTAATATTTGAGCACAGTTTCCAGTCTGCTGAATGACTACTTGCATTAAGAAAAAAATAATGAACAAGTCATATACGAAGGGTACTTAAACATTTCTGAATTATTTGTTATAACTGCTTTGTTTCTTTGAACCTGTCAATACATTTAATGCCGATAGATAGACAAAATAACGCTTTATAAAATGATCTGCAGCTGCACGTGCAGTGAAAATCCGGTTCCGTATAAATTAGAGCTGTCAGAGGATCCCTGTGCAGTTCACAGTTTGCCAGAAGGAGAAACTGTAGGGGGGACGCAAATGCAGTCTGCCCAGGTGAACCAGGTCCACCGAGAAGTTCAATGTTTCCAGATGGGATAGATATAGACGAGCCGACAATGGGGTATGTGTTCTCAGCGCCTCCAACTGGGCCAGGATTCTGTCTACTCTATCCCGCAGGACACAGACTAATCCCTTGTTCGTTAGCAAATTCATCCCCACGTATACGAAATCTGGAGATGGAACCAGCTTCGATTTCTTTCGGTTGGGTAAAAGGTCCAGCCTGGTCACCATGGACCAACAGCGAGCCAGATCTTGTCTAAGGGACTCTATCCGGCCAATATGGATCAACTACTAGTCGAAATACTGGAGTATAGAGATCCCAAGTGACCTTAAGAGGACGGCAACTACTTCCATGACTCTGGTAAAAGCCTGTGGTGCCGAGGCTAGGCTGAACGGCAGAGCTCAAAACTGCAAACCTTCCCGTCCAAGCAAAACCGGTGGATAGGGATGTGAAGGTAGGCATCCTGAAGGTCGATGGAGACTGAGCAGTCGCCGGGCCATATGGCATTCCTGAGGCCGTGGTCTCCATCTTGAAAGGATCCTCTTGCAGAAACTTGTTTAAAGTAGAACGGTCGATAATTAGGCGAAATTTTCCACACTTTTTTTTTTTTTTTTGGGGGGGGGGGCGGGGGGAGTAGAAAGCCGGAGACTGATTCTTTGAAGACTTTCTCTACTAAACCCATCTGAAGAAGGGAGTGCACCACCTCTTACTTTAATCGCATCAGATTCAGCTGGTGGAACCATGTGGGGGTCCTTACCAGAAGAGGAACTTCACGGAACTGAAGCCGGTATCCTCCGTTTATCGTAGAGGACCCACCCATCGTCCGTTATGCTTGACCTAACTTCTACAATAAGAGCGAGAGTCTAGCACTTAGGTAAGGGAGAAGGGCCCGCAAACTTCCTCCCTTGGCCCCTCTGGCGACGCCTTCCAGGGCCTACTGAGGAAGGGGAGGTTTGAATTGATGTTGCTTTTTGGATGCGGATGCATGGCTTTGAATAACTTAGCTACTTGGGCAGTTTTGACGGTGCCAGGAGCGGATGCGAGGGACCGCTGTTGCTGGTCCCTCAAGTCCTGGAAAGCCACGGAGGGAACGAGACCTCCGAAGAGAGTCTCTGCCTCTAGGGAGCAGCAACATATCTGCGGAGGTGGTGAAGCTCCGCTGATAATGCCATGGTCATGGACAAGCGTCTTGTCCACTGCCTTCAGCAAGCGCTTAAGTTCGGCTGGGAACAGCGAGTCCTCCTTCAGCCTGCCGAAAAAACATCGGCATAAACGGCTATGATGACTTGTGACCTAGCCTTAAGCCCTAAGGCCTCCAGTGTCTTTACTAAAAAAGGGCCCAGGTCCCGGTGGAAATAACCACTTGTGATGCTCCAGCGTCCAAGGTTAGAGGTTAAAGGGGCCAGGCATTAGCGTGAACCCGATAGATGCAGATACAATGGGTCTCAACGTAGAGGGGGCGGGTGACTGACCACCCATTACGCTGCCTAGCAAATTCCTGGCCCTTACTAAACCTTTGAAAAAACTCCTTGACCATGGCCGAGTTGGGTGGGGACCAAGAGGAGATCTGTGCGGGAGATAGCCCCGGAGAGTTTCTCCAGCCTGCGGGCTTGGGACACAAATCGCTGGGTAGAAGACAGTAAATTTTGTTGACCGCTTTGTCAAAGGACCAGATCGCTTCATCCTCCACCGCATGGAGCGACGGATGTGAGGGAAAATAGACCGGAAGGGAGGAGACGCTACCTCAGCCTGATCCTCGTCGAACTCGTATGACTCCATGAAGACTAACAGGACGTCTTCGTCCGGGTCTCGCTCCTGGAAGGCAGGACTTTTTGGCCCACTGTCTCTGTTGCGAGGCAGACCTGGGGTAAGGGGAACCGCGTCCCGTAACTCTTCAAGCGGTGCGAGGGGACTGTCACTGATGGCAGACCAGCCAGGAGGGCGAAAGATCCTTTTGACCTTCCTGTGTGGATTGGGAGAAGATGGTCTGCCCCATCCCTACTTTTAGTCTCCACAATCTTTGTTAGAGGGTGACGTCGGTCCGTGGACCTAAACATTGACCTCTCTAGTATGAGGCCAAGGCCATGAAGCCATGGCTACATACACGGGAAGGATCAGTCATTTCGCTACATTGGATGACCCCACATCCCGTAAGGATTGAGTGGGATACTAAGTAAGGGGTGGGGTGGTAGGTGGGGCGAACTGATTCCCTTCCCTAGTCTGGCGCCTGAACTGCCAATCCTCGGCGGGATTCAAAACGGTAGTCTGGAGAGTGGGGCGGTGTCTCGACCCGATTCCTATCCCTATACCGACTGGGCTCCAATGACCGGTGACCAGTCACCCGCCATTGACCGCTGAGGCAACTCTGATCTGTAGGAGGACCCTTCCTAGAATCTTATAGACTTGGAGGGTGTTGCGCCTCCCTCACGGGGGAGGGGGGGGCAAATCGCTCTCTGCTTTGTAGTGATGGAGAGGGTGCTGCTCCTCACTCGCGGCAGCGCACGACTCTCCCTTGCCCGCATATTTTCTTCCTTAGTAGGGGCCCTAGACCCTCCATGGGCCTTGTGTGTCTCCGAAGAGACTGATCCCATTCTCCTCTGAGACCCGAAGGACTCGGCGATGGAAACCCTGAAATTTCAGACGAAGAAGAGGAAGGCCCCTTCTTTATATGTCTGCCTGCTTTCAGCGAGGTTCCAGACCTCGTCTGACCAGAAAGAACAACACTGTCCTTTTACAATTGGTACATGCCATGCAGGCGGGGTGGGTGTCCCAGTGGGCTTTCTTGTACTCCCATTTATCCACAGAGTGTGTCTTAAACACTGCTGAGAACAAGAACAATAGTCTTGTATAAAGAATATTATCTACGAGTATTTGCTTGGAACTTGAAATCAACGCAATTTACGACAACAATACTATACCTGCCTAAGAGTCTCTTATTAATACGAATTAAACAACAATCATATTTATGTTTCAATCACACTGACATCAATAATACTCAATTCCGAGTACTGGAGACGAAGAATAGAAAAAAAACCCAGCAAGGTAATGTGAAATAACAACAACGAATACTATCCTTCATTGACTATAATAAACAAAAAGGGTGTGCATATCACTAAACACACAAATAACTATGAATGCTGGTGTGAGACCCCCTTCCGCGAGTAAAACTCGGCATACAACTGAATGGAAAAACAATTTCCCGACGATATGTACTCAGTAAAATTAATGAAAGGAAGGTCACTAACCAACCTGGCAAGAATAGGGAGACTAAATACCTACTTACCTGAAATCGGGGGGTGGGGGGTGGGGGTGGGGGTGGTGGGTGGGGGTAGGGGTAACCTATAAAGCAAGGTTAAGAATAAATATAATCTTTAGGAGCAAAAAAAAAAACTCTCAAAAGAGTTAATTCTGGCTAAAGAATAAATATACTCAATGAAAACGATAAACATATTAAAAATGCAAAAATCTCGAAGTATCAAGTGAAATGAAGGCAATTTTCTGAAAAGCGTAACAATGGCGACGTCTGGATAAAAGAAGAGGACGACTGCACATGGCTAGTGACGCATGGTCGAATTCCCATCATACGGATGAGGGTAATTTCCGTCCCGGAAAGAGTAAGCTACGCAATAGCAACAGCTCACGTATTACTGATATTAAAACATGGATTTACTTTTCCGAACTCTAGTCTGGATCGGAGAAAACAAGCTCAATCTAGTCGCACTGTCAAGTGAGTTTATACCCACTGTTTGTCTATGCGAAAGGCCCAGTCATCCAGGTACCTATGCTTGACTATCCTAGTGTCACCAGGCATTTTTATGCCTCCACCGTACCAACTATTAGTGTACAGGTACCCGAGGTATCAGTCTACTACATGACAATGCAATGGCGCATAAATCCGCCGTAGTGCGTGACTTCCCGAAGGAGCACAGCACCCAAGCTTTGCAACATCCTCCATACAGCCTTAATTTAGCTGCAAGTGATTTTTGGTTGAATCCCGTCATACAAGATTTGAAAACTGCCATGTGGTTGGAAGTGCAGTTTTCTAGTGTATAAACAACATACCTAAAAGTGAATACAAAATGGCATTTAATAGTTGGATAATCAGACTGAGAAAGTGAATAGAGGTGCATGTGGAGTACTTTGAGGAGATGCACTGACGTAGTGTTCACTAATAAAGAACAGTGTTGCACAGCAAACTAATATTCAGAACCTTTTAAATACCCCTTGTACAATGAAATGTCACTGCACGCTAGGACAATAAACAATAGTTTTACAACCAGTGAAGCAGTCAGAACATCCGCAATCCTTTTTGCGAAGACAAATTGAGCAATGCCATAGTCTTACAGGGTCACTGATTTCCTTTGTTTGGCTTGGTACGTTTTCTTTTGGGGGTGGGGGAGGGGGAGGGGTTTGCATGGCTGTAGAAACAGCATTCTGTGTTTGTCAAGTGAAACATTCTGACCCATTACTTGTTCACTGTAACTGCAATCAGTTAACATTTACATACTTTAATTTCTTAAGTCATAGAATTTCATTCCACACAAGTGAGATTGAAATACAATTTTGAATTGTGATAGGTGCATCTCTAAATATTTGTGTGTAAAATAGATGACAAGACAAAAACTTATCAATGAGACAATTCCTGAAACAACTGCAAAGAACATGTCAATGATACAAAATAAGGTAAGGGAATGAGATTAGGAATTCAGTGTCTTCTCTAGAGGTAGACATAATATTATGTATTTATTCATAAAACCTATCTCCTTTCAATCTATTTGTTTTCCTGCATGTATCTTCAATTTTAATTATTCTACACCTTGAAATAGTCGCGATATTCATATGTTCATAGCGTCATAGTAAAAGCAGATCGATATTTCAATAACTGTTTACAATAAAAATGACCCAATTATTCAAAAACAAGGCTTGTACACTAAAATCCACAATTTTATTTCAAAACTGTTTATCTGGGAATTTACATCAATTGTACAATTGTCAGCTTACATTTAGCAACATGTGTAGGTTCTTTCGAGAGCAGCTAAATTTAACACGCAGGAAGTTGGTAAGGAATGCTACTAACATATGTCCATCCATCTTATGAATCATTCAATTAACAATCCATTCATATGTACATAAAGTACTATACATTTTCAACTACAATGGACAAAATTCCCTTTTCCACTTAAAAACAAATATATTTTGCAAACAAGCATGTATAATGGCTCATTATAAAAGAAAAATATGAACATCAGAAATGCCAGGCAGTGAAAAATGAAGAGTGATAAGGACTATGCTTTGGTGTGATTTAAAATGACATCTGTATCCTATGGATCTATGAAATCTTGGTTCCAGAATAAAATACCCCTTTATATTATTGATCTATCTTCTTTAGTATGTCATTTTTTAATGCCTTCATCTCTTAGTCATGTATTTTACACCATTAGCAATATTCAAGTCAAAGTAAAGGACAAGAATTTCATAGTTTTCATCTTGAATAAAAGCTAAAGCAACAAGACCAAAGACAAAATGTCCAGATTTATATCAAAAGCAATGTGTCTATAAAGCCTTTGATGGATGGGATATCGATATACTGACAGCACTCAACAATTCAGAAAACAGCTGCATAATTCAGGAACCATGACAATTATGTCTTCAAAGGTAGGCATTATGCCTGCCCCAAATATTATTTCAAATTTATTGTACATGGAGAAGTCACCACTTTGTGCCAGTAACAAAATATAATTAGAATTTCCCATTCAGTATGGTTACTGTTACATACAAAGTAAAACACAAATATGCATTCCTCAATCTGCATTTAAAAACAATAAAAATAATAAAATTGTGATCCAATTTGTGTCATACACAACATTCTGAAACATTCAATGCTCAATGCCAATTTTTTGACATATTTCAAATACATGTATTTACATTACATTTTACCTAATTATAAACAATGAGATATTCACATGCAATATTTTATGAAATAATATTGTACTTTATATCCGACACAATACATCATTAAAACAAACATGACAATTGAAAAATACCTGAACAAGAGAGAAAACTTTACCAGTATGACTAAAATAATTATGTAAACATGTCAATTTCAAGTCATTTGAGAATGAACTCCGTCACATATAATATGAAACATTTACTTCAATGATGTCCAATCTTCTTGAATGTTTCTTTCCACAAATCAGTTTTTGCTTTCATATATCCTCTTCTTTTTATTTTAGATTTGCACAATTTCACAAAACACAAGCCATTGTAAGTAGGCAGGGAGATTCCATTAATTAAGAAGAGAAATGATGCCTTCTTTCTGTAATGATTATCCCATCTGTAATAGAAAAGAAACAGCACAATGACCCTCATAAACCTTTTGCTGGTGGTCCTTGAAGGTAAATTATAATGTAGACTAATATTACCTTTCAAGTGCAATAGACAATGTACTGGCCTGACAGGATCATGATAACACAAGCATGCAGGACACTTTGGAATAATTGAATTTAACAATGTCTTATCCAAGAAACCTCTTATCTCACTCCATGTTTTTGAATCAAGAAGCCACTTGCTACAAACTTTAGGGCAATTAAAGTGCATTATGTGGAATGATAAATGAGAAAGATACATTACATGACAATGACAATTTCATAGTATAGGAGGACTTCAAAGAGACAATAGACCCATTTTGCAATATGCGTGTCCGAAGAGTTATCATTTGTAATACTGATCACTAAAAATCAAATCGAGACTATCACTGCTGGGTGTATGTTGTTTATATTGACCTGGAAGGTGTTTGGCATTGGAAAGTCAGACTACCATATATACTCGCTTATAAGGCCGATACCAACTGCAAAACTGCATAGACCCAGATCTGCCGGCACCTAATGCGTGGCAATATTAGTCATCAAATCATGTTTAGTGGTATATACAGTTGTAATATTAGTAATCAAATCATGTTTAATGGTATATACCGTTGAAATAATAGGTATTAAATCATGTTTAGTGGTATATACCATTGCAATAATAGGTATCAAATCATGTTTGGTGGTATATACAGTTGTCATAATAGGTATCAAATCATGTTTAGTGGTATATACAGTTGTAATAATAGTCATCAAATCTTGTTTAGTGGTATACAAAGTTGTCATAATAGGTATCAAATCATGTTTAGAGGTATACAAAGTTGTCATAATAGGTATCAAATCATGTTTAATGGTATATACAGTTGTAATAATAGTCATCAAATCATGTTTAGTGGTATACAAAGTTGTCATAATAGTCATCAAATCATGTTTAGTGGTATAAAAAGTTGTCATAATAGGTATAAAATCATGTTTAGAGGTATATACAGTTGTAATAATAGTCATCAAATCATGTTTGGTGGTATATACCGTTGTAATAATAGGTATCAAATCATGTTTAATGGTATATACAGTTGTAATAATAGTCATCAAATCATGTTTAGTGGTATACAAAGTTGTCATAATAGGTATAAAATCATGTTTAGAGGTATATACAGTTGTAATATTAGTCATAAAATCATGTTTAGTGGTATACAAAGTTGTCATAATAGGTATAAAATCATGTTTAGAGGTATATACAGTTGTAAAAATATCTATCAAATCATGTTTAGTGGTATATACTGTTTTAATAATAGCTATCAAATCATGCTTAGAGGTATATAGTTTAAATAAACTGTCACTACAATTAGTGGGAAAACAATCACTATCCTTGCAGATTCAGAATTAAGCAGACACCTCCCCCCCCCACCTTTCTGACAAATCTTTATTTTAAAATAAATGCCATAGAAATCAAACAGGACTCCAATATTTTAGTACAAATTTGCCAAAAATTTATAAATACTGTTTGTACACTTGAGAATTTTATTAGTCACACTGGATTAATACCTTTGCAGTGTTTAGTCTCTGGTCAAAAGTATCTTTTTTTAATTGAGAAGTGTCATTTTCTTGCAAATTAAAGCATAGGTACGTGACACTAGCGTGGTATTTTGTCCGCTGACACTATCATTGTTCAGACTTAAGATTTCTTTTAATTGTTTGATAGTTAAACACTGTAAATCCTCTAGGTTATAATCGATATACTTCTCACACTCCAACATTTTGATTGTTTGTAAATCTCCCAGCAGTGAGCACCTCGTGTTGGAATTTAGAGATTTTGCGAGATAATGTGAGATCATTATTTTCAAGTATTGCGAAACTGGTCTGTTCATCTACTCTTAATGAAGCTAGTTTATTAAAGATAACAAAGTTTGTGAAATTAAGCCAAGGTTTCAATTTCTAACATTTATCTGAAGCACATATACAGGTACACACAAATCTGTCGGCATGTACGGATTCTGAACAAATGTAAATATTTATGTAAACAAAATATGAACTGGTCCAGAAACGGGGCCATCAGTTCGTCTATATGTGAACTCGGAACTATACTTCAATTTTAAGTTGCATGTGTATATGCCACTTAGATCGATGAACTAAGCTTTTACATAGTGCAAAAACACCTCATAATGCAATGACTGAGTTAGAATTTCTGTTTACATTTTGTTTGCAGTCTGAGTCTCCCCATGATAGATGCCTAAACTCGCCCACTGGGTTCATATTCATATAGCCCCAGCAAGTTATTTTTCAAGGACTTTTCAAGAACTTCCCAACAAGTTTTCAAGCAGCATTATTTTTATGAAATTTAACTTTCTCCATATGTTACTTTGTTTATCACTGCATAAATAGGTACAAAAGTAGAAGAAAAACCCCCATAACTAATTTGCACCATTACAGCAAAGTGATGCTACTATATATGATTACTACCTGTGTTGTGTTTCATTTGAGACACCCAATGTTATCAGATTTTATTTATTCATTTATTTGTTATTGTTTGAAAATACATGTAATAAAAAAAATTATGATTTTAAAATGTGATATATTTTATACAGTTCTAACATTCTATATTCCCTCTGATAAATTCAAGGAGTCGGGGGAAAATCTTAAAGAGTTTTTCTGCAAATTCATAGTTTTCATAGCAACCCATTATCTATCAATAATTTTTTTCAGGTTGTACAAACATGACTCATGTTTTTAAACTGTACGACACCAGATCTGTGTAGAACTGTACATGAAGATGCAAATACCACTAAACTAACACCATTGTACAAATTAACTCCTGTTTACAATATAATTGTTCTTCTCCGGAATAAAACTGCACAATATTCCACTTGTAAAATAATATACTTAAAAGAAATAATGGTAAAATATACTTTGTAAGTATAACTGATGTAAAGGAGAGACTATGGAAACTTGCCTTACCACTGATATCATGACCACATAACTGGTGTAAAGGGGAGACTATGGAAACTTGCCTTACCATTGATATCATGACCACATAACTGGTGTAAAGGGGAGACTATCGAAACTTGCCTTACCACTGATATCATGACCACATAACTAGTGTAAAGGGGAGACTATGGAAACTTGCCTTACCACTGATATCATGACCACACAACTGGTATAAAGGGGAGACTATGGAAATTTATCTTACTATTGATATCACGACAACATAACTGGTGTAAAGGGGAGACTATGGAAACTTGCCTTACCACTGATATCATGACCACATAACTAGTGTAAAGGGGAGACTATGGAAACTTGCCTTACCACTGATATCATGACCACATAACTAGTGTAAAGGGGAGACTATGGAAACTTGCCTTACCACTGATATCATGACCACATAACTAGTGTAAAGGGGAGACTATGGAAACTTGCCTTACCACTGATATCATGACCACACAACTGGTATAAAGGGGAGACTATGGAAATTTATCTTACCATTGATATCATGACCACATAACTGGTATGAAGGGGAGACTATGGAAATTTATCTTACCATTGATATCATGACCACACAACTGGTATAAAAGGGAGACTATGGAAATTTATCTTACCATTTATATCATGACAACATAACTTGTGTAAAGGGGAGACAATGGAAACTTGCCTTACCATTGATATCATGACCACATAACTTGTGTAAAGGGGAGAATATGGAAACTTGCCTTACCATTGATATCATGACCACATAACTGGTGTAAAGGGGAGACTATGGAAACTTGCCTTACCACTGATATCATGACCACACAACTGGTATAAAGGGGAGACTATGGAAATTTATCTTACCATTGATATCATGACCACATAACTGGTATAAACGGGAGACTATGGAAATTTATCTTACCATTGATATCATGACCACATAACTTGTATAAAGGGGAGACTATGGAAATGTATCTTACCAATGATATCATGACCACATAACTTGTATAAAGGGGAGACTATGGAAATGTATCTTACCAATGATATCATGACTACAACAACATACAATGCATAGTCAAGGAATACTTGCCTAGAAGATGCCAATTATCTTAAGTGTAACCTGTCAACAAAATAAAAATTTCTTTTTTGAAACAACAATCAGGATCAGCCTACTAGTCTTTTATTTAAAAAAAGAAAGAGAAAGAGCTTGGTTTTATATAGTCAAGTGCCTTAAATTGTGGGTAAAAAAACATATATGGCTAAAAGAAGCTGATAAACAAATGTATACCTGAAGAAAAAGGAAAATGACATGGGTGGGGTTGGGAGGATTCAAGAATTTAGCTTATGTAAGTTATCATTTTACAAAAAGAGACAAAGTTTAAATGATTTCTGTATTAAGCCAGGGAGCACAAAGCTTCTTTGTAAAGTACACGAGATCTGACAAAATGGACTATATTTGAAACCTGTCACACTATTACTGGCTTCAACCATTATTAATTAATATATACTGATGGGGATGCACATTTAGTCGCTTTCTAACTGTTCACATATAACATAATAGAAGCACCACTACATATATATAACCACAAGCTCTTTTGAGATACATGTAACAGCTGGTGCAAGGCTTTAAAATAAAGGAATAACAAGTTAATTAATCAATATTTCAAACGAATAGTGTATAGGCAATTCAATCTCATTTCTACATAAATTCTGGGCAAGTTATATGGTATTTAACCGCTGACAAGGCACGACAAGTTACATGGTATTTAACTGCCTGGCAAGGCATGACAATTTACATGGTATTTAACTGCCTGACAAGGCATGACAAGTTACATGGTATTTAACTGCCTGACAAGGCATGACAAGTTACATGGTATTTAACTGCCTGACAAGGCATGGCAAGTTACATAGTATTTAACTGCCTGAGAAGGCATGGCAAGTGGGGCTGGTTGGTATCTGTTGAGGTTTTTGCAGAGTTTTCTGGTTTAACAAAGCAAAATAAAGATTTCAAAATCTTTCCAATTTTATACATGCCTGTCCCTTTCTTTGAGTTAAACATAGCTGGATCTATATTCTAAAAGACATAATCATCCATGTCTTGATTAAAACATGTATCCAGGGCCGGATTATCCATTGGGCAAGGTGGGCAATGTGCCCAGGGCCCACGAGGCTCAAGGGGCCCCGGACCCAGGCTTAAGGGGCCACCGTATATTATTGTATGCTTTTCACAGGCAGTGTTTTTAACAGTACTGTAACTAAGGTCTTGGAACAATTTTATTGCATCGGCTTTGTCATCGCCTATAACGATCCACCGATATCTATGGACAAGGCATAGATAGCTATGGGTCCCTATGTTGGCTGTGCCCAGGGCCCCCAAAGGCCTTAATCCGGCCCTGCATGTACCTGTAAAAAAAAAATTCTCCACATTTAAACCAATTTAACATTCATAAGGTTTGAGATCTCTGAAAATGCAGTTAAATTTAACAACAGATAAATAACGTAAATCAGGAGGGATATTTTCACATGAAAATTTATCAAAATAGGTCTTTAAAATGACTTACATATTAATGTGGAATGTGTTCTTAGCATAATGATAACACACCAGTAGCAAAATTCCTGTTAGAACAAATGCTCACAAGATACCGTATATACTCTCTTATAAGTTGGATCCAACTGCAAGCTGTACAGACCCAGATCTGCCGTCGCTTAATGCACTGGCAGATCTGCGCTACACAGTTTGTTGGGACTAATCAGTAGAACAAACAACACAGACCCTGACCTGCCAGTGCATTATGCTCTGGCAGATCTGGGTCTATGTTTTTTGCAGTTGGACAAGACTTATATGCAAGTATATATGATGATTAATACAGGAAAGTACCATATAAACTCGCTTTTAAGTTGGATCCAACTGCAAACTGCATAGACCCAGATCTCCCATCGCATAATACACCAGTAGATCTGGATCTATGCGGTTTGTTAGGACTAATCAGTAGAACAAACACTGAACCTGATCTGCCAGCACCTTATGCAGCAGCAGATCTGGGTTTATACTTGCTTATAAGTCAAGTCCAACTGTAAACCACATAAACCCTGATCTGCCATTGCACAATGTGCTGGCAGATCAGGATCTATGTTGTCTATTCTACTGATTACTCCAAACAAATGGCATAGATCCAGCTCTGCCATCACATTATGTGACAGGATTTGCGCAGTCTGTAGTTGGATTCAACTTCTAAGTGAGTATATATGGGAATAAGTGAAAATTGAACTCCTCTGTCTTTATTTCATATTCTGCCCATCATGTATATACTTTTTTCTATGCTGACACAATTACTAGATCATGCAATTTAACTTTTTCAGAAGGTTTTAAATTGCCTGTTTCATCAAGTCAAAGAATATTCCATTATAAAACTTCAAACATAAGTGTTTACAAATATTTTTTTAACAACTGTTTCATTTTAGCTTTTTTTTTTTAATACCCAAATTTCACGTTCAGCCCTGTGACTAAAAGAATCTCATATCTATCATTGCAAACCTCTCAAATGAATCTTACTAAATAAGTCTGGATTAAAAGAATACATCATTCATTTTTCCAACATGATCTGTTGTGAATAAACTTTCCAAACTCTACATAATTTTTAAATAACTTATTTTAGGCCCATTTACTATTGAACTGAGGTCTTCTTGTAGCTGCTGAGGCCCCTAAAAATTCATATATTCCTTCTGCAAATAGGGAAAATCACTTTATTTAACACATCTAACAGTACATACACTAAATGGATTGCTATAAACATGTATCCCTTAAAAATAGCTCTTGTCTGCACAAATGATTCATTAAGAAGCTGTGTAGAAAAAAATACTGCATAGTACTAGTATTGACAGATCTAAAATAAAACTGTGAACGGAAAACTTCTATGTATTGTAAATAAATAGAAAATAGAAACTGCTAATTTAGTCTTTTACAAAATAAAAACTAACTATTTCAATGCTTTCAGCTTCAAACTTTACAGTCAAGCAATCTGTGAAGGGTTACTGGTAAGTCATTCATCAATTTATATATCATACAGTCAAGCAATCTGTGAAGGGTTACTGGTAAGTCATTCATCAATTTATATATCAAAGATAGGCAACTGCAAGTAGCACTGGTGCTAAATTAGGGAGCAAGAGGTCAGTGTTAATATAAACACAACCTTCCCAAATTTACTATAAATTTTACTTTTGATTATCATTATTTTTGAAGTCCCCAGGGCTTTCTTTAACTTCATTACATACCCAGCTCGCCCTCCTCCTCCTCCTCCTCCCCCCCCCCCTTCTCTGCCATCCCACCTTAAACCCTTAGGGATGAGGTAGAGAGAACAATATCTTCCACTCAGGTGCATGGGGAACAAAATAAATAAGACCAGAGTCTGGTCTATTGCAGGGATGATTTATGTTTGTTAAATGGGAGTTACAATTAACTACAGCCTGATTCAAGTACTAACAATTTATTATTTGCCTGTTTCTCTGTAATGAGATAAAACAAGCTCTCTTCTGGCTCATAAATCAGGGGCTCTTTCAAACACTGTGGAGAGAAGATAGTATTTAAGAGTGTGAATGACACTCAACACATAGTGTAGGGTGATTAGCAATGACTAAGAAATCAGCCTGATGTATACACAGACAGGGGATGGGGGCATCTCAATTAACATCATGGGGGACTCAGGGAAAATAAAGATTGCATCTTGTACAATACATATGGATGACTTAATGAGGCTGATGCTGGTGAAATATGTCAGGCTTGATTTTGATTACTTTCACAGGTGTAACTTAATCTCCATTCTATCACAAGAAGAACAATTGTGACTAAATACATACCTTGAGTTAATTCATTATTGATACTAATTTTTTGGTACATTGTATAGTATCTACAGTACTAACAACAAATTTGCTGCTAACTACAAGTTTAACTAATCAATGTAAACATCCTTCTGATAAATGTCACAGGTATATCTACATGTAATTAAAGTCCTGATAAATATCACAGGTACATCTACATGTAATTAAAGTCCTGATAAATATCTCAGGTACATCTACATGTAATTAAAGTCCTGATAAATATCACAGGTACATCTACATGTAATTAAAGTCATTCTGATAAATGTCTCAGGTATATCTGCTACATATAATTAAAGTCCTTCTGATAAATGTCACAAATATATCTACATGTAATTAAAGTCCTTCTGTTAAATGTTACATATATAACTACTGCATGTAATTAAAATGCTTCTGACAAATGTCACAGGTATATCTGCTACATGTAATTAAAATGCTTCTGACAAATGTCACAGGTATATCTGCTACATGTAATTAAAATGCTTCTGATAAATGTCACAGGTATATCTGCTACATGTAATTAAACTGCTTCTGATAAATGTCACAGATATATCTACTGCATGCAATTAAAATCCTTCTGATAAATGTCACAGGTATATCTGCTACATGTAATTAAAGTCCTGATAAATCTCACAGATATATCTAATACATGTAATTAAAGTCCTTCTGATAAATGTTACAGGCATATCTATATGTAATTAAAGTCCTGATAAATCTCACAGGTATATCTGCCAAGTGTAATTAAAGTCCTGATAAATATCACAGGTATATCTACTACACGTAATTAAAGTACAAAAGAAAATGTAATATACTGTTAAAAAATGAAGAAAAAAAAATACCCACAACAATCAATGCCTTCACAGTATGCTTCTAGTGCATTTCTACAGTGGAACTTGTAAAGTCTGATCTCTAAGGATTCCTAATCTCTGGCAATTTATCTGCTCTAAGATTTATCATAGTCATTCTTAGCTACCAGTGTTGACCTTACATCACTAGTCATGCAAAGCAGTATGCTGGTTACCTGTCAGTGCATTTTAAGGGCAGTAAAGTTTCTTCTAAGGACACCCTGTCTATGAGAAAGGGCATTTTTATGCACACCACTGTTACATTTAAGATAATATTTACACTGTAAGTGAAAAATCAAGGTTAGAAATGCCCAAAACCTTTTGAATGTTACCAGGTACAATGTATTAAACCTCTGGAGATTTAAGACAGGTCAGTCCCAATGGAGAGAAAGGGTATACATTTAAGAGGGCTGGGTGCCAACTATATAGGGCAGGGTACATCACCCTCCTAAAACATGCTAGTGACAACACTGCCTTCCCCATATTAGATTTAACAGAGTGTTCTGGCCCACTGCCAGATCTCCTTCATGGCCAGAAAGAAAGGTTGCACTGTGTATTCCTGATTGTATATATACAATAAAATCGGAAATATTTATGAAGGATTTTATAACAAATTTCATATGTAATGAATATACATGAAAATCGATCCACCCACCCCCACCCAAAATACTATATATACTTGCGTATAAGTCAGGTCCAACTGCAAACATAGACCCAGATCTACCATCGCATAATACACCAGGTGATCAGGGTCTGTGTTGTTTGTTCTACTGATTAGTCCTAATAAACTGCATAGACCCATATCTGCCAGCACATTATGCTACAGCAGATCTGGGTCTGCGCAGTCTGCAGTTGGATTAGACTTATAAGCAAGTAGTGATGGTAATACTGATGAAAAGAACCAAGGCGAACAGCGTGAACCCAGTTACACTGCACAATTTTATCCCCATGAAATCGTCTGTTTACTCCCAAACCACAAAATTTAGCTAAAGAATATTTTTTTTTATACAGTATTTCACATACTGCATTATGTCAAAGTACCACAGCTCTTACAATAATAAGTGACTAATGTGGCAAAAAAGTCACAGTATTACTAGATTATATGTAGTATGGTAAACAAAGAAAATCAACTGATAGTGATGAAATAAAAATATTCAGGATTTCAATATTTGTCTTCATCATTGTTTCTCACTTCTTTGTTTAACTTATGCACAAAATGAAGAAAAAGGATATTGTTGGTCTTCAATTTAAATTGGAGATCACATTTTGTGCAATTTAAATATGGGTACATTTCTACTTATCAATTTAAACCCCTTTTTCTACCTGCCACAAAGATATAAATATTGCAGAAAAAGTCAAATGTTTGGGAGTACTGTCATAATAAATGACCATCAGGTGTATATGATGTTTCTCTAACAGAAACAACTTCTTTTCAATATAAAAGCAAATGTAACTAATTAAAATTTGTAAATGATACAGTAATTGATATACATTCATCAACAGTTGAGATAAAAAGCCAGAACAGAAAAGAGGTAACATAAATGGAAAACAGTGCAAAGCTTAAATATGACCTGTACTTACTTTCTGAAATTGAATTATGAAAACTAAGATGTGATTCACAACTGTTTTTCTCAATAAGTGATCCATGCTGTTTGCTACAGAGTAATACCTGACTAAAATCTATTCTACAAAATGGTTCTACAGATACAACTGTAAATATCTCATCATGTTGATATCCATATAATTATGGCAAAGTGAAAATCCAAAATTATGAACAAAAGGATTTGTTCATAAATGATGATTCCAAGGCACCCCAATCCTGGCATCATTTTATGTCGCACCCCAAGCCTGGCATTATTTTATGTCGGGGGGCAAAAAAAAAAAAAAAAAAGTTCTGCTGATCACACTTACTAGTATGTCTTATTTGCAAAAAGTGCTATAATGTATATTGTACAAATTTAAAAAAAAACGAACACACATTCTTAACATTCTTGACTGGCTGCATGTAAAGTGGTATTTATATCTAGCCATCTACTAGTGCAGGCAAGACAAAAACTGTTTCGGTCATCTTAAATATCATATTTGTCTGATAATACAACCATGCTTGATGATATGCCCATCCCCATCTTTTACTGTGACAAAATTTAGGCAAATGTTTATCTAAGAATGCCTTATCTAAATAACCCCCTCCCCCCAATATTCATCACATCTACAAAACTGGCCCCCTGGGCTAATCCCAGTAGAAATACAGTATGCAGTGGGACCAGTATGTTTGTCACTCTTTTAGTCCAGTACAATTGTATTAAACAGGTGACACACACTGTATGTTTTTTATTCCATATTACCTCCACCCCCCTCTGATCAGAACAACAATGGTCTGTCCCTTGGTGTCAAATTAACCAGCTTTTAAGACAATCATTTCAATCCCTAACCTGTGCCTCAGTATCTTGATAATATCTGCCAAGTGCTTATCTGGCAAACTAATAGTTTGTTTGGATCTTGAATTAGCTTGTTGTGCATAAATCTGCTTTATTACTTCTCAGTTTGAATAGCAAATCCGCAACTGACTACCAGTCTCAACCTCCTGTCACAAGTATAACATAGAATGGGTGGCAGATGTATTAGAAGAGAAAGATTGAGAAGCAGTTAAGTTTTAATTCATGCTAGAGGATTCTGAAACAAAATTCAATGAAATGCCTTTTTATAAAATGACATTTATAAACTAAATTTTATAAGCTGATTATGGTTTACATTTAGTTTTCCAAACAGGCAAAGAGTGGTAAAAAGATATTCTTTTTTTAACTTAGCAAATATTATATATTTCACCATGATAAAAATCATATTTACTGTTTCAGCTTTATTTTAAGCTCAGACATGAAATCTTGGTAATTTAAACAACAAATATCCCAAGATTCCCAAACCTAGATGGCAGACAGTCTGGATCAGGCATAACCACCCTCTTCTTCTAATCTTGGATGGTTTATATCTCTCAACACCATGTGAAACATCAACAGGAGGAAAAAGCCGATTTTCTCTGATCTTACAACTGCTTACTTCATTCTTGAACATACCAGTACAGCTATTTCTCATCAAAGATTTTCAATAGGTACATACATACTCAGGTTTAGGTCAGAGCCAAAGCACAAACAGTTTAAATTAAAATCTGTAATTACAGATCATGCAGTAGGATCTCTTGGGTTATAATAGCGATGAGAGTAAGAATTAAATCAATAATGCAAATGTGAAGGGCGAGTCTGCCTCTTTATTTGATAAAAATTTGAAACACAAATTTTAAAATTCTCAAATTGGTATTTGTAATGCATCTTCCCTGTATGCCATTCCTTACAGGTTGCTCTTCCTCATCCTCTTTTATTAGCGGCCTACCGTATATACTCACGTATAAGTCGATACCAACTGCAAACTGCATAGACTCAGATCTGCCATCACATAATGCACTGGCAGATCTGGGTCTATGCAGTTTGTAAGGACTAATCAGTAGAACAAACAACATAGACCCTGATCTGCTGGTGCATTATGCAATGGCAGATCAGGGTCTATGTTGTTTGCATTTGGACCTGGTTTATACATGAGTATATACGGTATACTACCTTTTTCACTTCATTTGGGCCCTTCATTCCCTAAATTCAGTTTCATATATGTTTTTTTCTCATTTTGATTTCCTTATCATCTATTCTAGAACTCAGAATACTCGGCCATAATTAAAAAAAAAAAAAGCATCAACCCTGAACGCTAGTCAATTTCTGTGAAGTCGGATAGTGACTTAATGTGTATAAATCGTTTTTAAATTTTTTGGCAAAAGCCTAATTTGCAAAACGTTTATTCAATTTAACAGCAAATTAATGTTATTTAATATGTGTGCTGTTAATGTGCAAATCGCAAAAAATGTATGAAGCAAATAACTGTACTAATGCAAATTTAGTGACAGTAACATCTATGTATTATGATTGACAGTAACATCTATGTATTATGATTAACAGTTGCTATTTAACTGTTGGAGATTTTATTTCTAGCTGTTCTGAGATTGGTTCTAAGATATCTTTTAGGTGGGTATGTACAGCACATGCATTTATATTCTATCTCTATCTGTATCAATACAACATGTTAAGCTGAAATATAGCTCTTTGGTGGGTATGTACAGCATTTATATTCTATCTCTATCTGTATCAACACAACATGTTAAGCTGAAATATTGCTCTTTGGTGGGAGAACTGTATGATAAGGATCATTAAACCATGTTTATAAATCAAGTGGAATAAAGGTCAGAATAATCAACCTTCCCACCAGCAAAGTTTGTGTAGGCCTGTCGTATGATATAAATATTATTACTTAAGTATAAATAATCTCAATTATGGAAACCATTTGGACTTGATGAGGCTGTAATAGATGGTAATGTGAAGACTGATCATGCAAGGAAATCTTAAGTAGCTGGTACCTTATAATTCTTACTCTCTCATTGTTTAACTTTTTCATGTTTTTCCCACAAATCTCAGTATAATAACTATAAAAAACAGGGAAAGACTATGTCAAGAGGAATAATGTCTTTCTCACAATATAATCTATTTTATTGTGGGTTCTCAATTAAGCAAGGGGAGGGGGCAGGATATTCTTTTGACATTTGACATGTGTCCTAAAGAGAGAGACAGAGAGAAGTTTCTCTGTTAAACCATCAAATTCATAAAGCATATTATAAGTTGCATACATTTTTTATACAAACACAGCTTGATTTGAAGGAAAGGTACTATATTTATGGGAGAATGATTTTGTGGTCATATCATTCATTTATAAATACTGTATATACTTGCACAAAAGTCAGATCCAACTGGATAGACCCAGATCTACCATTGAATAATGCACCAGCAAATCTGTGTCTATGCAGTTTGTTAGGCAAAATCAATGGAACAAACAACATAGAGCTTGATCTGCCAGTACATTATGTAACAGAAGATCAGGGTCTATGTTGCTTGTAGTTGGATCGGACTTCCACATAAGTATATACAATACATATAGCAATATGGAATTGGCAATATTTTCTTTTTTGTACAGCAACAGTTGTGGATACCTTGTGACGTGTGACAGTGTATCTATTCACTACTCATCATCCAGTGTTTAGCCTTAAAAACAAAATACTGTGATTATATTATCATAAAAAATAAATGATGCATTCTGTTACTTGAAGTTAAGATTTAGGTAACAGAGAAGACAAATGAAGTTTGAGTGCCTCCCTGTGTGTATAACCAAAATGCTACAACCAACAGGACATAAGGTATGCAGGAATATTTGATTCTTCACTCCTGCTCCCTTCCATTCCTTAACCTTCACATAGTGAAGGAAGGTATACAAATGCTGTCATCTTTCTTTGACTTTATGATTTAAAATTTCAGGATACATCATATTTGTAAATGTAGACCTTGCATCCAACTAAAAACAGCATACCGTATATACCTGTGTATAAACCGATACCAACTGCATAGACTCAGATCTGCCGTCGCATAATGCACTCGCAGATCTGGGTCTATGCAGTTTGTAAGGACTAATCAGTAGAACAAACAACACAGACCCTGATATGCCAGCGCATTATGCGATGGCAGATCAAGGTATATGCTGTTTGAATTAGGACCCGGATTATAGGTGAGTATATATGGTAGATCCCCAACCCATTTTATTACATGACTTCAAAGTCTGCAGCATTCCAAATGGTTAAATTGCCACCTGCTGTCTTTGCTAAAATGTTATAGCAATCTTGCATGTACAAGGTCTATGCTGTTTGTTGGACTTGTGATTTCAAGGGAACAACACAGACTGCCATCTGATTAAAATCAACAGGTACTGATAATGATTCATGTTCTGGTGGCCTTTGGAATTCTAGGTCCCCTAATTTTGTAACTATCAGATAAAGCATTGTATTTTGTGTCTGGGAGTTGTTGGAAACAATATGTGACAAATGACATTTTTCGCTTTCATAAATGTGAAAACTGTAATTTGAAATGTCAACGGAACATGACCTTGTATCAGTGTCTGTCAGATCTGTTATATCAGAGATCTTGAATTTAATCTAATTGCAGATAGCCTGATCTGCCTTAAATTGTTTGTACCTGGATGCATGTCAAGCATGGGCAAGATTGTTGAGTGTTCTCTGGAATGTTTGGATCAATCTGTTACTAGATCATGCCCAGTAACTGAGACAACAAAAATTAATGCCAGCATGCTATCAGTGTAATATTTATCTTAGCAAGGTTACCTTCATGACATATAATTAAAATGTCAGCAGTGATTTTTGTAAATGATGAAATAGGTTTCTTTTTATCTTTATAATGGTTAAGAGTAAGATACTCACAAAGCAAAATAACATCCCATTTTTTTGCCATAAATGTTAGGGAAACTATGCAACTGAAACAGAAACTACAATAATACATGCTGTAATTTTATCCCCTCAGGGCATGCCTTGTAAATGGTGCTCCTGTTGGATGTGTTACCTTTTCCTTCATAAAGAAAGTGCTTTATAGTCAAGGTAAAATATCATGCAACTGGTGTATACAGCACTCCCCCATTACAAGGCCATTTAATACAACACAGTTCCCATTTGAAGGTGCATATGGTCATGGATATATCTCATTTCATAAAGTGGTAGTAAATTAAATGTATAATGCACTTCACTATTAGGTGGTCTCATTATAAGGTGGTATATATAGCTCCCATAGCATTATAATGAGGGAGTACTGTATTTCACATAGCATTATAATGAGGGAGTACTGTATTTCACATATTTTCTTTCACATTTCCAAGTTTGTTCAAAACAGTCTTAGAATTCTTCTAAACAATTGTCAAAATGCTAGATTGAAACAAATGGATTCTGCAAAAAATGCGCTCTCGCCTACAAACCATGCTTTGTTGCATCCCCAGTTTATATGACTGTCAAAAATTGTAATACAAAACTTCATCACAAAACTTGAACATTTAGACAACAATGATGGCAGAAAAATGATACTATATGATGCAACAATCTAATGCAGGCTCAACAGAAATGGATTATGTTCCAAAATTACCAGGCTCTTCTTTAAAAAAAAAAGACAAAGTACATGGCCATAACACAGACTCTGAAAGAATTTCAATCCCACTTTGACCCTATCCTCTTTACACTCCAAACCCTAACAACACTGATATTGTGGGTGTGGAACTCAGTGATGAGAAAGTCAATACCATATTCCATTCAATATGGTGAGAGAAAAAAAAAAAATGTTAAAATCAAGAATGGTACACCTATTTCCACCCAATATTTAATTACTGCTTGCCAGTGAATATTTAACCCACAAATTTGCAATGAAGCAAGAAAAGAAGTGAAAATGTAATATGCAAGTTTCATGAACATGCAAATTGATCTATGAACAATGCTCTTCCAACTCATTTAAATATCAATTTCCAAAATATTCATGATTTTATTTGCAAAAGTGTGTATAAATACACTGACAGTAATTCTGAGTATATATATCAGAGATTTTGCAGAAATTGGATGAGAAATTTTTAAGCAAATAAAGATACAAGTTTGTATATGTTATATATTGAAGACCACCTAGTTGCCAGAGTCCTTTTTCTCAGAATTCTGACAAAGAAACTTGTGAACAAATGATTATGCAATGATTAATTTGTGACATACATTATTAGTCAGTGGTCCATTGGGATCATTGATAACCAGTCATTCACTGATGTCTGCACATTAGCTAGCTATACACACATTTATAAAATTCTAAAATCACAAGAATGATCCCTTCCCAAATACAATTGAGACAGTCCTTATTTTCTGTTTGATCCATGGAAAATTTGGTCAACTCTAAAACTTTTTTTCTTCATATGCAACCTATTTTTTATTATCTCCTCAAATAGTCATATGTCAAGGAAAGGGTATATTCCCTCTTATACCATCATTACCTATTCCTTTCAATTGATTCATGAACAAATGTGTCTACTGCTGAAAATAATGCGTGTGCTCATTTGTATGATTACACCTATGCTCTTTCCTTCTTTCCCTCTTGATAAGCTCAATGTTTTGGATAATTCTGGACTTCAATAGACAATGAAAATCAATGCTCAAGATTTGTGTCAGCAGGTAATTGTTTGTGCATGATTTGGTACCAGTATGATCCAATTCCTAATATTTTGTTGGGACATGGATCTGAAGAGGCTTAAATAGACCTAGACATTCTTGTAATTATCCAGCCCCATACCAGTACCTGTCTTCCCCAATCCTTCAACAAGACAAAGTGAACACATGCGACACTTCTTGCATTTCTACAAAATCTGTATGACACAGACTAAAGTCTTGCAATGAAATATTTCATGCATAGTTGAGAACATAACTTAGTGAATATGTGCACAAAGCTCTCAATTCTTTTAGAAAAATAGTTATAATATGATTTTATAAGAGACAATATGCAAGATATCAGTTTTACATATACACAATGGGCAGGTATTGATTTGTAGTTGTCTTGTGTTACAATGAAAAATGTAAGTTCCATATACGAAACCTTTACTTATAAGCACTTTATAAAACGATGTTCTTACTCAATAAATGTGTCTATAATGATCATGAGTAGGTGTTCACTATATCACAAATTTCTTATTAACATTTTTTTAAGGAGAGAGATACCAATTTATTTGTAAATGAATGGGTCTCTTCATGCAACAAAATACATCAGTACAAGACATTCTATCAAAATCACAAAGGATGACATAATTGCATAGGTTGATTCTATATATGGATCATTTTGTCAATATCAAAACAGCATGTGAAAAAACGAACAAGTTTTGGAATCCACAGATTTGAATTCCAGTACTTGGACACTTACATGCAAGTCAGTCCTCAGTAAAATAATGTAAGGGAGGCAACCATTCTGGACTGCACTGATGATGGGACAATAATACAATACAACCTGGACTACTATTCATGTGTAAATGAAGCAAAAAGTGTCTACTCACATGAAATATTTGCTGAAAACATTTGATACATTTTTGATGATGGTCTATCATTCTCCAGACATGGAGAATAACCTGGTGAGTAATTAAATCCAACAGAATTAATCTACTCCTATGTCAACTGGAAGTGATAAAGACACTGGCTGGCTGGTTCAGTACTAACCACCCCCACCCCCCACTTCCAATATATACCATATAATAATTGTTGTTACTTTGTTAAAGAAATTGGGGGAAAAATTAAGGACTAAAGGTACAAGAAAACAGAAAAAACATTCGCATGTAAATCTGCATCAACAGTGATAGACAAATTGTAGAGAGAGTAATTCTTATAGGGCAATATTGTTTAGTTTTAATCTGGAACTTGTAAACAATTTTGCTATATTATGCACAACATGAATATGAAGCTGTTCTCATTGGAATACATATATATCTTACACTTTCTAGGACTAAAAAAATAAAGACATATAAAAGTTATAAAAAATACAATAATAATGAAAAAATTATACTGAAAAAATATATAACTTACCTTTTGGCCTTACCTTTCTTCTTTTTCAGTAAATGCATTCTTATCCATTCCTTTGATTCCTGAAATCTAACTTACAAGAAAAAACAACATAAAAAGTAGGCATATACCTTTATTGTTAAAAACTTAAAAATATTTTGTTCTGTTCAGCTGTCTGTCTGCATAAGAGTCATCTGTAATCCGTTCCCAATCCCTCTGTGTTTGGCCAACAACAAATCCTAGCTCTCTACGCCTGATCTGTTCCTTTCTCTCCTCAATGTCTGCCCAACGAACCTAGATAATAAAAAATGCTGATGCTGATAGTGGAAAGCTTTTCTTTCTGTATGTATTCCAATTAAGTCTATTGTGACTATTTAAATTGTATAATCATTTTTCTTTTCATTATTTAATGAGAGTCAGAAGCAGCAATCATGTCATTATACATCCAATCTCTCCCAGAGTTCAAAGTGCTACAATACACCTAGGTAAAAAGTAACGTCATATCACTGACATAATAATAAAATGATCATGTCCTTTCAAGCTGCTCAGTAAGTGTTTATTTTACAAAAAAAAAATTCCTTTACACATGTCATCACATAATGCAGCAGTGGGACATGGGTCTACACAATTCTAGTGATGATTTGTAGGAAATAGCACAAACACTCATCTACAGGTGCATTCTGGGTCTATGCTGTTTGTTCTACTGATGATTTCAAGGAAACAGCATAGACTTTCATCTACAGGTGCATGCTGGGTCTATGCTGTTTTTGTTGATGCACACTGAACATCGACAAGTAGAGTATCCCAAAAGATGACTGCATTTCTTGGTTTAAACCTTACCCTCTTCTGTCCTGGCTGGGATGTTCTAGTGTAATAGTCATCTGTCAGCTGAAGAAAGTCATCCATGGATTGAGGTGAATGGGCTTTCCTCTTGTTCCCATGTACCAAGCCATCCAGTTTGTCTGAAATGGGGGGTATTCAAGGAATTTCTCAGAATTATATCGTTTAGGTTGACATTAAACTCTGCTTAAAACAATATGAAACAGAACAATACACTGGTTACTATGATACACATTACACAGTTCCTTCTGCCTCAATATAATCTGTTAAATAACAATTAGACACAATGAAGTAATTTTTGGAGTCACATAGATTTCACTGTATATTAAGTACTCTCAGTGGCTGAGGTAGTGGGAGTGTAGGTCTTCCAATGGTGAAGAAGAACCAGGAAAAAACAAGACTCCATCATGGGACTGACACTCTATTGTCCAAAAAGAATTTCCAGGAATTCACGATGAGACCATTTCTATTGTGTAGTGTTGAAAGAAATCTCTGATATTCTTGAGCATCAAGATTTTCAAATTAGCCACTGTGTCAGCCATACTGGCATTAAGATCTGCACCATTTTCATTTAGGACAAACTAGACACCATTAGACGACTTTTGATGAAAACCACATGCCTATATGTATATCCATTCAGGAGAATTAGTGATAATATTTTCAATATGTTCACTGTGGCAGCCATACTGGATGTCTGTGGACACCATCTTCATTTAGGACCAACCAGATAGCTTGAGAAGTCTTTTTGGTTAAAACCCTATATCAATATGACCATCAATTCTGAAGGAGTACCGATAACAAGATTTTCAAGATGGCCATCATGGTGGCCATATTGGATGTTAGATCTACATCAGTTTCATTCAGGACCAACTAGACACCATAAGAAGTCATCGTGTGAAAAGCCCATGTCGATATGACTTTCCATTCAGGAGTAGTGACAAGGAGATTTCAAGATGGCTGCTATGATGACCATATTGGAATATCAGATAGTCAACAGTTTTATTTAAGACCAAATAAACACCATAAGAAGATTTTTATTACCAAATAGACACCATATGAAGATTTTTAGTACCAAATAGACACCATACGAAGATTTTTAGTACCAAATAGACAACATATGAAGATTGTTAGTACCAAATAGACATCTTAAAAGGCTGATATGACTTTCCATTCAGATGGAGTAGCATTAACAAGATTTTCAAGCAGGTTGCTGTGATGGCCATACTGGATGTCACATCAGCAAAATTTTCATTTAGGACCAACCAGATATTATAAAAAGTCTATTAGTGAAAACCCCATGTTGATATGACTTTCTGTTCAGGAGGAGCAGCAACAATAAGATTTTCAAGATGGCTGCCATAGTGGTCATATTGGATGTCAGATTGGCACCATTTTCATTTAGGACCAACCAGACATCATAAGAAGTCTTCTGGTTAAAACCCCATGATGATATGACTTTCCACTCAAAAGGAGTAGTGATAACAAGACTTTCAAGATGGCTGCCATGGCAGTCCTATTGGGCATCAGATCAGCACCATTTTCATTTAGGACCAACTACACATCATAAGAAGTCATTTAGTGAAAACCCCATGTTGTTATAACCATCCATTCCAGAGCAGCTATAACAGGATTTTCAAGATGGCCACTGTGGTGGCTATAATGGATGTCTGAGTCAAACCATTTTCATTTAGATCCAGCTAGACACCAGTAGGAGTAGTGACAACAAGATTTTTAAGATGGCCACTGTGGTGGCCATACTGGTCATCAGATCAGCACCAATTTCATTTAGCACCAACTAGACATCATAAAAAGTCCTTTAGTGAAAACCCCATGTTGATATGACCATCCATTCAGGAGGAGTAGTGACAACAATATTTTAAAGATGGCCACTGTGACTGCCAAACTCAGCATCAGATTGGCACCATTTTCATTTTGGGTCAACTAGACTCCATGTCAATATGACTTTCTGTTCAGGAGGAATCGCAATTACGAAAATTTCAAGATGGCTACTGTGGCAGCCATAATGGACATCATATTGGCACCATTTTCATTTAGGACAAACTAAGACATCGAAAGAAGTCTTTTAGTAAAAACTCCATGTTGATATAACCATCCATTCAGGAGAAGTAGTGATAACAATATTTGTCAAGATGGCCACTGTGACAGCCATAATTTAAAATAGTCCTTTTAGTAAAAAGTGGATGAAAGGCATGTGTGTGCATGTGTTTTTAAGTATTATCTGTTGTTGCTTTATTCCTAGGATGTATTCAGAGGTGAAAATAACTCTGTGGCACATGGGTCATCCTCGTTTTTCATGCAGAAAACAAAACTAATTTATCTTAGGGAGTACCTAGTTTTTCTCCTGATACATCAAGTTCCCAGCGGCTCTTCTTGTATGCCTGCAAGGATAATGACATTTTATTTCAATTTGAATGGCAAACATCAATTACCAATGTGAATAACATCAGTATAGCATATCAAAATAAATTATATCTGGGGTGACTATTTGTACAAATTGTTTTAAAGCCCATTCTACAGAAGTGTTTTCTCCAGGACACGTGATTGTATGAATCCCCCCTAAATTAAAAAAAGTGTGAGCATGCAACAATTGTGCAGTCATTTTACTGTGTCCATAATGAAACAGGTAACATTCATTAATATTACATTGCTCAATCTGAACATGTAAGCATTTGATAACTAGATCAACCACCATAATCAAACACTAAAATGCATTTTGCCAACTGCACTAGGCGAGGTTGTACAATGGCAGACATGCAGTTTTCAGTATTCTGTGGTAATGTCTCTGCTGTAACATGCAATAGTAATGTATACAATGTAGTGCCATTGTCATAACATACAACTGCTGTCACTTTACAGATAATGAAGATAAACAACTGTAAGTTTCATGTTTATTCATTAAAATTTATTTATCACACACGTTTCTTGATACATTAAAATTTATTTATGTTTCTTGATACATTAAAATTTATTTATCACACATTTCTTGATACATTAAAATTTATTTATCACACATGTCTTGATACATTAAAATTTATTTAACACACGTTTCTTGATACATTAAAATTTATTTATCACACATTTCTTTATACATTAAATTTTTTTTATCACACATGTTTCTTGATACATTAAAATGCATTTATCACACACGTTTCTTGATACATACTTATTAGGAGTATATTCATGGATACTATATACTATTCTCATACAAAAACTGTTTCACCTTAAAAATAAAAGAATCCTCCCTTATGAAAATGCCATCCTGTGTGAAAATCATGGAGAAATTACTATTATAGTGCTATTAAGAAATATGTTTAGGGATAGCTGAAAAGGTATGCTCTCAGTTTTATCTTTAAGCAATAGAATTCACATCATCACCTCAGAGAAAGGACAAGCTAAGATGCCTGCAAAAAAGTGTTTATTGCTGACCACAACGAAAACCCTTTGGCAGAGATTCCTTAACTTGAACTTCCATCTTTTAGCAGATCCCACCCCCTACCCTGACTTTGACCTTTAACCTTTAAAGTTTCACTTGTCAATTACAATAGAATCTATCACATGTATTGGTATGGGATAGGAAAATTCCACCCATGAGATCATAATTTGTGGACAGGTACAAAGCTTTTGCCAACTTCCTGCCCATGAATTAGGAGCCCGACAGGATTTTCTGATCTAACACAATACACGTGGTTGATTATTTTTCTGATATTCCCATTTTTAAAAAAATGTACATTCTAAACAACATGGTGTCCCATTGGTACAGTAAAGAATTACAAGGGCACAGTATCCATTGATAAGTCTGGATCTTGAGAATTCAGTGTAATCTCTGCAATTTGGTTAAAACACATATAACTTGAGTTCTCAAGTTAAATACCAAAAAAAACAGGAGATTGACTTTTTGTTGCATCTGCCTTTTATTTAGCTAAGTAAAACCTTTAACACTGAGGTTAATCTAGGGTGAAGTAATATATGAACAGATGGATGGACACGCACTTGAATGCCAAAGTAATCACTATGTCAAACTTCTATAAAGTCAGAAGCAACACAAAATAGCAAACATGACATCATGTGATGTAATAAAAATGTGTAAGGGAATTGATGTCCCAATCAAAATGAAATTTTGACATCTGTAAGATAGGATAACAATCATGTGTGATGTAGGATTGGGATTCTCTGCATGGGCATTCTGCCTTGAAAATCTCTAACCATACTGATAGGAAAAGTGAGGAAAAAAGGAATATTTCATTTCCCCTGCTGAACACTGTACAAAATTGGGAAAGTAGAGATGGTGTTTTGAGCTAAAAGGTGAATATAAAGAATCTTGTGTATTGACACTGTACAAAGTGGGGAAAGTAGAGATCGTACTGTGAACTACCGTATATACTTGCGTATATAAGCCGATACCAACACTGCAAACTGTATAGACCCAGATCTGCCATCGCATAATGCATAATGCGCTGGCAGATCTGGGTCTAAGCAGTTTGTAAGGACTAATCAGTAGAACAAACAACACAGACCCTGATCTGCCTGCGAATTATGCAATAGCAGATCAGGGTCTATGTTGTTTGCATTTGGACACAGATTATACACGAATATATATGGTACTAGGTGTATACAGAGAATCCTGTGTATGACATTGCTAACAGTGCTCAGGTCATAAACAGGATCTTACATGTGTGCTCATTTCTAATGAAATTTATTAAATGAGTTGGGCGAGCCTTGGCAAACAAATTATTGAAATTATTTTACAAGTTTCAAAAATTTCATTTGCAGTGAGCACAAATGTAAGATTCTATTTATCGCATGATGAAAAATACTGAATTGACCAAACAGCAGAATAGTGTAGTGAAATTACTTTGAAATACATTTGGATGCCTCTATCATTATGCCTTTCCTTTGAAAGATGTTTTGTCATTTGTGATGTCATTAGGTGTTATTACACATTACACATATACAAATTATGATACGAGTATATAAATGTAAATAACACAATAGTGATGTGATAAAAAAAAGTTATGAAATGAACAATATTTATTCTTCGCAAGTCTCGGCAATCAAAGGAGTGGAATGAATAAATAGCTTGAACTTTAAATGAGATGAGCATGAATTTAATAATCTACTTACAGGGCTTTTCCATGGTGATTAGGAATGAAGCCTGGGTCCATCATTTTTGGAGAGGTTTATCCTTTCAACAAAAGATTTCTGGGGGCAAATTGCTTAAATTGGGAATTCTGCATGACTCGGTCATCTTCTATTTCAGGGATGGTGCCATTTCTCATCAGGATCAGGGTCTATTTTTGGCCCCTGATGACCACTTACAAAAATCCTTGATTTGATTGCATGATTTTGTTCAATAAACCATACTGTTCATGCATAATATAATGTTCTGACTCTAAGTACAATTGGATGCGTCCGATGTTATGCCTTTCCATTAAACTGTATCAAAACATGATCTTACACCTGTTTTAACATGATCTTACACATGTTATAAGATATTACAGATGTGTTATAACATACTACACAGGTATAATATCAAAATATGACATATTTATGAATTATCTTGTGTGATGCTATTTTAGAACATTTTCAAAGGAAGCAAATGTTGGTTAGTTGTATAATGAAACATGATAAGTAATGGTGACTATAAAGTCTCATTTTTAAGATATTTAACAGCAACAGCAACAACAACAAACATAATTTGCTGCAATCATTCTGCTGTCAAAGAATAAAATACAGACATGTTCACCCTGACAGATGTCCATCAGTATTTAACCATAGCCTTAATTTCAGCCACCTGTCCATACATGTGAACCTCCTGGCTGGGAGAGTTGTCCTCACGAGCTGAGGAGTGTCTCTAATTCCCTCCCATCACTCAATGAAATCTCCCATCTATGCAAAAATTTTATTGAAAAACTTAATTTTTTCCTTTTTTTTCTTTCTTCACACCCTGCTTCTAGTGTAGCATATTTACGGTAATACTGCCTGTAAGCACATGACTGTCAACTGGCTTAAGCAGGACAAGACAATTTAGCTGCTAATTTCAAGCAGCATAAAACAATTAACATCCCTTTGATTCTGTCGGCAGGGTCAGTTGGCTTCAGTGTTTGAAGTTTGTCGACATGGAATACAGTATTTGCCAGCCTATAAGTCGATGCGGAGTATAAGTCGAATTTGCTAATTTCATCCATTTTCAATCCTTCATCCATATATAAGTCGATGTGGAGTATACGACGAAGCCAGATCAACACCTTGGCTTTGTCTTTTTCGCTAGTAACTTCCGTTTTCAAGAATATTAATGGTATCACTATTCTATCTAAGATTAATTGGGAAAATGATTAAGTTGGTCTGTACATGTTATATTTATAGGTATCATTTATTGGTACATTGTACGCAATGATAAGAACCCCTGTTGTCAAAAAATGATTGCAACTTGTATTCTTACAGAAACAGTAACCTCATTATCAAATTATATGTACAATAAAAAATAAAAGAACTCGATTAAGACTTGTTGTTTTTAGTGAATGCGTGTATGTGTGTGTGTGTGAGAGAGAGAGAGAAAGAGAAAGATGAAACAACGTTATGTCAGTGTGTAAGAACGTATGCATTCAGAGCAGTTTTTACTTTTAGTTTTGGAGAGAGAGAGAGAAAGAGAGAGAGAGAGAGGTTACAGGGCAATTATAATATGTATTGTTGAGTTACCAGATGATTGTAATCTTACTCATGTACAGGAGATTACTGTATTCCATTATCAATTAATACCTCTGAATAAACAGTTCATTCTTGTTTTTATATCCATTGTCAGAAAGAACCAAATGGCTTTGCAGTGTTATTTACATTCTAATTAAATATGCCCACAGCTTTGGCCAGGTCATTCCAGTTGACACCAGCAGTAGATGTGATCAAATTAGTGAGACTACCAATAGGGAAATGAGGCTACCCATAGGGTATTGTAATCGATCGTGTAAACCATGTTAATGTATGCAGTACTGTGTAATGACCAGTAGTGCCAGGTGCTTGCTCATGTAAGTTTCTCAACCAGTGACATCTTTTTTTCTCGCCAACAGAAGCGTCAGAGCTTTGAATTCATGAGCAAAGATAAAACCAAAATGCTGCCTAACTACAGGAAGTGTACGTGCATTTACTCATAAAGGGTAATCTTATTTCGTGAGAATATAGAGTTCATTGTATTTGCAAAGAAAACAACACAGCATGCTAACTTGTCATCTTGGGATTTAAACTAAATGGAGTCTATATGGATCTAAATATTGTGAATATTTAAATATAAATTATATATCTTTGAAACTGAAGGAGTATTGTATGTATTGTTTTAATTTCCATTGACTATTTTATTTTAGTTTTCTCTCTTTGACAAAAGCTTCAGCTAAACAGGGTCAGTAAGGTACATTAAGCAAAATAGCATGAAGAAGGGCTGAAATATCTCTATCTCTCTCTCTCTCTCATATCGGGGCATATTTTATTTCGATCACAAGGTGCAAGAAGAAAAATGTGCAATGGAATACCCATGTCCATGTCATGGTTAATCGTTTTCTAACTTGTCTATTTTAATACACACAGATGTAAACAAATTTAAACAACATATATTACTAGTGCTTGCTGCTTTAGCGCAATTACGTCTGATGCACGTGAATTTAATACTGACAATCACGTAAATATTTTGGAATCCTTCTCAATATCGGGTTCTATATTTTTTTGCATACGATCTCTTCCTCAGAATGATAATTATTTTTTTACACTATACTTTTCGTACTTTGAAAAAAATTTTTTTTGCAAATTTCCTGATTGGTCCTAAGCTGACTTCTATGTTCTGTCACATGTATGCCTGCCCATAGCTTGTTATCCTAAAACTGGAAGCTAGACTATCAACCATCAACATTTTTGAAGAACCTCACAAAATATGCATGTTTCTAACATAGTTGATCCTCTAATCAGCTGAACTCCTTTCTATACCAATCATAGTTTGCATAAATTGGCTGATGCAAGGTTACAATTATTGGTGCAAGACCATCTCATCTGTTACTCTGAGTGATTATGCATCCTACTGCTTTATTTTACTTGTCAGCAGTTCATCACTGCATCATACATGTGACAGAACAGAGAAGTCAGCTTAGGACAAATTGGGAGATTTCCACAATTTGGTCTGGAGTCTGACTTCAAAAGATGGAGGATTTTCAATGAGAATGGCTAATTTTTTATGTCTTCAACTTGCTTGTCCAAATGAGGACCCAAAGCTTGGGTCACTGTGCGAGTAGTTTTCATCTGTTTGTATGAGAACTTTTGTGCGATTTCGAAGTCAGCGAACATTATTTTTAGTAGATCTGAAAAATGATCTGCTACAGTAAACGGGAGATTATGTTTGGCTATAAATTTGGCAAACAGTGTCTTGGTACGTATATCTTTATCCACATCTGATGCAGATTCAGTGAACATGGATTTCAGAGATGGCATATTTGTTGTCGTGTTAAATATGCTTTAATATGCTGCATGATGCATATGTCATTCTTGTCACCATAGCAGATTTTAAAATCAGCTTTACAGGATGGTCAGAATGCATATTTATGTCATTTGAACTTGATTTCAACCAATGTAATTCCCTGTTCCATCTGTCAGTGAATTTCGTGTGATATTTCGGTTGCTTAGATTTTGGCATTCTAGGACTTGGAGATCACACACACTTAGACATCTTGACAAACTTTAAACAGCGAAGCCAAACCGACCCTGTTTTATGCTGATTGAGCTAATTAGTAATCCAGTCATAATCAATTAATCTCTTCAATCCTTGCGGAATTACTTCTGATCACACACAGAATAATCCATGTCGACAAACTTCAAACACAGAAGCCAACCAACTCTGCCAGTTGACAGACATGTCATCACGGGCAGTATTACCATAAATATACTACACTGGAAGAGAGGTGTGAAAAAATGGAAAAAAATAAAAAATTTCAATAATAGCATAATTTCAATAATAATTTTGTGTACATGGGAGATTTCAGTGAGTGACGGGAGGACTGGAGACACCTCATCTAGGGAGGAAAACCCTCCCATCCGGGAGGTTCACATGTATGCTGCATCATACTCGCAGGCTTGACTCACTCATTATCCTACAAATGCCTGAATTTAATGCCATGGAACATTCTCAGGTACTTCAGTGATAGAGTGGAAGAGCCTAATAATGAACAGAACTCTTATGTACATCTTTCAAGATAAAGACAGCATGTAAAATAGATCTTTTCAAAATTACAGCCTGTATTTTTGTGAAATTGTCCACAGAAAACATGGTGAAATCATAGCAGTAAACAGCTCTGAAAATAACATAATTTAATCTGTACCCTTTAAATTTCTTCCTGGTTTCCTTCATTACTTCATTTCTCTCAAACTATATCCATTTCCACTTATCTGATAACCAATTTTGTTTCACAAATTCTATTAACCTACCTTTACCATACTGGTACAGTAAAACCTGTCTTGTGAAACCACTGCCAACAAGAGGCCCAAGTGTGCCTTGGATCACTCACCTGGCTAACATCTGCCTAACAACCAAATGCCAGAGCAGTTGGTCAAGAAATTTGGGTCAGTTGGATGCTTTCTGTTATCCAATGCAGTTGATTGCAGATGTTATGAAAACAAATGTTGCAAGGTTTCTCTAGTTTTTGTATCTTCATCCAGATCTGATGGCAGATCAGCATAATTTGTTAAATATTGAAAGGCCCCTATGCCAGGACACTTTTAATGGTAGATTGGCATTATTTGTACAAATCTAACAGCCCTCTATACCAGGATATTTTCTGTCAAATGTGGTCAAGTTCAGTTGAGTGGATTTCTAAAAGTTTTTTTAATGTTCTATTTTTAGTAACGGTGGCCATATTTGAGGATGGCTTGGCATCATTTGTATAAATGTGCAAGGTCATCATTACTGGATGCTTTCTATCAACATAAGCCAAATTCTATGCAGTGGTTTGAGATAGGAAGTCATTTAAAGTTTGTTCTATTTTTAATAATTGCAGACATATTTGATCGTGGATTGGCATCATTTGTACAGAAGTGTCAGATCTTCAAGCTTGGTCAAAGTCTACAGTAGGCTCTTATCATAACCAACAATCTGGGATCCATATATATTGTTATAATACATGTACAGTGGTGCCTCCCTAAAAAGCATTACAGTATAACACCATCCCTGCTGATATAACATGGATATGGCAATGGATCCCACTATACTCGTTGAATTTTATTTTTCCAATTAATGTTCCCCAGTATAAATGTATAAACATCATTATACTGAAGTCTTTTCATGTTTTGTATTTGCTTGTGAATGATGCACTCCCAGCTGTGAAAAGCAAAAATTCAGATTTGACGTCACAATGTGCCAGAAAATAAGGGTCTACGCTGTCAGTTCTACTTACAATTTCAAATACAGAGTGTAGACCTTGATCTGCTGGTGCACTACACAACCATAAAATTGGGTCTCTGTTATAACTGTGTAAATACTGTATGTGTCACATGGGGTCTAAAGAAGGCAACTTTTAAGGCTGGGATCGTGCCACAGTGGGGTTCATTATAGCAAAGTACAATACTTACAAATTTTACGCTATATTTTCTTTCAATAGAGTCTGATGGCCAGATGGATGATAGAAGGACCATCCCTTGGGAAGGGGGAGGAGAGAGAGGCATAAGTTTTGGGGAAGGGCATTAACATTCCTTTGTATCTAAGAGAAGATGAATGCAGCACATTTTGGTCCCATTTCTTGTTTTTAAACATTTCAATAGAGACTAAACCACATATATCTCAGACCATGTTCTAATTCTGAATGCTTTTCAATAGTTTTCCTTATATAAATGTTTTTAAAAAAAATGTGAATAATATATTTATTATATATGTAGGCATGCAAAATCAGAGGTAGATGATAAACTCTAACCAAAATTTTGGGCAATAAGAAAGTCAGGGCCTGTATGTTAAGCCCATGCTCAAATCATTGCAATATACTATTTTCCCTTTCACCCATCGTCAAATGGATGAGCAAAAGCATGAAGCAGAATAAATTTGTCTTTACTTTTGATTATTTGTCCAAGTATGAACAGAATCCATTAAGGGGTTTAGGAAATATAAACAAATAAAACCTTACCAAAAACTGTTGACTAACAGCCCCAATGCCAACACCTGTGGAAACGTGACTGTTATGTATCAATTTTCCACTAACCTGGGCTTGGCATTAAAACCACAGAACAAGTGTTTTATACAGTATATGAGTCAGGTCTAACTGCAAGCACAGACCCTGATCTGCTGTTACATAATGCACCAGCAGATCAGGTCAAGTTTTGTTTTGTTCTACTGATTACTCCTAGCAAACTGCATAGAGCCAGATCTGCCAGTGCATTATGCAACAGCAGATCTGGGTCTTTGCAGTCTGACCCAACTTCTAAGCATGTATATAGGGTACATGTTACTGCAATATACATTCACTATTTGTCCAACCATGAATGCAGAACATGGAAGTGTATCTGAATCGGTGTATCTACAACTTCGTACCTAAGACAAGAAAAATGAACCTACTGATAGCTCAAAGGGCTAAAACTTATCCATGAAGTTTATCTCAGACCCAGTTCACACCTGTACAAGGTCCAGGACTGTCCTGACTTTGGATTGTTCTAAATAAGGATGCTGAATAGATGAACATGATCCAGCCTCCTTCCACACTTGTGCTCCAAGGCTGCCTTGATCTTTTCACATTTTACTTCTCCTAGGGTTTACCTAAATACTATAGTAACACTCAAAAACTTAACACAATGCACGTGCAAAGTTTATTTCAACTTCCTCTAACAGGTCCAGAGGTATCCTAAGCTTTTCACACTATCAAGATAGGCTGACCCTGGAAAGATCCTAGGATCCTGGGCTGGCCTTGGACCATATCCAAGAGATGTCCAAAATTAGGTCAACCCTAGACTGCCCCAAGACCAGGTCAACTTGTAAATGTGAAACAAAAACAAATCTATGGCCATCCCAGGGCTGGCCTTTCATGCTATGGTGAAAAGGGTAAAAATCTCCATATTATATTGTTGACCATCCTAACTTCATGCATGTTCTTGATTTGTGTGCCATGTTTCTCGTGAACTCACATGCTTGTTTTGAGATCCTGATGTCATCAACTGGGTCACCAGTGTTCTTTGATAGTAACAGCAAGTGTGATTAAGAAATACTCGATGAAATGAGATTTAAATACGCTCTACAATTCAGAGCTCAGAAAAACGGTAGCTTGCAAAGGATTTTGAGAGTTTATAAACATTTTCAATGATAAATAAATCAAACAGATATAGTTGAACACTTTCTATGGCGACTTTTTAATAGTTCTCGCAATATTATAAAGCAGGTGTTAAAATTCACGTTAAGGGCACGAATCAGGGCATGTCAAGGATAATGTACTAGGAGCATAAATGTCTCCTCCAATAGGTCACTGACTCATTAGCATAAATGTCTCCTCCAATAGGTCACTGACCCATTGTAGGTTAACCCCATCCTCATCCCAATGTTCATGTACTGCTGGGTGAAAGAGGAAAATATCAGTATTCACACTGAATCTTATGCATGGGAATGGGAACTTGTTGCTTCTACCATGAGATGAGAATGCGCATCAATAAGACCATGCTGTCTCATCATTTGATGTGTAAGAGCATACTAATATGGCATAAAAACTCAGCCTATTGGGTTGTTATTAACAAATATGACCCTATGGTATTCTAAAATTGTGTCAAATACAGGCAATTCAACCAAATGCTTAATAGTGGAGTAATAAAAATGTACAAAATAGAAAGCCAATAGAGATTTGAACACTCTGTAATTTATGCAATAGAGAATGGACACAGAACCTGTGGAAAAACCTTGTGCACTCAATGTGGATAGTAAAGAATCTAGCTATCAGTAATGATAAAGTGAAGAAAAAAAAAAATGCTCAAAAGACTGTTGGCATGATGTTCTGATATTATACCAAACAAAAGCTATGTTTACTTTTTCAATGTAACAAATTATTGGTGTAAAATTTGACATGGATTTTGATGTTTACATACGCAGTAAAATCTCCTGATTCAGACCAGCACTTGGACTGGGGAAATGTGGTCTGAATTTGGAGTTGTTCTGATCTTGTCATTTTGTTCTTTTACATAATTCAAAATAACAAATGTGACTGTTATTGGGAAGTGGTCTCAATTCAGGGGTGGTGAAAATACAGGGTTTTCTTCACTCCCTGCTCTCACTCTCGTCTCACTTGCACAAAATGGTCATCCTTGATTATTTGTAAATTGATCCCCCTACTGAACCAAGTAATGTGAAAATTTACCCTTGTGGCCAACATACAGAAAGAGGGCATTTTTTTTTTTTAAAATGGAAGTCTTGAAGTCTGGTATAACAGACAATGGACTTGGAGACTCTAAATACCACTGCAGATAATGGGTTTCATAATTATCGTGAACAAGAAAATGTATTGTCATAATAGATAATCAGGTGTTATCAAGTCCGCTATAAAAATTCAAGCTAAAACTTTGGTGGGTTACTATTACTAACTTTTACAGCAGGTTTGATTGATCAACAAGCATGAGACAATTCTGACACTCACTGACAATGCAGATGACATCATTATGCATATGATGTCATGAATGTCTGCAATTATTATAGTGGTTTTATTATTAAAGTCAAACTGTGCCAGTCTATAAACAATAATCCTTGTTTACAACAAATTCTTTCTTGTAAACTAAACTTGCTATGCTCTTTCTTATGATGTAAAATATTCTTTGTATTTCTAAGACTACATAGATACTGATAATATGTCATCTCCACCCCACCACCAACATTATACTATATAATATGTCATCTCCACCCCACCCCCAACATTATATCCTAGAGTGAAATGAGAGAAAAATAATCCATTATATGCATTGACATGTGAAAAGGAAATCCCGACTCTGGATCAGAATTTGTGAGCAGGAATTCCTGCCCACCAATTCTGACCCTCAGGTCAGATTTCCCTATTCCACACCACTGCATATGATGGAGTCTATTAGTCTTGCCTATACTTCACAGGTAAAATAAAAACTTTAATGGATGCAACTTCCTTCCAAGTGTAACATACATGCAGTATAGATTCTCTAATGTACAATAAACCAATATGTTCCAAGTACATCTATATCTGTGATGTTTGCATTGATGTTCAACAAACAAGTTACCATCAAAATGATCAACGAAAATGTTTCCCTACCTTTTCTCTTAAATGAGGAAATATATATGGTAACTGGGTATCTTTTGTGAAAATGTGCTGGGATACCTGGAGTTCAGGGTAAGCTTAAGCTTAAACATCCCCCTAAAAGTGGTAGTCCCTGGTACGAATCTGCTTGGTAGCAAGTTGTTTTTTCTTTCTCTCTCTCTCCTTTAAAATCTAATATACCGTATATACTCGCGTATAAGCCAATACCAACTGCATAGACCCAGATCTACCGTCGCATACTGCACCGGTAGATCTGGGTCTATGCAGTTTGTAAGGACTAATCAGTAGAACAAACAACACAGACCCTGATCTGCCGGCACATTATGCAACGACAGATCAGGGTCTATGTTGTTTGCATGTGGACGAAGCTTATACGCGAGTACAGACGGTAGTAAAATTATTAATCCCTTGGTTCTAGATATAAAATAAGAAAAGTATAAAATAGAGGCAACTTACTTGACCTGTGTCTTCTCTAAAGATGTGCTGAAAACTAAATGATGCTTTAAATGCCAATTTTAGTCCAAAAACACATGTCAATTATGTCCACTTGTACACAGAAGCAATTTTACTGGACAAAATGCTGATGGCAGTAAGGTATGTGACTGTAACACATGAACCAACTGTGAAAGAACTCCTGTACAGAATTCCAGCTTGTGATCCAACCCATGCTGTCTGGGTTGAAGACTGAGCATTCTATTCTGCCTTGATACTGGAAGAGCCAGACCAGCTATGGTCTGTTCATTAATGTACTTTGCATATATAAATCCCAAGGCATATACATGTACTACTTACCCCATCCTCCTCTTCCTCCTCCTCCTCTTCCTCTTTGGGTTTGGCAGGGGCAGCTGGAGGTTGAACAACTTCTTCCGTATCCTCCATCTCTACCTACATTATGTCAAAGAATAAATGAATGGATAAATCACTATATACAGTCAAACCTGTATACAGTGACCACCCATGAGAAAAGGTTAGTGGCCTCTGTAGACAGGTTCAGCTCTCCAACTTAGTTCATGACAAATTCATGTACTATGCACCGAATAGCATTAACATTATCATTATTAGTAGTAGTATGCTATCAAGATACATATATTTAGTTTGTTTATTTAGCTAAAAGATAAACAGCAAAATAATAAAATACAAAGTTCCACACAGGCTTACTGTATCCTCACTTTAATCCATCATGTACCTTAAATCATCACTGGCTCTTTAAAAAAATCACTGATCTTTGTTTGTTTTGTGCATATCTCCATCCCCATTTCTGTTGCAACATCTTAAACTTCCATCACTGATTTCAGCATGTTTGAATGTCCATGATGAATTGCAAACCCTTTCAGTTTCTGTATGCATTCCTGTACAACTGTGTACATGCACTCATTTATACAACTCTCTCTCTCTCACACACACACACACACACACACGCAAACACTTTAATTTCATATCAGTAGAAATGGCGTCTAAATAAAATTACTAACTGCAGCTTACTTGTGATTGTCAAACACAGGACTGACTTTTTTTCAGACCAGCTTGTATAGTTAGGGATGAAAACAAATGTTCACACTTCAAACAATTGATGGATTAAGCAGTTACTCAAATTCACAGAGATCAAAAGACAGTCGGCTTTTGTGAGAGACCTTTGATGATTTGGGAATGAAAAGAAGCTTCCTGTGGCAATTGTAAGTAGCATATAAACCATAAGGGATATCACAAGTGCAATGTACATGTGGGTTATAGCATCCTGGAACCATTTCTAGTATCGTTCATTAATCTCATCATTTGATGTAATTGTACGTAATCTCTCACACTCCGGATTAATGGTGTTCTCAAAATCGGCCATAATATCTTGCTTATGCTTAATATTCCCTTGGATCTGATTTCTCCCGACTACCATTTCTGCTGCAACTACACAACTTTTTCCACTACCCAGCAAACGAATTGCTTTGATTCTCTCATGTAAGGACAAAAACCGCCTTGATTTTGAAGACAACATGTTGACACCTTTGAGTTTGACTGACAGTGTGACTGGAGTACGGTAAGTACAATCGAGATATGAAATGCTTAAACATCGATTCACATCATATATGTTTATCTAAACAATGCCTTGCTCATCAAACAAAAGAAGTGTTAAATTTGCATACTTGGAGTGGTCACTGCTGATACGGTCCAGTGACCGCTTAAAGCAGGGTGAAACCACTGTTGGGTAAGGAAACACCTGGCTGCTGACCACTGAAAGCAGGTAACCATTAAATACAGGGCATTTATATAGGAAATTTGCTGGGGGATATTAGAATGACTGTTGTGACCAGGTGACCACTGAACACAGGTGACTGTTAGGACAGGTCTGACTGTATATTCAAGTACTTATTACCACCAGCTATAGAAGAAAAGTATCATCTACTGGAGACATGTATAGTATGCAGTCTAATCCTAATATCATGGGAGCCAGAAATAATGCTTGGAATATATAGATTCAAGGTAGTCGGGTCACACTGAAAAAAGGTAACTGCATGAAATAAGGAGTTTGTCTAGATTGGGAAAAAAAAGTTGGAATAGCTATGGTTTGGATTTGACTTGTTTCATTTAATTTTTAATATGCATACAATATGAACAACAAAATACGAATCTGAGGCTAATACTGTCACTTGAATTTGTGAAGTACCAATTTTCATGGATTCTGCAGTTGCTACAATGGAATGACCATTCATGTGGGAAGATAAATGGACCTTTCAGAGGCACATCAAAGAATCTAGTACCCCCCAAAATAAAAGTACCTGAAAATAAACTACAGTTACATATATTTCATGGCCACACAGGAAGTAGGTCAAACTGTTTGTCCTGAGGTGCTGTGGACATTCATGGTTCCCCCGAGGCCAAGGGCCAAAGGCAACTGAACTTGGTCATCAACAGTAGCAAGTGGCAAATCTACTTCCTGTACAGCCATGGCAAATCTCTGTCAACTTTACAAAGCAGGATATAATTAATAACCAAAGAGAAGATTTTAAAGCTAGGCTATTTTGAACTTCTTGCACTGTCTTTTGGAAATCATTTTTTTTCCCCTGCATAAATGAATTATATTTTCTTGTCAGATCTGCTGGTCAAGAGCTTCTTCTGTTGCACAAGGCTTGCAAGTGTAAAGCATCCTTGTTCACTGAAGGCTCTAGGTCTGTCATACCTATACTTATTTTTTCTTTTTTTTTGGTCTCTGGTACTGCTTCAAAAACTGAGGATAAAATCGGGATCTGAACATCAAAATAGGAATACTTCAAATTTATATTCAACAATTTATTGTTAGCATGCAGCCTCACTGATTCAAAGTGATTTTTGGTTGAAACATCATTCCTACAGTCTTCTTTCCGACCATGTACCACAATGAAATCCATCAAGAAAAGACTGCAAAGGCATGCTATTCATCCAGTGTTAATGCCTCGTACATCCCATTTTTGAATTTCTGTAGCACATTGTTTTTCATCAAGGTATAATCCTTATCAGTCGCCTTTTGCTTCATTATTTTTTCTTTAACTTTCTCAAGTGAATCAGAGTATTAAGATGACAGAAGTGCTTCAGTACACCTTCACAAATGAGTTACAATCAAACAATATAAGCATTTCAGTGATCTAGATATACCAGTGTTTAAGTTGCAGTTCACCTATGTAAACTTCTATTGGACTGAAAAATCCATGTAATTGAGGTTAAAAAAAGGAATGATTCTGCCACGATCAGAATGCTTGGCATCTCTGCATCCTGTTCCAGCTGCAATTTTCTCAACACAAGCAGATGATCTGAATATTTCTGCATTAAAAAAGACAACTCTTTCAATTTACAAGTCATTCCAATTTTCTGATCTCAAAACAAAAATGACCACAATCATGAAACATATTTATTTCTTGCATGGTGCCATATATTAAATCCTTCTCTGATACATTCATGATCTTATAAAGTATTTTGTTTATGACAGGGTCTATTATAGTTCCGTTTGACTTTCTCCACAAGCTCTCTGTTTAAATACACTTATTACATTTAATATACTTTTCATTGTAACTCACACAATTTTTTTTATAAGTATGTACTGTCTTACCTCTGTTATGGAAACCTCTTGTAACAAGGACCTGATATCTAAGCGGATAAAATGTCTTGGAGTTTCTTCCCATTTGGACTTCAACTGTAATCATTTTAACAAAACTTAGTTAAGTTTAAACACATTTATTGTCAGTATGAAAATTGAGAAATTAAGTATCAGAACTGAAGCCAATCGCTTATAAACTTCTTCTTCATAAAATCATTTAGTTCCACACCCGAAGTCTTTTATAAACACCTCAATGATTTTCTTTAAAGAAAATTAAAAATACTACAGTGCAAAGCCAATTTGAGCATTTTAAATATTTATTAGCAGTGAAATTAAGCATTTACTATTCCAACAGAAAAACAAGCAGGCCAGGGCCTGCATGTTGAGCCCACTATCGAAGCAATGCTGTAAAAGGTTGAATGATCATGTCACAAAATAATTTGTCTTAGCTTCAATAATGATTCATCCAAAGTAGGATAGCTTCAATAATTATTCATCAAAAGTAGGAACATAACCCATCAAGAGGTCAAGGAAACAAAAGCAAAATGAAAAAACTTTAACCAAAACCTTAACACAAATTTTCTGATAGTAACCATACCCTATGGTCAAATGGGCATGCATGTCACAGGATGAATTGTCTTAGCTTCAAAATGATTCATCCCAAGTATGAACAAAATCCATCAAGGGGTTTAGGAAATATAAACAAATTAAAAACTTTAACAAAACCTCAACACAGATTTCTATGTGACCTTGACCCAAGGTCAAAGGAGTGAGTGTGTCACAGAATGAAGTGTCTTAGCTTCTTAATAATTTGTTCCATGTATGATCAAAATCTATCATGAGATTTAGGAAATATATGGTGATGAAAAACTTTAACCAAAGCCTTAACAAACTGTTGATGCTGCTGTTGGAAAATTGATTGCTTTGTTTCATGTCCACTAAATGTGGGTTCAACAAAAGAAATCAAGATATTTTAACTCCTTGCACTCACAAATTAAGTTGGTTATTTTTACTATCTTTATTAACATTCTCATTTTTATTATTATACAGAGAAGCTTTGTGAAAATTCAGTAAAGGCAGTAAAATTTATTTTCCTTCAATGGTAAATTTTAATTTGTTAAGTATATACATGGTGAAAAATGTACATGCATCTCATTGAAACAAGCCATCTTCTAGTATTTCACTAGTGTGTCTAATACCTCTTACATCAACAATTGGTTGCAATTTGCATCTAATCATTTTTCTTGTTGTGTTAACTGTACCTTCCATATTCAAAGTTTGTACAATATAGTTTTAAGAGAACTGAAGAATTAAATTTGAATTTAAATTTCTTGAAGTATTACCTACCTTATCTATTTCTCTCTGAGTTCTTTTGTGTACATTCCTCTTTACACAAGTGGACACATCAGCCTGCATCTCGGACACATACACCTAAATGACATTCACAAAACAATTCACAGATCAAATCAGAGTTTCACAGCAAACAAGTGAACTGTAGGCCATGAAATACCCCCCCCCCCAATAAATTAAGTTGACAAATAAACAACTAAATCAATCTATTAATCAATGAACCAATGGAGAAATCAACAGATGGATGTGTCAATCAATCGATTCATCATTTAATCCATCAATCAATTCATGAACAGGCAAATTATGATTCAATTTGTGACATGTATATGTACAAGTCATGTGGTAAGTATGCAATTTTAGGGCTTTTCCGTTTAAAAGGGTATACCTGGGTTAAAATGTAAGTTTTATTTAGACCCACAGCCAACAAACATCATTGTCCCTTTGCACTCATTACTTACGGGAGTACTTTCTGATAAAAGGAGAAGCTGACCATTTAAAAAACTGTTTATACAGAGTTTAATCGAGGGTGTGGATGTATATATGGATGGGCAGACATGAATACTGGTACCAAAGTGAAAGCTATGTCAAGCTTCCAACAAGGCAGACTCAACAAAAATATCTACCCATAGCAATCATCTGGACCATCTTCCAAAACTTGTAAATTGTTTTAAATGGAAAAGCCCTTAAGAAATTCTGCCAACTATATACCTACAGTTAGTTAATGTATACATTTCTCTAAATGCATGCAAAAATTATGATGTAGCAACATCTACTTTTTACCTTTTTAGTTGTTCACAGAATTTTGTTCAAATTTAGATTTATGGTAGATACTGTAATGCATAAACTTTAGAAATCATCATAATTTGACCAAAAGAATTACTATCAATATAAAACCTGGACAAAATGGATGAAATACTAAGTTGAAAAATAGAAAATTTTTCTAGAAAGAATTTGATCACATCTGTGGTGAGATTTTCTCTATCATTCTAGACTATAGTTGTATAAAAAAAAATTAAAATCATTGCGATTAAAGTGTACTAAATTTTATTATTCTGAAATATATAAGAAACATTTTTTATTCCGCCCTCACACCCCAAAGATAATTGTCAGTTGTCTTATAAATGCAAGGTTTATAAAATACATGTAGCTCCAAAGCTGATCCCAAATGTGCCTACAAATGGTGGAGCATGATATGTTAAATGTGCCAATGGAGAAATAAAATAACAATCTAATAATCAAACACTTTTATAAGATGGCAAATTTAAATCTTAAAAAAAGTTTCCTTTGCATGTAAGTCATTTGACATGACTTGAAACAAGTTCTGACACTGACTCACCTGAAAACCTTTAGATTTGGCGTAACTCCAGAAATCTTCAAAATGCCGTACTTTGTCAAATACAGCATCTATAACAATGAATGGGAAAAACCCGTCATCTATGGTCTTTTTAAAGCTTTTCAACATATTCTGCCTGTATGTGTGCTCCATATCTGCTTCATATTCATACTCCAGGATCTGAAATAATATCCATACAATAATTTTTGCTATCCTATCATCACTGGCATTTAACAAATTAGAAGCCACCACACTGCTCTCTCTTTACAATGCTGTTCTGTAAGCCATTTAAGTAAAGTACTCTGTAAGTGAGCCACCTTATAATAAGGAAGAGTCACAACAATGTACAAAACAGATGATGTAGTAATGATGTGAAACCTCATTATATTTGTTTTCAAACAGTGATGAACCAAAGTTAGGTGAAATAAATGGCAACAATAGAACAAAATTTAACAATGAATGGGATTTAAGATCATACCAGCACTATAAGAGGCATCAGTATACAAAGGGGCTTTACACTGAGAGACCACTATACTTGAATTTACGTATCAATTTGAAAAGGCTGTTTACTGTTTGTCCTTTTAAATCACATAGAATCTGATGATGAATACAATACTTTACAGTGTCAAATTTTATGACCACAAAATTTGTCTTCAATAATCTTTAGAAACCAATTCTGAGAGTAACATATGCTTCTTCAATAATATTTACTTGATCAAAATACATAAGAAGAGCATCCACTAGCTCACCAATCCAGCCCTCCCAAGCAAAAAAGAGACATCAATATGACCTGAGATGACCTTACCTACGTCTTTTGACAAATACAAAACTCAGCTCTTTCTTTTATATTGCTTGGCTAGGTTCATATATATGGCATGTATAACGCTAAAAGCAATCTTGTTTAAATCTACATGTTCCATCACAAAGCACTTGACCAATTTTTTTTAAAAAAAGCCTTTATAGCCAAGTCCACACAGCATCCAATCATGAATTGGATTGCAATCCTAAAAAAGACTTGGTACTAATAAGCGCATAAGCGACCCAACTGCCAGTCTTACTGAACAGGTAAGTGAACCAACGTCAAAGTCTAATTCCAGGAAGAGCAGGTTTCAAACTTTTAAACAGATCTATTTTTTTTATATTTATGTCAGTAAATTAATGTTTTTCAATGAAATGCTTTGTTTCAAAATTCAAGCACTTTTCAAGAACTAGTGAGCATTTTCAAGAACTTTTCCAGTATTTTTTCAAGTCTACCTCAAATTCAAGCACTTTTCAAGGTAACCACCAAAATTCAAGGAATTTTCAAAACTGTGTGAAACCTGTTATAGCACTCATGCAAATTTAACTTGAAAACAAAGGTTGGCAATTAATGTCAAATACATGCGTATAGATGGTACAGTATGCAACCAGTATGTGAAATAATATATAGTTACATTAGTCCAGGAGCATCTAAAACCATTTCAGGATATCCATTTTTTTAGAAATTGTCAAGTTTATGTGTGAAATTCCATACTACTTTCGAGACCTGATAAATCCATTCAAAAGAATGTTATATTGATGCCTGCATGTAAACTTGACATGGTTTGCATTATCGAGGCTGATCATATGCCAAGACACACAATGAAGAACCTGCATACAGAAGCCTTAAATAGGTTATTTGCCAATTACAGACTTATGTTTCTTATGATCCTTTTATCAAGAGTTACTTCTCCTTTCATAGGACAAAACCTACCATTTCATTCTTTGAATTATATAATTAAAACTTGAATTTCAAAGGTTCACCTTTATCGGATAGTAACAAAGTTCGAAGACATTTTACAGAATACAATGTACCATCTGAATAACATTTAAAAACCTATTAATGCAATATGGCAACTTGCTTGAAAATTGAAGAAAGAAATTCACTTCGTCAAGGCACAAATGTATTTGTTTTGTTCCTTTATCATTCACCAAGAGAGAGTGATTAATCTTGTAAAAATACAGTAAAACCTGTCTCTCGAGACCACCCCTTCTGCCAATAAAAAGCAGCCTCTCAAGACAAGTGGTCTCTCATAACAGATTTGTGCAAAATGGCCAGGTTTCAAGGTCGAAATTCAACAGGGCTTAAGAAGGAATAATACCCACAATTACTGTACATGCATTTTATTCTTTATTCATAGTTCTTGTTAAAATATTGCACTCATTTCATCCCAAAATAGTTTTATACAGCAATCAAGAAATATATCTATACAAGGCCGGATAGAAAGTGGAGCAAATAGAGCACAGGGCCCCCCACAACACAGTGAAATGGTAAATGGTGGTGGTGGTGGTGGGGTTTGCTTTTTGAAATCACTTTAGGGTTTCCTACCACCTTAATCCGGCCTTGCATCTATCATAAAACATTCACAATAATATTTGAAGATCATGTATGCATGTATTAGCAAATGAATTGCAAAATTAACTACTGTAATATTTATTTAACCTGTGTATGACTTGCACTGTAGAAGTTTTGGGTAAATATGAGATATATGTGTATATGTACAACTGAATGAAATCAAGACAGAATTAACCCATCCAGAAACAAAATAAATTTATTTAAAAGACAAAAGCCAAAGGCTGAATTCACTGATGACATAAAGAAATTAATGCAATAAACAAAGGGTGTAACTGGCTGCCCTACAGTGAACAGATGACAGCTAGGTGTGTTTGTTTTAAAAACTGTAACATCAAAAAAGCAACAAACAACACAAACCTTTTACAATGACAATCTAATCCGGAAAATGATAATCACTTATTAAAGACACAGACAAAGATCTCATTTACCCCAGACATTATGGATTGACTCCAAACACAAACAACATACTCGACAGCTACAGTGAAGCCCTTTAAGAAGATTTTTCATTATGACATTATCGGTACAGTATGGTGTTTTTTTATTTACAGACGATAAAAAAACAATATGAACCTTTTAAATGACTATGTACATACTTGACTGCTCCCTTTGAAGAATGAATGGTTAATCGTAATGGGGCAGTTACATGTACTCTGGTTTATGGTCTGTAGCACACAACATTACCTGCATGACCTGTAGATTTTAGCAAACAGGTAGCCAGACTCAACTTTTTTGTTGTTTTTTTAGAACAAACCTCACCAGAGCAGTCATGTTTACAAAGGATTAAATAAAGGTCAGTGGTGCTTGTCTACATTTATGTGATACTGGTCATTCACAGCAGTGTTGTTTAGAACAATCTGCACTTTGCCTGCAGACCCTCCTAAGTGGTCGTGACTACAAAGGATTAAACAAAGGTCAATGGTGTTTATCTGTTTTTGTGACATGGTCATTCATAGCAGTGATGAAATGCATACTGAAGAATCATTTATTTTCGTGGTTTTGTAAAATAAGACATTTTCGTGGGTACTTAAATTCGTGGTTTTGCCTGTCAAAGTTTGCATATTACTAAGTGTTTAATTTCGTGGTTTAACCTCTACAAATACACAAAATAAAGAATAAAAAAGAATAAAACTCTGCCGACGCAAACGGCGGTCACTTGAATGTTTATAACAGTGCTTTCACATGTATAAGCACAAATCAAAGACCTGACAAGTTCAATACTGACACCGTGTTTTTGTCCAAGTGAATAACATCAAAAGCCGACGCAGCCAACAACATTAAAACAATACTACCGCCTCCTTGATCACAAATAACACATGTCAAGGTCAATCTCTTACACCGTGTTTTCGTCTGAGTGCTAAACATCAAAGGAAGCCGACGCAGACTACAACACTAAGTCAATCGGTTATTAAAGTAACCTGTATGATCTCTAACTTAAACCACTATCCATAAAGGTAATAAAACACGTGACTGGCTGCCCTTTGCTCAATGCAATCAGCAGACAGTGGCAATATTTGATGCATCTTGAGCCCATCAATGTGAGAAGATGTTAAATATATTGAAAGACAGTGGAATCACGCATTTGTTTGTGCCTGCCTCATGTACAGACCAACTTCAACCACTAGACTTGACAATAAATAAAGAGTACAAAGAATAATTAAAATCACACTTCCACAACTGGTATGCTAAACAGGTCATGGAGGCCATCACGAAAAAAAAGAAGATGCTACTGGTGATGATCACTGATTGCAACCTCATTAATCAAGCCAATTCGGGCTGAATGGATAATTGCAGCTCATGCGACAATGAGTGAAAGATGTGACCTAATTATCAGTGGTTTGGAAAAAGCTGGACTTGTTTTATTCTGCAATTTGGGGATTATTTACCTGACAAGCATTTGTGTGTACATGGAGACTTGTTTGATACGATGTTGATACAGTGGCTTTGTCCGAAAATCAGTGAAGTGTGAGCTTTAATACTCTGCTGTAATTAGTGTATATACATAGTGTTTCATTAATAACAGTACTTCAAGCAATAGTTCTATATAGTATTTTACAGGCTTGTTGTTCCTTTGGATTAAAAATGCATGGATAGAGTGAAATGTGGTTTCAGGAGGATTTAAATTGTTCAACAACAGTTGTACTCGAGTGAAGGATCGATTTGAATAAGTATTTAATTTAATTTTCATATACTGTTATTTTTTATTATTCTTTCTTTCATTTTCAACATTACTAGTGTTTGAATACCTTGTGCTTTTTCTCGTTTCTCTCTATCCTTACTTATCTCGCATATCGATTTAAGGCAGTGAGTGGAAATTACAGCTATCGGATATCTTATCGACACGTGTGCATTGAAACAATATAAAATACTTTATAATTCTTTTTTCAGAGGTTTAAAATAAAACAAACACGTGTAAATGCTAATATTATATTTCCAAATTACAGTATTGATGTTGATTCATGAAATACTAGTAGGTTCCTTAATCTCTAGGAACGACACACAGTAAGAAAATGAGCGGGAGGGGGGCATCATCATCATACGTGGCTAATTTTTCGTTGGGCATTTAAATTCGTGGTTTGGGGCAACAACGAAAACCACGAAAATTGGTCCCCCACGAAAATTGATGATACTACAGTATTCTGCCTAAAAATATTTGTCGCTCATTGCGTTCTGCAGGTGGCTGCTCACGACAGTGCATTTCTATATAAAAAATTTTTATCAGTGCATGACGGTTGTGGTCATAAATGACAGGTGGTCGCTCATAGCAAACGTCACTTAAGACAGGTTTTACTGTATTGCATCCAGTTTGTAATCTGTAAATGCACTATTGTACATGTGTTGAAGAAGTGCTTCTTGCTTGCCCTAATATCTATCAGTTTCAGGCACTGAGCCTTATCAAAGACACAACCCCTATGTCATAGCAATGATTACCTATATTTATATACATATATTAACTTTGGTGCTGAACAAAAGAGATAATATCTGGGTGTCAGCTGCCCTAAAACTCAAATCAACTGAAAAGCACATGATGGGGATCTTGATCTGGGACAAAGATGCTTTTTTTTTAGTATGAAAAAGTATTTGGTATCAAAATATCACAAAATGTTATGTTACTTAAAATCATAAATCTACACATCCATTACCCTCAGTGAGTTAGACACATTCAAAACAACATATTTATGTCAGCATTCTCTATAACTAGTCTCAATTAAGTGTTCAATGTAACCTGGTACAGCACTCCCTCATCATAACACTGTCCATGGGAACCACAGATTATACCACATTAGAGTGAGACCATCTTATAATGAATTATATGATACATACAGTACTCCCTTATTATTACAATGTCCATGGAAGCCACAGATTATACCACATTAGAGAGAGACCATCTTATAATGAATTATATGATACATAGAGTACTCCCTTATTATTACACTGTCCATGGAAGCCACAGATTGTACCACCTTATAGTGAGACCATCTTATAATGAAGTACATGATACATATAATTTTTCTATCACCTAATGAAATGGGATCCATAACTATACTTGCCTTAACAGGAACCTTGTTATAATGAAGGGCTTTATTGTGAGGGAGTAATGTATCTCACTTGCATTCATGTAATGATTAAATGTATCTGATGTGCAAAACACAAAACTCTAATGTTGATGCCTCTGCTGCCATTGCTGCAGCTGGACAAGTAATACCTCACTTTTACCATGCTAATACACGTGAGACAACAAATTCTTATAAATAAATCAGCAACACACCTTTTTCTTGACTTTTTTGCCTGTCTCTGGGTCCTTTTCAATCCTGTCTAGTTCCACCATGAAGTAGTCATCAAGGCAAAGCATTCTGGGAGCACTGCCACCATTGGCACATTCCTTATCCTGAAAACAGACATTATTTTACCATTTGCCTACTAAGACCTGTCAGTCTGGATTTTTTAAAAAGTAAACCTATTCATTTTTAAAATAATTCTCATTTTCATGTATTTTTTAAAGAAACACATGGTTTGAAAATTGGACCCCTAATGTGGTATGCAACACACCTTCTAATAATGATGCACAAGTATACCAAGTTTCATTCCTTAATCTCAAATGACTTGAAAGTTATGGAGTTGACAGGAAAGTGTGATGGAAAACTTAAAATACTGAGCCATAAACATACCTTCTAATGATGATGTACGAGTATACCAACTTACATCCTTTAATCTCAAATGACTTTAAAGTTAAGATCAAAAACAATTTTTGCGGTTTAACGCCATTTTTCAGCACAATACATGGCTGCCAGTATATTTGGTGGAGGAAGAACCTGGGAATACCCCAGGAAGAACCACTGACCCACAGGAAGCTACTGGCAAGCTTTCTCACATACTCATGTTGGTCGAGCCAAGACTCGAACTCACGCAGAGCACCTTAGACCACTTGGTCACCAGCACCAATCAAAAACAAAAGTGACAGATGGACAGACAGAAGGCTGATGGGAAATATGGATACTATGTCCCTTGCTTTTCGTGAAAAGGCAGGGAGAAAATCAAAAGAGGCCCATGTGGACCTGAAATCATTCACATGGCACACATCTGCCCAATAGTCAAATGCAACACACATCTGCCCAATAGCCAAATGCAACACACATCTGCCCAATAGTCAAATGCAACACACATCTGCCCAATAGCCAAATGCAAGCGCAGTTGGTCAAGAAATTTGGATCAGTAGGATGATTGATGTGGAAATTTCTTCCAATGCTGCAGATTGCATACCTTATGAAAAAAACTGTTTTAAGACTAAAGGTTTGTCTATATTTTGTATCTTCATCCATATTTAATGGCATATCAGCATCATTTGTCAAATTCTGTCCAGCGGTTTTTGGAAGTAAAGTTGTTGAAATGGTTTTCGATTTTTAATAACATTCAAAGCCCTGTGTGCAAGAATGCATTCTGCCTACTTTGGTCAAATTCTGTTGAGTGGTTTCTAAGAAGGTTTTCTGTTTTTAATAATGGTGTCCATATTTGATGGCAGATTGGCATTATTTGAAAAAATGTCAAAGTCCGGTGTGCAAGAATGCTTTCAATTTGGCTAAATGTTAGCACCTGAGAACAAGTGTCTTTTGTATTATGACTTTCAAAAAGTTGAATGCAAAATCTTTTTGTTTATGCTTCTTTTGATAGGACAGTGATAACTATGTTACTGTTCAAGCTGGGGAGATACTATAACGTAACTGCAGTTAAAAGATACTCTTGCATATCAAGTAGAATTTTTCTGGTTCTAACCTAGCCCTTTTAACAGTCTTGATATACAGTTCATATATACTTCCTATATAACTTACTCAAAGCAGTGGTCCCAAAAATTACCTATTAACTGAGATTGACTGTGTAAGAAGTGTTACCTTGAGCAGTTTGCTAACATAGGTTTGGTTTTGCCTGAGCCAGGCAGACCACAGACAATGACAACAATCTGTGTAAGAAGTGTTACCTTGATCAGCTTGCTAACATAGGTTTTGCCTGAGCCAGGCAAACCACGGACAATGACAACAATCTGAGGGGGTCGGCTTTCTCTACCAGGTGGACATAACAAGTCCTCTATTTTGACTACTTCTATCTTGGGTCCCATAGCTGTTGGTGGAGGGGGTCCTGGAGGGGGTCTGGGCTCTCCAAGTAAAGAAGGTAGTATGTAGGGTCTGCTGGTAAATGGATCCCTGTTCAGTGGGGAATTATAGCCCCTGTGAAAGGAAAATTAAAGATCAGAATACAAAGAAACTATGCATGTTACCAATTCTAAAATAATTCTACATACCAAAAAATCAACTCATTGTGCCTTTCTAATGAAATAACATTTCTAGAGTTATACATGCCATAAATCCTGCATCACAACAGTAAGTTACCCATCTCACATTTGTCACTTCTTCAACCCCTACCCAATCCAAGGAATAGAACTAAGTTCTACACTTGCAGTATGTATATACCAAAACAACCAGAGAAGTTTCCACTCTTTCTCATAGGTTGAGGAAGGATGTTCCGTATTTATAGATTTTAAAAAATGACCTGTATTATGCAATGGCATATATATACACAGCATATAATCAAGATGACATAATCAGCTCTTACATTATGAAAATTGCAAAGAGAATCACTTACTTTAGTATCATTTATTTTCGTGGGGCTCAATTTTTGTGGTTTTGTAAAAAAAGACATTTTCGTGGTTTTGCCTGTCAAAGTTTGCATATTACTAAGTGTTTAATTTCGTGGTTTAACCTCTACAAATACACAAAGTAAAGAATAAAAAAGAACAAAACTATGCCGACGCAAATGGCGGTCACTTGAATGTTTATAACAATACTTCCACATGTATGAGCACAAATCAAAGACGTGACAAGTTCAATACTGACACAGTGTTTTTGTCAAAGTGATTAACATCAATGGAAGCCGACGCAGCCAACAAAACTAAAACAATACTACCGCCTCAATGATCACAAATAAAACATATATCAAGATCAATCACTTACACTGGGTTTTCATCTGAGTGATCAACATCAAAGGAAGCAATGCAGCCAACAACACTAAGTCAATCAGTTATTAAAGTACACCTGTATGATCTCTAACTGAAACCACTGTCCATAAAGAGAACAAAACATGTGACCAGCTGCTTTGCTCAATGCAATCAGCAGACAGTGGCAATATTTGATGTGTTTAGAGCCCATCAATGTGAGAAGATACTAACTAAATTGAAAAACAGTGGAATCACGTGTTTGTTTGTGGCCTCATGTACAGACCAACTTCAACCATTAGACTTGACAATAAATAAAGAGTACAAAGAATAGTTAAAATCACACTTCCACAACTGGTATGCTAAACAGGTCATGGAGGCCATCACGAAAAAAAGGAAGTTGTTACTGGTGACAATCACTGATTGCAACTTCATTAATCAAGCCAATTTGGGCTGAATGGATAATTGCAGCTCACGTGACAATGAGTGAAAGATGGGACCTAATTATTATTGGTTTGGAGAAAGCTGGACTTGTTTAATTCTGCAATTTGGGGATTATTTACCGGAGAAGCATTTGTGTGTACATGGAGACTTGATTGAAACGATGTTGATACAGTGGCTTTGTCTGAAAATCAGTGAAGTGTGAGCTTTAATACTCTACTGTAATTAGTGTATATACATAGTGTTTCATTAATAATAGTGCATCAGCAATAATTTTAGTATTTTAAAAGGCTTGTTGCTCTTTTGGATAAAAAATGCGTGGATAAAATGAAATGTGGTTTTCAGGAAGATTTAAATTGTTCAACGACAGTTGTACTCGAATGAAGGATCGATTTGAAAAAGTATTAAATTAAATTTTCATATACTAGTATTTTTTATTATTCTTTCTTTCATTTTCAGCATTACTAGTGTTTGAATACCTTATGCTTTTTCTTGTTTTTCTCTATCCTTACTGATCTCACATATCGATTTAAGGCATTGAGTGGAAATTACAGCTATCGGATATCTTATTGACTTGTGGCCATTGAAACAATATAAAATGCTTTATAATTCTTTTTTCAAAGGGTTAAAATAAAACAAGCACATGTAAAAGCTAATATTTTATTACCAAATTACAGTATTGATGTTGATGTATGAAATACTAGTAGGTTCCTTAATCTCTAGGAACGACACATAGTAAGAAAATGAGCCGGGGGGGGGGGGGGGGGGCGGGGCGGCATCATCATCATACGTGGGAAAATTGGTCCCCCACGAAAATTGATGATACTACAGTAATTCAATAGTTTCACTCTGTGGTTGTGGGGATTTTTTCAGAGCTACAACATTTTTGGTATCTAGTTTCAAAACTGACCACTGTACTTCTAAAAATGGTTATTCTTGAATGCATTTGTGCTACTTTTCTTTTACAAATAATAAGAGTAAGGGTACTAATATCTAATCTGACACAAATAAGGGATTTGTGTGTTCTATAAATAAGGGAGTTGTGTGTTCTATAAATAAGGGATTTGTGTGTCCTATAAATAAGGGATTTGTGTGTTCTGCAAATAAGAGATTTGTGTGTTCTATAAATAAGGGATTTGTGTGTTCTATAAATAAGGGAGTTGTGTGTTCTACAAATAAGAGATTTGTGTGTTCTATAAATAAGGGATTTGAGTGTTCTACAAATAAGGGAGTTGTGTGTTCTACAAATAAGAGATTTGTGTGTTCTATAAATAAGGGATTTGAGTGTTCTACAAATAAGAGAGTTGTGTGTTCTACAAATAAGGGATTTGTGTGTTCTACAAATAAGGGATTTGTGTGTTCTACAAATAAGGGATTTGTGTGTTCTATAAATAAGGGATTTGAGTGTTCTACAAATAAGAGAGTTGTGTGTTCTACAAATAAGGGATTTGAGTGTTCTACAAATAAGGGAGCTGTGTGTTCTACAAATAAGGGATTTGTGTGTTCTACAAATAAGGGAGTTGTGTGTTCTAGTGATGGCAGGCGCGTGAGAGCCAAGATTGACATCAAATCTAAAATTGGCATACCATGTATAATCACGTGTAAGTTGGGTCCAACTGCAAACAACATAGATTCATATCTGCCACCGCATAATGTGTCAGCAGATCAGGGTCCATGTTGTTAGTTCTACTGATTAGTCCTAACAAACTGCATAAACCTAGATCTAGGTTAGGTCTGTGCAGTTTGCAGTTGGATCTGATTTATAAGCGAGTACATATGGTACACAATATCAATTCAGAAGTATCATGTGAGGCTCCTACTCAACATATACCTGTGATACCTCCCTGATTATCCAGGACACTCCCTGATTATCCAGGACACTCCCAGATTATCTGGGACACTGCCTGATTTGACTCTAAAATTTGGCATAAAAAGTGAAAAAATGTGGAAATTTCACTTAAGTTAATCAAGAATTTCCTCATTTAATATATTTTGGAAAAATCTCATGGAAATGAAGGAGATATCTCCCTGAAAGCTCTTCTTTAAATATCATGTGTGTCAGCATCAAAAACAAAAACATGGACAACAGTGGAACCTGTCTTAAAATATCGATTGTGGAAAGCCCCAAAAGTGGCCTTGAAAACCTTTAATACAGTTTATTGAGCACTGAAAGTAATGTATACAGAATCAAATTGTGTGGTCCCTAAAGAAAGGTGGTCTCTTCAAATAGATGACCTTTAGCAAAGGTTTGACTGTAATTGTGTGTACTGCTACTTTTCATGGAAGGGAACTAAAATAAACAAGAGAATCATTTCAGCCAGATTTTCAATATAATTATATAGCTTTCTAATAAATAAAAAACCACAAAATGGTTTAAGTATAAATCAGTACCAGATATATACATCATGACAAATTATAAAAATTAAGTATATTTGCAGTACTATTCACTTTCAGCATAAAATGAATAGCGGTAAAGTTATTCTCTACCGAGAGATGTCTGACTAAGTTATTTTTTATCAACCCCAGCATATGCATATAGCCATGAAATCTGTGTTCCACTACACTATTTAATAGTTTAAATGTATGGATATTTTCCTTGAACACTTACATTATTGCAATAAAAGTCTTATCATGTGCTCAAGTAACTCATGAAAACATTATCTGGTTAACCTGAAATTAGCTGCACCATGGAATTTTCCATTCTGGATCTTGCTGTCATTTAACTTTAGTGTACACTCATTATCTACCAGCATTTATTATAATAAATACCCGTTTTCTGAATAACTTTTCTTTCTAAACTAACAAATTAATTACATAACATACTGTGTATTTGCATAAATTTAGTCACTTTTGCTGTACAGGTGACTTTCCTCGCTGAAGGGGTGACTTTAACCTCGAAAATACATTACATTAACTGCCAACAAACACTTTACATTGCAACTCAGACAGCTATCACAAACTTTGATTGTTTTCATTGCCAGATACATTGTATCAAAATAGATATTCATTGTCATCTTACAGTTTTATCACCTTTTGTGACTTTGGAGATAGCTTGTGCCAACAGAAACATGGGTGGACATCCAAAAATGAAAAGTTTTAGGCGTATTTTTCTAGGGCACACAGGGTCAAGATTTGGGGGACATAGGACAAAAAACTGCAAGAAACCCCTAAGCCAGCACTCTGTGCAACATTGCATGTCAATATGGCTTTTCACTTATAAGGAGTAGCAACAGCAACATTTTCAAGATGGCTGCCATAGTGGATATCTGACCAGCACCATTTTCATTTAGGACCAACTAGATCTTGGGATGAATGTGTGTGTAATGTTTCATTTAGGACCAACTAGACCTTGGGATGAATGTGTGTGTAATGTTTCATTTAGGACTCAACTAGACCTTGGGATGAATGTGTGTGTAATGTTTCATTTAGGACCAACTAGACCTTGGGATGAATGTGTGTGTAATGTTTCATTTAGGACTCAACTAGACCTTGGGATGAATGTGTGTGTAATGTTTCATTTAGGACCAACTAGACCTTGGGATGAATGTGTGTGTAATGTTTCATTTAGGACCAACTAGACCTTGGGATGAATGTGTGTGTAATGTTTCATTTAGGACCAACTAGACCTTGGGATGAATGTGTGTGTAATGTTTCATTTAGGACTCAACTAGACCTTGGGATGAATGTGTGTGTAATGTTTCATTTAGGACTCAACTAGACCTTGGGATGAATGTGTGTGTAATGTTTCATTTAGGACTCAACTAGACCTTGGGATGAATGTGTGTGTAATGTTTCATTTAGGACTCAACTAGACCTTGGGATGAATGTGTGTGTTCGTTTCATGGCAATATTCCAGGTAGTTTAAGAGGAGTAGATAAGAAAACTGGTGCTAATGGACTGATGTTGCACAATGGATAAACAGGCTATTGTATAACCTCTTTTGGTCCATGACCAGTAGAGTTAAAAATTGAACCTTCGCAATGCAATCTTGTCAATATTTCAGTCAAGCTGCAGGTTATGACTACATATGACAATTTTTCTTACTCATGTAAATACTCCCCAAATATTTTAATGAAATCAATTTTTAGAGTAAAATATGTTTCTTCAATAATACATACCTGATCATAATACGTTTGGAAGAGTATCCACTACCTCACAAACCATGCCCTCCCAAGCTAAACAAGACATTCTCTGTCTTTTAGCTTGATTTAGCAACAGAAGTGCAAAAAGGTCATCTGCTTGCCAAGGTGAAAACCATGGTGGTTTCCCCTTGGATTGTGAGACTGGTGCCAAACCTCATCAATTGTCAACTACTGCTGCAGCAGATGTTCAGACTCTTCCAGGGACGAAACTGCTTGAAAGGCCAGGGAGAATGCACCCGTATTATGATCAGGTAAGTATTATGGAAGAAACCTATTTTACTCTAAAAATTGGTTTCTTCTACAAATACCTCATCTGATCATAATATGTTAGAAGAAATGGTAAAAGGAGAAGAAAGTTACTTACCCAAGAGTTGGCCCCGTGTCCAGTCTCCTAACAAACATGGAACAGCTTCAAGTCTTGTGTGAGATGCAGACTGGGGTTAGCACAAGTTTTATGTGTGCATGAAGGAAAAAAGGTTCACTCCTACCAATCCAGCATATATACAGTAACCTGTGTTGTTAGGAAGCTGCTGGACAACCTAGGATGGCAGCCTATTGCACTGATGATATAGGCTCTACCAGATCAAGCTGATCCCTTTGGGATGAAAGATCTCTGAGCTGTTCATTTGAAAATGTTGTCTCTGCCCTCCATCCCACAACTCAGATGATGATGTCAGTTAGGGAGCTCAAATGCTATGCTAGTGGTGACTGTCCCAACCTCATAAGCAAATATGCACAAGAACTTGATCTGGTCTTGGGTTAGTTTCTTGTAGGCTGCGCAGATTATCCATCATATCCAGGATGACTGAACCTATGCGGAAATAGCATTCCTACCTTCTTTGAGTGGCAAGAGCAAGCAAGATCCCACTTTACTGATTGGATCAGTTGCTTTTGGCACCACTTCAAGCCCTAATATTGTCCTGTAGATGCCCTTGGGATGAAGGGTCCAAAGAAGACTGCGGTTTCAAGACAATGGACTTTATAAGCCAACACAGTAGATAAAAAGCAGACAAAACTCTGGCAGAAGAAGCCAGAAAACAAACCTCTTCCATCAATGTGCTGAAGACTGAATCTTCTCTGGACATTGTCAGATCAAGTAAAAAAAAAAAAAAGGTGTTTGTGAGCACTAATCTTCAAGCATAGAAGAGTGGGGTTAGAGAGAAGCCTCATGCGATAACGGAGCTGGCGAAGCACGTTGTTTGGGACAGTGAACAAGGCTGGGATCTGACCATGTTGGGATACAGTTATCTTCAGGCATTTATTGTGTGTATCACAGACAGTCTATGATTGGCACTGAGCATCTGGGAATGAGACTTAACTGCATCTGGTACTGCGTTGGAACAGAGTCAGGACTGGTTATGGGCCTGTTCAATTACTGTCCACAATACTTCCAAAAGTCTGGCATTGAGTAGCATGAGACAGTTACCAACACCAGTACCAGTCATATCTGGCACTCAAGTCATTGAATGGTCATGACCAGGTGTCAAGCACTATCTTTGTCTTTAACCTGGAACTGGATATACCAGGAAAAAAGATCAGCACTTAATCCTGCACATTGCATTAACACCTGTAAATAAAGAAAGCATAACAATGACACACCTAGGTGAAATCAGTAAAGCATCACTTTAACTTTACTGTGAAGGGGATGCTATGAGAGTAAAGAAATATACCCAGGGATATTACATGCATGACCTTGCAACATTCAACAACAGAACAATTACTGGTCTGAATTCACAAGGTAAAGCAATGAGTTGAACTGAAAGTACTATAGACAATAGGTCAGGTAATTAAAATGGCACCAAAAAGTTTACTGTATGACAAAATTAGACAAATGAAGCACAAACTATTCATCTACCATAGATAAAGAAATCAACAGAAAAAACATGGAGTAGACTTCCCTGATGTGAGAAAACTCTAAATAATTGCTCAACTGATGAAAAGGTACAAATGGATTAAGGATTTCACAGGCCTCAAGAAAGAGTGTGCTTACAAGCATGAGCAAAGTAATAACAGAAGATTGAGGGTATTTGGTGCCAAGCCCTCTATCCATGGGGAGACCACTCTCCTCTTGTCTGACTTCCACCTTGGCAAGCATCCCAAAAGATGTAGTGAATGTCTTATTAGCTTGGCAGGCTTGATTACAAGGTAATGGATGTGCTCCTTATGATTGGGTAATTTATTTGAAGAAGAAGTAATATTATTACTATTATCTCTTTATCAGTATCCCTACTAATGACACATTTCCTTTATTACCTTCTCCACACATAACTTCACTGGGATATAACATTTAGTATATATTGACGTTTTGGGTCTTTGTTGGTTTCATTTTTCATGCTTTTGTAAAAAGTGTGATTTGGAAAGGCTAAGACAATATGTACTTAAATTTGTGACTGTGTCTCCAATGGGGGTGTCCCTATTTCTTCATAAGTGGGTAATTTTAGAATGGGTCTTTCCTTCCAGGGTTCGTAGCAAACACACAATGTTAATTCACAGCACCTCATTAATAAAATGTACAAACTTAAGATGAACTTCTATCAAATGAGCTCTGACAGACTTCTAATCAAAATGTGATAAAGCAAGAAGACAAATAAAACTTAGTCTATAGGAATTTCCAACCTGAAAAAACAACTTGATTGGCAGGTTGATCTATGTAAGCTGCACAATTACCTGTCTCTACTGTCTGCACTGTCTAAAGGTGACTGACCATGACCATAATCTATAACTGTCTGGGGGGCAACAAAAGCTCTTGGAGAATCAGCTAAAAGAGATTTAAAAAATAAAATCAATATAAAAACCAATGTACAGTCACAGTATACAACCTTTTCAATAATGGTGTTTTGCAGATCAATATATAGTATGTGAATAACTTGGCTTGCCTGCAATGAATATTGACTAGACCTGTACAGTGTTAAGAAATCAGAGGTGGGATATGCATCAAACTATACAGTTATGGAAATAATGCATATCACATAAGTATCGGTTTTGAGACTTCAACATGATGCGCATTGTGATATTGAACTTGTGATGAGACATTACATCACAATGCAGCAAACTGCTGAGTCTGCATGCATGGCAGATGTCTTTGTGACCAAAACTAGTGGAAATTTCCAGACACTAGACTGGTACATTATCTTCAAAGAGCACACCATAATCCACACAGTGATGTATTTTCATACCTCATTTAACATTATCTGGATATGTTTACTGACTTTTTGTGGCTCTGATTAAAGATAATTCTATTTTTGTAGGAAACAAGAGAAAAATCTGGCATTTTGGGTAATTTCTATTTCATATTTCTTATATATATCAAGATGCACCATATTTAATAAGTTGTATCAATACATCATCGCAGTTTCAGAGCTGCGATAGCTCAGTTGTAGAGTGTTGGACTCATAATCCAAGGGTTGCAGGTTCAATACCCACCCAGGACAGCCAAGGCTGGCTGCCTCAGTGTATTCTTGGGAGAGGCACTTAGCTCTCATTTCCTCTGCAAGGTATAGCCAATAATGTGTTAAAAGTGCCATTAAACAAACAAAAACAAAAAAAGAAATCTGTTTTGATGCACTGCATTGTAATGAATAAAAAATTACAGACTCAGCCAAGATATGGATTGGCAGCAAGAAATATTGTGTTATCATTGTGCATTTATGAATTGTTACACCTCCAATGTTGACCCTAATTCAACTGACCCTTGAACTCTGACCCTTACATCACTTGCACTTTTGCTGTCCACCTATTTAAGTTGTGTAGACAGTCTGATAACAATACATATGAGCAAACTGATAATTAAAATACTAAAACTAACAAGAGGCCCAAGTCGTTCTGAGATCACTCACCTGGTTCACATCTGCCAAACAGCCAAATAAAAAAGCAGTTGGCCATGAAAATCTAGGTCAGTAGGATGCTTTCTACTGAAATTTCTTCCAATGTTGTTGATTGCATATGTCATGAAAACAACTGTTTTAATATTTCTCCAATTTTTGTATCTTCATCCATATTTGATCGCACATCAGCATCAACTGTGCAATATACTAAAATGCCCCTATACCAGAATTCTTTTTGTCAAGTTGGTCAAATTCTGCTCAGCAGTATTTTGAAATAAAGATGTGTAAATGTTTTTATGCTTTTAGTAACAGCAGCCAGATTTGATGACAGAATGTCATCATTTGCATAAATCTGAAAGGCATTCAAGCTAGGATACTTTCGGTCAAAATCAGTAAAGCAGTTATTTGGAAGAAGTTATTAAAGGTTTGCCAATTTTCAGTAACAGCAGCCATATATGATGGCAGATTGTCATCATTTGTACAAACTTAAAGCCCCTCATGCCATAATGCTTTCCAGGGTTCCCATGTCTTTTGAAACAAAAATTTCCAGGCTTTTTCCAAGCAGAAATTGATATTTACAAGGTTCACTTATGACACTTACTTAACGGAATCAAAAACATTTTGGCTTGGAAAGCATGCATTTTTTAAAAACAAAAGCTGTTTCTATTTTGAGACTCTCCTATAACATCTGAAATAGACATATGACCATGTGCAGGGCTCAAAATTAACACTAATCCGCTATCCCATAGTTAGTGATTTTTTCCAATGGATCACTAAAACCCAGCTGTCACTAATCTGTTGGAGCAGTGAAAATTACTGCCGGTCGCTATCATAACAGTTAACAAATGGCTGCGAGTTGTTATTTCCTTTAATGGTTAATTGATTTATTGTGGCACAAATAAACAGGTGTTAAACCACTCATCCAGTTAATTGCTATGATTATTGTTAAAACAATCTTCGCACATGTGGAACTATCCTGGTGTACTGACCCAAAGCACTGATTTCATTACCAATGATAACAAAAGGTACTGTGTATTAGGCTAGTATTGACCAATTGGAACAGGATGCATTCGCCGACTCAATGAATAATCCAGAATTATATAGAACAATGTGTTTCAATATTTATATCATTGTTGATAAACATTCAATGCATTGTGCAGTGATAACTGTAAACAGATGGAAGTATCTGCAATGTGCGCAGCTGCCAATGAAACGGCAGAAATTAGAGAATGACATAAGAGTGTGATCGCAAATATGACCAAGAGATGAGACTAAGAAAGTACCAGAAATGCTGGGAAGATCAACACAAATTGCTGAAGTATGACCCAGGAGAGGTTGTGATGTTGTGCACTTTCTGCACTGAATATAAGGAGAAATACGAAAGTGCTTGGGGTACTTCATTTTTGAGTCTTGTTGGTGAAATACAGTTGTTATTGTTTCGAGGTAATGTTAATGAATAAAAATGTTCAATTAGAAACTGTTTGATTTTAGCAGGATTAGCAACATTTAGGCAGGATCAGTAACAATTTTATTTTGGTGATCCTGTGGGTTAGTGAAAAAAAAAATCCTAATGTCGAGCCGTGATGTGCGAAATCACAGGATGTATCACTAGAAATAAGTATAAAATTTACAGAATAAAAATGTGAACTTTACCATGCTTAACTGCACATGCTGGTATGAAGAGTTTTTTCTTTAGAAATGGGTTATTTACAATTTGGCAAAAAGCCCATGCAAATTATATACCTTTGAATAAAAAGACTGACTTTAAGAATAAAAGATATCCACATATGCCTGGTTGGTTCACTAACATCTACTTTCAATGTAATCCAGCACAGACTATATATTCAATGCAGTCATTGTCAAAGACACCCAGAGCATGGGAATCTGCACTGAAAGTTGACCCCAACAGTAGATTTTTATGTATTTAAAATTCAACCCAAAGGCAAGTTGGGGGTGGAGAAGGTAACTTTTGATGATATATCTTAACACCATGTTCCCAGTGCAAAGTACCAAATAATAAGCAAACATCCGATACATTTTCGTTAACTTTATATATCAAAAGGGTAACTGGGATGATAAGCTTCCTTCGTTTTCTCTTACACTTACTGAGATCATATGCTGCAGACAGGATGTTGGCACACTGTGATGCTAGACTGGTCTTCATACTTCTACACAAGAAAAGATACCAATATGGAGCTTACTAAGGGGTAACCAGTCAACTTGACCAACCTGATCGCCTGAATGTTTGGATTGTCTATATAAATATGTGCAGGGCAAGCAGCCAAATGATCCATACAGCAATTGTATCTCAACTGACTGACAATTCCAGTAAGAACTCAACAAATTAAACTCATGAAGAGCTCAATTATGACTCAGTTACGTATTTCTTCTGTGATCAAGTGGCAGCTGAAAATCCCCCTGCTTGCCCCAACCTTGATCAATATTTGCAAAATTATGGGTTCTTTTACTATCGGGAACAAATTCTATTTTCTCCTGACTTTTTTCTGATTTCCTGGCAGCACGGAAACCCTGGCTTTCAATAAACTTTGGTCAAAGTCTACCAAGCAGTTTATGAGAAGTTGCTTAAAAACTGTTTCTAGTTTAGTAATGGCAGCCATATTTTAAGGTGGATTGGCATCATTTACAGAAATCTGAAAGCCCTTTATGCCAGGATACTTCTGTAAAGTCTGGTCAAATTCTGTCTAGCAGTTTTTCATCAGAAGTCGTGTATATGTTTACATATACTTTTCATAACGGTGTCCATATTTGAAGGCAGATCAGTATAATTGGCCCAAAATTGAAAACCCTCAATTCCAGGATGTTTTCTATCAAATTTGGTCCAATTCTGTCAAGCAGTTTTTGAGAAGTTGTTCAAAGGTTTTTCTATTTTTAGTAATGGTGGCCATATTTGATGATGGATCAGCATAATTTGTGAAGATATAAAGGCATTCATGCTAGGATGCTTTCTGTCAAGTTTGGTCATATTCTACTCTGTAGTTTTGGAGAAGAAGCTGTTTAAAGGTTTTCTACCTTTAGTAATGGCATACCTGATGACAGTTCAGCATCATTTATATAAATCTGAATGGTCTTCATTCCAGGATTCTTTCTGTCAAATTCGATCAAATTCTGTTCAGTGGTTTTGAGAAGAAGTTGTTTAAAGTTTTTTTCTATTTGTAGTAATGTCAGCCATGTTTGATGGTTGATCAGCATCATTTGCACAACTATGAAAGGCCTTTATGCCAGGATGCTCTGTACCAAGTTTGGTTGAAATTGGTCTGGTGTTTTTTTTTAAAAAGCTGAAAACAGCAACTGTTGACAGACAATGGCTGAGTTTTTCTATTTTTAAGTAAAGATGGCCATATATGATGTTGGACCAGCATCATTTGTAAAAATTTGAAATTGTAGAGCCAGGTGAGTTAAAAATGTATGACATACAATTGCAAAATAGGTCTCATCTTTTCAACATTTGTCCCAGAAAAAAAATATAAATTATTTTTTAATTGGTATTTCTGTCTTGAACACTTAAATATAATATATATAAAATTATAGCTACTCAACATGATGACTTGTCATTTGTGATAATAAAATGCCAGCAAATATGCATCATACAAGCTTTCATTACTATTAAGATGTCTTGTATAACAAATTCTCTAATTACACCATATTTTCAAATTGAGCAATTCTGGCTTGATAATAGAGGTGGCTGGTTAAAAGCAGTCAAATATTCCAAAAGAGAATGCCAGAAATTGGTCAGCTATGCATAACGATTAATTATCGATTGGAGGTAACTGTTAAGTGAAGCAGCAATGTACCTTTTGAAGATGCAACAGATGGAGGAATTGAAGTGGTTGGTCTGTGTCCATAGTCAATAGACTCCGCTGGTTTAAAAGTGCCAGCTACTAATCTTGGTGGGTACTCTACAGGTGGTGCTCGCTCACGGTAATCTCTGTATCTGTCATCATAGTCCATCCTAGAACAGAATGAACAGTGATTTACAACCAGTTGTATTCCTATTTCATACAAGAGAGATAGTTTCAGACTTTCTCTTTCCCCCTCATTTGGAATATGGAGAAATGATTATTATTATTCTCCTAAATAAGGAAAATAAACATACACATTAATCAATGACAAAAAAAAAAAAGCAAATCATACTTTCTTCTAACATTCTTGTGTGTGTGTGTACATAGTATTGGTGTACTCAAGTTAAAGAAATGTGGGACCAAGATGTGGATTCTAAGTCAAACTGGCATACATATTGGCAGTGAAATGAAAATATCATATCAAGTCGCAGATATATCATCATCATATTGTGTTCAAAACTGCCATTAACTCAAATAATTTCTGTTACTTGTGTTAAAAAAAGACTCTGGACCAACATGTAAAATTTTAAGCAAACTGTATTCAAATTGGCATTTCACATCTAAAAATCTAATAAAGTCACTGACAGTCATTCATTGATAATGTGAGTGAAACTTCACTACTGACTGTAATCAAGTTTTTATATAAATGAGCTAAAATAGATTCAAGACTGTCATCCACCAGAACCACCAAAACTTTGTCAAAATCCCCTCAACAACAACACCAACAAAACAACCACAAATAATTATGGCAACTGATGTTATGTTTCTGTTGATTCAACTATAATAATAAATATCTGCCACAGGGGAAAATATGTGACTGGACCGGGGTTAGAACCTTGGACCTCCCACATATTCCCCCTACTTTTCGAAGACATGTCCTTGTATTTTCATTACCCACGACCATGCAGACCTACCAAATCAGGTTTATAAAGTCAAACTCTTGGTGTGTAAGACAGGCCTACATTGTGTGATCCCACCACTGCCACCAAATGTCACAGGAATAATGTGGCCGGACTGGGACTCAAACCTGGGACATCCCAAACTCTAAACAGCACTCTACTAATTAAACTATCTGAACCGATGCATCTGACTTATTCCTGTGACATATGCAATATCAATGACCTTAAGCCAAACATTAATATTCTTATTTAAAAGTCAGCATCAGTAAACAGTTCATTCAGCAAATTGTAGTGCACCCATGCAAATCTAACCAGGTCGTTTACATGACCAACATAGTCTGTGCAAATTTTCACTACCATACATCAGTTTTTGTGTTGAAATGGACTGAGAAAGGATGGATGGAAGGATATAATGACTAACAAAAGTTTTCATTATAGTAAGGTATATCACTCATCAACAATGTTAATGGTCCAGGAATCTAGCTTTTGGGGCTTCAGCATTCCGTTGCAGGAATCTATCCAGAAAATTGTTCCTTGTAACACAAACTTATAACAATAAACTATGAAATTACATGTACCTGTAAGGATCATCAAAATATCCCCTTCGCCTCTCAAAGTCATATAATGGTGGAGGTGGTGGTGGTGGTGGTGGTGGATAACTATATGGGTCTCGTCTGTCCATGTAGGGATCTCTTCTATCCCAGTAGGGATCTCTGTAGTGATCTGGTGAGTATCTTTCCCTGTAAGACTCCCTGTCATGGGAATCGGAAAAGCGGTCATAGTTGTCTGGACCTGGTGGTGGTGGTGGGCCCCTTTCACCCAGTCGAGGAGGTTCCTGCGAGTTTTTAAATATTAGCATAATTAAAGAATCCTTAAACAATAGAAATGTCAGCAAATTCTGTGAATTTTCAATGCAGTTTAGTTGATGGATTTACTGCAATTCACTTTTTTTGTGGATTACCAATTTTCTTGGGTGCTAAACCACAAATTTAAAGACTCAACTAACAATGATCCCTCTGAGGAAACAATAGGACACCTTGTAAGATTATTGCATTTATATACCCATGAAAATGTCATTTTTCACACAGCCAAAAAAACTGATGCCCATGAATGGTTTGGTTTGTCTGCTTTGGTTTTGTGGGGTTTTAACACTTTTTCAGCACATAATAGGTTATACATGGCTGCTGGTATATTTGGTGGAGGAAGACCGCTGGGAAGAACCACCAACTCAAGGGAAGCTACTGGTAAGCTTTCTCACATACCCACATTTGGTCGAGCCAAGACTCGAACTCATGCAGACAGAAGTGAGATATGTGGGTGATCTGTAAAGTCGATAACTCAACCACCTGGGGCCCCCTGATACCCACGAAAATAAATTAATTTATAGTATTTCCCCATAAGGTAATTTATCATGACTACATGGAAACTTGCATGCAAAACCTAAAAAGCCAAATACTCAGAAAAAGCCTCTCTGAATATTTTTCAACTGCAGGATATGTCTCACATGACCCACCAATACCTTGGTTTTAAGATTTACACACATGTATGATGTGCACCATAATAAAAACAGTGTAGACCCAGATGTGCCCTCGCATAATGCACAGCAGTGTAGACCCAGATGTGCCCTCACATAATGCACAGCAGATCAAGATCTATGCTGTTCACTCAACACCATGTATACAATGATCAACATCTTGTGTACGATGATCAACACCATGTGTACGATGAACAGCAGAGACACTGATCTGCCACGCATTAGGCACCATGTGTACGATGAACAGCAGAGACACTGATCTGCCATGCATTAGGCACCATGTGTACGATGAACAGCAGAGACACTGATCTGCCATGCATTAGGCACCATGTGTACGATGAACAGCAGAGTCACTGATCTGCCATGTATTAGGCACCATGTGTACGATGAACAGCAGAGTCACTGATCTGCCATGCATTAGGCACCATGTGTACGATGAACAGCAGAGACACTGATCTGCCATGCATTAGGCACCATGTGTACGATGAACAGCAGAGACACTGATCTGCCATGCATTAGGCACCATGTGTACGATGAACAGCAGAGACACTGATCGTCCATGCATTAGGCAACAGAAGATCAGGGTTTATGCTGTCTGTTGATGGGTCTATGTTTGACAAAGGTAACAAATGCTTCTTCCATGCCCCACAATGGCAAACCCCTCAGTTTGTATTAAATGTCCCCTTCAATGAATATGACCCAGAATCATAATCCCAAATCGGTTACATAAATTATATGACCTCCTCCTACAAATGCATGTACAAAGTTAGGTAAAAATAAATATTAAAAAATGTCACTGTAATTGCAATTTTTTTTCATATTTTACCTCTGACCCCCTTACAGGACTCCAGAGCAGAGACCTAAAAATCATACTTTCTTGTAGATAGTCACCACATGGGCGACCTATATACCATGTTTGGTGAATTACCATATATACTTGCTTGTATGTTGAGTGCAACTGCAAACTTCACAGACCCAGATCTGCTGTCACATGATACACTGGCAGATCTGGGTCTATGTAGTTTGTTTGGAGTAATCAGTAAAACAAACAATACAGACCCTGATCTGCTGGTACATTATGCGACGGCAGATCAGGGTATATGTTGTTTGCAGATGGACTCGAATAATAAATGAGAATATAAGGTACCTGACAATGGTATAACTCTTTAAATACTAGTGCTGCTGTAATGGCTCACGTCTCTGCCTAGCTGCTGGGGTCACTACTGCAGCTGATTTGGGGGCCGACTAGCAAAGCCTGATGCTGCTGCAGCCAAATAACCTTTTAGCTGATGATTTGGGGATATGGGCTAATTGTTTTAGTTATTTTCGGTATAATAGACTAATTTATAGATAAAAACATGTATATATAAAACTATAACTACCGTATTTTCATGCGTATATCTCGCAGATTATACAGTAGTTTACACCCCCCACACAGGGTATTTAAGTGGGCAGGCTATATGTTCTTTTTCACACAGCCAGTAATCAGCTTATTTTTAAATTTATAAAGATAAAATTTTTAATAATTGTGTGACTGGTCACACGACTGCCATCATTAACATGTTCGTATTAATGCATTATGTTTACAAATCAATAGCATGTGACTTGTGATGCTCTTGGTGCAATGCCAGAGATGCCAACTCCCCCAATTTCATTGGAGCAACTCTGAGAATGAAACCATTTTCCAAGAAAACTCTGAGCTCCAACTGAAACACCCAAAAAAAATTCCAATATTTCTGCCATTCAAAAAATATTTTTTATTTATGCAGAAAATCAAGAAAAAAATAGACGATAAGGCATTATGAAACTTGATCTCTCCCACTTCCGTGTTTGGTCGCTTACATGTTCAATGAGACATTCGGTTGGGTCGCTTATATCATAGTCATGCTAGCACTTGGCCTCATTTTGGGATTATGCACCGCTTGATAATCAATGGATGCCACTGAGTGCAACAGCTTTCAGTATGCTTATATACAAATCTAAATACAAAGAATTGAAAACATATGATTTTTCAAACCCATATCAAATTTTCAAAGTGGTATATAAGTCTAAATTATAGTAATAAAAGAAAATACAACCACTCATGTATAGACCCTCTGGTAGGTATATTGCATCTTACAACGTCATATGAATTAGTACTGGTAATAAAGTATAGTACGACCATGTGTATCTGATCTCTGTATGAGTCAATATGGAAATCAAACCATATGAAAAGCAGTAAGCTCTTTGATCTTTACTGACAAGTGAGGCTGAACACACAACATAATGTCAATGCTCAGTGTACACCTTGTCTGGGCTCTATTAGGGGGCCTTGGGGGGTTCCGTAAAGACATACCTGACACTGGAACGGGTTTTGATCTGGACATGTGGTCTTCAGTCTTTGGTACTGGGTGGGGTATAATAAATGCCCGTTCCCAAACTTTTATTCCAAACTTAGTCAGCTTCACAGGCAAATATTGCTTCAAGGATAATCTACCTTTACACCCAATCATCCCTTCATCCACACTCTGCTTTTTATGATCCTTGTAATTTGAAAGACATGTTTTGGAAACTTCGTCATTAACGGGTCTTATGTGACACAACTTGTCATATTCAGGCTGGTGTCTTGGTGGATTCTGCCTGGTGTCATTTACATGATAATACTTTGACAACTTTTCATAATGTACTCTGGTCATAATTGTGGGAATACTTGGTATCTGGAAGGGAATAGGTCAGAAGTGCCAGGATTGACATAATCAAATGTATGCCTAGAAAGGCCAGCATTTCGTCCACTGTCGTGGGTTGCCAAAGAGAATCTGGCTTTTCTTCCATACATCTTGCTGCATAGCCATTTGTTTGTGCCACAATTCCTTCAATAAACACCAGGGAAAAAAATTTAAAGAAAAAATCAATTTCTTTCTTCCCCTCATCTAAAACGAAAGTTGGGCCGACGCTTTAGGTAAAACGAAAGTTTTGGGGCACGTGGCTCTCTTGTCTACACTTCGCTGTTTTCATCATCAGATTCTGTCTCCATTTTGGACAGACTTGACAAAGAAGATAGTTAAATGTCACTGCCAACACTTCTTAATTCAATACTGTCAAGTTCGTCCTCAGAAAAACCTTAAAATGCAGATTATGAATCGCTAGCGTAAGCAAAAGTCATTGTTTCCAGTGCCAACTACAATTGCATGTATTAACTAACATGTGGTATAAACTTGCAAAAAATCCCTGAACTCGATTTTGATTGGTTAAATGTCTTTTTACTTCCCATTACTGACCAATAAGACCGATTGTCACATGAACATACACAGCAGATCTATTCGTCACTAATGTCTAGGAAGCATAACCAGCAAGCGGATATATCTGCTATGGTGGTTAGTAGTGCTTGTTTACAAGCGGATTTATCAGTCACTGCAGAGGCAAGGCACATGTATGCAACAGATATACACATCAGTCGTAAGCAAAGAGTTAAAAGATGTGGTTATGGACAGATGAATGATTGGATGGATGGACAAACAGATGGATAAATAGGCAGATGGAAGGTATCACAATATTACCTAAATAAAGCATTGGGATAAATATAGAAAATTGGAATCCTCTTTATCCCATGATAAACCATGCAAAGTCCGATGACAATATGCTAATGGTAACAAATCACAAAGCCACTTCAAAAGTTTTAAATCAGAAGTAGTTAGCAAATGGATGTATCAGAATGATATTAATTTGTAACTCCTGCCTTGTTATTTTTGGGAAATATGCCTCAATGTGACATAGTAAAACAAAACTAAAACAAGAGTCCCTTGAAGGGACCTATGCGTTACTGTCCAAAAAGAATTTCCAGGAATTCAAGATAAGACCATTTCTTCTTTATAACTGCTGAGTGTTGAAACAATCTCTGATATTCTTGAGCGATAAGATTTTCAAATTAACCACTGTGACAGCCATATTGGAATGTAAGATTGGTACCATTTTCATTTAGGAGAAACTAGACATCTATTCAGGAGAAACAGTGACATGATTTTTAATATGTTCATTGTGGCAGCCATATTTGAGGTCACATCGACACCATTTTTCATTCAGTACCAACTAGAAATCATAAGAAGTCTTTGAGTGAAACCCCCATGTTGATATGACTATCCATTCAGGAATAGTCATAAAAAGATTTTCAAGGCGGATGCTGTGATAGCAATATTGGATGTCTGGAAGGCACCATTTTCACTTAGGACCTACTAGGCCTACTAAAAAGCCTTGGGGTGAAAACTACATGCCAATATGACTTTCTGTTCAAAAGGAGTAGCGATAACAAGATTTGTAAGATGGCTGCTGTCATGGCCATATTGAACATCAGATTGGAACAATTTTCATTTAAGACCAACTAGACATCATAAGATGTCTTTCAGTGAAAACCCCATGTTTATATGACCATCCATTCAGGAAGAGTAGCAATAACAAACTCTTCAAGCTGGCCACTGTTGTGGCCATATTGGATGTCTGAGCGGAATCGCTTTAATTTACAGCCAACTAGACATAATAAGAAGTCTTCTGGTGAAAATCCAATGTCGATATGACTTTATGTCCAGGAGGAGAAGAGATAAAACAGATTTTCAAGATGGCTGCATGGTAGCCATACTGAGCATCCAATTGGCACGATTTTCATGAAATTCCCATGTTGATATGACCATCCATTCAGAAGAAGTAGCAAGAACAAGATTTTTAAGATGGCTGCTGTGGCAGCCATATTGGATTTCTGAGAAGCATCGTTTTCATTTAGGACCAACCAGACCTTGGGATGAATGTGTGCCATTCCATAAACTCTTCTGGTCTATGACCAGTAGTACTAGATACAAATAAAAATAAAGTACAGCTGTACCCTCTCCTCAGGTAGCACATCCTCTGGCCTTTCTCCTCGGATTGGACCTCTTCCCTGGTCATGAACAAAATTGCCCTCTTCTTCCCAGCCTCTTCCTTCCTCTTCCCAGTTTCTTCTCTCGTCATCCCATTCTTTAACATTGTCCTCAAAGCCCCTTCTTTCATTATACCATCCCTCTTGCTGATTTTGTTGTGAATCCTGACCATGTTGGGCTTCAGGACCAGGTTTATTACCCCAACCCCTTCCTCGATCTTGTCCTCGACCTCTGCCTCGCTCACTGCCACGCCCTCTACCACGACCACGATCTCCAGGATGAAATTTCCTGCTGCTGTTAAAGTCATCTGACCAGCCTTGTTCACCATAAGAATTACTGTCAAGCTGAAACAGAGACGTTGCAAATGCAATATCTAAATTTTCACTCTCATGCCTCCATGACCCCAAACATTGATTCTTTTTGGGCTCTTTGTGCAAAAATCAAATAGTGTGAACAAGAGATGTAGATCTTTCAAATAAAATTAACAAAAAGTTGAAAGTAGATGAACTGAAGAGTCTATCAAACCATTTCAAACAGCATGAAGGCATATGCATCTAAATGCCTTTACATGTTGTAAGACATTTTTGAACACAGAAGATCATGAATAATGTTAGTGTTTTCTCAAAGGACAAATGTAATCAATATTCGTTACATGTTTAACAAGATGTGCTTAGCATAATACCTTAATGTATACATGGTTGGTTGGTTGGGGGGGGGGGGGGGGTGTTTTTAAACACCTGAATAAAGTAACAGCTAATGAAATATATTTTGTGAATGAAGTGCTATTACAAATGAGATTGAACAGCATATCAGTACAGCATGGTACTTTACTAAGAGGTTTCATTTTAACAAACTTTTAAATGTTATGAAAGAAACTACTGATGTATTGAACTGTATGAAAGAATGTTTAACTTTGATAAATAGAGTTTCAAACAATTATGAATTTGTATTAATTCCTTCCACTTTGTTTCCTTTGATTTATTCATTGATTTTAGAAGTTCCCAGCGAAACTGTATCATTAATAGTGCGCAAAGCTTGAGCATGTGTAATCTGTTCTCTAGAAAGTGTGCATATGCAAAACAAGATAGGTTAAAGGTACACCCCCCCCCCCAAGAATTTGGAAAATGGTGGCACTGGAAGTGCATATAGTCTCTGCCATTATCTTCCAGTATTTTGCACATGCTGCACTAAGAAACGAGTGTTTGTAATGTTAATCATAGATTATTTTCTTAGTCATAATACTTGTTCACTGTTAACTATATTTGCCACTATGCTGGAAACCTAGGGGTCTTTTTTGCAGTATTAATGTCAATATCAAGCATGGTTACAACATGATTGTGTATTGGTAGATGTACTTTTACCATGATGGTTACCTATTCTTTTACTGTGCTGCAAGTTAATGCCAGCATAAATGAAGCATCATTTAAATGACTGCATGGAGTGCAGTGCATGTCTTTTAATATAAATGTCAGACATTAAGTACAGTTTCTTGCCAACTTAAAAAATTGGCATATAACCAATACAACACTGAATAATAAATCAACTTTGTGATGGCATAAACCTATAGAATCATTTTAAAGATTGTTCCAAAGTTTATCTAATTAATTTTCTCTAAGATCTTGGTAATTTGTGCAAACATACAATGCATGATATTCATCCTTAACTAGTACAAAGATATTTCACTGAAGCAATGACACACTCATGTCTACCTATCTCTATTTAATGTATCGCTAGAACATTTAAATTTGGAAAGGTCCTATATATACAAATATGAAAAAAGGCTCGAATTAGCAGTAGTTTGCTAGCCCAAGCCTAATAAATTTCCTGTCATAGTGGTAGTTTTCATAATTTCAATAGTCCGATGGCAAGTATATCTCAATATGTGTCTCACATTGTTTAGTGAGAAGGACTAGTGAAGATTCAGCAGAACATTACTAAGTCTACTTGTTCCTCTGGCTACAAAGAAATTTATGTTAAATTCTAGGTCTGTTAAAAGGTAATCAATATTCCAAATTTTGGCAGATAATTCTCTTTTCCAAATAAAGTGTCACGTTGTTGACATGTATATTTTTGACCATGATATACATTTCAATTTGGTGTAAGAACAGACTCTATTGAATCTACACTTGTGATCGTACCGGGACAAGTAAAACATTTACTTGATTAAACTGGGAATTATTTACTCATTACAAAATTTGTCAATTGACAGGAACACACATACTTTTACCCATTTACTAAAAATTACTTCTGTGTTTAATTAAAATTACTTAGTAAAATTATTACTAAGTAATAATATTTCAGTTAGTAAAATTATTACCAAGTAATAATACTTTAATGAGTAAAATAAGCACGAAGTAATAATATTTTACTTAGTAAAATTATCACTACATAATAATATTCTTAGTAAAATAATTACTAAGTAAAATATTTTCTTTTACTTGGTATTACTTGAAAAAATCAAACAGTGTAAACAAGAGATATAGATCTTTTATATAAAATAAACAGAAGGTCAAGAATACTTTCATTTTTTTCTAAAAGGACAAATTGAATTAATATTTATTACATGTTTAACAAAATGTGTTAAGTGTACCGTAATACCTCAAGGTATACATGTTTCATGTCTGTCATTAATTTTGTCAGGAAGTCTATACCAGTTGTAGTTTGAAATTATTTATGTTTTATAGCAAATTGTCATGGAACTCCATCTTGAACCAATAAATCCACTACTGAGTAAACTATCTACAGTACTGGGTCAAAAGTGAGTAGCCACTTGCGTTGATGTCCTACTAGGAAAAATAACATCATTGCTATTTGTAAAAATCTCGTGACAAAAATATTAGAGAAAGTGGTAATTGCACATCTAATACTTGGTAATTAAATCTTTGACTCTAATTGCTTAAGAATGGAGTCTTAAAGTCCTCTGATGTAGGACTGATTAAGTGAGACCCAAATGTCAAGAACAATTCGAACTAGATCAGCCCTAGATTTAATTTCATGTAGTCTTTTTTCAAGCTTGAATTTAAATGTCTGTATATAAATCTAAAAAATACTGATGTCTGGGGTCTGTGATGGTCAGGTTAAGGATTTAGTGTTTTATAAATTTTCCATTGATTTGCCCTCCTAGCAAAATTGGTCAGATAATTCTCCATGTGGAAAGTATATTATATAGTAATATATGTTTCTCCGAAAATACTTACCCCAATCACATTAATGTTAGGAATTACTTTGTGCTACCTCTAGAATCCAGCACTCCCATAGACGTGAAAACGTCTTTCTTGCTTATATATGATATAGACAAAGGGAAGCAACTCTTATAGATTAGCTCCCCTTATTCTACTAGGTGGCGACCTGGAAACTGGATGCCATTAGTTTTAACTTGAGCGATCCACGAAACAGGATGCTCGCATTGCAGTGATAGGTGAGAGAGCTTATTCATAATGTGATCAGTATTTTCGGAGAAACATAATTTACTACAAAATTTACTTTCTCTGTCAAATATATTACCCGATTACATTAACATTAGAAGAATAGGTAAGAGGAGAAGGAAATGTTGAGCATCTGTCCTCTACTTGAGTCATCCTGAAGGAGCGTGATAAATGCTCTACTAAATGGATGAAATTTCTTCCAATGTCAGTTAGCACAACCATACGACTGAGGTCGTGTGTGTACAATAGATTCCGTCTCAGTTGATTGCTAGAGCGTCAACAGCCCATGCCATCGGGTCTGGGAATTGTGAGACGAAGGTGGGCAGCTTGTTGTTGCACCTTGTCGCAAATAAATATGCCATCAGTCATCCCCATAAGGTGCAGACTCGATGGAAGGTAGATGGATGGAGAGACCACTCCGTGTGAAGCAGTTGGCCTTTCCTTGAGAGAGAGTCTGCCAGGACACTAAGCGTGACCGGAATATGTCGGACTTGAATGTTGATCTGATGCAGGAAGCACCAACGGAGGTAGTCTCACATCAAAACACAAAGATCTGGTGACTTCGACCTTGTTTGTTGAGGTAGGTCACCATGTCCAATTTTCTGACATAATCAAGACAGTCTTGGAACGAATGTGATCCAGCCAAGCATTGGAAGCATGGAGAATGGCTTTCATTTCCAGCAGGTCGATGTGAAAAGCCTTCTCTGGTTTGACCACTTGCCACTGACTGTTGAGAAGTCTGAAAGCAAATGTGCACCCAAACATGACAAGCTGGCGTCTAAGCAAATTGTGAATTCTGGTTGTGGGGCTTCCAAAGGTATTCCCCACCTCTAGTCAACCCCTGTTTTGCCACTGAGACAGGAAATATTTGATGTCCATTGATATCAAAATGAGGTGATTCAACTGAGATTGGCACCACTGAGAGAGGAGTGCCATCTACAGGGAGTGCATGTAAAGGCAGCCTAAGGATACGAGATTTATCACTGCAATGAGAGACTGAGGAGTTGAAGAAACTCTCTCACTTCAATAGTTTTTTTTTTTTAAAGTCTCTCGAGACACTATAACAATCCAGTTTATGTGTGTGGAAGGGGGACAAACGATATTGATATGGGTTAGGAACTCCATACCTAAATGAATGAAATGTTGAGAAGAAACTAGGTCTGACTTCTCCAGATTAACTATCCACCCTAGGCTGCGAAGTAGATAAAGCAATTTGTTCATGTCTAGAACCAAAACTGTACTTACCACATGCTTTGGTAGGATATTGTGCAGGTACGCTGACATCGTAGATGATGGAGTTAGTCTGAAGTGTGTTACTACGCAGTCCAGCATCCTTGCGAACGCCCATGGACTGATGCTGAGGCCAAACGGGAGTGCTCAGAACTGGTATGTCACTCGCAGTAACCAAAACGAAGGTATTTGCAGGATTTGGCTTGAACGAGGAGATGAAAATATGAGTTGGACAGATCTAGGCTTATGGCATATTTGTTGTGGCGGACGGACAGACCTTGCCATTTCCATTTTGAATTTGGGTGCTTTAATGAAATGATTTAGGTTGCTTAGGTCTATTACTGGTTGTATCTTTATATTGGTTTTCGCAACCAGGAAGAGTCTGGAGTAGAAACCCTGGGACACCAGGTTTTGAACTACCTCTACCGCATATTTCTCTAACGAAGTGTTGATCTCTTTCTGTAGTGTTTCTGCCTTCATGGAATCTCTGGGAGTGTCCATCATGAGGGGGCAAGACAAAAGGGGAGGGGGTTGGACAAATGAGATCCAAAGCCTCTCTGAAACTAACTGGAACAACAACAGAAGCAGTCTGGCACCCACCAGGTGGGTGACCTCGGGCGGTATTGAGGGCAAGTCACTGTGTATTATAGAGAGTCTTAGGAAAGGAAAAAACTGGTTTTCTCTCCCCCCCCTCCCTGTTTGTTGGCGAGAAGTATGTGGGTATGGCCGCCTATTACTCGTTTGGCCTTTATATGGTGGTCTTGCCTGGAAATAGCCTCTAAAAATCCACTGGTGTTTTCTGTACCTTCTCCAAGATGGCTCTTGGCAAGGGTGCATCAAGAAAGGGATCTGGACCAATAGTTGAAGGGGTAGTTCCTGCGCTGCATGCTTTTAACTTCCTCAATTCTGCCCCAAAACATGAGAGGAGAGAGTGCAGGGCTGCGGCATGGTGTTGTATGAGTGACAACAGCCGCAAAAAATAGTCCCTTCTAACCAAGTCTAAATTGCAGGTAGCGGTTAGAGCATTCGCTATCATGTGGTTTGCTGCCCTATTTATCATTTTGGAGATGAAGCTAACAACATCCCATGCATGGTCATTTCCTGCTTTTTCTGCCAAGCGATAAGTGCCCAGAGATGCCAAATCAAGAACAAAACGACATTCGTAACGAATTTTGAAGTCATATTAGAAACTTGTCTGTTCACCTTACAAAAGAGTGCTATAGACATATTAATGGCCATAAGATCCTTATTCATCGTGGGAACTTCCATGTGATAAATATTGGTATGCATCCTATGCCAATTTGGTGAAAAAGTGGTTGGTAGCTGACTGGCCAAGAAAATAGCATTGCTATTGCCTGGATCGCATATCTTGTCAGAAAGGTGTCCTGAAATTTCATTGATCTTGGGAGATTGCAGGAGAAATCTGAATGACTTATGTTCGTTCGCATCTTCAGCATCTAAACTTTGTTCACCACTGGAGATGGAGGACATTCAATAGAGATCACAGATTGTAAACTAAATTTTGTGAGCTCCATAGTGGGGTCAGAATTCTCAAGTAGATCAGAGTCCGAGCAGTCTTCTGCTTGTGGAGCATCCTCCTCCTGTGCAGAAGTCCAGGGCTAGTAAATACCGCAAGGTAATGATGATGCTGTATCTTCAGCTCGTGTTATAAATAACCTGCCTGTGGGAATGGCCAACAGAGGCAGTCTAGAAGAGTTCCGAACTGGATTTGCAGTTAATAGATGTTGCCAGGTTGGAACTGACGCATGGTTCGATACAGCCAGTTGGTTCAGTACAGATGGTGCAGTCAGTTGAAATGGTGCGGCCAGTGCGATTGGCTGAATCGGTTTGGTCAGCTGGGTTGCCAGATTGCCATACACGGACAGAATGGATGAAGCCAGTTTGACTGAATGAATGGCCGGCCTGTATACTAGTTGGTGTGACCCATAAATTCAATATATGACATCATCGCCGATGGTGTCTGCTGGCGACGATTCATGCATCTGTATGCTGTGATAGTAAACTCTGGCTAGACGGGTCGGCCAGCAAAGTCAGAATATGCCCTCAAACACCTGTTATCATCTAATTCAAACACGGGTGGGGGCTGGACTTACACCCAGAAGGTTGCCCCCCCCCCCCCCAATAGAGGCTAGATCGTCATTTCCACTGTTCGACATTCTAGTCAACAGAGCCTCATTGATAATATTGACCACGTGTGCTTCCAAATCTCTATCATTATTGCATGGCAAAGTCTCCGTAGGTGCAGTTGTCTCATGGGTGGGGTGAGTAAGCTTAGACCTTTTAGCAGGTAAGGGGAGGCATCTCTGCATCCCCAAAGCTATTCACTGAGTCAGTCTGGGTGTAGGCTTAAGATGTCTAGGTTGGAAGATTTAGATTTGGTTCTCTGCCCTGGAGCTGTTTAGCTAGGACCATGGCCCATGTCTGCTAAGACCGACAGGATTAGGCTTTACTGGTATTTGAAGACAAACATTTAGAGCATGACAGACACGTTTCGTGATTATCCTCTCCCACTTTGAAGCATCTGCATTTCTTGCACGTGACTGACATTTCTTCAAATATATTAACTAAAATGATAAAGAAGACAAACTGCAAAGATAACTGGTGTATACATATATGTAATTATTAGACTACACTCACAGAAAATGAAAATGCCAAAGTTATGATTGAAATACAAATGATAATAACAAAGAGGCAACTCAATAATTAATAATAATCACAATTATTATTACAACTAATGTGGTTACCATGTTATCATAGCAATGCGGTAATGAAGTGCAAAAAAATCGATAAATGCACGATAAACTGTGAAAATGTAGTATTTACTACCTTTAACAATGTTTAGACTTACTGTACCACTAACAAAATAATGTGGATGGGTGAAAACTCAGATTTAATCCGATGGATTCCAAGGAGGCCTATTGACAGTGCAAGTGAAAGTTAAAAACTGACGACATCCGGTTTCTGGGTCACCACCAAGCTGGATAAGGGGAGCTAATCTAGAAGAGTGGCTTCCCTTTGTCTATATCATATATATATATATATATATATATATATATATATATATATATATATATATATATATATATATATATATATATATATATATATATATATATATATAAATAAACAAAAAGACATTTTCACATCTATAGGTGGGCTGGATTCCCAGAGGTAGCAGAAAGTAATTCCTAATGGTAATGTGATCGGGTAATGTATTTGATGGAGAAATTATGTTGCAATAACAATCCACAAACTTTCATTAAAATATACTGCTATACTTGTCAGAGTCAGTGTTACTTTCAACTGTCAGAGTCAGTGTTACTTTCAACTGTCAGAGTCAGTGTTACTTTCAACTGTCAGAATCAGTGTTACTTACAACTGTCAGAGTCAGTGTTACTCTCAACTGTCAGAGTCAGTGTTACTTTCAACTGTCAGAGTCAGTGTTACTTTCAACTGTCAGAGTCAGTGTTACTTTCAACTGGGGTTAAATTTCCAATACCACTGTTGATATTGCACCTCCAATACATTGCCAAAATATTACTGACTGTCGAGTGTGCACTCTTAAACACTCTGCATGCCATTCTTTATCGGGTTTTCTCTAAACATAAACTTATGATCTTTGTCCAAAACAACTTTAGTTTCATCTCTAAAAATTACTCTTTACCACTGGTTTTCAACTGTTCAGTTATGTCTCTCTTTACACCATGAAACACACAATGCACAAATTCTGCTGAGAAATCCTTTAATCTCATGAATCCTAAACTCTTTAATCTTCTTTTGTCAGTGTTTCTAGAAACACTAACACAGGCAGACTCATTCAAATCTAAATCTTCTTTTGTCAGTGTTTCTAGAAACATTAACACAGGCAGACTCATTCAAATTTAAATTTTTGTCAGTGTTTCTAGAAACACTAACACGGGCAGACTCATTCAAATTTAAATTTTTGTCAGTGTTTCTAGAAACACTAACACAGGCAGACTCATTCAAATTTAAATTTTTGTCAGTGTTTCTAGAAACACTAACAGAGGCAGACTCATTCAAATTTAAATTTTTGTCAGTGTTTCTAGAAACACTAACACAGGCAGACTCATTCAAATTTAAATCTTCTTTTGTCAGTGTTTCTAGAAACATTAACACAGGCAGACTCATTCAAATTTAAATTTTTGTCAGTGTTTCTTGAAACACTAACACAGGCAGACTCATTCAAATTTAAATTTTTGTCAGTGTTTCTAGAAACACTAACACAGGCAGACTCATTCAAATTTAAATTTTTGTCAGTGTTTCTAGAAACACTAACACAGGCAGACTCATACAAATTTAAATTTTTGTCAGTGTTTCTAGAAACACTAACACAGGCAGACTCATTCAAATTTAAATTTTTGTCAGTGTTTCTAGAAACACTAACACAGGCAGACTCATTCAAATTTAAATTTTTGTCAGTGTTTCTAGAAACACTAACACAGGCAGACTCATTCAAATTTAAATTTTTGTCAGTGTTTCTAGAAACATTAACACAGGCAGATTCATTCAAATTTAAATCTTCTTTTGTCAGTGTTTCTAGAAACATTAACACAGGCAGACTCATTCAAATTTAAATCTTCTTTTGTCAGTGTTTCTAGAAACATTAACACAGGCAGACTCATTCAAATTTAAATCTTCTTTTGTCAGTGTTTCTAGAAACACTAACACAGGCAGACTCATTCAAATTTAAATTTTTGTCAGTGTTTCTAGAAACATTAACACAGGCAGACTCATTCAAATTTAAATCTTCTTTTGTCAGTGTTTCTAGAAACACTAACACAGGCAGACTCATTCAAATTTAAATTTTTGTCAGTGTTTCTAGAAACATTAACACAGGCAGACTCATTCAAATTTAAATCTTCTTTTGTCAGTGTTTCTAGAAACATTAACACAGGCAGATTCATTCAAATTTAAATTCAGTTCCTGAAAAGACTAGGAGTATCAAAGACTGCAATGAGCAAATGAGAAAGAAGATAAACACCTCTTTTACTCATGACTTTGGTTCTCCCAACTTGTTTCTCATTGCCTGTTGCCCCCTTTTGTGAAATCTTATCAGATATTTCTGAATTGTAGAACACAATATTCTTCTAATTTTAGATATGTTTCTACCACTAAAATCTTTCTTGGGTAACTGAATTACTGTCTACTTCTGGACGTCAGTCAACTTCTTACTGTAAGGTGCCAGGTTTTGTTTAAATCACCAGTCAGGTCTAAAAAAGTACTCGCAACAAATTTACAATTTAAAACTAAAGTCAATATGTTCATTAGTGCACACAGATAAAATCAAGTTTACATAATAATTCTTCTCATGCAGTGACCCTTTGAAACCACATTTTGCTAAATGACGTAAACTTTTCTTACTCCAATGGTTACTCACTTTTGACCCGACACTGTAAGTGACACAAGTATGTAGCATGTAACATCATCGTATAATGCACTATCAAAATAACACCGAGGCGTATCGATTGTAAGTGCTTCATAATTTCAGCTGTAATGGGCATCCATTTATAGATTTGCACTTTAGGCAAAAACTCCAGTACAATGGTTAGGAATGCAAGGGCTGTGCGTAATTTGCACATTCATTATTAAAAAAACGTCCATGAAAGTTGACAAATGGCCCAAAGAAAAACAAAAATTTATGTTAGAAGAAGGCTGATTCAAATGAGCAAAATCAACGGAAAATTTGTATGTAAATTCCACACTATTTAGTCTTTTTCAAAATCACTGTGAATGTCCCTCAAAATTTGACAAATCTCATCAGTGTATTTTGATCATTACTGGAGGAAAAGGCAAAAAAAAATATACCCCAAACAGCTCAACACACATACAACATTGTGCTTTGAATTAAGGCAGCTCTTGAACCAATCAAGGTACTAAGAAAACAGATGGAGGATTGAAGTGATTCTAATTTACACAAGATAAGATGGATGATAACTCCTGAGATACTGCTATTCATGGTCCTTTTAACTATCATAAACATTACTGCTCCAAATAATCTTTATAATATTTTGTCTACATTTTCTTTCTTTACATGTCACAAGAGAATTGATATTAAAATCTGAGACATTATTGGAGAAATTATTGTGATTTTCTTTCAAAAGCATTTTTTACTATCAGTGGAACAATATCTATCGGAGATACCTACTATCATATTTAATCATTTGCCTAAATTAAAGTTGCATCCTATGACAAAACACTGACCTGAAAGGCAGTGGATCTACACTTTGTTACTTAAGTATGACAAGTAAGTTTGTTTCTATTATTAGTAATAAAAACCACAGCTGGAAAAATAGAATGGACACTATGCCATAGGCAAAGAGGGAGTCAAATCCTCCCCCCCCACCACCACCACCACCAGCCTCCTAACCATGATGTACCTTAAAATTTTGATAACTAAAAATTCAATCACCTGAATATTTGACACAGCTTGAATTATAGTACTTGATCAGTCTCAGCATAAAGTCTTCTCTTGCCTATGACCCTCAAAATCTTTTTAATTGAAAACTTGAACAAAATTTAAAGCTGGCAGCACTTAAATTTATGAAGTTTAACTTTATTTACCCTCTCCTGTTCATCATTCCAGTCTTCTTCTCCTCCCATACTTTCTTTATTCGGCATGTTCCTTTCCTGTGAGCGATCACGAAACTGATGGTGACCTCCTCTCTGATGGTTATTTTGTTCATTTCTCCACTGGCTTCTTTGCTGCAGATCTCTTTGTTGTTGATCTTGCTGATTCTTCTGACTATTGTGTTCATTGATACCTGGTCCTTGATTTGGTCTAAATCTACCCTGCCATGGCCCCTGTGGTTGAATTTGTCCCTCTTGTTCAGATTCTTGGAGCCAACCTCGGTCACTCATAATCCAATCTTGATTGATGTCATCATCTCTGTAGAACTCGTCAGTATATTCTTCAAATTCACTAAATGGAGGTTGATTCTCACTGTTGTCCTGACCTGACCCTTTAAACTGAGGACCAGGCTGAGGCATCTGTCCTGGACCAGAAAAAACTGGTTTAGGACCAGATGAAGCTGGCTGTGACTGGTTTGACCTGCCAGGTGGTTGCTGGGAACCAGATCCTTGACCTTGTGGCATATCAGGAGGCTTGGTCACACTCTGCTGAGTTCCTCTGGGCGACTGTTGAGGTTTTTCTTCGGGCTTCTGCTTAGAATCTACTTTTTGTCCTTCTTTCTTTTCATCCTCAGATTTATTCTTTTTGTCATCAGTCTTTGCCTTAGCAGATTGATCATCCTGTTGTGGTGTTTTAGCTTCTGCTGCACCCTAAAATGAAATAAATGACAAAAAAGTTTGTAAAAAATACACTAATGAAACCGGATTTATCCAACAGTGTATCATCAATATGAGTCAAAGCATATTATACATACATGCATGTGTAGATTTCTGATTGAGAGGTTAGTTCATATAAGTATATATGTTGTGCTGAGAGATGAATATCTAACACAGGGTGGGAAAGGTCATAGGAAACCTGGACTACTTCCTAGTGTGCCATGTGCAGGGACTCTTTCCATGTTAAATCTTCATTTATTTTGTGCAACCACTGGTCTGAGGGTGCTAGCTTTCAGGAATACAATCCTTTGTATATTTAAAATGCCATACACAATCCAGTTTATTTAAAATGTAAATGAATACTATTGAAAGAATGCTGTTTCTTGTTGTTGGAACTCACAGAAGTATGAAGAATGCAGCTAATGCAGAACTTGGTGGTGCATATATTTTTGGGGTATACAGAGGAGCCTCGTTAATCCGGACACTTTCGTTCCCAGTGAATATTTCCGGAATAACGAGTTTTCCGGATAATTGAATCATGCACATTTTTATTTTACGATGTAATCATACCGTATATATGTACATGTACATGTATTTGCTAGCTGTAAATGTACTGTATATGCAATAATGGTTGAAATAAATTAATGAATACATCTATTGACTTGTGTTTATTTCACTTTATTATAACATGCACTTGTACAGCCTGCACTTTGTTCATGTCGGCACTATCTGCTTCTCCCTCATACAATTTTCGCTTGATGCCCCACCGATTCTTAAAGCGTTGTAGCCAACCACGAGAATAGGCAAAGTCAGTGATGCCGAGTTGGTCTCCAAGTATCTTTGCCTTGGCAATGAGCATTTCATCGTTGACGGTGGCGTGGTGGGCCGGCATGTCTGAGAACCACATGAATGCAGCATCATCGACTTGTTGATATTTGGCGTGGCGAGAGCGGGTTAGGTCTGTTGAGTCGGCAGGTACGGACGACCATTTGTCCTTGTTTTTTATGATGTCAATAATTGTCTACTTGCCAATGTCTAAGGATGAGTAAGCTATAATATGCTGGCGGATATCTTGAATGGTAGCTTTTGGGTGATCTTCTTTGCGCTGGCAAATCTTCTGGCAAATCTTTTTTATGCTGGCCGATATCTCTACTCGTCTACGGTTGCTTGATGGTGTCGCCATAATAATATAAAAAGTACAACGAATACAAACTGATATCTCGCAGTTAAATGCGTTATGGTAAACTTATAAAATGCAGTCATTTCTACAAGTCGTATTTTACAACTGTTATAGCTGCTAATGAGCCGATAATTGACGTCCCCTTTTATTCTGAAATGAAGCCCTATACTGTCCACAGCTTAAGTCAATCCACTTTATTTGTTCAGCCACCAACAAACTGTGATTGTTACATACAATTGGTAAACAACAAAGAGACTTAATGACACACTTAATTTATTAACCATATGTTAGGTCACAAAGTGGGGACGATTTGATCCCAGTGTGTTTATTTAATTATTAACACCCCCCCCGGCGACTAGCTAAAACATTGTTTATACAATCGCTGGTTACAATACGGTCACGCTACTTGAAGTTTTTCCACACACATGATCACGTGATCAATTTATAACTTTAACGTGCCACTAGAATTTGACCAATCAGAGATTGATACATTGACATACCTCCAAATTTGCGTAGGTGAATCGGTGTTGTCCAACTGACTGTATTTTCATATACGATTTTTCGAATTTTCTTATTTTTTGACAGATTATTTCCGGATTATCGAGCAAGTTTTATCGTACTTTTACACTTTGGTCCCCGAATTTGATTTCCGGATCCGGATTTCTTGATTAACGGAGCAAAATAACGTTTAGGAAATCCGTTCCCATTGAACTCTGTCCGGATAGCGAGGTTTCCGGATAAACGGAGTCCGGATTAACGAGGCTCCTCTGTATACTGGTTCTCCACAGTTTATTATGTTTTTTTTTAAAAATTAAGTTTACACTAATATTATGTTCTTATAGATGCTGAAGAAATACATATTTGTACATGAAAGTAAATTTAGCAATATGCTGCAGTTGTACTGAAACACAATTTAAGCTTCAAACACTTTATATGTTAAAACATATGGGTTTTTTGGCAGTGCTGGTATGACAGATGGCAACATATGATAGTAGATGCATACAAGATATTTCTCTTTGATTAATACTTTGTGTAAAGAAATAAGTAATTTATTATTATGATAGACAACTTTGAGTAATAATTATAATTTTAAAAAAAGGACTACTAACCTACCTACCCTACATTTTGTTCTGGATGAAACTTGAAACACACATCTTTGTTTTTTTAGGCCTAACTGAAAATTTATTTGTGTAGAAACCACCTTTCACCTTTTTACCAGAAAATTGATACACTTCTTCCTTATACTAAAAGCAAGCCGTCCACAAAGTTTAGTCCAGGTCTGTTATGCAGAACTAATCTTAAAACAAGAATTCTGCAATATTTTTGGTTCAACAAGGCCCAGGTGAAGACTGTAACTCAATAGGTCTGAAGGCATAGGGGAAGAGGTGCAGTCATCTCATCTACATCAGTTTGGGAGTTAACAGTCTTATTTGACAGGGTTTCGAATTCCTCGAGTTTTTAATGTTTCAAGCAAAATTATCCTAAAATCATTTCTATTGTCAATATTTCATTCTTTTTATGATTTTCACTCGTGCCATGATAATTCAAAGCAAGTTTACTCATCGATCTAGCTGAGGTAACTTTAGCTCTCTAAGTCCCTAGTTACAGTGATGGTGGGGACTTTAAAGCTAAGGTCAAATTTATAGACATTGTTTATAGAGTTGCCATATCCTGGTGGTTTTGCATTAGTTCCACAGTACACGCATCACGTTTTATGGAAAATCCACGTTTTCGCGGTGGACCTAAATCCTTGTCATGCTGTTTCTGTCACAGACTGGACATAGTGGTCATTGTGGATTGTCCACGTTGTTGCTAGTAGTGTACGGATTAAGTTTTATTGCCAAAATTAGAAAGTAGCAGCAATATAATTATGTAATAGTGGACATCCATTACATCGTGTGGAACTTATATGTCAACTCAGCTATAGTACACAGTGCAGAATGCTCTTTTTAAGTTGTACACAATGCCGTCTAATATACAAAGACTTGACCACTAAAAGGCATTCACATATGTGTATTTCCGAGCAAAGAATCCTGAGACTATTTAGGTGCTTCACAAATTACACCAAGTTTAATTATAGTCATTTTAGTGAGAGAGAGAGAGAGAGAGAGAGAGATTCTACTTTAAAAAAAAACAAAAGGAAAAAGAAATCACACATAAGTATTAGCGGGTTTCATTCGCAGTGATTTCTTTTTTAATTCCCCCAGTCACTTTTAAATTGTTTGCTTAACATGTTCCCACATTATGAAATATACACATCACTATCCAATATACAACATCTACTAGTCCAGCCTGTTTATTACTTGCAACCCAAATATACATGTCCATGTGACACAATTTCTCGGGAACTAGACACATGTATACTTTTACTGAAGACCTACTGTTTTTATGAAGACTCTACGAAGCATGTGATGCTGTATTCTATAACCAAGAGCTTTAAGAAATATACTTAGGATTGCTGGTTTGATCATCTGACGAGCTGAATATTACCAAATGGACGTGTGAAAGTGTTGAAAAAGTATAATCACTTAAATATTTTTGTTAGGAGATAAACTTGTATGTATTATTTTCAGTTAATGCAGATGCAGTTTATTTGACACAGTACATTCTTTCAATCCACACGACAAATACTGCAAATTGTACCCAAATGTCAAGCGAATATTGTTTATCAGTTTAGTTACTAATTTGTTACCTTTTGACTCAATTATTATTTCTAAGTTGACATGAATACAAATAAAACATTGTGTCGCCAAAGAAAATGGATCCAAATGCATATTTATACAGGGTTAAGCAATTACCGTATATACTCGCTTATAAGTCGACATTTTTTTACTTAGAATTTGACTCATACAGAGTAGGGGTCGTCTTATAAGCGCGACATTAAAAAAATTAAAAAATCTTGGGGTAATGTTGGAAACTCTAGATGCTTGCAGTACATAAAAATACTGTCAATTCATATATTTTTACGTTTTCATGCCACTATTCCTATGCAGTAATGCATATATGGTATGCACTGTGTTTATCCGTTTCATGACAGTATTCATTACACAATACATTTATCTACAGTTATTTGGATTTTATTAATTTGAAAATATTACCAGTAAATTAAATACTACCTACCGCAAAGTGAAGTGTCCGTCAATGTTTACCGTGGGTGTTCACTAGTAAGTATATTGCCTCCATTTTCATGCAAATCCGAACAACCTGTATTTGTATTAATATTTGTGTTTTGCTGTATAAATACTGTGCTTGATGCAATAAAAGTTTTGATTTAATTTGTATTTTCCTTTTCCACAAGTCAGATTCAATTCTCAAGTGATATTTCCCAAGTTATCTGCCAGTGCACGTGGGCCGATAAGCCTTTGGCTTGTAAAGGGACTCACTTTGTTTTCAAGTTGACAATCCTTTTGATCGAGCCGCCAATCTATACTTGTTCAGTGCCAAGTAGAGTTCTAAAACTTCCTGTGCATATACTTTGACCTTAATCCCTTTGCTTGTAAACACACCACACTCTTTGTTTTCCCACGTGACGATCCTTTGATCAAGCCGCGAGTTCAGTGCCACACAATTGACATGTGTTCAGTTGCAGCCTTTACTAGATTCTGACTTTATGATCAAAGTGTTACTCACAGAGCCCAAGCTCAGTCTTTGCATAAGCACCCGCATATGACAGTAAATCCGAAAATCAGAGTCGGATGAGATTTACGATGACTAGACGATGGCGATTTACAATGACTAGACGACGATGTAGGATTTCAGAACTTTATCAGACAATGAGGATTAATTCTTGGACTTTGTACCAGATGACATTGGATAGTGACATTTATAGGATACCGTGAATCACAAAAAAGTGGACTTAACTTTCATTGTTTATTTGCACGACGTGTGGAATTAATATATTAAGGGATATTGTGAATCGGATCATTCTGAACTTCTATTTTTATACCGGTATGTCACCTATAATTGAATTCATGGATTTATCATATAAATAGATTTGGAGTCGGACGATGTTTACGATGACGGGATGACATTGGAGGAATTTATTACTTTATTTGGCAACTCTGATGATGAGGATGACTTCTTGGGCTTTGAACCAGAGGACATTAGACAGTGACATTTATAGGATACCAATTTTATACCTGTATGTGACCTATAATCCAATTCATGGATTTATCATATAAATGGATTAAAAATGTTAACCTATATGGATTTCATTACACGAAGATGGACAAAATGTAAGTTGTAAATTTATTTGTACATATTCAGCTCAATAATACAATTGTATTTATTCTACATTGGTTTTTGTTTTTATTTGTCCTATCTATCTATATGTCTATCTATCCATCCAGTTTGGCTCGTTTATTTTTCCTAAAACAGCTCCGACTCAGTGATGACATGTCACCCCTTGCAGACGGATTTAATTTGCAAAAAACACCTCGACTTATAGGAGGGTCATAGCTGAATTGGCTTTTTGCAGCCATGAAAAGGGGGGGTCGACTTTTAGTCGAGTCGACTTATAATCGAGTATATACGGTAGCCTAACAATGTAAAATTACTGAAATTATGCCCATAATCTCCCAAATGGCACTGAAGCTTTGGGAACCCAAACTAAGCTAAAGTCACATGAAAATGTTTTGGATTAGTACAATTAAAAGCAATAAGTTATCGAAAGTTATCTGCCTGAAAATATACATGTGTGGATGAGTGAAAATTATTTTTTCCCCATATTGCACTAGCAGTTAATTTCTCCTGGACATCCATCATATCATCATCTTTTGCAATTCAACCGAAATACCTACTATTATGCAAACTTAGTGGTGAAATGGGTATCTGTGATAGACATGATTGTATTTACTGTACAATAAAAATAGCCTCCAGTTTTTAACATTGGTTTGGTTTTAGCTTTATCTAAGTGGAATTTCTTCTTGTTCATACTTTTCTTCCCCTTCATTAACTTGTACTGTATTATACATAAGCTGAACACGTATCTATCAATACTGCGTTGTTTATCACCCGAAAGGGCTAAGCCACATGTTTGCCAAGGCTGTCAAATCTATCTCTATTTGCACAGATTGCTGTTAATATATGGCTTCTTATTTTTAATGGCTTTAAACATGTATCCCTGGTAGAACTTTGGTATCTACATGTACTCCGAACTGGAGATGGAAGATGTTTTGGCTTCAAAGGCTGTAAATCCCAATCATTTCCTGTTTATCTTGAACCAGTCATATTAATTCTAAGGTTGTCACAAAAACTGTCACTGTGTTCACTTTGATTATTGCAGTAATGCTCACTCATTCAACTTTCAATCCATTACATTTCTGAAGCTTTAAGTTGTATATATTAATTAAGATTTGATTCGACTATAGATAATAAAAAAAGCACACTAATAGCAGGTTAATAATGCAATTAATTATATAAATTCTTTTTAAATATAAAATGAATTGCTAACAAACACATTTTATTACAAAGAAAGATGCATTTTTTTAAACCAAGAAAGCCTGTAGTGTAATAGCTTTTGTAAACATGTCATAGCTTTGTGCTGCTGGGATAGCCGAGAATTATATATATGCGCTGTGTTGGAAGAATTGGGGGGGGGGGGGATGGCAGGGGTGGTTGTAGGCTCTGAGAGAAAGAGAGACGGAGGGGATGGGATATAGCTTGAAACAAATACACTTGTTCTGCGTTTTGGAAAAAAAGAACTAAGTTTAGACGTGCATCAAGGCCATTATACTTTTTTTCTAAATTTAAGTTAAATGGTAGGTTTCTAATTTGGAAAATAAAAAATAATTATATTTAGTTTTTCATATAACACTAGAGACCAGTTTTACACGATAATATGAGAACTTAATTAACATCAAATGCATTTCTCAGTTCAAATTTGTTTTTCACGAATTAACATCTTTTTAGTTTTAAGGTATGTGGTTTTGTTATATTTTCATTCAACAGCTAATGTACATTTTGAAACATCGAAGTGTGACAGTGAACAGTAGCTGATATACATGTATGTAGTAACTATTATTATTGACTTGAGGCAGTAAGCTATAGTAACAGGCGTAGCAGCTGACTTCAAAGTAAGAATGTCACTCTTTGGCCAGTGCCTGGTGATGCATGTAGATTCATGAAAAAAGTGAGGACAGAAAGTAACTTTTTTTCTCATTGAAATCACTTTCTTCATGACATCAATGGCCTCTGATAGAGTGCAACAGTCAACACGGTGTACACAATTCCATGCATTTAAAAAATTGTTGTACTCTCTCATAAACAATGTTATTTTCAAAGTTTAAGGGTAAAAGTACACAAGAATCTTTTCGCAGCATAGCTCATGTATCTTTTTTATTTTAATATATGATGCCACATTATTCTTGTAGAATGAACTTTGGAAAGAATTATGACATACATGTCATAATGTTCCAATGTTCTTGATCGTACATGTCTGATTTAAATATTACGGCGTTTATTTGTAATCTCTTTTCAAGTTTTATATGTATTTACTGCTTTCAATAATTCTTCAAAGTGGGTCTTGGAAATAGTATGGAAATTAAAGGGAAACTATGACAAAATAATAACCAGTACACGAAGCACTTTTATTAAATATCATTTATTGAAAGAGAACATCGAAGTTACTGCTTGATGCAGAACAGTATGTAAACTTCCACATCTGTACATGCTAACAGGTACATGTACATATACATGTATTCAATCTTTACGTATCCCTAGCTAGGCCACTGATAAATACCACAAAAAATGTTACCAATGTATAGTTTGTGCAGTTATGAAATTGACACCTGCCATGGTCGGGTTTATAGTGTCGGGGTTTCTCACATCTGTTTGTTTAGTGTCGACTCATGGAGCAAATACAATAGAATCGGTGAGGGATACCATAAAACACACTACAGCAGCAATAAAATCCATGACAGACTTCTACTAGACTGGGGGGAAAATCCACCAGACTGTGTGGACTTCCACTATTCATAGTGGGCACCTAATCCCATGCCCCTCTGTCCACGTCCACCAGATTGAGTGGGTGATCCATAAAACGTGATGCGTGTATTGCATGGTATTTCTTCACAGATTTTAACTAAATAAAATATAATACTGTATTCTACAAGCAATTTTCTTCTTGTGTCAAGTGATTTTATGGGCATCATGGCAAGAAACATAACTGTTTAAGGCTTTTATTTGTATGACCTTGATCAGAACACAAGTCAATGGTAATGTTCCCACCATAAGTATGGCTTAAGGTGACCAGAGCTACTGTTGATTCAATGTCTTTCAACAATCACAACACATTACTCATTGTTTATGCTTGGCCTTACCCATATATACAGTGTGTAGAGCACTTATGGCAGTCTTGGTTGAAAATATACTTCCCATCACAGAGCACTTGACTGACTTCTTTCATTAGCTTAAATGGCCTGATCAACACAGCATTCATTCATTTTTATCAGGAGGTGATTACAATCCCAAATAAGGCTGAGTAATAATGAGCATGTAAGTGACCCAACTGGAAGTCTGCCTGAATACATAAGTGACCCAACATGAGATTAAAATCCCAGGAAGATTGATATTTATGTCAGTAAACTAATGTTGTTAAATTCAATGCATTTCTTTTTAAAAATTCAAGCACTTTTCAAGGACTACTGAGTATTTTCAATCTCTTTTCCAGTTCTTTTTGAAGCTGACGTCAAATTGAAGTACTTTTCAAGGTAACCACCAAAATTCAAGCATTTGTCAAGATTGTGTTTTGACCCAAACATCAATAAGCTTACTTATTACCCCAATTGCATGCCATCCACAAAGTTTGATTGAGGTATGTGATGTAGAACTAAAGCTATTGTGCAGAAACCATGTTTATTCCTTCAATCACAGTGACCTTGACCTTTCACTCCAAAATAAATAGGGTTCTTCCTTACCGCAAGCCATCCACAAAGTTTGCCAACTGTATATGATGGAGAACTCAGGTTATCATGTAGATACCCTTTTTCTTCTTTTGGTCAAAGTGATCTTGACCTTTGACTTTTTAAGCCCCAAACTGATAGGGTTCTTCCTTACCCCAAATGCAACATCATAACATAATATGCTCCACCTGATAGCGGGTGTATAAAAGAACTAACCTTTGGTCCAAAAGCTGGCCTTCCATCAGGTTGGTCTTTGGCTTCATTGTTTGAGATGCTGCTATCTTTCTGATTACCTAGAGCTCCAGGTGGACCAGCAGGTCTACTGGCTCCGCTTGGTGATGTATTAGGCACACCTGGCTTGTCTTGTGTTACACTGGGTCCACCTAGTCTAGGTGGTGTTGAATTAGGTCCAGGCATTCTAGGTGGTCCTATATCAGGTCCAGATGGTCTAAATGGTGCTGCATTAGATCCAGTTGGTCTAGGTGGTGCTGCATTAGGTCCAGGTGGTCTTGGTGGAACAGCATTAGATCCAGGCTGTCTGGGTGATGCAGCATCAGGTCCAGGCAGTCTAGGTGAAGCAGTACTAGGTTCAGGCATTCGAGGTGGTCCTGCGTTAGGCCCAGGCATTCGAGGTGGTCCTGCATTAGGCCCAGGCAGTCTAGGTGGTCCTGCATTGGGCCCAAGTGGTCTAGGTGGTGCTGCATTAGGTCCACCAGGCCAAACAGTTATAGCACTTTGCCCAGGAGGTCTGTAAGGGCGTACCTGTGGTTGAATGTTAGGTCCACCTGAAGGTCTATCCATTGGGCCACCCATCAGTCTTCCACGTCCAAAAGGTTGTTGACCCCGAGGTCCACCAAATCCAAAAGAGGGTTCATCTTGGGGTCCATCTGTACCTTCCATATCTTCCTCATCTTCCAGGTCATCTTCATCTTGTCTGAAGTAAACAAATTCAAAAACAGATTGGTAGAATTCTAAATATCATAGACAAAGTAAGGAATATTGAAAGCTGGATTCATCTACACCCAGACTGGACAAATCTTGTCTAGTGCCTGAAATTAATGAAACATTTTGGCAGACATGTACAATTTCACATAAATTCCACATAAATGTATGAATACAGTGAAATCCCACTATAACATGATGGCTGGGTCCATAAAGTGCCATCATGCTATGTAATGTATCATGTAATATCAAGACAAAATGGTTAGCTGAACAAAATACTGCATCTGTATCCATTTGGTTATACAAGATGGAGAGGTGGGGCGGGGTGCAAAATGGGCTTCAGTCATGCAGTTACGAACTTACACTGATGCATATTAAACAAGAAATACTTCAAACAGCGACTACTGAACCATGCATTGATACATACATGTACAAAATAATTGGGAACTGAATAGTGTAAATAGTTAGAGTCTATGTACTCACAAACCGATCTGATTGTATCCAAAATCGTAATCCCATTGAAAATGTGCTCAAAGAAGCATAGTTTTTAGAACTTACCCTGCTACATTTCCTTCAAATCTGAATACTTAATTCCTTCCTAATAAACGCGTACTACCTTATGAACACTATATGGTATATTTTCATAAATATTCATGCTGGATGTGTCAGAAACAAGAGATTTTGGACTGACAATAAAATGCCAAAATCAGACATTGGGAGTTACTAATAACAAACTTGTTTTTAGGCTAATACAAATAAATTAAATGAAACTCACACGTATTTGACTTTATAACATAATTGAAATGAACACAGCAACAGGTGTGAAACTGCCTCAGAGATTCTCTGTAAATGCATGTAGTACAATGTGACTTCTAAACTAATCTCAAACAAGTTCAGAAGTACCGGCAACCATTCGATTTCATGGGTAAAGAGCAATCTTCAATGAACAGTCTAAAAGACAGAAGCAAGAATAAATGAAATAAAACCTTTATGGTTTGAAACATACATTGGTATTATGAATTTGCATTACTGCACAGCAAAACTGGGCGTAGGAAATCTCTCCAACACTAAAACTTGTCTAACATAGCCTAGTATTACAATGACAAGCAACCCCTGTACATGAGAGTAATGTGGAGATATATTTATATTTATGGAGTTAACTTTCAGAGGTAAGATGAAGAGGTGGCAGGGACTGTTGAGGGTACATTTATGTGGTAATGATCAAAACCGATCCTAACTAATGTTGACAACAGTCAACCGATTTTCTGGACCTATGCAGAACCGTATATACCCGCGTATAAGCCTATACCAACTGCACAGACCCAGATCTGTCACATAATGTGCCGGCAAATCTGGGTCTATGCAGTTTGTAAGGACTAATCAGTAGAACAAACATATACCCTACTCTGCCTGTGCATTATGCGATGGCAGATCAGGGTCTATGTTGTTTGCATTTGGACCTGAATTATACGTGAGTATATATGGTATATTCAGATGCAAAATATCTCATTCCAATTATTATCGGATGGACATTGTTGATAGAGTTTACTGTTTTCCAAAGAAGTGAGTTATTTTCAGCTGCCAGTCAATTGATCACATGACGATTGGCTGCAATACGTTCAAGCCACATGTGCATGAAGGCGGCTTTTGTTTTTTGATTGTCAACAAAGCAGTCCAAGGTATTTTCAACAGCCATTTGCTGTAGGAATAATATTGATAATTTGCGAGTACTTATTAGGTAGGTAAATTTATCAATTCAGGTAATAAAGCTATTTCAACAATGGCATTGTCTGATGCACTGGTGTGTATGCTAGTTGACTGAGCAGGCATGGATGGTCTATTACAGCGGTTCCCAACCTCAGGTCACAACCCAAATCAGGGTTGCAGAGGGTCCTCAGTAGGGTCGTGAAGAATCATCAGAAGAAAATTTTCAAAATCATATAATCCTGAGGGTCAGAAGGTCATGTCAATTTATGCTCGCAGCAAAAAAAAGTTGGGAACCATTGGTCTATTATTTGTCCTGGATTAAACAATAATTTACACAATGCACTGATGACAAACACAAAGCAAAATTATTAGCATTATTGTTGATGGTTCAATACAAATTAGATAAACACTTATCAGGTTGATTAATGAGCTGATGTCTTTAAAAAAATAAAAATAAGAAGCTAACAACAAAGTGCAGTGATGGACTACTATTAACAATTAGAAACTTTTAAAATCTTTAATTATTTAAAAAAAACAACAAACCCTTTTTTCTCAAGAATACAACACATTTCACCTGATTAGGAAATTAAATTCATTTACTTTGGCAATACAACTCTACAGCAATTTAAAAATCAGCCATGAGAAATTAGTGAAAAGGTTGTGCAAATTCTGGAGCCACAGCACGAGGGACAGAACCTGAGCAGTCATGTCTGGTGGAACACGAACTCTCACAAGACTAATGAGGACATTTATCCCCAAATACACTAAATCCTGAGAAGGTATGAGATTTAGCTTCTCTTGTTTGGGGATTTGACTGAGGCGAGTTGCAGTCAACCAATAGAGGGATAGGTCCTTCAGGACAGTATCTCTGAGGGCATTGTGCATCAACCTGTCATCAAAATACTGGAGGACTGGGATCCCTAAACACACCTCAAATGAGCCACTATTATCCCCACCACCTGGATACAGGTTCTGGGGGCCAAGGTGAGGCCAAACAGAAGAACCCAAAATTAAAATACCTGTTGGCCGATACAAAACTGGATGTATTTCCTGTGAGGTGGGAAGATGGGGATGTGATGGTATGCATCCTGCAGATCTATGGAGACCACCCAGTTGTAGGGCCTTATGGCGTTCCTGACCGAGGCAGTCTCCATCTAGCAGCATTCTTCCTTAAGAAATCTGTTTAAGACAGAAAGATAAATGATGAGTTGTACTTGCAGCCCTCAAATGGTTCTGACTGTGGTCCAACAAGACCTCAGATGTCTCCAAGGTGGCATCCCTGCAGAGATGGAGAAGCTCTGCAGACAGCACCATTGACATGGAGATCGCATGCCCTTGACATTTTTGCCACAGCCTCCAGCAGGCACTGAAGTGCTGCTGGAGATGATTCCTCCATCAAGAGACTTAAGGATGCAGCCAAAATGAGATTGGCATGAGATGCTATAATCACTAGGGTCCAAGCCTTAAGCTCCAAGGCCTTGACTGAGAGATGAGCCCAAGTCCCAGCTGATATCTCCACAATGGATGCACCTGAGTCCATGAGACGGGGGTTTAATGGATCAAGCAGGGGAATGAACCAGGAAGCTGGAGACAGACACCAGTGACCAGAGTGTAGAAGGGGGGGGGGGGACAGGCACTCCTTCTGCTGCCTGGACAACTCTTGGCCCTGGGAAAACTTCTGCGCATGCTCCCAAACCATAGCAGAGTGCAGGAGCAGCTTAAGATCTGAATGAGAGTTGTTCCCAGAGAGCCTCTCCAAACTGGTGGAAATCTTAGCACCCTCAGCACCAAAAAGCTTTTGGCTCAAGTCTGGGGAAAAAGTCAAATGTTAAGACTTCCTCCTCCAATACCTGACCTAACATGTGGGAAGGAGCAGTAGACCCAAATGGAAGGGAAGGACCTGCTGCAACCGGCTCTTCTGCGAACTCATTTGAGTCTACCAGAATGGAAAGGGCATCATCATCCATAAACCTGCTCCCAAAACAAGACAGGACTGTCATCCCTCTCTGGAGAGGGAGACGTTGAATTTGGGTTTCTGTCATCTTGTAACCACACATATGTGTCTGTGTGTGTGTGTGTGTGCACATGCATGCGTGTAAAACAGTGACTGCTATGTCTCGCTTCCCACTAGTGAAAGCTTGATAATCAATTGTTCTCTATGGAAAGCTTGTCACAAACTGAGAATATCTGCAAGAAATTCTTTGGGCCTTCCTGTAATTGTTGCTCCTATAAATTATGTTTCTCCTAAAATACTTACCCTATCACATTTACGTTAGGATCTGAACTCCAATTAGCCCACTCCCCATCTATCCCTAAAAAGATGACAATTTTAATCTTTTCCATCTATATGCCATAAAGATATTAAGAACACATGTTCTATCTATGGGACATAAATCCTCCATGATATTATTAAAATTACCTTGCTGTATTTGTTTATTGGCCACATGTATACCAGATGTTTATTATCAGATTAGTTGAGGCTAGAGCAAACACATCAACATGGACATGAGGGAGAGTTCATATGAAATCTGATAAGGACACTTGCATCTGTGGAAAGATGATGGAGGGTTCATATGATATCTGATATGGACACTTGCATCTGTGGAAAGATGAGGGAGAGTTCATGTGAAATCTGATATGGACACTTGCATCTGTGGAGAGATGAGGGAGAGTTCATGTGAAATCTGATATGGACACTTGCATCTGTGGAGAGATGAGGGAGGGTCCATGTGAAATCTGATAAGGTAAGTACAGTAAGTTAAGTTGGCTTAAAGCTTATGAACATATGCTACTATTGACAGTATGTACCACCATTACTGTTTAAGAACTGACCACGTGGTTTGCATTTCAGTGTAAATTCTGTGTTTTCTGTTATGTTTTTTAATATTAAAAACAGCAGTCGTTGTCATATGAAATTTAACTGTGCATATCTCATTGCATTACTTTTCCTTTGTAACACCGAGATAAATCTATGCTTCTCAAGATAAGTCGAAAGCTGTGCATCTCATCAAGTCAGTGCATACATAATGTAATTTATTCAGATGTCTTTAAAATAAAGTAAAAATGCCAGTGATACTTTCCACAGATCATTTGTAAAATTGGCAGGCTATATTGTTTAAACTGAATTTGGAACGCACACATTTTTTTTACACAAGCAATAAAGGCAAATAAAAGTTGAGCACAGAAGCAGACCAACCATTTCTAACACACATGCACTGAATATACAAGACTCTTTTTAAATGATTTATTTTACTGCCCAAATATATAATTGACATAAAGATGATTCTCCATTTGGTACCCAATTATGAACCATTTTGATATTTCAGTCTTTCCTTTTGGTGGTCTTCATGCATCAGCTATTAAAATATCAATCACTAATGTCTCCCAACCCCCCTGTGCAGTGAAGGTGCACAACACAAGCACACCAAGTCGTGTTTGTTGAGTTGCTAGGTACTTACAAGCAGGCATAGAGGGTATTAATTGACCCACTGTGATGGGCGGAGAAATAAAAAATTGCATGAGCTGTACTGTATTCTCTGAGAAACTTAATTTACAGAAAAAAATGAATTCCATCAAATACATTAACTGATCACGTTTATATTAGGAGAATAACTAACAAGAGCATCCCATCTCTACTTCTGTAGCCTACTGGTGGATTAAGTGACAATACTCCTCATATGGTTGGTATAACCACTCTCCTAACTAAGAGGTAACATAGCTGAGGGTTATGATTAATAAAATTAAGCCCAGGCAACATGTATCTGATGTGATGCTTTGAAATTACAATGAAAGATACTTTCTGAAAAATTTGCCATGTGAATCCAGAAAAAAGCTATAAATCTGGGCCTGGAGCAAGGCTATTTAATGTTAATGTTGTTTGGTGATCATCTGAGCTGCTGCCAGTGAACAAAAATTTTTTAACTCCCTTCTCTGGGAAGCTAGATCTCCAAGACAGAAACTGGAGAAGGTTGATTGTGTATGACAGCCCACTGCCTCCATAATATCCCAAACTGAGCAGTTGCATTCAAAAGCCAGGCTAGTTGAGATTGTTGTTACATGTATCTGATTAGCTGAGATTTTTAAGAGACGTACTTTGTCCTGAGAGAGGTTGGCATATGCCAAATGAATGACCCACTTAATGATTTTTTGGTTTTGTAGGGTTTAACACTGTTTTTCTGCATGATAGGCTATACATGGTGGCCAGTATATCTGGTGGAGGAAGAACCTGGGAAGACCCAGGGAGGAACCACCAACCCACAGGAAGCTTACGGCAAGCTTTCTCACATATCCACATTAGTCAAACTCACACAGAGAGGTGAGATGTCAAGTGGTCTGTAAAGGTGAGCACTGTAGACCACCCAGCCACCCGGGACCCAAATGACCCACTTAAACCATGATGGCAAGCTTTTTAATATACATGTAGTATGTGCATTGTGGATTACAGAAAATCCACGTTCCCACAGTGGAACTTAATCCTTTTATGCTGTTTCCATCATGGACCGGATATAGTGGTCATCGTGGATTGTCCACATCATGGCTCCTAATGGACGGATCAAGTTTAATTGCCCCAATTAGAAAGCTGCAGCAATATAATTATGTAATAGTGAATGTCCACTACTTTGCATAAAACTTACATGTCAGCTCAGCTACAGTAGACAGTGCAGAATGCTCTTTTTAAGTTGTACACAATGCTGTTTAATATTCAAAGATTCGCCCACTAACACGCATTGACATAAATGTATTGCAAGATGAAAGATACATTTCCAAACAAAAAATCATGACACTATTTAGGTGCTTCACAAAATATAAAAAGTTTAATGATAGTTATTTTAATGAGAGAGAGATTCTGCTATTAAACCAACAAAAGGAAAAAGAAATCACACGTAAGTATTAGCGACTTTCATTCTGTTATTAAAATAAAAAATGCGAGAAATGCTGTGATTTATTTTTTAATTCCCCCAGTCACTTTTAAATTGTTTGCTTAACATATTCCCACACAATGAAATATCCACAGCACTTTCTAAAATACCTCTACTAGTCCATGCTCTGCTTAGTACTTGCAACCCAAATATACATGTCCATATGACACATTTTCTTAGCAACAAGACACGTGTTTATTCTTACTGTAGACCAATTGTTTTCATGCAGACTCTACGTAGCATGTGATGCTTCACTCTACAACCAACAGATTTAAAAATACACCTAGGATTGCTGGTCTGGTCATCTGACGAGTTTAATATTACCAAATGGATGGATAAAAGTGATGAAAAAGCATAATCACTTAAATATTTTCAGTAGGAGATAAACTTCTATGTATTATTTTCAGTTAATGCAGATATGATATAAATGCCTACTATTATGCAAACTTGGCTGTGAAATGGGTGTCTGCAGTAGATACGATTGTATTCACTGTACAATAAATAGCCTCCAGTTTTATACATCAGTTTTGTTTTAGCTTTATGTAAGTGGAATTTCTTCTTATTCATACTTTTTCCCCTTTGTTTAACTTGTACTATATTATGAATAAGCTGAACACATCACATCATCAATAATACCTTGTATATCGCCCTAAATTGCTAAGCCGTGTGTTGGTCAAGGCTTTCAAATCTATCTCTAATTGCATTGAATGCTATTAATACATGGCTTCATATTTTTAATGGCTTTAAACACGTATCCCTGGTAGAACTTCTTTATCTACTCCAAACTGGAGGTGGAAGAGGTTTTGGCTTATTTCGAACAGTTCATATTAATTCTGAGATCATCGTGAATATTGTCACTGTGTTCAGTTTGATTATTGCAGTAATGCTGCCTCATATGATTTAGAATCTATTAAATTTTTGAAACTTTAAGTTCATATATATTACTTAAGACTTGATTCGACTATAGATAATAAGAAAATAAGAAAATAGCAGGTTAATAATCCAATTATATAAATTCTTTTTAAATACAAAATGAATTGCTAAGCAGCAATTTACTTATTTATTTATTCTGAATAAAGAGTGGTATCAAAACTTTATGTTGTTACAATTAAATGCTTGGTCCCTAATCAGGAAAATAAAAATATTATATATAGTTTGCTTTATATACCACTAGAAACCAGTTTTACGTGATAATATCAGAACTTAATGGCAATGCATTTCTCTGTCTAAACTTGTTTTTCACAAACTAATATCTTCTTAGTTTTATAGTGTTTGGTTTTGTAACAATAAAAAACACTTTCATTCAACAGTATGTGTTTATTTTGAAACACTGAAGTGCAACATTGACCAGTAGCTAGGAACTGTCCTAATTTAAGTCATTTAAGATTTCTACTCTATTCACTTATTAAGCAAGGGGGGGGGGGGGGTCAGCTGGAAGAGAGAGATGAAGGGGAGGGGATATAGCTTGAAACAAAAACATATGTTCTGATTTTTTTAGAAAACATGTTTTTTTTTCTAAATGTAATTTAAATGGTCGGTCTCTAATTGAGAAAATTAAAAATAATTATATTTAGTTTTTCACAATGCCAGAAACCAGTTGTATGCGATAATATGAGAACTTAACATCAATGCATTTCTCTGACCAAATTTGTTTTTCACAAACTAATATCTTTTTAGTTTTAAGGTGTGTAGTTTTGTGACAACATTTTCATTCAATAGTTAAAGTGCATTTTGAAACATCAAAGTACAACAATGAACAGTAGCTGGTAGGAACTGTCCTGACTGACCGTTGTTGACTCGAGGCAGGAAGCTACAGTAACAGGCATAGTGGCTGACTTCAAAGTAAGAATGTCACTCCTCTGCCAGTGCCTGGTGATGCATGTAGATTCGCAAAAAATGTGATGGCAGAAAGTAACTTTTCTTCATTGAAATCACTTCTTTCTTAACATGAATGGTCACTGATAGAGCACAACAGTCAATACAGTGTACACAATTCCGTGCATTAAAAAAATTGTCATACTCTCTGATAAACAATGTTATTTTAAGGATAAAGCTACAGAAGAACCTTTTTGTAGCATAACTCGTATATTTTTTTTATTTTAATATATGATGCCATGTTATTCTTGTAGAATAAACTTTGGAAAGAATTATGACATACATGTCATGATGTTCCAGTTTTCATTTGTATTACTGCTTTCAACAATCAATAATTCCTTCAAAGTGGGTCTTGAAAATAGTATGGAAATAAAAGGAAAAATATGACAAATTAATAACCAGTACACAAAGCACTTTTATGAAAGTTACCGCTTGATGCAGAACAATATGTAAATTTCCGCATATGTATATGCTAACAGGTACATGTACATGTAAAAAAAAAATAGGGATGTACATTGTAGTTAGTCAATTTTTCTGATGTACACTCTGTCATGGAGAGGGGTGCGAAGATATCCGAGAAATTTAAAACCTCTTATTTTTTTTCTAGGCCACTGATAAATACCACAAGAAATGTTACCACTGTATATTTTGTACAGGTAAAGGTATGAAACTGACACCTGCCATGATCGGGTTTACCACGTCAGGGTTTCTCCCATCTGTTTGTTTAGTGTGCTGACTCGCAGAGCGAATACAATCTAGGGGTGCCATAAAACCCACTACAGCTGCAATAAAATCTGTGATAGACTTCCACTAGATTGAGTGGATTTCCACTAGACTTGGGGGAAAACCATCAGACTGAATGGACATCCACTACTCGTAGTGGACCCTTAATCCCTTGCCCCCATGTCCACATCCACCTGATTCAGTGGGCAATCTGTAATTCTTTCACCTGAAGAAACAGTCTTTAACATCCATGGCTAACACATTTAGTATACTTAATGTAGAACTTCAGTGACCAAACTGGGTCCTGAAGTCTAGCCTCTAGGAAAAGTCAAGTGAGGAAATGGGTCGAATGATCCCCTTTTGATTGTAACATGATTTTTCATGACAAAACCCAGTTGTGTCTTTAAAACAACTGAACCATCTCTATGAAACTGAAGTAAGTTCAGATCTACAGAAAAAGCATGAAGCTCACAAAACACTACATGTGGAGGCCAAGGCGATCAAGAAGCATGTTTTATTGGAGCTTTAGAGTGCCCTGGATTAGGGTTCAAACTTGGGAAACAAAACAAAGGAACTGGACCAACTCATATCAAAGATGGACTATAAATCTGTAAGGTCCTTGTCATGGTCCCATGGTATCTAAACATGCATTTTATGATGATTGGGGCCAATGTTATCTAAACATGCATTTTATGGTGATTGGGGACAATTTTATCTAAACATTGCATTTTATGGTGATTGGGACCAATTTTGTTTTTCCTCAAAGAGCGAGAGAAAAAAGTTGAGGGATAAAAGGCAGGAAAGGTGAAATGTTATTGTCCTTGCATCAAGCTGTAAAGACATTTTCCTACACAGGCCTCCAACGTGGAGACCTGGCTCATGCAATTCTCTCAATGACTGCAGGTTTTGAAGTTTTTTTCCCCACAGGGCCTTCCTGACACGATTCTGTATATTGATGGGAAAGGCAAATATTTTCATCATTTTAAGTACTGTACATGTATATACTCAATTATAAGTCAACTCGATTATAAGTCGACCCCCCCCCTCCATTTTTAGGGCTGCAAAAAGCCAATTTCTCTTTGACCCTCCTATAAGTCAGGGTGTATTTTGCAAGTAAGATTCGTCTGAAGGGGTGACTTGTCGTCAGTGAGTCAGAGTTGCACTTTGGAAAAATAAACAAGCCAAACTGGATAGATAGATAAATAGGGAAAATAAAGAAAAAACCAGTGTAAAATACAATTATGTTATTGAGTGGAATATGTCACAAATAAATTGACAACTTACAATTTGTCCATCTTCGTGTAATAAAATCCATTGAAATCCATAATGCTTGACATTTTAAATCCATTTATATCATAAATCTATGAATTCAATTATAGGTCACATACCGGTATGAAAATGGTAGTTCAGAATGATCCGATTCACAATATCCCATAATATGTTAATTCCACATATCTTACATATAAACAGTGAAAGTTAAGTCCACATTTTTGTGATCCACAGTATCCTATAAATGTCACTATCTAATGTCATCTGATACAAAGTCCAAAAATTAATTCTCATTGTCTGATAAAGTTCTGAAATCGTCCATTGTCGTCTAATCATCGTAAATATCTGATTCCAATTTCTCAGCTTTACTGTCATATGCGGGTGCTTATGCAGAGACTGAGCTTGGGCTCTGTAAGTAATACTTTGATCATAAAGTCTGTGAAATCTATTAAAGAATGCAACTGAACACGTGTCAATTCTGTATCAAGATCACAGGGAATTCAAATAACCAACCTCTGTTACTTGGCACTGAACAAGTATCAAACTCACGGGTTGATCAAAGGGTTGTCATGTGAGAAAACAAACAGGGTGTTGCCTTTACAAGTTAAGGGATTAAGGTCAAACATGCACAGGAAGTTGTAGAACTCTACTTGGCACTGAACAAGTATTAAATTCGTGGCTTGATCAAAAGGATGAGTGAGGTCTTTACAAGGCAAGGGCTTATCGGCCCACATGCACTGGCAGATAACTTGGGAAATATCACTTGGGAATTAAATCTGACTTGTGGAAAAGGAATATACAAATTAAATCAAAACTTGTATTGCTTCAAACACAGTGTTTATACAACAAAACACAAATGTTAATACAAATACAGGTTGTTCGGACTTGCACGAAAATGGAAACAATATACTTGCTAGCAAACACCCACAGTAAACAACACTGACAGACACTTCACTTTGTGGTAGGTAGTATTTAATTTACTGGTAATATTTTCAAATTATTAAAATAGTGGCATGAAAACGTAAAAATATTTGAATTGACAGTATTTTTATGTACTGCAAGCATCTAGAGTTTCCAAAATTACCCCTAGATTAATCAATTTTTTTTTAATGTTACACTTACGAGACGACCCATACTGTGCATTAATTGAATTTTCAGTAAAAAACATATATTTATAAGCGAGTATATACAGCAGGGTTGGATTATGTGGTAGCGGGATTTAAAATCCTAATGTAAACATGAATGAGTAATGTATTTGACAAAGAAGCAAATTTTCCATGTATTACCTTCCTAACTATGTAGACAAGCAACAGTAATTGCACAACAAAACAGCACCTTTTAATTTTTAAGAGCACTCTGGATACAAAACTTCATTAGAGTACCAGGATGACATGTGTATGAAAATATTTGAGAATATATGAAATCGAGACAATTTATGAACTTTCAAAAGCCTTCATTTTTTTTGTAAGGACTATTGCAAAAAAAATAGTAAGGGGGATGGGGATGGTCAGTATATGCTTATTTTTAATTGCATATTGATGGTGATGAGTAATCCGGACTATCTTAAATATTTATGTTAACTCTATTAAAATCTAATGGGTAGTTCTCCTTGAAAAAGTGCCTTCTAAATCCACCCCATCCCACTCTTTATTCAACCTTTATTTCTGAAACAGATCTTTGGTGCATGAGGCCCCCCCCCCCCCAAAAAAAAAAAAAAAAAAAATTTGTTTCCTATTGCACTGGTTTTAAAATTAGGGTAGGCAGGTTTTTTTTTTTTTTTATTTATTTTTTTTAACACTATATATAAATCAAATAATATTTCAAGCACTTCAAAGTACTGGACAAAACCAGCTAACATATAATGGGTCCTCAAAAAAAATGTGTAAACAAAAGTATTGAGAATACTGATGGTATGGAGGGTTGAAGTACTTACCAATTTACAACAGAGCAGATAGAAGAACTCCGAGATATTGCTATTCATGGTACTTTGTACTATTGTAATCATACTGCTCTAAATAATCTTTATAATATTTGTCTACATTATCTTTTCTTTATATGTCACTAGAGAATTTTATATTAACATTTGAAACATTATTTGATGAATTATTAGGGTGATTTCATTTTAAATGCATATTCTACTACTGTTTCAGATATTACATTCAGCAGAACATTATCTAAGGGAGATATCTACAATCTTTACATAAATCTGAGATGCCTCCATTGACAAAATAAGACTGACTTGAAACAACAGCGGATCTATACTTTGTTACTAAATTTAGTAACACCATGAAGTTTGTTACTATTATCAGTAATACAAACTATATTTGGTAAAAAGAATGGACACTATGCCATTGTCAGAGAGGGATTGCAATCCCTCCAAGCCCAAAAGACAACAATTATATAACTTGTACAGTTTCTACAAGCAACTTTGCAATATGCTGTCTAAAGAACCAAAACTCAGCCATACCTTAAATTTTACATGGCTTTTAAATTGTATCTATGTATTAGCAGAACGATGTAATTATTTCAATATCTAAAAGGGGGTAATCAGGATTTCTTTTACACAACATAGATCAACTTTCCATTCCATGCAATTAAAATTATACTGAGAACAATTCAGTGTCTGAAAATAAGCTTCTGAAGTTAAAAAAAGTGCTTTTGATGTCTCTTTGGTATATGCCACTGGGTAAAGTACCTTGTATCATGATTATCAGCCATTCCAGTACAAAGCATATACTGGATACTTATTTTTATTTACTGGAGGTCAAGAGTGTAATCGTAATGTGCTTGCTGAGCATTTCTGCTGTCCTAGATTCAATTTTGGTTTCAGCACATGCAAGGGTATTAAAGTAGTCACCAATCAAAGTCTGATGGTTTCCTCTGGTTTCTCATGTTTCATCCACCTCAGCATCTGAGTTGTTAAAATTGAGTAATATCAGTTGTTAGCATGTAATCTAGGATTAATATAAAATAGTTCAAATTTTAAAACTTTATTTCCTGCCTATTGATTCATAATTTCTTTCAACACTTTAGCAATGAATTCCCAAGATAATAACCTGTCACAGTTGTATTTACTTACTGTTCCTCATTCCATTCCTCTTCCTCATCTTCACCATAGTCTTCTTCACCTTCTTCCTCATCCTTCAGCTGCATTGGAGGCTTGTCAAAACTGAGTTCCATCAGGGGAACTGGACCCTTTGCTCCAGCCCCTCTACCACCTAGTCTAGATCCTTGCATACCTTCTTGACCAAATCTTGGACCACCAAATCTTGCACTGACATTAGACGGAGCTTCAAACCTTGGTCCCTGAGGACCACTAAATCTGTTAGGAGGTCCACCTGGTCGGTTGCCTGGGAATCTTTGTCTTACATCATCTGGTCTGGGGCCATCCATTCGTGGACTAATTCCATCAGCCCTGGGTCCCCTCTGTCGGAATCCAGGACCCTCTTGAGGAAGCCCACCAAATCTTGGTCCTCTGGGGCTATCCATATTTGGTACTTGTGGACCACCAAGAAGTGGAGGATTCTGATTCATGTTTGGTCCACCAAAAGGTTCCCCTGGTCCCATATTACCCCCTGGAGGCCTTTGACATTTCATCTTCTCCATTCTAGCACGAATTTCATCTGGATTTGAGGTACCAAACTCCTCTTCTAATCTCTTTTTGGCTCTAAACATCTTATTGATATCTGAAGCATTCTTTGGTCTGAACTGACCCTGTCCATATCCAATTTCTGTCACAATTTTGAGATCTTCCATAATTTCCTTCTGTGCCATCTCATCAAAAAACATTTCACTACCTTGCTCCTGCTGATCTTCCAGAATCATGTCCTCCTCTCCCATTTCAGTGTCATCCTGGCCTTCTTCCTCTGTATGGAAAGGCCCTTCAGATGGGGGACCTACAAATCTAGCCCCAGACCCTACAGGTCCACCTGGGCCTCCAATCTGTGGTTTCTCTCCTAATATGCCTAACCTTGGTGGCCTTGATCCTCCTTCAAAAGGAGGCATCCTAGGGCCTCCCACTTGTTGTTGGTCTCCTAATGAGCCTGGCATTTGTGGCCTTGATCGTCCTTCAAAAGGTGGCATCCTAGGGCCTCCCACTTGTTGTTGGTCTCCTACTAAGCCTGACATTGGTGGCCTCGATCCTCCTTCAAAAGGAGGCATCCTAGGGCCTCGCACTTGTTGTTGGTCTCCTACAAAGCCTGGCATTGGTGGTCTTGATCCTCCTTCAAAAGGAGGCATCCTATGGCCTCCCACTTGTTGTTGGTCTCCTACTAAGCCTGGCATTGGTGGCCTCGATCCTCCTTCAAAAGAAGGCATCCTATGGCCTCCCACTTGTTGTTGGTCTCCTACTAAGCCTGGCATTGGTGGCCTCGATCCTCCTTCAAAAGGAGGCATCCTATGACCTCCCACTTGAGGCTGGTCTCCTACTAAGCCTGGCATTGGTGGCCTCGATCCTCCTTCAAAAGGATGCATCCTAGGGCTTCCCACTTGTGGTTGGTCTCCTACTAAGCCTGGCATTGGTGGCCTCGATCCTCCTTCAAAAGGATGCATCCTAGGGCTTCCCACTTGTGGTTGGTCTCCTACTAAGCCTGGCATTGGTGGCCTCGATCCTCCTTCAAAAGGAGGCATCTGTGGGCCTCCCGCTTGTTGCTGGTCTCCCAATAAGCCTGGTATTGGTGGCCTTGATCCTCCTTCGAAAGGATGCATTTGTGGTGGCCTTGATTCTCCTTCTAAAGGAGTCATCTGAGGGCCTCCCACTTGCGATTGGTCTCCTAATAAGCCTGGAATTGGTGGCCTCGGTCCTCCTTCAAAAGGAGGCATCTGACCTCTTTCCATTGGAGGTCTAGGACCTGCATCTATCAAAGGTCTTGGCCCTCTAGGACCAGGGCCTCTTGGACCTTCAAATCTAGGACCTCCAAATCTTGGGCCTTGGCTACCTAATGGTGAACCTTGAGGCACCTGGTTCGCAGGCACCTGGTTTGCAGGCACCTGGTTCGCAGGAACCTGGTTCGCAGGCACCTGGTTCGCCATTGCTTGTTCTGCCTCTCTTTTCCGACGCAAGATGTCAGCCTTTTTTTCCTCCATCTGGGTCTCGTACATTTTCCACTGCTGCAGGTACTGATCAAACTGTTCTCTATTGGGATGATCTGAAATTAAACAGAAATTACTCAATTACAATAGTATACATATTACAGGCTTTAAAAGTAGCCAATTTAAAGGAAATCAATATTTTGAGTGGATTTAAAAAATATGTTAGAGTGAAGTGAAAACATGATATTTTAATAAGCAATATGAATCACTACGCTTTATTTCATTCCTTATGAAATGGTGAGGAATTTCATTCAAAGGATAGAATCAAGAACTTCTTTGCATCAGTAAATTCCGAGTTTAACATTATTCAACTCCTTCAAGGATGATACTATATAAATGAAACTACATTCTAGGACTGTTAATCTGAAATAAACTGTTGCCACTGAAAATGTCAGAATAATTCAATTGTTAGATTAACCAGTTTAACTGTCAATGATTCTCGATATAACAAGAGGAATGGTGTGCAATTTGCTCATGTTAATATACCCCCACCTTTCCCACATCCTACTGATGGAGATTAGTCTATGACCACAATATGTACAAAGTTTCACAGCAATCCACTGAAAACTGCATGAGTAGTTGTATTCACAAAATTATGTCATATACTGCATCCAGCTGTGAGTCAAAAAGGGCAATAACTATTACAAAAATCGCTGGAACACAAAGATTTGTCATTATGTGAATCTTTAGGCCATAAAATGTACCAAGTTTCACAATGATTCATAAAAAAGCTGCAAGACAAATTGTATTCAAAAGATTCTGTCTTACACTGCAGTCACCTGTAGGACAAAAAGGGCAATAACGCACAGTGGTATTGTCACGGAATTGTATGGTTTATATCAATGTGTATATGTGATCAAAAATGTATTCGGGTTTCGTTTTCGACTAGAGCGTTACTCGGGGGTTGTTTATTTTTTCGGCTCTAGTTATTTTGAAATACTGAGCGCGATTCACCCCATGCTGCACGTGCAAATTGCCTGCAGTGAAAACTCACGTACCTAGCTGCTGCGCATATCTGTCACAGCTAGAGTACATATAGAGCGGATTCTCTATAAACAAATTACACTACGATGAGTCTTGTCAGAAAGCTTACCTCTTTACAGGAGCAAAACTTCAGCTGTAGAGGTATGTGAAATTTAAGATTGTATTCTTTATCACTATTCGTTTTATATGACATAATTGTTTCATATATTAGATGTTTTAGAATTTATTCTAAATTCTACAGAGAGTCAATACCTAGGTCATACAACGCCATGATATTAGAAATCCTATAGGCTGGTTCAAGTTAGCTATTTGTTGTAACTGAACAGACGGGTATTATTTAATTATACGCGGCATGCATTGAATGATTAATGTAATGTGTAACGAGGCGTAATTCATGTGCGCGCATGCGCAACATATATCAATACAAAAGTACTAACCGTGTCATATGTACTACACGGTTTAGTTGTTATACTTTTAGCTGTTCCTTATGTATGGTTTGGTGGTGTGTGAAGTCACAGAACTCTGTGTGGTTTCGTGTGACATGTACGCTGTGTCTGGTGACGTTGTTTCGGAAGAGTGTACTGGTTTTCTCGATGCGAGGGACCAAGGCTTCTCGATCAACGGGTCTGTGTTAATGTGAAGGCTCTCGAGGGACCCTTCAACAGACTGGGAGGGGTGGACCATGCGTGGTGGCTCCTTGACCATGGACTAGAGCGGGTGGAACCGTAGATACATCTTGGTAGTCAAACGGACGCCACGATAGTTATATTTATTGCGTGTTCCATTTGATTGTTATCTCAATATTGCTATCTGTGCAAAATTACATTCATTCCCATTTCAATATCGCTATATGTGTGATAGATTCATAATTTCATACATCCCCATTTCAATATCGTTATATGAACGACATATTCATAATTTCATACATCCCAAGTTCAATATCGTTATATGAACGACGGATTCATAAATTCATATTCCAACATCGCTTGTTAAATTGATAAATTGACGAGTTAACAGATTGATGGATAAATGAGTATTCTATTGATAAGTGCATAAATCACATGCTTTGGTCACCCTTGGTACTTAATAAGGCCTTGTTTATATTGGGGTGTAAATCATATACTCTTATTTGTCGATTGGTGATAGGATGCTATTCACGTTTGTTTAAAATTCCATTTGTTAAATCCATCTTTGATTTTTCTCGTTGAGTTACTTGTTGTTGATAGTTCCATGTTAGGAACTTTATAATTTTCCTTATCTTTTTGTTATAATGGTGTCAGATTTGTTCATCTTTAAATTGCGTTTATAAATAAACATCTTATTAACGCAGTTGCTTTCGGTGTCTTCACTAATCCAGTCCCAACCCGGCTTCATCCTGTGACAGGTATCTTGCCATGTGTATCTTCAGATGATCATGATAACATGTACAAAGTTTCATGGTGATCTATTGAAAATTGCGAAACAAGTTGCATTCACAATATTGTCATAAACTACATCCAGCAATAACTTTAACAAACTGAAGTAAAACAGTGATTTGTCAACATGCACATCTTCAGATGATGACCCTAATATGTACTATGTTTCATAGCATTCCATCAAACACTGTGGGACTAGTTGTTTTCACAAGATTATGTCATACATTGCATTCAACTGCAAGACAAAATGGGTAAAAACTCTAAAAACAAGAGACTCAAGTGAGTCTAATAATGTTCACCTGAGTAGGTGATATATGTCAGCTTTACAACATATTAAACTGTAGAGGGGAAAAAATGCTTGGAGCACACAGTTGCTACATTGTCTATTAATCTTGGTATCGTTTCTCTGTTTTCCCCAAGACCATATAACAAGATTCACTTTCTCAGCATAAAAAGCCATTTATACAATCAGCATTCACCCTTGAACCTTGTCCTGCCTCAGGGGATTAGGCCTGGTTCATAACTTGGAAACTGTTTATAGCCCCACCCTTAAAAGTATATACTGGTACACTTACTTGGCATCACAAAGAGAGTTATTCCGTGCATTTTCCTGGGTCTGTCCTGACGGCCCCCCCCCCCCTAGTCATAACTTGGAAACCATTTAGATCACCACCTAAGGGAGCTGGCTGTGGCTCAGGGATAACGGATTTAACTCATGACCATGTGGTTGCAGGTTTGATTCCAGTAATCTCACTCATAATCAAATTCATCTGAGATCCTGATGATACGAGCTTACATACCAAATCTGATCAAAATCTGATTAGAAATATGGCCACTAAAGTGTTCACAAGCTCAGCCAATCAGATGCAAGAGCACTTCATTAATATGCACAGATGTTACTCATGATCAAATTCATCAAAGATCTTGATGATATAATGTAAATCTGGCCAAAATCGAATCAGAATTATCTGGAGTGTTCACAAGCACAGCATATCAGATGCAAGGTCACCTCATTAATATGCATGGTTGTTGCTCACATCTGAACCCACTAATAAATCTCAATGATATATATAAGTTTACATACCAAATCTGATACAAATCTGCACAGAAATATGGCCTCTAGAGTGTTCACAAGCTCAGCTAATCAGATGCAAAATACCTCAATATGCTTTGGGTGTCTCTAAAAATCAATCTAATCCATGATATCGATGACAGAAGCTCACATACCGAATCTGATCAAAATCTGATCAGAAATATGGCCTCTACAGTGTTTACAACCTCTGCAAATTAGATGCAACGTTATCTCATTCATATGCATCAATGTTGCTCATAACTGAACCCATCTAGTATCTCAGTGATACAAACTTACATACCAAATCTGATCAAAATCTGATAAGAAATGAAGCCTCTAGAGTATTCAAATGCAAGAGGCCATGCATCACATTATATACTCATCCCATATTTAATATTCCTCTATGCTGGCCTTCTGTGTAGGCTAGGATAGCACTGAAAAATCTGTGATCATGAGCTAAGACTGCAACGTTTACAAGCGTAAATCGCTAAGCTTAGTTTACTCTCTGTAAATGTTTACAGAACAGGTAACCATGTAAAGGAACATGCTCATGACTGTCAGTGACACGGGAACTACTTGTTCAAATAAGGTGATATATTTCCACAACTTAAAATGACTGGTAGGATTTTTATGTTACTTATTTTTTCTTGAAATATTGATGATTTTCACATCAAATGGGACATCACAAAGAAAATGCTGAAGCTTATGAGAATTGGTTGTTGAAAAACAAATTCCTTAAATTATTTGTCTTTGAAAAACATGTTCTTTAACAGAACCGTTGATGAGTAAAATTGTATTTTAACAACACATTGTTTCAACTGTGTAAGCCACTGCAGTTTGTTATAGTCATTGTAGATCCTACAAAAGCACCATATAAGCATGTCCTGGGCAGTACAACTAGTTGCATTATCAATATTTTCATCCTGTACATATATGCAGCATTATACAAAACAATCTCATGAAGATCCTAAGGATGTTTTATTTAAATTTGTGTCATACATATTTAACAAAGATATGTCTTAAAAACGTAATCCTGTCACAATATGAGGTAAAAGACATATAGTGAATGAAACAAACACAAGCTGAGCAAGGTACGGCATGCACACTGTCAATGGATTACATATTAACAGACGTTTGCTGTAAGCTACTGTGCAGATTGGGAGAAAGGCTGAGTTTCTAATTGTTTCAATTAAATGGCATCATCTGTTTTTGGTTTTTTGTAACCATGCACACATTTACAAATTTTGATAAACACTGCAGTCTTGTCATAAACTGTACACAAATACTGAACTTATGTTAGTAAAAGTATAAAATGTAGGTCACAGTAACCTTCTTTTACTGTAAGAGTATAGTACTAACAGAGATGCATTCAATTATCAATTTTTTTCATGAGTCAAACATAAAAAGCAATCAATAAATAAACTTTACATAAAAAAATCTTCAAAACAGGCAGTGAAGTATGAAATATAGGTTAGAGAGACATCTTTTGTCAATAAGAGTGTAGTACTTATCGAGATGCATCTTCTCATAAAGTTTCATGATTTAAGGTAGGATAGTATGTATATAGCATGCCCCAAAAAAATTTTGTCATGAGCTAAAGGCAAAAACTTAACCATAGCCAGTAAAAGCTGAAATATAGATCACAATGAGCTTCTTTTGTTTGTAAAGGTGTGGTACTAACAGAGATGCATATCATCATCAATCTAATGATTCTTGCATAAACACTGCCCAAGAACATCAAATATAGAATTTCATCCAATTTAGTGAAGTGTGAAACATTGGCCAGTGACCTGCTATTGCAATGAGGGAGCAGTGCTCAGCAAGATGCATCTCCTTGCCTAGTTTAATGATTCTTGATAGGATAGTATGTACATAGCATGCACAAAATCTGTGGTTATAAACTAAATGCAAAAACTTAACCCAAGCCAGTTAACTGTGAAATACATGTCAGTGACCTTTTTGTAAAGGTGTGATACTAACAGAGATCTATACAATCATCTACTTGATTGATTCTAGCAAGAACAGTTAAAATGCAAAATTTAACCAAAGTCAGTGATGTGTGAAATATGGGTTACAGTGACCTACTTTTGTGATGAGGGTGTAGTACTTATCAAGACATTGTGCACGGCACCACCATACTGGCATGCATTGACACTGCCAACATTTGGGGCATTTATAAAGATCTTTGGATGACTGAAAAAGAGAGGATCATCATGGTCTACCCTGGCATCCAGAACACTAACAATTCCGTTATATGTATCAGCGCTGTCATCGAGCCTGATGTGTCTATCTCTGCCACATTTGGGAACCACTTCTTGTGGCACTCAACTTCAAGCTGCTAAATGACCAATGCCATACTACCAGTCTGGCCATGGGTGATCCAGAGCACTAACAAAGGGGAGAGCTACACCATCAGTGGTTATCTCTATCAAGTTCAACTTCGTGATCTTGTACACCAGAGTGCTGTGCCATTGCATGATGGTGTTAAACAAGAGAGAAGATACATGGAACATCCACCTGAACATGCTGGCAAAAAGCATGAAGGTAATAGTCATGCTCTTCAAGGATATGACACAAAGCACGATTTTCAAACGCAATAGCGCGTATTTCTACAGCCCCCTTAACAACATGGTGTCGATGACGATTGAGGGCATCCCAAACCAGATCTATTCCCATGGGCAGGCATGGTTCCAGCAGTGGAAAGTAGCCCTAAAAGTAATGGTGAGGGAGTCTATCAGGATGCAGAGCTGCTGTCAATTATGTTGGTGAATTCTACCAAAACCAGTTTGCCTCATCACGAGATCAATGAAAGACCACGTGCTCCACTGGTCAGAAAGACACATCGAAAACATGAGTGAAGGTGAAGCACTGCAAACTGAAAAATGGTGTTTTAAATACGTACTTATACATCATCATGGATGTGCAAGCTTCTTCTGGGCACAGACCTGCCAGTGTCCCACCAGTTTGTTTCCACTGTTGATGTTGCATAATATAGCAGCTTTATGTTTTCTGTGCCTCCTGCAATGCCATAACCCTTGCGGCCTCAGGCTACAAGCTACTTAGAGTCAGGCTATCAGTGAACCATACTCAAAACTTCATAACAGCCATGGCAAAAGCTGTGGGTGACCTTCATATTGAGGAGCTACTACATGGGTTGGTGGTCAAGCCGTAAGGCACAACAACAGCCACTAGTGAAACACTAGCACATCAGCATGACTGCTGGAGCTAGTGGTTTCTGGAGCAGTGGAAGAATAGATAGGCAGGCTTCTTACCTTTGTGGACCTAAAAGCGATAAGCGATGAAGAGGTTGCAAAAACCTATGCCACGTATGAGGCTAAACTGGGGGGTCAAGATGACTGCTTCAGTGGAATCATCTTTTCTTAATCTGTACATGGCGGTCATGAACCACTTTCTGCCCACAGACAAACTGTAAGCAGCTTGCAAGGGATCTAAAAGATGATCTGCTCATCCAGGCATCTTTGACAAGGATCAGCATCCACCTCTACTTCAGCCAGGTATTAGCGCCAATAGCAGCTGGTATGATAAACATATAGACATGTTGAAAAAAGCAGTCAAAAAATAACAAACCATGAATGTGACAGCAGAACTGCCAGCACAACTGAAGACAGATGTGACATCAGATGCATCAGCGCAACAATCTCAGGATGTGTCAGAAGTCACTAAGGTTAAACACCCTGGTAGAGTTGCTGCTGGTAAAAGACTTGCTGCAATGATGAAACAATGCCAAGCTGAGAAAAAAGCCTTCACACTTGCGCTGCTGCAGTACAGATGGCGATAGTGGCATGAGTGCCAGATAGCATTATGCCATCTTATGTTCCCTGGGTTGGTCTAGCTTTGGCAGCTGGACTCAAGCATGCCTATTCCTTGACTCGCTGCCCCAAGATCGGCAGCAAAAAGCAGTGTGCATGTCTGAACGACAAAGGCCGCAGGTAGGAAAGGCGGTGTGTGCCACTGGGGGCAGTGAAGTCTGGTACTTCAGTCTGGCTGGCCCAGTACTCAGGCTAGGGCATGTAAGTGCCAGTATCTGTGGATCTGCAAATGGCACAATATCAACAAGCAGGGATGAATCAATGGCCAGGAATGTATTTCGGTGGATGGGTTCCTCAGTCTCAGGCTCATTTTTAATAAGGACCAACTAGATATCATAAGAAGTCTTTTAGCAAAAACCCCATGCAACAATAACTATCTGTTCAGGAGAAGTAGCAGTAACAAGATTTTCAAGACGGCTACCATAGCAGCCTCATAGGAGGTCTAATTGTCACCATTTTCATTTAGGACTAACTACATATCGTAAGAGGTCTTTTAGCAAAAACCCCATATCACTACAGACAACCTTTTTAGGAGAAGTTGCTCTACCGAGATTTTCAAAATGGACACCATGCCAGCCATATTGGTGTCAGATCAGTGCCATTTTCATTTAGGACCAATCTGACATGACAAGTCTTTTATTGAAAACCCCATGTCACTATAGCCATCATTTTTAGGAGAAGTAGCAATAGCAAGATTTGGTGGCAATGTTGGGGGTAAGACAGGCACCATTTTCATTTTATACCAACTAGAAATCACAAGTCTTCTAGTCAAAACCCAATGCTGATATGACCATACATGCATTAAGTGTAGCAATAACAAGATCTTCAAGGTGGCCACAGTGGTGGCTACATTAGATATTATATTGGCACCATTTTCATTTGGGACAAACCAATCATCATGAGAAGTCTTTCAGTGGAAACCCCATCACAATACAACCATCCATTTCAGAGGAGAAGTGATAAGACTTTCATGATGACCATTTGGTGGCCATACCGGATGTCCAAGGAGCACCATTTTCATTTAAGACCAAATAGTCATCACAAAAAGTCTTTTAATGAAAAGTCCATGTCAATTTGACCCATAAGTTAAGAAGTGATAACAAGATTTTGAAGATCATCAAGATGGCCATTTGCTGAGCTGGAAGCTCATGTAGTCTGAAAATTGTATCATTTGGTCAAGTGGGCAAAGTTTTGGCTGCTACTGGGACAGAAGAATCATCGGCTATGGTCTCACTAACAATCAGCCCAAAATGAGAAAATCTGCAGCAACATTCAGGAGACCCAGGGGGCAAAAAAATTCCTGGGCTGAAATTCAACTCTCCAAAAAGATGGAAGACACCACTAAGATGATCTGCAAGGCATGTTCTTGTCAAAGGCAAACTCAATTCAGAGAGGTTCTGAACTCCGTGCCCAAATAAATGAAGTGCTGGGATGGGATTAAATCAGATTTGTCCTTGTTGATAAGGAATTAATTGCAAAGCAAGAGAGAAACAAGGGATTTCATGTCTAGGTACAAAAGATTTCTCCCCCAGGTCTATTCAGCACATTTCATGCAAGAAGATTTATAAGAATGTTAATGAGAATGAGATGTTTTGTGAAAGGTGCTGCACCTTCAAATGTTTTACTCTCAATTTACCTCGAACATGATGGATGCAAGACCCATGGAAAAACTTGTAACCTTTGCTACTTTTATTTTATGGAGGTTCAGAGCTCTCGCTTTACTGTGCTATGCATGTTGACCATCAATAATCTGGGTATTGCTTTCAAATTTTTTGTTCATGTTGGGACTTCAAGTGTGACACTTCATCCATGACTCTGGTAAACATCCAGTAAAGGTAATATAAAGGTACGCAATCTCCTGAACAATTCTGAGGATCAATCTTGATATCTCCTTTCTGAGCTTGGGTTCCTGAATATGTTGATTGAGAGTGCTTAGGTCACTGACTGGTATGAATGTGACACTGTCCTTGTGATCCAGGAAAGGTTTGGAGCAAAACCCAGTTGAGTCTGTACTGTGAATGACTTCTACAGTCCTTTTCCTGAGAAGAGTGCTTATTTCCTGCTGCATAATATCTGCTTTCTATGGATCTCTGCAGCTGTCAGTAGGGAATGAAACCCTTGATATTGAAGGAGGGTCGAGAAATGTGATCTGGAAGCACTCTGAGATGATTCGCAGAACCCATGGGTCCTCAGGGCAGTGTATCTTCCATTCCATGTTAAAGTATTGAAGTCTTCCCTCCACTGGTATGTTGGAAAAGGGCATCCTTTGGACATTGTCATTTTCTCTAATAAGGTAACTGCATTGGAGAGAAAATGAGCCAAAATATATTCTCTCCCTGTGTCTTGTCATCACTTGCTGTGGGAAACTGGGCTCTTGCCAGGAAGTAAGGTTTGGAGGAGAGTTTCCCAGTAATGTGTGCCTTTGAGTGGTCCTCTCTACTTCTTTTATCCCTCTTGGAAAATAAAGGCTGGGCCTGTGTGAGGTTTGCCTCTTTGGCAGCCTGTTTCCAAATCTCTTTTATGTGTTCATTGAATAGGAGGTTGAAAGACAAAGATTTAGATTGGAGGGTTGCCTTATGGTGATCTTGAAGAAGTACAGATTTGGATAGGAATACATCTCTCTGCACAACCTGGAGGTTAACTGAAGCAGGTATGGAACTGGACAATGAGTGCTGAGCTACCCAAGAGCTATGTGCAAGACAAACTCCCAGGCATGTCTGTCCACAGGAGTCTCGATGGTGGGATCTAGGCTATGTGCAGCTTGCTGAAATATAGCCATAGAGACCAGGTTGCACATGTGCCATGACAGGCCTTTCTAGTGTCCATTAAACTTACCTAACCTTTGATAAACATAGAGATTTTGTGTTTATTCACATTTTCTCAGGACTTAAAGGGGTGAGTAGGTGCATAATTGTCAGTTATCCATTTGATTCATATACATGTCTGTTTTCCAAAGCAAAGACTTTGTTGAGTAACAGAAATGCTTAAATCTACTATGATTGTTATCTCTTGCTTATCTACTAGTTACATGTAATTAACATGCCTGTCATCTATGAGATTTGAAGAGATCCAATTTTATATTCAGCGGTGATGAAATGAGTTTTAGCTTCATCGTCATACCCTCTTTCATTTCTGGTTGAAAGCAGTTGCTAAAAGCAAGTTAAAGACACTGTACAAAAGAATTTATTCTAAAACAGGTATTTTATAGTAAGATGGAAATAATGAAAACTAATATTTAAAATACACTAAGATATAAAAAATAATCTTTAAAATACACAAAGATATGAAAACTAATGTTTAAAATACACTAAGATATGAAAAAAAATCTTTAAAATACACAAAGATATGAAAACTAATGTTTAAAATACATAAAGATATGAAAACTAATGTTTAAAATACACTAAGATATGAAGTGTTCGAAGTTTCTTTTCTTAATTTTGTGCACAGATAAATATTTTATAATGAAGTTCCATTTCTCATAAAGCACCCGGCTGAACAGCATGCGGCACTTATTTTTGCAGCACTGCTGACTTGTATTGGAATGAAAACGTTGGTTTGTTACAAACAAGGTCAGATTGCAGTTATTCTTGAAGTGTATTTGGTATGTTAGTGTTCAAGAGTCACATGTATTTTCCTTATGAAATTGGAGTATTTAAAAGAAAACAAATTGCAGAAAAAGCAGATCAGGAACTTTTTCAACTTAAAATGTATTACAATGAAAAACTGGAGTTTAGTGAGTTACTGATTGCATGTATGTAATCTCTATCATTGTTTATGATAAAATTGGAGCATTTTTCATTAAATTAGTATAAAATTGGTGAGTTTTATTCTATCTTTGCCATGTGTGATCTATTTCACCCCCCCTCACCCCCCCATTTCAATGTCATTTTAGAGTTTAAGGCTATTTCTCTAGAAGTGATTTGATTCCAGGTATATTTTAACTGTTCTTGATTCCATAGTAAATTGAAATTTAATACTGGCATATTTACCTAAGCTGTCATAGAGTTTGTTTGTTAGTCATGCTGCACAAGTCAAAGATTGTCAATTAAAACAAGGAAGATGCTGAAATTCATTATAGCAATAACACATTGCAGTGAAAAGATTGCTTTTATGCACCAATGATCTCACACGTTAGGCATGCTGGAATTTAACGAAAACTCCCAATACACTGAATTAGACATTTAAAGTCAGAACTTGTGACCCAGCTATTCTCTCCATAACATGTGCCTATCAATTTTTACCTAATATAAATAGAATGGGATTTGTCTTTCAGTAAAACATATAAGTTTCTAATGTACTTGACAAAAGACCAGTCAAGATTTACCTTGCACCTCAGCCAAATGAATCAGGCAAAGTGATTCATTGCTTTATTTATAAACAGTAATCCACCGTATATGAACTACTTAAGTAAAATGTAATACTCGCAGCTGATCAAATGCTCATATCAACACAATATAATAAAAGCTCATATAGCGATTCAGCTTATGAAACATTAGTAACTAGTGATCCATGACAGGCAATTTAGGTTGACATTTGATTAGGAAATTCCTCAAATACTCATCATAGGCAACTTCAGGTTTTCAAAAGGGCCACAAATGAAGAGGAAAGCACAAGTGCACTTGCAAAAAAGGCTAAATCAGATTGAAAAGTCCAGACCCAGCCACTCTGAGGTCAGACCCAATCAAAATTTCTACCAAAAAGTCCATGGTCCAGACATCAGAAATTGTTTTCTTCAGGCCCTGCATAAATACAATGTGTAATGAAGTTCCAACCTGGAGATTAGAAGGAGTGGTGGTAATGGCTAAACAGACAGACGGAGAGATGGAAGATATTAAAAAAATATCAAAATATCCTCTGCTAGAGGAATGGTGAGCAATTTGCTCTGATCAATATATATATACATACACCCCTGCCTCTCTAGCATCATCTCCATGTGAATTTGGTGATGTAGAACAGGCCCAATGCATCCTCCCACAGGCGCAATGCATCCTCCCACAGGCCCAATGCATCTTCCCACAGGCCCAAGGCATCCTCGAACAGGCCCAATGCATCCTCTCAATGTCACAAGAGGTAACTGATGAAGGCAACCTGTTTGCCTTGAGATGTGTCCAGTGGTGATGTTCCAGCTAAGGTCTTGGCCATTTTTAAAAGTGCAGTTATATCAAAATCTGACTTTGTATTTAAGGATTCCACCCTTTTGGATTTTATCTTACCATATGCTCACTAGGTCTTATGGTCAGGTGAGCTAAAAAGTGCACAACTCCTCCAAAATTGTGTGAATACAATGACTAGTCAAATGTTATATCTGCCAATGAAGATCATAATATGTACTAACTTTTACGGCAATCCACTGATAACCGTGAGAATAGTTGCAATCACAAAATTCTGTCATATATTGCATCCAATTAAGTCAGAAAAGGCAACTCCTCTTACAACAGGAGTCCCTCCCCTTTTTCATTTAGGACCAACTAGGTATCAAAGTCTATATAGAGGGAGTAGAGAAAACAATATTTTCAACATGGACACAATGGTGGACATATTGGGGGTCGGTTTGCATCATTTTCATTTTGGACCAACTACTGTAATGACGGTAAGTCTTGGGACACTATAAGTCTTGGGACACCCTTAATTACTTTCAAAAGAATTTTTTTATGATCTATACAAGTCGGGACATGAATTTAAAGCAATTTTTTCATGTACTATAAGTCTTGGGACACCTAAAACATTTTTTTTCTACTGATCGATTGGCTTATTTTACTGATCGTAACCTCATGTAAAATAAACATGACTGCGTAGTTGTTAAGGGACTCTCATTATGAATTATTACATGGAAATGTTAGAAATTATTATAATGTTTTCTTATTATTTCTACTGAATTCATATATGTATAATTTGATCAGACGATGACAAGAATTGAACATTAGCGGTATGTTATACCCATTCAACAGTAACTTCTCCCTTTTGTGTTCTGGTTTACTATTGTCAGTTTATGCATTATTGCATTAAAATTGTCAAAAGTCACCTGTAATTATGAGGGCTTTTGGCACTGAAAATGGAAATACCTAACTCCTTAAAATGTGATACCAGTATGACAACAATGAAAATAGTGTTTATTTCAACTCTTGCATTTATTGTATGCATGTTTACATCATGGCCTCACCACATGTACATTGAAGATTTTACTTGTGCTGAATGAAGTACATCCCTTGGATTCAAATCATAGGCACCACTGCACTAAACTTAAATAATATCTCTAAAATATGATAAAGAAGTTCCAAAAAAAATGCTTTATGTAAGTGACCTTAAATGAGTACCTGTTACTCGCCTATGGTAATCGTGCAAATGTCACGGAGAAGAAGGCAATTACATATCCAATTACCGGCATTGCCACTGGACAAAATTTCCTCTTTACCCAAGCCAATTTCAGGGTTTAAACAATTAACTGGCCTGGATTGCAGTCAGAAAACAAAAGACAAATCCGCCAATTATAAACAAAGGAGACGCCAAAACAAACAGCTTGACAAAATCAAAAGCGGAATTAATAATGTGTGGAAAATTATGATTTTGTGAAGCTGTAACACAAAACTAAAATTAATCGATGATGATCTTAATTGATCTATATTCAGAATTTTAACATATATTACAATCATTCTTTCATAAACATGTGACAGTTATGTGAATTCATGCTGGTTATGTGCTTAATACAATTAAACGTGTGCCTTTTCATACAGATTACATCACTTTGTAGGATCACTTATACCACTGAAAAACAGAAACTCTTGAGAGCGTGAATCCAATTGAATGAAATAGCAATGAACGTCTAGCTGAAATGTAATCTGGAAGAATATGATTTGGTAAAAACAGTGAATAAAGCAAAATCTGCATTGAATATTTTTGGGAATAAACAAGGATATAAATCACGCCAAGCAGTACGATTTGCACTGTGTAAGTACTGTACACTATAGTACAGGTCTCCTGTTAACTCTAACTTTCTAAGTGGCCCATGATTATGAAGCTGTTATTTACCTTTATTTTAAATCATGTTGGTGAAATTGGAAAATATGCACATGCAAAATAATAACATAAAAACAATCACAATAGTTTATAAGTTTATTGACGTGGTAAATGAACGAGCTGGTCACTGCTGTGTGACATATGGCGATCTTTCCAATTTTGTCTTTACATTTTTTTGTTTAAAAGTTTTGGGACACCGAAAATTTTATATCTTTTACATGCATATAAGTCTTGGGACACGAATACAAATAATTATTTTTTCGTGTCCCAAGACTTACCGTCATTACGGTAGACATAAGAAGTCTTTCAGTGAAAACCCCATGTTGATATAGCCATCCATTTGGGAGGAATAGAGATAACAATATTTGAGGGTCAGTTTGCATCATTTTCATTTTGGACCAACTAGACATCATTGGAAGTCTTTCAGTGAAAACCCCATTCTGATATGATCATTCATTCAGGAGTAGTAATAAGATTTTCAAGATGTCCACCATGGTGGAAATAATGGATGTCTGAGTGGCACCCTTTTTATTCAAGACCAACTAGACATCATGAGAAGTCTGAGTAAAAACCCTTGTTGATACAACTATCCGTTCAGGAGTAGTGATAACAAGATTTTCAGGATGGCCACTGTGGCAGCCATATTGGATGTGCGAGCAGCAAGATTTTCATTTAGGATCAACTACTGTATATACCCATGTATAAGCCGAATAATTTAGGGAAAAATAAAAGCCTGGAACAAGAGGGGTCGGCTTATTCGCAAGATGAGGTCTAAATTTGAACCTTTTTAAGTTTTCTTGTTGACTACCGGTGTATATTGCTGTTAGCCAGGAAACCTTGGTACAGGAGGTCCTGGAGGTTCAAGTTAGACAAAAACAGATGATGTTTTATGGGTTGGGTTATCTGCGGGGCATGCACTTTTTAATGTTTTTACCTATTCAGTTTGGGGGGGGGGGTCGGCTTATACGCAAGTATATATGGTAGATATCATAAGAAGTCTTCTGGTGAAAACCCCATGTCAATACAACTTTCTGTTCTAGAGGAGTAGCAATAACAAGATTTTCAAGATGTCCAAGTGGTACCTTTTTCATTTAGAACCAACTAGACTATGGGATGAATGTGTGTGCAAGTTTCATGGCAATCCTCCAAGTAGTTTCATAGGAGTAGCAATAACAAACTTGTGATAATGGACGAATGAATGAACAACAGTCCATCCCAAAAAAATCGACCAAGCACAAAAGTTTTCAATACATGCATGTTTAGACCATGACCATAATATGTACCATGTTTACAGCAATCCATACAAAACAGCAAGACAAGTTGTTTTCACAAGATCATTGCATTCAGCTTTGTGAGATCACAGTGATTTATTATGCGCATCTTCACATGATGACCATCAAATGTAGAAAGTTTTATGGTGATCCACTTAAAAATGTGAGACTTTTACATTCACAAGATTCTGTCATACACTACAACCAGCTGCAAGTCAAAATGGGCAATAAGCCTCTAACAAAAATCACAGGTGCACAGTGATTTGTCAATATGAACATCTACAAATGATAACCATAACATTTCCCAAGTTTAATGGTGATCCATTTAAATCTGAGAAAAGTTGCTTTCACAAGATTAAGTCATACACTACATCCAGCTGCAAGTCAAAAAGGACAATAATTCAGCACAAAGATTCACGTATATGCACATCTTTAAATGACGACCAAGTTATCGCAGTAATCCATCAACAAGAGGCCCAAATGGGTCTAATATGAAACTTAAACTAGAACTAGGCTTATCATGATTATAACTACTTAGTTCTTGCAATCTTGCACCTAGGACCCGACTGGCAAGGGACACTTTTGTCCTCTAAATCAGAGGGGGGGGGGCACAAACATTTTTAAAGGATAAAGAAAAATAGAAAAATACTATACAAAACCTGGGCCTGCATGTCAAGCCCACATCAAACATTGCCGTAAACGTGACCTTGACCCCAAGGTCAAAAGATTGAGCAAGTATTTCACAGCCCGATTTGTTTTTGATCATAATAATTGATCCAAAGAATGAAGAAAACCTATCAAGTGGTTTAAGAAATATAATGAAATTTTAAAAATTTAACCAAAATCTTACCGTAGATTTTTTATGTGACCTTCACCGCAACAGCAAAGGGGTGAGAATGCATGTCGCAGAATGATCTTAGCTTCATAATGATTCATCCCAAGTTTGAAGTTAATCCAAAAAGTGGTTTAAGAAATATAAGCAAATGAAAAACCTTTAACCAAAATCTTCATGCATATTTCCTATGACTGTAACCTTGACCCCAAGATCTGAGGGGCAAAAGTGCTTTTGCAGAAAGAATTGTCTTAACTTTATTAGATTCATCCCAAGAAGAAAGAAAATCCATCATGGGGTTTAAGAATATAAGCAAATGAAAAAACTTTAACCAAAACCATAATGCAAATATTGCGACCTCGAGCCCAAGGTCAAAGGGGCAAGAAGCACACATCACAGATCCAAAACCTCAATACAAATATTCTATAAATGTGGCCTCGAGTCCAAGGTCATGTGGGGAGTGGGCGAGCATGTCGTAAAATGAATTGTCTAAACTTCCTAATGATTCATGCCAAACATGATGAGAATCTTTCCTAGGAATTAGGAACAATAAGTAAATGAAACAACTATAACAAAAACGTTAATGTAAATTTTCTTGACTAGGATCTTGACCCAAGGTAAAAGTGACAAGCGAGCATATAGCAAATTGAATGGTCTTAGGTTCATAATGATCATGCCAAGTATGATGAGAATCTATCAAAGGATTTTGGAAATATATGCAAATGAAAAACTTTAATCAAACTTTACAAAATTGTTGCCAACAATGCAGATGATGTTGCTTATGTGGGAAAAGTGATTGCTATGTCTCACTATCCCAAAATACATGCAGCACTGGTAGAGTATTTGTCAGCAAATTTTATTTGCATCAATTGAACAAAAAAAACAACATTAAACTGTACTAGTTGCTGACTTTGCACTGTAACTCGGCAGGCAACTAAACAAATCTTGAATATTTCAATTGCCAAATTTGTTGTTTAACGGACATGAAATCTGTATTGCCTTTGGAATTTGGTGATTGCAAGTGCCAACACAAATGTGGAAGTTATGTACAAGCTCTTTTATTACACCTATATTCATGTAACGGTCATGCAACAAGGAAAAACTGTAGGCAGAATTTTTATTTTGATGAGAAGGGGTCAAGTTTAGGGGGACATAGCGACAAAAATTGCGGTAAACCTGCAATTCCACTCTTAACGTCCAACACTGTTCTAGGTTATATTCCCTTCTGGTCTTATCATCCCAACTCCAATCTTCTATGTCCAACCCTATCACCTTACTCCAACCTCCTAGGCCAGATCAAAATTTCTAAATACTTTCTTGTTTATTAATTAAACACTAACAATGCAAACATTTCCAAACTTTTAAGGTGGTTCCTCTATAATGATGCAGATGTACTGCATTATGTGGATGCATGTGCATACATACATGTGCTTGAGGATGAGTGGGACCACACACTATTTACCTTCTTAAAAAAACAACAAAAAACCCAAGCAAAATACAATAACACTGGTCTACAGTAAATGTCACTCATTAGTTTAATCTCAATATTTTAATTAGTCTGTGTGCACACTACACGTATGTACATACTCTTGTTTTCTTCTTGCCAATCTGTGTACTGCTGCTTCCACTGGGCATATTGATTCTCAAAGTCCCTCTCCTCCTGTATTATTTCATGCATGGCTCTTGGGGGATCTACAAAGGAAACAAGTGATTTGGAACTATTTTCAAGCAACTTTTGTCACTGTAGCTGCTGCAAGTCCTGGAAGTTAAATAAATGAATACTGATTAAACAGAAAAGAGTTTATATTTTAAACTGTTAGTAAATTTTAAAAAAAATAAGATAAACATAAATCAAAAGCAAAACATCAAGTTTCCACATCTCTTCATGGCAAATTCTCACACTTTCTATTACAACCCTGACCCCCACCCCTGACACTGACCACCGCCATTCGACAATCCAGGGTTCACAACCTAAAATCTGTTAAGGTATATACTCGCGTATAATCTGAGTCCAAATGCAAACAACACAGACCCTGATCTACCATCGCACAATGTGCCGGCAGATTAGGGTCTATGTTGTTTGTTCTACTGATTATTATTTACAAACTGCATAGATCCAGATCTGCCAGCACATTATGTGATGGCAGATCTGGGTGTATGCAGTTTGCAGTTGGTATCGGCTTATACACGAGTATAAACGGTACATACATTATGTCTTATCCTGCTACCAATACATGTATAAAGTTTGATAAAATAATAATGAAAAATATAATTGGGGGGGGGGGGGGGGCATATTAGATGTTTGACCCTCTACATGGGACCCCAGGGTAAAGACCCAAAAATCATACTCCTCTTGCAGATCATCACCACATGGGAAACATCAACAAATTTGGCATATGTGTGTGTGCGTGTGGGAATGTATGTGTGTATGTATGTATGAATTAGCAATTAACATCACCTCAGCACAATACTGGTTAAATGATACCAATTAAAAATAAAGTTCTAAAAATGTAAAAATGTAGAATTGCACAAAACTATAGGAAGATAAACCCTACCAAATAGATGTAAGCATGATGTACAACAAGATAAAATATAACATAAATATTGGACACTGAAACTCCACATCAATTATTGTTACAAGACATTCAATAATTTTCTGTAATATAATGAACATTAACGCTTTCAACACTAAGTAACTACAAGTAAAAGACTACCATTCAACACTAAGTAACTTTCAAGATGTTTAATAAATGTAGGCAACATATTTTCAGTGACTAATAAACATTTTATTTCTTGGGATAGGAATACATTTTTGGTACCATAGTAAAGAAGACAAATTCAGCTCTCTGAAAATATGCTCATAAACAAGTTTAGTCTCACACAGGTTATTATACAGGTAAATCAAAAGGTAAATTTCATAGTATTAAATCAATAATGTTAAATAAAGTATGTAAAAAGTAATATGTGGTCTGATTTTTATCCATTTTGATGTTCTTACAAAATCATGGCTTGAATAAATTCAGTGTTATCTCACATTTCAGGGAAGGCCACATGTGGGTAACGCTATTTCTACAGGTGTTAAAAAACTGAAATATACAAGGTTTTATGTTCTTTTTTTATGGAAATAAATATGAATAAAAACATGTGCTCTGACTTTTATTGCACCAGATTATGTTAAGTCCAAATCAGTTCTTGGGCAAGCACATCATTTACCTGTATCATCACTGAAATGTAGGTAGCATTTTACCTGAACAAACCTGTCACATGACATAATTTCTCCAAATTTGGATTCAACTAGCCAGAATTTCTCACTCTTAGACAAATACAGGTCATCTCTGTAAAAAATCACAACTTCTATCATATAAAGGCTATAAAAACAGCCTAATTTCAGATAACGTGACATCAGTCCAAGCACCTTTGTGTTGATTTGGGTCAGTCTCTTGCTTCAAGTGTGCATTCATATATGCAAATCTTGCTATTTACAAAATATATAGTCACTACAAAATCTCTCAAAATATTCAAGAGGTGTTCAAGATCCACCAAATACTTCAGTCGGGCCTACACATTCGGAAAATGTGTTAAGATTACAATCCGACTGAGATTTAGTCCATTTGCAAGTTTAAAGCCTTAAAATTACTCATTGTCATCCCTATTGCCAACAAGATCCCTCCATTCTTGTTGTAAATGTTCCCTCTCTTCTTCATGTATATTTGCAAGATCAGAACTCCCATATTTTTAATTATTTCATCCCCAAACAATTCCAACTCTTCATTAGAAAACTCCGCCATTTGAATGTACTGAGGTGACCTCAAAGATCTACATTTATAGATCGGGAAACCTCCCTTTCTTGCTAACAACCTACCTTAAAGTCCGAATGTATCCAAATGATGAGCAAATTAATCATACTATGACATAATTTTTTACTTATGGGGTACCCCCCAACACTGACCAATCAAAGAATATCATCATCACAATGTGACATGTACACGAGACATAATACCGGTCTGTTGAAAGAGTTAAAAGCAATTATACCTGTGAAAATGATGAACCCCTTTCACTCAGAAATTTCTCAGTGTGTTCTGGGGAAAGGCACTTTGTTCCCATTTCCTTGGCATGATAGCCAATAATGTGTTAAAAGTGCCATTAACACCAACAAAACTCTTTTGGAATTGAGCCAAGGAAGTCCGACATTACTTTGATACCAATTACAATAATTTATCCATTTTTGCAATGACTGTCCATTCCTGGTTCACATTATTATATATAAAGAGAAAGACCAAGACATAGAGAGAAAGACAGGTGGCTGCCATCTTTTTCTCTTCAGTAAAATTAAAACAGCAGACAAATTTCACTTAGAGAGTCTTTGACTCATATTTATCAAAGATAAAGATATGCCGTCTGCAAAAGTGTTATATGAGAATGAAAGTTCAGCAGTGAACAGATCATACTTCACTCATTGGTTGAGAAGATAAACATACACACATTAATTCAAACTGAGTAACCATTGGAGTTTTAAACTGCAATGAAGTCTATAAAATTGCTTCAAAAAGATGGTATGTGATTTTCGTTTGCTACTAAATGTGTATTTTATTTGATCAATTTGAAACAACTTATAAACCTATAAAATAATATACCGTTTCACCCCATATCCAGTGGTTTAGGATGAGAGTTACTGACAGATGAACCATTGGAGAGAGTAACTGAAGAGATCACAATATCCCCCCCCCCAACACAAAATCATAGGGATAATGACAATTACATCGGACTAAGTAACTGACTGATTGATTGGCCGAGGAACTGACAGACGAAAAGATGCACAGATTAGCATCTAATTTCAAAGATTAAAAACATGAACAGATTTGCATCAAACTTTGAAAGATAAAGATCAAAATGCATCCACTATTGTTAATGATGTGAATTTGTGTCATTCTTTGGCACAGTTAGTAACAATCTGACCTAAAACAAGAGTTCACAAGGCCCAAAAAAATGAGTGTTTCCGGTTGGCCGACTGTCCCTCCTTCTCATTGCCAACCCTAGCACTTTTTCCCCACCACACCCCACCCAAAAAAAAATAAATCATATTCTTCAAATTGATTTGTGCATCTAATTGAGCTGGTTTTGCCCAGTACTTTGAAGTGTTTGAAATATTATTTGATTTATATATAATGTTTAAACAAAAAAAAAAAAAATATTTACCTGCCTACCCTAATTTTAAAACCAGTGCAATCGGAAATACACATATTTTTTTCTGTGGCCTAAATGCCAAGTTGGTTATTTCACCATCATAATTTGTGAAAAAATCTGGTCTGTTTACACCTGACAGATGTCTATCAGTAGTTTCCTAAAGTCCCAAATCCATGATTTTAGCCACCTGTCTTTAGTTTGCACACCAACACTGACAGCTGGTCTAACATCAAAAGTTTTTGAAGAAACTCACTTAGTATGCATGTGGCTATTTCTAGCACAGATCCTCTAAGTATCGTCATTTATTAAAATTTTTCAGACATTAAAAAAATAATCACTTTTCTTCCTGTCCAGATAATTTATGCCCAGATGAAAATTATCATTTTTCCCAAATATCTTGATCAGAAATTTATTGCGGAAGAACAGGCAGGTTTCAGAACATACATAGCACTACAGAACAGATCTTCAATCTTAGAATCCTCTGTGAAAAATATCTCCAGCATCAACAGAACCTCTATCATGTCTTCATTGACTTCAAGAAGGCTTTCGACAAGGTATGGCATGCAGCCTTGTGGGCCACAATGCGGATATACAACATAAACGCAAAACTAATCCGCACTATAGAAACCCTGTATGACAAGGCGACTAGTACAGTTCTCGTCAATGGCAACATAGGAGACTGGTTCAGAACCACAGTCAGAGTCAGACAGGGGTGCCTTGTCTCACCCACTCTCTTCAACATCTACCTGGAAAGGATCATGTCCGACGCCTTGGAAGACCATGAGGGCAGTGTCAGTCTTGGAGGCAGAACAATCACCAACCTGCGCTTCGCTGATGATATCGATGGCTTAGCAGAAGACGAAGAAGAAATGGAAACCTTAGTGAACCGTCTCAATCAAGCATCACTAAGATATGGGATGGAGATTAACGCTGAAAAGACAAACCTAATGACAAACAACCCGAGTGGCATCCAAAAGGAAATAAGAGTGAATGGACAGAAGCTGAGCACAGTAACAAGCTTCAAGTACCTAGGTGCTATCGCCTCTGATGAAGGTTCAAAACCTGAGGTTCTTTCCAGGATTGCGCAGACAACAGCTGCTCTGGCTAGGCTGAAGCCTATTTGGAAAGACAGCAACATCACCGTTGGGTCCAAGATCAAGCTTATGCGCTCCCTCGTCATATCCATATTCCTATATGCATGTGAGACATGGACCCTAACAGCAGAATTAGAGAGAAGAATCCATGCCTTAGAGATGAGATGTTATCGAAGGATCCTGAAAATCTCATACTTAGACCACGTCTCTAGTGCGGAGGTGAGGTGCGCACTAAAATGCAAGGTGCAATTGGACCTTACGAAGATCTGCTCACCACTGTAAAGAAACACAAACTAAGATGGTATGGTCACATCTCACGCTCAACTGGCCTGTCAAAGACAATCCTACTGGACACAGTGAGAGGAAAGAGAAAACGAGGCAGACAGAAGAAGAGATGGGAAGACAATATCAAAGAGTGGATAGGCATGGACTTTGCAAAGTCCCAAAGAGCAGTGGAGAACAGGGCAAAATGAAGATTGTCGCAAAGTCATCAGTGGCACCCCTATGACCAGCAAGGTTACGGGAGAAATGAAAAAATGAAAATGAAGACACCATAAGAAGTCTTCTGATTAAAACCTCATCTTGATATGACTTTCCATTCAGAAGTAGCAATAACAAGATTTTCAAGATGGCTGCCATGGTGGCCATATTGAATGTCAGATTGGAATCATTTTCATTTAAGACCAACTGGTCATCATAAGAAGTCTTCTAATGAAAACCTTATGTCAATATGACTTTCTGTTCAGGAGGAGTAGCAACAAGATTTTCAAGACAGTGACCATATTGGATGTCAGATCAGCATCATTTCATTTAGGACCTACAAGACATCACAAGAAGTATATTACTGAAAACCCCATGTTATTATAACCATCTGTTCAAGAGAAGGAATGATACAAGATGGCGGCCATGGTGGCCAAATTGCATGTCTGAGTGGTTTAGAAGGTCAGGTGCAAACAACTCTAAATCCAACAGCTGTGGGTTTGAGCTCAAATTTCTGAGTTACATATTTTACCCAGGCCTTATTTAAAACTAGAGGTCCAAGATTAACAACTACAATAACAATTACAGCAACAAGAACATCCCTTGGTTCTCATAGGCCTGTGTAGCTGCAGGTAAAAATCCAATAAGCTCTATGGTGTATGAAAAGGGTAAAAACTACTGGTACTGTTGCAACCACATCCAAATATAGTTCCAACGGTATCCAATTATCATCGCAATGCAAACTTTTGTTGATGCAACAGTAATTGTTGCCACTGCAACAATACAATTTACTGTTGCAATGATACTTTTAACATTGGTGTAGTTGCAAAGGTATTTATACTTGCTGCAATGGTATCCATATACCGTTGCAATGGTATTCATACACCACTGCAATGGTATTCTGTTGCAACAGTATTTGTTGCTGTTGCAACAATATTCATATACCACTGCAACAGTATATTTTTTTTGCTGTTCCAATGGTGTATTTTATCAATAAAAATTACTATTACAACATTAAAATACAGTTGCTATGTTATATTATACCATTTTATATTATGCGACGGCAGATCTGGGTCTATGCATTTTGCAGTTGGTATCAGCTTATACACAAGTATATACGGTATGCATTTAAATGACTGATAAGGTGCTTATTTAGAGGTCTGTTCACCTCCAAAAGTTAGAAGATGAGGAAGTGCAGTTAATCATGTTTTATATCCAATTTGGTTTGGTTTGGTGCTTTACGGCACAGCAACACAAGTAGGTTATTTAGTGCCAAAGCAATTGGAGTAAAGTGCCTTGCCCAAGGACACACCACGGAAGGATTCAAACCCGCACCCTTTCGGTCGTGAGTCCTGCATGCTAACCACTAAGCCACTGCAGCTCTTTATATCCAATACCCTGTCTTTAATCATGTTACACTCCAAACATTCATTTCACCTGAAAGAGCAGGGGACTTACCATGTGGGGGGCCCATGGGTGGGGGACCCACTGGGTAACCATACTGCCCCCACTGTGGTGTCTGCTGTTGCCACTGTTGCCACTGGGTGTTTGGCTGTTGCCACTGAGACACAGGTGGTTGCCACCCCATTCCAGGTGGAGGTTGCTGCCACTGTGCTGCACCTGGTTGTTGCTGCTGTTGTTGCAACTGTGCTGCACCTTGCTGTTGCTGCTGCTGCTGTTGTTGCCACTGTACTGCACCTGGCTGTTGCTGCTGCTGCTGCCACACCTGTTGAGTTTGCTGCCATTGCTGTGCTTGTTGCTGGAGCTCCAAAAGCTTTTTGGACTCATCTGGGTCAGCAGGTTTCATCTCCTCCTGGAATGAACAGACATTTACTTGTAAATATTAATTACATATTGTAATACACAATAGCTTTACCAACATAAAAATTCTGATTTTAAGTAAGAAAACAATTTATAATTATTTTTACATTACTAGAAACATTTTTATATATGCAACTGCTAATAAAAAAAACAACTTTTAAACCATCGAGTTACTGATTCTTCTGAAGCTATATAAATTTAATGACACTAAATGTTATGATTGCAATATTTTTAAATACAATGAGTTCAAGCACAGTGAATTTTTGTCCTCCACCTGCCATGGTGAGGTCACCAAAATGATACTATGATAAAATCTGACTAACCTTTGTGACAAATCTGTTGCATTACTGGACAGATGTGGAAAGTAACCATGTTACGTGGCTCTATCTCAAAGTGTTTTTAGAGTAAAAATGCAAAAAGGAGAAAAACTTGTGTGACCTTGACTCTGAAGATTAAAACCATGATTGTGATACATTAGATGCCATCAAAAACCGAAACATAATTGTACCATGGTTGATTCCTGAACCTCAAACAGCTACCAAGATATAAGGCATAAATGAGAGACAATAAAATATAGACCAGAGACCATGATTTTAAAGATAGAACCACAAATGTCAAATGTAATACATCTTATAGTGACAATAAGGTAGTATACTAAATTTCATCCAATCATTTTGAATAGCTTATATTTTACAGTCGTTGTTGATTTGTTTTTAGCAGCACTTTCAGCACTTTATTTGGCTATATCATGCTGAAGAAATGGGAGTTAAGGGACTCCAACAATGGACATACTGAGACAGCTGACCCTGGCTAACCTGGGTGGGTATCGCACCCATGACCCTTGGATTATGAGTTTGATGCTGTACGAACTGTGCTACCATGGCTCAAGAAGGAAAAATTATACTAAAATCTATTGAAAATGATATATGCCTTGTTTTTGAAGAAAGGATCTCCACTGTGGTATGCAAAGACAGAACCCCAATATGGTATGTGACACACCTTATAACGATATATGTATCTACCAAGTTTCATTCCTTAATCCCAGATTACTTTAAACTTATACCACAGAAAGGAAGTGTGAGGAAAAACTTCAAATGTTGACCTGTAACCTTGACCTTTATAAGATCATTTTGGTGTGATACACACCTAATAATGATGTACAAGTATACCATGTTTCATCCCTTTATCTCAAATGGCTTTAAAGTTATAGAGCAGAAAAGAAAGTATGATGGAGAACACAACATTTGCTAGTGACCTTGACATGATAACAAGCTTGTGCTAATGGACAAATGGACAACACACCGTCCCATAAACTCTTCTGGTCTATGACCAGTAGAGCTAAAAACCATTATGATATATTTGAGGCACACATGTAGCTAGATTTGTTTTTGTATAACACAATGCATCCATTGCAGCCAAAACAGTGAAAGATCAACAAGTAAAAAAATTAATAGAAACAGTGTAATCAATGATTACATGTACATAGCTCATCTCTACTTTCACTAGTCTCTAGCAGTCACTGTCAACATTATCATATCCAGCAGTGACTGTCAACATTATCATCTCCAGCAGTCACTGTCAACATTATCATCTCCAGCAGTTACTGTCAACATTATCATGCAGAAAATAAATTCAGGGCAAAGATTTTTTTTCTTTCTCAATCTTACATCTTTACATTTTTAACATTTAATCATTTTAAATTTTAAATTTAAATTCGTAATTGCCACTATATAGCCAGTATTGTGCCGATATATTGTGAAACAACTTACCTATTGTGACAGGGCATAAAAGACATGAAAGAATTTTTAAAACAATGCTTTCTATCATATCTAAGTAATGGTAATAAGTTGATAATAATCAGACTAAGGTTATTTTTATAGTAATTTTTTAAAATCATGTTCTTAAAAAGCTGTATGAAAAGCTAGTATCATTGTCCATCACAAGAAGCCAGATTTTACTGGGTGAAAGTCACAGGCTTTGAGTAACCTTCGAGTGACAACCAGCAGTACCTAGTTAATGCATCAATAATAACCTTGATCTAGCACAGATGAGCCAATGTGATAATAAACACAAATATTTAACTCATGTTAGTAAAGCATAAAATTAGGTCACAGTGACATTCTTTGGTTTTAAGGCCATAGTAGTAAGAGATGCATCCAATTATCAAGTTTCATCATTAGAATGTAAACAGCACCTAAAAAATGAACATTTAACACAAAATGTTAAATCACTGAGCATGAAATATGGGTCAATTAGACCCTTTTTGGCAAAAAAGGATGTAGAACTTTACCATGCCCAAAACTCCTGGGGTCATGAGCTAAATGCAAATTTTAAAAAATCCAGTAAAAGATGAAATATAGGTCACAATGAGCCTCTTTTGTTTTAAGAGTGTGGTACTAACAGAGATGCATATCATCATCAATTTCATAATTACAGTATGAACAATGCTGGAGAAATGAGCATCAAAAAAAAAATTAAACCAAACTCAGTGAAGCATAAAATATGGTAAACATTTATTTACTACTGAAACGAGTAATGCTAATGACAATGCATCTCAAGTTTCATGATTCTATATACAATAGTATGCACAAAGCATGCCAAAAATGTATATGGTCATGAGCTAAATGTAACAAAGTAACCTAAGCCAGTAAAATGAGAAATATATGTCACAGTGACCTTTCTTGTGTGTGGTATAAAATAAGATCAATACAATCACCTAGTTTAACAAGTACAGCATGGACATTAAAAATGTCAAACTGAACCAAAGTTAGTGAAATGTGAAATATGGGTCACAGTGACCCACTTATAAAATGAAGATGTAGTACTTATCAAGATGCATCCTCTTGCCATGATTCATGACTCCAGGTATAGTAGCATTATACTGTGTATACAACACCAATGTGGTCCTGAGCTAAATAAATATAAAACATAAGCAGTAAAATGTTAAAGTAGGTCACAATGACCTTTTACTTTAAGGGTGTGGCACTGATAAGGATGCACACAATCACCTAGTTTGATGATTCTAACATAAATACATGTAATGCTTCAGACGAAACCAAGGCAGTGAATGAAATATGGGTCACAGTGACCTACTCTGTAATGAATGTGTAGTACTCATCAAGATACAACTTAAATGGTTCTATTCCAAAGTCATGTCAGCTATCAGCAATATGAAGCTGACATCTGCATTACAGACTTTCAAGAAACTAAAGAAAAGGACAGTGTCAGATTTTAAGCACATTAATAATTCCATAGCTGTGTAATGACTTAAAAACTTTAATAAATGACTAAATATGGAAATATATTGGAGTTAACTTTCTGAGGTAAGATGATCAGGGTGGTAATTGTTTGCAGTATTGACTACAACTGCTCCAAACAGAACAAATGCCCGACAACAGTTGACTCATTTTTTTGAGCTCTGGTAGATTGATTCTTAAAGGCTTTGTTGACATTATGATTACCTTATGAGTTGAATTTCAGGTGATATTATAGTTATTAAGTTGTTCCCTTGTAAATTAATTCAACATGGCATAGTTCACATTTTGCCTTGTATATTTTACAAACTAAATGAATATTTGAATACCAATTTTCTATTTGAATATTCGCAAAAATGTGTTCTAATTTGAATGTTGGGAGTTTTCATTTCAGTTCTACTCCTGGCCTCTCTAAATTCTGGCAGCCATCCCAATTAAATAATGCTCTAAATATCTTGTAATTGAATTTCAGGATCATTTTGTATGTTCCATGATGCACATGAATACATTTTGTTAATTCCATGATGCAGATGAATACATTTTATTAGTTCCATGATGCACATGAATGCATTTTATTAGTTCCATGATGCACATGAATGCATTTTATTAGTTCCATGATGCACATGAATGCATTTTGTTAGTTCCATGATGCACATGAATGCATTTTGTTAATTCCATGATGCAGATGAATAAATTTTATTAGTTCCATGATGCACATGAATGCATTTTATTAGTTCCATGATGCACATGAATGCATTTTATTAGTTCCATGATGCACATGAATGCATTTTGTTAGTTCCATGATGCACATGAATGCATTGTTAATTCCATGATGCATATGAATATATTTTTAGTTCCATGATGCACATGAATGCATTTTATTAGTTCCATGATGCACATGAATGCATTTTGTTAGTTCTATGATGCACATGAATGCATTTTAATTCCAGGATGCACATGAATGCATTTTGTTAGTTCCCTGATGCAAGTGAATGCATTTTGTTAGTTCCCTGATGCATATGAATGCATTAGTTCAATGATGCAAGTGAATGCATTTTGCTATTTCCATAATGCACAAGAATGCATTTTGTTAGTTCCCTGATGCACATGAATGCATTTTGTTAGTTCCATAATGCACATGAATGCATTTTGTTAGTTCCATGGTGCACATGAATGCATTTTGTTAGTTCTAGGATGCACATGAATGCATTTTGTTAGTTCTAGGATGCACATGAATGCATTTTGTTAGTTCTCTGATGCACATGAATGCATTTTGTTAGTTCCAGGATGCACGTGAATGCATTTTGTTAGTTCCAGGATGCTTGATGATGATTTTGCAATTTACAACATGTGCAGCCATTCAGTCATGTACGTCAGCATGGTTGATTCTACCCCTTTTCATGTATTTATTTACAGCTAGTATCATACCTACTGGTGGTCATTGATAACTCTTTGTTGTTGTTTTCTATTAAAGTCACATGCGGCCATTCGGCCATGTGCAACTGTTTGCATTCTTGCATGTGTGCATGTTATATTACCGCTTGACTGCATATTGGGCTAAGTGACTAAATTATTGGCCAATCAAAACATGCGAGACAAAACAAAGCCGGTATGATTAATTAGCAGTGTTTTAAATGGCTTCCTTGTGTTTACTAAGCCAGATCCTCATGAACGACTCACCCTACGACTTTAATCCAGCGAATCAATCCTATTAAATTAATGAAAGGCACTTTGCCAACATTAGTGTCAGTTCCCTTTATGGACTGATTAAATGGCAGTGATGATTCTTTAATTTCTAAGTGATTATACTGAGGATTAACTTCTACGTCCGATATTACGTTTAAAACGAAACAATAACGCTAATTAAGGAGCTGTCTCTGTTCATATTGAAACAACAAAATGTATGTTATGATCACTTTAGAAGTAGTTCTCAAGCAAGGTGATATTTACTATGTGGATCAAATGAGTTTACGAAATTATTTTTTCAAGAAGTTAATAAGGAAGAGTCAGAGAAGAAAAATGAATGTCAAAGTGGATGGCTAAAGTGTAAGGCTGCCACTGAGAGTGAGATAACTATTTCTCCAAAGAGTCTAGAGTGAGACTCTGTGGCAACAATTTTTTTTTCAAATATGACACTTCTAAGAGACTGAGCCACATTGGGTTGATAGTTATCCCTGGCTTGAATTCACTGAGTCAGAAGCAAAAAATGTTTTGCAGTTATTGCAAACAAGATCCCAAATTGGCACAGGTTCGAAATTCAACCAGTGTATTTGTCAATGAAACTGACAAATTCGGGATTAAACCAATCAAGTCTCATGACAGTTCTGGACCTCACAAGGCCTGTACAGGTAGGAAAAGTCCGAATTCCAGTAAATTCCTTTCCATTCTTGCTGATGGAAGTGCATGTACTGATGCTACCGTATTGGAGCAAGAAATAGTGCATACAACTGTATAAGATACTTGGTCAATGGAAATCTGAAAACCTCTGATGTAACAAAATGTATAATATTTGAAAAATTTAATTCTTTTAAATAAATAAATATGTTGTACATTATTTTGTTTGTTCTTTCTATGGATTAAGGTGCAAACATCTCTACAAATCTTGACATGCGATTTAAATTAGGGACAAGTGAAAATGAAGGTGGGACATGTGAATTTTCTGAAACCACTTGTCCTGTACAAGTGGATGGGAAAATAATTTGCTCTGAACTGTACATAAACTGGCATGAAGCCAGTGTGACTAATTACCAGTTGATCCTTCTCTGATGTGATGACTTCAAAGAAACAGATGTACTACTGAATGTGTATGTGAGCACCTGAGATTGTTCGGTAAATAAACAATGCCCACTGTTGCTGTAACAGTGTTTAACTTGGTGACAATGCATATAATGAAAGTAGTCAAAGCTTTCTCAGAGTCTGAGTTGGAATAATAATAATAATAATAATAATAATAATAATAATAATAATAATAATAATAACTGTTACTTTAGTATTTGTGATTTTGACTAGGGCACTGCAGTATCAGTAGACACTTTTTAATAAGAGTGCAAACAAGTACTTTACTCATAAAAATGAGTCAGCAAAATCCGTTTCCATCTTTTGGGAAACGGACTTCAGATGAAAATGACACTAATGCTAATAAAAGGCAAATAAATAGATGAAAGTGATAGCACAAGTGATGAGAACTCAAACTCTGCTAGCTCTGTCTTGACTACTGTGAATGACAGTGATAAAAATGGCATCAGAACTACGAAAGTGAGAACTTGGAGACCTAATTGGGAGAAGCAGTTCTCATGGTTTAAAAAAGTGGAATAAGATGGTACATTAAAAGCAATCTGTGAGTGGTGTATGACTGCAGGAAAGCAAAATCCTTTCACTAAAAATGGAAATGGTAACTTGCAGATATCAGTCTTAGCTGCCATGAATTTAACCCAGATCATTTAATTGTTGTTAAGGGCTCCCATGCTATGCAAAAAAGACAGACAATCCCATATACATGTACTGTTGAGAAAACTCTCCAAAATGGTGTGCAAGATGATGACTGCAAAGCAGCACAGTTCTGTGCAATGAAACAGTGAATAAATTAATCAGAATAATGGAGGAGCATCCTATACTTGAAGACTGCAATAACCAGAATGCCATACATACATTTGTTAAGTCGATGAACATTAAAAAGTGAAGAAACTAATTTGAAAATCTAGTTTGCAGATGGTAGAGTCCAGTATGATATAAAGTTTTGGGGCAATTGTACCGAAATATAGTTTCTCTCTAATGTAATCTTAAGAGGCTGAGAATTTAATCCAGATATGTAGTAAAATAATGATCATGTACTTTTTCATTTGACTTTCTATCCTTTTGAAAGTGAGTGACATTCGAGTTTATGCCAGGGACTCTCTGAAATAGGCTGGGGACTCCAGAGTTCCATGAATGAAGAGTCCAGGACTCCTAATCCTGAAGCTCTTTTGACAGCCCTGGGTACAGTCACAAATTTAAAATCTTACCAATAGTAATAATAATCATTGATTTCAGCAACTATATGTGACATATAAGAAATTTCTTAACCTTACTAGGCTTTATATTTCTTCATTTTCTTTCAACTATGATTTTAATTTTGAACTATGATTTAATTTACTGCAGGGCAGGTCTGTGTGTTTGCTTGTTTATTAGATGTACCAGTGGCATTTAGTGTATCCCATTCAGAAATTTTAGGCCAATCATACGGATCATTCCTTGAATGTATGTCAATAGCTGCCATGCAGACCACTTCAACTATTTAGGAAGCAAGGACTGACCGAGAAGTTATGAATTATCAAACTATTTTTTCATTCATATCCTCTTGGTCAATCCTAAAGGAGAAATAGCCAAGGTGGTCCGAATAGATTAGATTTATTTTTTGGGCAACAAATTTCCAGCAAAGAAAATGTACGATTTTTTTGTAAATTACTGCACCAACATATATCAGAGGCATAGTTCTGTCCTGCATAAATTGCAGAGTCAGTTACGATCGAGTCAGTGTTCTCTCCAGGGCCTTTTGCAATAGTGGCCCCCGCTACCCATGATTTTAGCCCATAACACTTTAGAACCTGCTGCTATGCTATCCTCTTGTGCCGATATGCTTTTATGTTTCCCACTATTCATATAAAATGAATCTGTTAAATAAACATCCAGTTACCTAATTCAAAGCCCTAATACTCAAATGACACCTGTTCTTACCTCATCTTGGGTATTTAATTAAGATAATCCAGGATAGTTACTCATTCACGTAGCCATTATCTTTTGTAACTGGCTGACCAGACTGCCTGTGAGTGACCTTTGATGTGGGGTTCATCTTTACACTGATATAGTAACATGATCGGTCAGAGATGATGGAGTCTCCTGGTAGTGTGTTATATAAATTTCAGTCATTTCCACTACCAGCTATAAACGTTACATGCTACATTTTATATTAAGCAAATTCTTGTGAAAAATGGACACAATACCTTCAAAAATACATAAAATTACCCAGTGCCTGGCTAGCCCCATGTTGGCTCGGCTTCAAAGATCAGTGATTGGTGCCACCAAGGGTGATTCCAATTCAGATAGTGTGATTTTCCCCAAAGAAAGAGTTTAAGAAACAAAGTATGGGGTTCAACACTGAATGGAAGGCTTAATATCTTTGGGTGAAATTTGCTGTATCATATGTTAAGTTTTCCATATTGTTAAATTTTGGTTCAGATCTCCTTAAGAATCAACAGGCGAGATGGGGGAGGTGGGGGGTCCTCGGGCACTAATAGAATATAATATTTTTGTTTTTATAGTATAAGCAGTAGTTGTAACTGTTGTCATTATTATTTTCTGGAAAATGTGACAAGGAATTAAAGATGCATTTTATCCACAAGCTGGTCTTATATTTACATAGTAAAAAAGTTTGATCAGTAGACCGTAACTTAATTTCTCATTTCTTTTTTCTCTCTATCCAAGAAAGAAAATGAGTAATTTTTATCTTCCAATAAAAAGTGCTGGCTTATTCCTTCATTTATATTTGAAATATTTTTCAAACAATAAACAACTAGCTTGCAACTGGAATGTATTACATGATAAATTAAGTGGTGATATTTTTTTAGCAGGGTTCATATCTTAACTGAAGTCTTTCAGGAGAGTGCAAAATCTGATGATGTGAAGGTGAAGTGGCACAATTTAAGGCAGCTCTTGGAGCATATCAAGGAGCCCATGTCCTTCAGACTGGCATTGGAAAACATTGCCTTTCTTTAACAATATTTTAGGTCCCTGACATTGATTCAGTGAATAAATAAAACAATGACAAACACATTGATATATTGTTCTTGATGGAAATAAATATGTACATGTATTATCATAGTTATACTGTTATGATTATTTGAAAACACATCACTGTCTTGACTCTTGAAGAATTTGTCCCTGGTAATTGACTTGGGATTCATGCAGTTTTGTATCTTTTGGTACATCCATTAATAAATGTTATGTTCCATTTTTTCCAGACTGTGAAAGGTCATTCTCTACGATGAACAGATCAAGAGTGTGTTAAGGAACAGCTTGACACAGAGGGTGCTAAATTACCTTATGACAATTAGTACAAAAGAACTTTGCCTAAAAGACTTTAATCTTAATGTGGCAATCAAACTATACGGGGAAGTGAAGAAACAAAGGATATCATTTATTTAAATTCAAAGACAAAAGAGTTTGACATTATATCATGTTATAACTTAGGGAAATAAAGAATACTATGTAAATATATTAACTTCTGTTAAATATCATTGATGTGAATTTTTTCACTTTCATGATGATAATGTGCACATTTTAAAACATCTTATGAAGCTAACGTGTGCTTCCCCCATTGCTATAAAAAATGTCTGGGGAGAGCACTATGAGTGTACCCTTCAATTTCATCCTTTCAAGAATAGAGTCTACTTCTATAACAGCAAGAGATTTTCTATTTGATTTTTAGCTTTAATTTGGAGCAATAAACTACAAGAATATCATGAAATTATTAACAAATAACAATTGAAACCAGTCAGAAACTTTCTGAGAACAGTCTTTCTCATAGGCTCAGATTCCATGCTATCTCATGTTCATTATTGTAACTTCTTGTATATTAAAGTAGCAAACATCAGCATGTCATATAGAATACACAAAACTGACCATACACAGCCATTGGATGCAAAGACAATTCAAGTTGGAAAAGAGAATCCCTTTAATTGTATCTACTCAACTGCATGCTAAAACATTATCCCGTGGGTGCACACACTGGGGCGAGTATGTAAGTTCCAGTAAACAAAAAACCTTTATGTATCATTAGCACTGACCTGCTACACAATGTCTAGTCTAAGCTTTGGGCACAGGTATATTGCCGCCATCAGCAACTACAGCTCCACATGAAACTTTATAATGCCAAACAATATTCTAAACAGTGTTACTGATACACTTTTCTGCTGCGAGTCATGTTGCTATCACGTGTTCAGTAGCTGACTGGATGCCTATTATGGCAAGAAGTTGATTTGCCCGATCAGAATTGTTAGTAAATATTTTCATGAGGACTTATGGATTGGAAAAAAGAGAATTAGTGAAATGGAATTTTTTTAATGGTATGTATCTCTGTTTCAATTCATAACTGATAATGATAGGATTTTCAACAAATTTTTCAATTTAAATTGGTGTTGATCAGCGTAAACAAATGTTGTGATCATGACGTCAGTGAGAGATGCACTCTCTCGAGAACTGAGTTGATGACACAGTGTCAAGACAGGGTAGCGTCAAAACTGGGTGGAACGATAGATTAAATATGATAAAGAACATGGGTATTTTTAAGACATCCGTTACATATGGTCAAAGGAATCCAACTTTCTTACTCCTATAAACTGCCAGTAACAGACCTACACATTTAAAAAAAAAAAAAAAAACAAAAAAAAAAAACAACATATATATGATTTAAAGACGACAGTCTGTACAAGTGTGGTTCTAAATCACACAGCACAATACCTTTTTGCCTTCTTCGGGAGGTGGTGGGTCTGGGGGTAATGGTGGTTTGTCATCCTTTGGGGGTGGTGGCTGATCCGGGGGGTGGGGAGGTGGAGCAGGTTGACTTCCCTCCTTAGCACCTGGCAGTGGTGGTTGAGGTGCCACTGGCACGAACTGGCCTGGCATCATGGGAACCCCCGTCTGAGCCGGAGGCTGAGTAGCCCATCCACCGGAATACATTCCTGGCCATTGATACATATTCGCTTGTTGTTGATATTGCGCCATTTGCGGATCCACAGATACCGGCACTTGCTGCCACGCTGGAAACATTTTTTATGATGTATTTTCCTCAAAAGATGTCAAGTTTCAACATTAAAAGTCTGAACGTTTAATGGCTGCATGCGTGGGAAAATTTCTTAGGAAAGAGAAGCATTACGCAATAGCGATTTAGAGTAGAGCGTCTTATGACCCTGATGGCTTTGATTATGTCCAATCAAGAGCTGCAGCGGATCATGCATTCTGCTGGCGTCATAACTATTACCCGGACTACAATGGACGACCGTCTTTTTTTTTTCTTTTTTTTTTTATAAACGAAAAATAAGCATAAAACTTATTTTAAATTATCTACAAAATGTGCAATGAACTGATATAATGATATAATGAAATAATATTTTTTTTTCAGAAATGTGGTCGACAGCTGTCCTAATTTGCAAAACTAGGAGGACAGCACGAAGAAATTACAAAAAATATAAATACCACAACTAATTGAGAAACCAATAATTAAGTTAGTAATGCATCTTTAATAAAAGTGTTTTAGATAAGAGTAAATAAAGAATGTTACTTTAAAAAATAGATGTGTAGGAATATCCGAGAGAAATGTAAAACAGTACTTTGGCATCGCTAACAGATTTACATGGCAGACGATACATTCATACATACATACATACATACATACATACATACATACATACATACATACATACATACATACATACATACATACATACATACATGCATGCATGCATGCATGCATGCATGCGTACGTACGTACGTACGTACATACATACATACATACATACATACATGCATACATACATACATACATACATACATACATACATATTATATATATATATGTGTGTGTGTGTGTGTGTGTGTGTGTGTGTGTGTGTGTGTGTGTGTGTGTGTGTGTGTGTGTGTGTGAACTGTCCAACTCTCTTAGTTGCTGTAAATGAGTGCAGCCTCGCGTGGCTCAGAAAATAAGCATTCGGTTTACTCAGACCTTACCCAAAGTTTAGCATCAGAAATTGAAACAAAATAATTTTGAGTTAATCTGAAATAATGTTTATAATTAGGGAAAATAAATCTCATAATGATTTATGTAGCAAGAATTCTCCATAAGCACAAACTTTAACAATCCTTTCAACTTTGAATTAAAATACTCCCCCTTTTTATCTTTGCACCAATGTTAATAATTCCAGCTCCAATAATCTTTCTAGATGACAGTCGTCAGTTGTTTTTTTCCTTTCTACATTCTAGTTGTTCTTGTCCGTATATTTTCGATTAGAAAAGCATTGTTTCACTACAAAGTATACCCTACAAAATGACATTTTCAGAATATAGTCGAACTAATGATTTACGTAATGAAAGGAACAGTGTGCAATGTGATTGGTAAATTTTACTGATTTTTCAAAGGGTTGTACCCGAATAGTTTTTCCTCAGTGGCAGCGCGAGGGTTCGAGGCGCATGGATGCAATGTTCTTTAGTGGCGCCCTTACTTTGCCACAGAAAACAGTTATTATATCAGTTGCCAACATCTCTCCTCCCCCCCCCTCATAAATATAAGTTTTGTGAAGAATTGCCCGCGTTACACAAAGGTGAGGTGAAATATGAAAATTTTAGCTGCCGAAAAAAAGCTCCAGATGGCGCCCCCTTTCGCCGGGTTGCCGGGGGACATCCCCCCATCGAGCCCTACCCCCTCCAGCCGCCGCTGATACTCATTATGAACTGGTGTTATTTCTTTGTTACATCCACTTTCATCAATGTGTAACCTCACCTACAACATTGGTACTTTTTTACCATCATTATTCTTGTATGTAACTTAAATTTTAAATATATGGTGCGTCCAAAAATTTAATGTATGTGGCGATTATCGCCCTTTACAGTTTTGGTCTCTTCACGTGGAGATAGATTTGCAAAAACAGTGTTGTACCAGCGTCTGACTTTGAACGTAAAAGCTACGATATAAGACGTCAATGCATATCAGGGTCGACGTCTTACATTCAGTGGCGTACTAAGGCTAAATGGCGCCCGGGGCGACGATGATGGCCCAATGGGCCAGAATACGAGGTCCGAATTTTTATCAGCTGTCCTCTGGCGCCCAGGCCAACCGCTCCCCCCCCCCCCCCCGTTAGTACGCTACATCTTACATTGTACGACTAGATGTAGGAAAAAAACTGTTGTTGTTGTAGTGTAATATAGCCATACAAACTCCCTAAGTCGTGGGTGTATTATATACTCTTGAACGCTTGACAATGTTGTGGGCCTAGCTTTATTTTAAACGGATAATTTTGCAGTGTGGGTGCCACCCCTCTCGTGTTTCTTTGTCTTTCTCTCTATCTCAGAATAATCAGTCATTAATTATGTGTTCATTCACATGTTTTGAGAAAATACAAAACCTCAACTAAATATTTGCGTAGTGAATGTTTTTTTTCCGTAATGTATACGCACACCCTCACCCCACTGGCCTTTGAAATTATATAACTGTTGTAAGACAATGTAAGAAAATCTGAGAAAAAACCCGCATATATATACATACACACACACACACACACACACACACACACACACACACACATATATATATATATATATATATATATATATATATATATATATATATATATATATATATATATATATATATATATGATACTTTTGCGTTTTTCTCAGATATTCCAGTTTTGGTCCAGTTTGGTTATTTGTCACACCACTGATGTGCACCCACACTAACCCCAAATCCTGGATCCGCCCCTGAAATGTGTACATGAATGAATAGGGTTGCAAATATATATATATATACTAATGGACTATAAAATGCATCACATTAATACTTTGAATGGATCATTGCACTTCATATGGTTTTGAGTGACGAAAAAAAATATCCATTACCAATAAATCGTCAAACTGATAGATGTGGAACGTCTTCTTAAGCTTCAAACGTCCACAAAAGAAATTCAAAGTTTTCGATGAAGTTTCTTCAGAATTAAACCTTTCTTTGGTCCTGTACTAAGAATTCATGAACTCATCTTTGGCATGAATACTACTACAGTGTCTGTCAACAATAACGGATGCCGTTGTGGTTGCAGCTATAAAGCGATTACGTAAATGGCGTTGCCTTATTACGTTTTCTCAAATCCTCAATCAGATAGAGATATGTTTTGAAGGAACGCCAATGCAGAAAATCATTTTCTCTCTGAGCCACCTTAGAGACAAATAGTCATTGACCGCGACATTACGGTAACCTTCCTTTAAAAATGATGGCTGTCACCTGGCTTGTTGATGAGCGAAAAATGAACTCTAATCTTTTACGGCACTAAAAATATATTTGTGAAAAATTGGAAACAGATGTTAAAGAATAAAACAGCAACAGAATTATAGTCAGGTGAGTCCTTTTTAAATAATTTATAACAGTTCAATTCGTTAGTACGCGAGATTACGGAACGCCGGTATATTTGGCAAAATCTGTCCATTCTGCACTAAAGCCAATGTAGAGAAAAGATCGCAGCAAAATGCAAACTAAATTGAGTTTGATGCATTTATCAAAGCGTACCGTTTTCTCCAGGTGGCATTTTACCACCAAATTTACATCGTTGTGGATGTGGCATTATCCTAAGCAAGGGAGGTAACTAACTGTGATGCACATGATATTCGAAGTCTGTTATTAGCAGGCGACGGAAAAGGCTAAGGAAGTTCGGAGTGAAAACTCTGCCGACCCGTATACAGTAGACTCAAATTCGTGTTAACAACAAATATTTTTAACTTGTTAGGCTGTTTGTAAAGAAATAAAAACTGTGAGAAAATACTCTATATTTCCTAAATATATATCCATGCCGTTTATATGCCATTTTTTTTTTACCTCCCAAACAATAGTTTCTCGTGAGAAATGAGAGAAACATAATTCTGACTCTTGCATGGATTCTATTTTCCCAAACCGGTGTGTATGATAGATTCCATTATTTCCACACAGTACGTATAAAATGTTGTAATATTCCTAACACGCGTCGTCATTCGCAGCTGACTGGGTCGAGGAGCCGGTTGATCTAAAACTGATATTGTTGCAACATTAACGTTAAAGCTTCTCGGTACTTTACGTTGATTTAAACTTGCAATATGTCTAACGTTTGATGACTTGAAAGGAAAATAAGCAAGGAGGGTATCCTTAAAAATTCAACTTTCTTCCTAATGTTTGTAATTCCCGATAGCATCATGATTTTACAGTAAAGTTTACAGTAAAGTTACTTTTGCATGACATAGCGAACATCACTTTGCGCACGTGTTGTCTGTGCAGCCTATCATATGACTGAGAACGTGCAGAAAATGTGTTCCTAACTGCTAGTTAGGTAAAATTAAATCAAGTCACTTAGTATATGTGAACAATGTACCTAAAAAATCGATGAAGGTTTATGAATACAATTGCAAAGAAAAGTTGGCGCTCTACAGTTTTGTATTTTGCATAAGGTTATATTTTTAATAGAAAATGAATTTCCCAGGTTTTCCTCACTGGTTAACCTGTCTATTTAAAAAAAAAAAGACCTTGTATATCGTAGGTATTGTTAAAAGAACTTTTAAATCCCTTTATTTTGCTGTATGATTGATGGGAGTAATTTGGGTTATACAGCTTAACCTTACTTCAGATGTGCTCCTATCAAATACTGCTAGCTCCACTTGCTCATTTTCACTTGCTGGACTTCGAAGGTAAATTGTAAAAACGCGAGCCGATAACATTTTTGTTTACGTCTTATATATTTTGTAATTCATTGATTGCACTTTCAGAAACTGGAATTGCATACTCTGGCAAAATTCGTTTTCCCTATTTTAATACTTGCTAAAGTTAGTGTACTTTAGACTTGTTCAAACTGATTTTTCGAGGACATGGGGGCAGCCATTTTGATCAGATGTGTGCTTAGATGATGCACGATTTCCACAATTTCAACATGTAAGGAAATTTCAGGCACAGTACATGAAAGTAGTATATAGGTATGCCAACACTCTCTCCATTGTGCATGTTCAAATGCAAACAACTTCACCTTACACCTCTCACTCTGTCAGAAGTACGTAATATCTGTGAAGCGCTCCCATTTTCGGTTGTCGTAAAAGTATCGCGGACATCAAATTACATTAAACATAATTGTTTATCCTCGTTTTAAAGAATTCTGGAAAGTCGATTGATTAGTGTCCTACGCAAATCATTTCATACAACTTCGTCTCTCGCGGGTTATACAGAGTTAGGTAGCCGAGTGTAGACTGCTTCATGTTCATTTCAAATACAAGAGCTTATTAATTCCATATCATGTTACATTGAAAAATTTACCACGAGTGCTTCTTCCAAAATAAATAAACCAGATACAAAAATTAGTGCCACATATACATTACCCTAGCTGGTAACGAGTCTGGATCATTTACTTCCAAATGCATCTAGAGCTAATACACATGCATCAGAATTTATATGCGTCTAAAATCGAGGCCAACGCAGCTTACTTTTCGCTCTGAACTAGTAAATGTTTTAATCTTTTCAAGACCAGGTTTACAATCGTGTAATTAACAGAAAAGTGATCATTTTATCGGACCTACATAAAGCTAACTTTAACTTTCTATGCCATAAATCAACTAAAGTACGCATTAAGTGGTGCCGGTGCATTTAAGACCTTGAGAAATATCCTTATTTTTCATATACGTTTACCTTGATGACTTATTTTAACACTGGCCTTTAGATAACTATCGCGTTTTTCTACATAATACATGGGCGTATTCATAATCTTGTACAGCCGCCAAACAAATTTAAGCCTTTTCAAAATATCGGCCCGTTGCCGAAGATGCTAGCCTTATCGCATTTATATTTGTCTTCCATCATTGCCAATAAAGGGTTCAATGCATAATGAACAAGTTTCATGGTGTTGAAGTGGGGATCTTCATTAACTAATCTTTAATCGATAAAATCTGTCCCAAAAATATAACTTTTCTTTTAACAGCGGTTCAATAAGTAAAAAAACATAATTCTGAGTACTCTGAAGGTAACAAGGATCATAAACTTGGATAGATTCGTCTGACAGACAGACAGAGAGATAGATAGATAGATATATATGTCTGAAGAAATAAACAGGTATATATAAAAAGAGACAGAGATGGATAAATATAGTTTAATATAGGATAAGTTCAGTACTAGAAATCTGTATGCTGTGTATTCTGCATGTTCCCTCACACTCTGTTGACACCAATATACCAAACAGATAGCACAGTGCCCACAAGAACCCACATTATATATTAGAATACATGATTATATGAAAGAAATTTATATATAATTACACCAATATAATCAAACAGGTTAGAGAGTTACAATTCGTTCCAAGCAGGAATCGCGAGAAACGGCAACTATCACCAGTGCCCAAACCCAAACGGCCATGCGCACATCACCAAAAAAGGTGGAACAAGGTCGAACGTAAGGGGTCGAGGTGCATGTAAATTCACTCGCTAAGCAACCAGAATTTAACACTCAGCTTTATGCATAAACCCACTGGATTTCTGTTGAGAAATGCAAAGTATATACTACCTTTGCTTACCTGTTTAAAGGTTGCACTGTGAGTGTACCTGTCGTAAAAGAGCGCACGCATGTAAAAAAAAAAAAAAAAAAAAAAAATGGCGTTAATCGTCTAGAGCGCCATCTGTTCTGTCTTTTTACCAGGATTTCTGCAGTCAAAATTATTTCTTTTACATTACACCCAGGATAAGTTATTTCTTATTTTTTTAAATTTAGAACTTTTGGGTGCTTATTTCAAAAGGGTCATTTAAGAGATGAACAAAGCATGTAGATGTTGGTGGTGTCAGAATGAAAAAATCATATCAGTTGAAGGGGGAAAAAAAAAAGAAAAAAAAAAAGAAAACGACGAAAAGAAATAAAAGATGCAAAAACGTGGCTAGAGGGTGTTTCAGGGATCACACTGTCTTGCCTCGAACAATGCTTGTTATATTTATTTCAAGTACATACAAGGATACTACCTAAACATGGTTGATTACATCGCCATTCCCACAGCCGCCCATAAATTTATATATATATATATATATATATATATATATATATATATATATATATATATATATATATATATATGTGTGTGTGTGTGTGTGTGTGTGTGTGTGTGTGTGTGTCTTACCATCATCCAATGCATGCCAAAGAAAGGCAAATTCTAAACGACAAATTTATTGAATGTATATATGAATGCATATCTGTTTGTACGTATATATGGATGTTTGTTTGCTTAGTTCCATTTTGTATTCAAATTGAGCTATTGACAATCCCAGACTCCAACGAATCTCTTTTTATACTGTACTGTCATCTTAAGGTTGACACCAGATTTGTTAGTATTATGTGGTTTTATAGACGCTGAAATTTAGACAAATGACTTGAAACCCGTAAGATACTAACTTGAATTTTACTTGAAGCCTTATCTGAAGTATGAGTAGTTTCACACGCATTATATACACACAGTATGAGTAGTTTCACACGCATTATATACACACAGTATGAGTAGTTTCACACGCAATTTTATACACACAGTATGAGTAGTTTCACACGCATTATATACACACAGTATGAGTAGTTTCACACGCATTATATACACACAATATGAGTAGTTTCACACGCATTATATACACACAGTATGAGTAGTTTCACACGCAATTTTATACACACAGTATGAGTAGTTTCACACGCATTATATGCACACAGTAAATAACATTCCAGATTAAATGTTTGTATTCGGTGTTTAATACAATGTAAGAGTAATCTGGTCATTCCAAAGATAACTGCTGTAAAATCCAATATAAAATTATAGTTTTTTGAATTGTTTCAAACATATAGATAATATGCACGATAAATACCTTGTGACTGTTTCTGAGGGATACAATTCCCAGATTGCACTCAACGTCGCTACTGTAGATAGGCCTGTGGAGATACATACTATTAGTTCAATAACACTGTCATGATTAGTAGAACCAATTAAAATGACAGACAACAGGTTCTTCATTTTCATGGCAGACACAATTTTATTGTTTCTTGAACCCTAATTTGCATAAGATTTCGTGCTGTGTTGCTGGTCACTAACGCCATTGCAAACAGTTCCCTCCTCACTAGGCGCTATTGTTAATCGTGAAATGCAACAATTTAGGTTTCACCAGGTACTAACAAGAGAGATAAGTACACCTCTCTCAGTTCTAAGAAAACCCGCGAACCTAGATGGAATAAAAACCCAGAGTAATAATGACCCTATTTTTCTACAAAATGATAGTAATACAAAATTGTTTAAAATAAAAAGTTTTAATTTTCCGGTGAAACCGCCCCTGTACGCTCGTAGAATCCTTCAGCGTTGTTCGGTTTTTATTGCAAATATGGCGTGAATCGTATCTCTACTTAAATGGATAATATATGTCAGTCTGAACTTAACAATATGTACCACGTAATGTCATGTTCTGTGGAGCTTCAAATGCATTGGGCATAATTACAAGTAGAGTACTGATTCCATGCCTATTAGGAAACTTACTGAATACATTCAAATTGAACTCAATAATAATTTTAAAAATGTATCTGTATGACTGAAGAGAAGGGAAGGACGCAAATTCAGAGTTAGTAAAGGTATTGTTTATACTTGTTTAACTACATTCATCATGGTTACAGTAACACTAGCGATCATAGTCAGAAATTAATTATTTCATAAAATCAGAATAGACACAAGTTATGTAAATGACCAAGGAACTTATATTTGTATGTATTTGTCTAAGCAATTTAACTTAGAGATTTTCATTTTTGTGATTATAACACTAATGACAAAATGTAATTCCATACCCCATTCCTTTTACTTAGTTATTTCTGTGTATTGGTCTCTCAATGTGCTCAGCTCAGCTCAGCTGGGACAGAAAAATGATCAGCATCCAAACGCAAAAAATGTCTGCAACTATTGTTATTAGGATGATGCCCTATACAGTATGTCATTAATGTGCTGCCGAAACTCCAAATACAGATCAAGAACTTCATACGCATCGTTTGCCATGTGTAAACTCTCCTCGGCCATAACATGTATCCATATATTGTACGCATCCTCGTCAGAAACCATTCCATCACGGTACCTTACATTAATCTGACATAACTGGAATTCCTCCTCATCTATCTATAACTGAAACACGATGTTATTTTGAGAGAAAAAAATGACGAAATAATATTTGGAAATAACTTAATACAGTTTCGTTACTTTTAAATATTTTTTCGTATTCGAGGTAACCAAATAGTATTTTGAAATAATGAAATAATATTTCGAAATAAGGAAATATTATTTCGCTTAATCAAAATAATATTTCGTTTATTTCGAAATACTCTTTCGTTTGAACGAAATAATATTTCAAAATAACGAAATAGTATTTCGAAGAAACGAAATATTATTTTGTTTAAACGAAATAATATTTCGAAAGAATGAACTATTATTTCGTGTAATTTAAATATATTTCGTTATAATGAAATAACAATTATTTGCATCCATGTCACTTAAGGAGCTCCGTATGAAAGCAAGGTGTTGTGCGTAAATCGCATCTAGTCTATTTATAGCAACACGGTGAATTCGTAACTTGCCCTCTTCATACGTACTGGACCCAAGATCGGTTGTTTGCTTTGCTTTTAAGGATGAAACGTTCCGAACTAATTCAATAGATCTTTACGACATATCAATGAACCTTACTTAGCAGCTCGTTATCCCATCACATATAACCAATAGAAGTGCTATAAACTGAGGCCTGGTGCAAGTGGTTAAGTGACGTGGGACAACACATAGGAATGATTCCCACAAAATAAACTAACATATAGGGAATATGTAGTAATTTGCAGTTGCAATAACTCACAAACTTTAGCTTTGATTTTGGTCACACTTTAGATTAATCTTACTTTAACTCTGAGTAATAAATCTTTCAAATTTCAGAATATTTGCTGCATTGGAACAGATTTTATTTTGTAAATTAGTGTAGGCGAGGCTTAGATAAAATTTCTGAAAGGTCTATTTTCCCACGTTCTGGTACTTATTATTTGGAACACATTGAAAATATGTTGAAAGTGGTGATTCACATATGTTTAAGTTTATTACACACACACACACACACACACACACACACACACACACCTATATATATATATATATATATATATATAGAGAGAGAGAGAGAGAGAGAGAGAGAGAGAGAGAGAGAGAGAGATATGCATACACAGTATGTTCAACATTGAAACTTAACATATGTTAAACATGTAGGCTTGATAAGTTATAAGTTTGGGTAAAGAGAAAATCTACACAGAGAAAGATGTAAAACAAAGGATTATACTTCCGTAAATCAACAAAACAAACAAAGTAAAAATAAATTATATCACAGAGAAAATGAAGTGTAACTAAAGCAATATAGAAACATTTAGGAAATCGAATACTATTTTACAATCTTATAAGGTTGCAATTTCCTGGTCAAACAATGAAAAGTAGTTTCAACACAAATATATGTCATAAAGCTGAAATTTACATATAAAAAATAAAAAAACCATTCCAGTTTATACTGACTTTGTATTCAGAGCTTTATGCAATCGAGGCCAACTCATAAATGAGCTAAAATTCAAGAATCTATAGATATGGAGATAAACCCGGGGTAGTATCACTGGAAAGTATATCAAATAACCGGTTAGGATTGTAAACAACCACTCAGATTTTATTTATAAAATCTGGTTGAATTAAGCCTGGCTTATTTCTAGGGAATCAGACTAAAGTATTCCTCTACAGATCAGTTACCACCTCTAACAATGACTCATAGATTTCCATATGAATTCAAAGTCCGTTAAAATTATACGATTAAATCAGCGATATTAGAAAATATTATGCAAGTTAAATTGTTTTAAAAAAATGAAGACAGTGATATATATATATATATATATATATATATATATATATATATATATATATATATATATATATATATATATATATATATATATATGTAAAGACACAGGGTCGCATAAAATATGCAAAAGATTGGAACACCAGTGATGTATCGACGATTACTTCTTTTGCTAAGGAAAACATATGACAGTTTAAACTGCAAATATCATATGCTTCACACTGAATGGTGTCTAATATGTAAATATCATATGCTTCACACTGAATGGTGTCTAATATGTAAATATCATATGCTTCACACTGAATGGTGTCTAATATAAAAGTAATACTTATTCCTCTTTACCATATTCTACTTTCCAATGAAACAAGAATACATGCAGTTAATTAAGAATTGAATTCGAATACATGCAGTTAATTAAGAATTGAATTCGAATACTTGCAGTTAATTAAGAATTGTATTCGAATTTCACGCAGGTATACAACAGTAAATGATCAACTTTTGAAATATTACTGTTTAAAACATAATTAAATGGGATTTGTTCTGGTTCTTTAACTTTCTCGCAATGAAGGCCCACATAAAGCAATAACCTAATCGGTAAAGAGTACTCGATACGAGTTGTTAGAACTCTTTCTACGATCCACATGAGCTAACTGAAGCTTAATAAACTTAATGAATGGAAAGAATACCTCTATGAGACCAGAAACCATTTTGGTTGTAAGCATCGCAATCTTTGGATATTTTATAGTACCGAGAGGTACCAGAATAGTAAACCTTAGTATTGAATACTCGTAATGTCTGGATTCTTTCATTAAAAATACCAAGTGGTGCCTGGCTCAGACAACTGCTTTATATAGGCGCTGTAAGTTTGTTACAGTAGCTTGGTTACTAATTCTGCTACTAGTGACCTAAACGTCATGTAAGTTTTGTATTACTGCCTGAGGAGATAGGGTGTCTTTCTTTAAAATTGTTCTGCCTTTTTGAACCAATAGCTGATAAGCTGTGAGAGGGTAGTTTTCGTTGATTACTAATCTCGCCTACTTTAGACAGGACACGGCTCTGAATATTGGCAGAATCTTGTGTAACATGACTTGACAAAGGGCGTTTGTCGGTATTTTCTGGCGTTTTTGGAGGAACAAACATTTTCATCTGTGTCTGATTTCTCCTTTTCTCCATCGTCTGTATTGTGTCCTTTTCACAAAACTGAGCAACCTTGTCATTTAACATACTGAGATTATTCTTTTCTTCCTTTATTCTCGTCTGAACTATATGTTTATAGAACATTTCTCTATCCTTTAATTCATCTTCGTCTAAGTAGCGTATTTCTTTGTTGGGAGAACCTAGACGTCCTATTTTCACATATTTGTCCAATGAAACATTTCTCTGTCGTATATTCACGGCTGTTTTGGGTCGAAGGTCAATTTTGGACCTCTGATAATCAATATAAAAAGAGCCATCGATTTCTATATCGGAGTCCGTGTCAGAACCTTCAAAACTTTCCAAATTCGAGCTCTTGTCTCTTTCCAATTTGGCAGGCGATGTTTTGGGTCGCGGCTTAGCCGACTTTCGACATGAAGTCTTCCTGAAAGACCTTGACATCATTGCCTCTATTGAGTTTGCCTGGACATCTTGCTTTGATTTCATAATTTCTCTTTGTCTGTCTCTGTATTTCTTCAACCTTTTCTTCATTAAATTTTGTGAACGTCTCAGATCAATGGCTGTACTGTGCTTGGCTGTATCTATAGTTGAAACTGTCAGTTCGAACATCCGTTGCTCTATGACGTTGGAGCGCATGGACGCTTTGTCTATTTCACTGTCGTTCATTTTAATTATTTCGTCTACTTCTGTTATATCTGTAACGAGAAAAAGATCGACATAGTAAGACATTCTTCCAAAGTCTAAATAGTATAAACAGTCAGTGCTTGACGTTCATAATATCCATAAACAAGCAGACAATTGACATCCATTCATTGGGTGTTTGAACACATACATTAAACGTGATAACGGCCTTAATGAACTTTGCGAGGTGAATTTATGTCTATTGCTTGCGTGTACTTTGATATTTGACATCAAGCATTGTTTTTTTTCGCACCATTTCGACTTTGGGTGTAATAAACAACATTTCTTCAGCAGAAACTAAGCTACTGATGCAAGGGCAGAGTTCTAAGTCAAACATGGTTTATTACTCAGTCAAGTTTTGAAAAAAAGGTGAAAATCGAACATGACGTAGGGCTTCTCGATAATGCGCCTCATACAAATGTTTGAAATAATCGATTAACTATTTAAGAGTTACCGAGAATAAACTAAATTCGTAATGTGACGTGACTCTATGGAACATGGGTGACACTGCATGCCTCCAACATAGAATATAGGCAGGTGTATTGACTTTCATGCACAAACACTGTACACATCAGCCACACAATGAAACCCTTTTCCGACTTTTCGATGTATTCATCCTTACTTGCATATTCTAATATAAAGTGCATTTAAAAAGGAACATGCGTGATCACCGAGCTAGCTTTTTTTCATGACACCTTTCCTTGCTTATATTTGAACACACTCTATATAGCAATAATGTCATCTGAGTCTTGTGTCTGAGAACTCAAAGTCATCTGAGTCTTGTGTCTGAGAACTTAAAGTCATCTGAGTCTTGTGTCTGAGAACTCAATGTCATCTGACTCTTGTGTCTGAGAACTCAATGTCATCTGACTCTTGTGTCTGAGAACTCAATGTCATCTGACTCTTGTGTTTGAGAACTCAAAGTCATCTGAGTCTTGTGTCTGAGAACTCAAAGTCATCTGAGTCTTGTGTCTGAGAACTCAATGTCATCTGAGTCTTGTGTCTGAGAACTCAAAGTCATCTGAGTCTTGTGTCTGAGAACTTAAAGTCATCTGAGTCTTGTGTCTGAGAACTCAATGTCATCTGACTCTTGTGTTTGAGAACTCAAAGTCATCTGAGTCTTGTGTCTGAGAACTCAAAGTCATCTGAGTCTTTTGTCTGAGAACTCAATGTCATCTGAGTCTTGTGTCTGAGAACTCAATGTCATCTGAGTCTTGTGTCTGAGAACTCAATGTCATCTGACTCTTGTGTTTGAGAAGATTGTATATGAATTCCGGGCCTGATTGTCACCAGGGGAAATCAACGGTCACTTTTGTCTATCCCTTGATGCCGTGAGTGTATTGCACTCTTGTCGATCCGTAATTTTACCTTTAAGTAATCACTGGCATTAAACTAATCAGAAACTGCTATTACGATATTTCGAAGGGGCGATTGACTCGGTTTGTATCCCTTTAGACCTTTGACTCGGACGTTGAATAAAATCCTTCTATACTGGCATCTTTATTTTAGGACTAGATTAAGTTTCAGAAACCTGTGACAAAAGAATTGGAGAATTTGCAGGCACGATAAAGGACAATAAGCGAGTAAACCAAACGTTTTCTACTGGAAACAGGGTTCTAGCCTGGTCTAGCCCCTAAAATTATGATGTTGTGAGTATACTATTGATCTTTAGAATTGTTTTCTGTTTCAGAAGGCTTTGCTCATGAGTAACATTTCTGCAAATGGGGCATATAAGGTCGATAGTATGCATATATTATCTGGAGGAGTACTGTCTGGGTGTGTTCCATTGGTCCTTTTTACCTACTTGTGTCAACGTTAGATAAGAAGCATGAGGAAAGTAAGCTCATTAATTTCACGATCGTCCTATGTCTAATATGATCTAATAGGTTAATATTTATTACTGTAAAAGTTGAAATAAATTAGCCTACATTTGCTAACCTTTATTAATGTCGGATCCGTCAAGTCGTTTGAGTGTTTATATAAATACTTTCAAGCAGTGTTTGTGATGTTATTTTGAAAAGTGTACTCAATACAGTTCAACAATGGACGGTGTTGCTAGTAGCCATTAACTTTTAATACACTGAATTTCATAAATCTTAAAGTGATGGCCATCCAGTTGTATTTGCATAAGAATTTACAAACTGATCACTGAATCGTAGTTAAAACTCTTCCCTCAAAAATGTTGTTACAAAAGCAGTTATGTGTTCCAGGCATGGATAGATAAAAGAAAGACATGCTATGAGAATTAAACAAGAAAAAAGTAATTGATGTAATCTATCTAATATGTTCTAAAGTTTCCGTAAACTTATCAAAACACTGTATAGCATTTGAACACGATCAGGTACAACGGATACAATTTCTTATCAATTTCAGATATAACACGTAAGATTCGTCGTTAAATCTACAAGCACTTGTCCAATAATTAATGCAGTATCCTTAAAAATAAGAGCATCGTCGCTGTGCAAGGTGTGGGCATTATTTCACGTAGGTGCGATGACTGGTTTTGGTATGGTGCTGTACGGCACAGCAATACAGCTTTTTTAGTACCGAGCCAATTGGTTTGATATTGTGGGTTTAACGCCATTTTTAAGCACATGATAGGCTGTACATGGCGGCCAGTATAATTGGTGCAGGAAGAACCCATGAAGGCCCCGGGAAGAACCACCGACCCACGGGAAGCTCCTGGAAAGCTTTCTCACATACCCACGTTGGCCGAGCCGAGACTCGAACCCACGCAGACAGAGGTTAGATGTCAGTGATCTATAAAGGCGAGCGCATTAGACCCTGAGCCAACTGGAGTAAAGTGCCATGCCCAAGGACACACCATGGTAGCCGACCCGACTGATCTCATGGTGGGATTCAAAACCCGCATTCTTTCGGTCGCGACTCCGGCACGCTAACGATCAAACCACCGCGGATCCTGCCTCCATTAGATATTTGATTACTTATGAAAAAATGTGCAAAGTTTTAAACGGTCATTTACAATATGAAAAGTTTTATGATGTCAGATCTTTCTTTTTTTTTTCTTCTTTTTTTTCTTTTTATTTGCTAGAAATCAATTCAATTACACTTTTTAAAAAAAAAAAAATCACTCCATTTAATCTATATGTTTTCCCACCGTTTGGTTTTGATTTCCAAAGATAAGATTGAATAAATATTCCATTTGTGTTTTCACCCTGAATAACTGATTGGGCAAATACAAAAGCATAATCTATACTCAAAGGTCAATACACGTTCGGCATGTAAGATTTGCTTATGTCTTTCTACTGACAACTTTGGATCTCGTTTATCACTTTAAAAGTTATTTCTTCTTCAAAAAAACATTATATGATACCCCGAGTTATCAAAACGTGCGAAATAAAATCTGACCTGAAGCCTTATTTCACATCCAGCTAAAAAAAAATTCATGCTTTCAAAAGACATTCCTTGGTTGAATGCTGTTGCAGCTATCTGTTGACATGGGGGATTGAGATAAGAGTCAACATATTAATAAAATTAATATTTCCGAGACGAAGTAATGTTTATGATTGATCGTGATAAAGTGATTTAAACGAGACACCTATACCCCGGCCTTATTATATAAGTGTCCCCGCCTCGATCTAACAATAGTCAGCATGAACATTAACCACTTTATGTCAGCTGTGGCCTCTTATTCTCGAAACGTTTTAAGCAAGAATCTCAAGGTCAGGTTCAAAGTTAAGAAACGTTTACAGTCTGTAACTTTAATTACAATAAAGCGAGAATCACAGATTTTCGGGTTTTGAGCTCCAGCTTGAGGTTCTTGTCCCAAAATATTTCCAAAATGCAATGCATGATAATATAGTATTTGGAAATGACGACTACTAAGATGATGACGACAATGACGACGAAATTAATCGCGGCATCGCTAGATGTTATGACACAGTGTGACTTAACGATATTTAATGCGTCACTACGCTTATTAAGTTCCTTATAAATTTCCTTCATTTGTATACATTTTTAATGAAATTCAGTGCATTAGATACAAGTTTAACTACACCAACATTTTAAGCATTGACTTTGACACAACATGTAAAACAAATCAGCATAGGATATGTAGCATTTCATAGAAATAGTTGTAGTTTAATAAAATTACTGGTGGTGTTAGTACAAGGACTGTTCCGGAACCAGCTGAAATCGCACCTGTTCATTATGTCATCCGCAATAGCTAAATAGATGAATTTATTCAATTTTCTGTTAAGATTTAATTGCCGTCTTCCAGGAAGTCGGCTTTTGCGAACTACGCACCGCTTGCAAAATGAACTTCTACTGGATAAAACTGCATGCTTTCTGGTAGTGCAGGCGGATTATCTCTCAATGCGAAGATCCCGGTTCCATGGGTCCTTTTCGAGGTCTTGAGCAACACCTCGACATAATAAACAAATATTTTTTTCCTTCAAAATATTTACCGTCAAGCAGCTGAATGCTAAGGCATATCCACCAATGAATATAATGGGGTGTCGTCCATTTTTCCATTAGAGCACGTTTGGTCAAGATGGTAGCACTAGAAATATCAAATTACTGAAACCTAGAGAACTAGCCCATCGTGGCATTGCATGACCGCTCAATATTCTCGCACTTCAGTGCTGCTTACAGTCTGCTCCCACATTAGTTGACTTTGCATTGAATAGCTTTGCATTGTTTTAAATGTTTTTCAAACGTTACATTATCATTTGAAAATGCACGCTCTAAGATTTGTGCAATCTCTTTCCATCAAACAGTCTTTTCATTAAACCTATGTCATACTACAAAATGCAATGCTATTCTTGAAAACACGTACTGACTCCTAACTTGAACAAAGTACACAGATTCTCCATAAATCTTCTTCTTAACAATATTGCGATTAATTTCTTGAGAACATGTATGACACAGTTTTACAAAATGAGTAGACACGACATAAATAAACCTAATTATGTATATTACTCACATATGTGTAACAAAATGAACTGAAGTATCAATAGATGATCTGTGTACACTAAAGGGGAGCTTTTCTCAATATTATTATACAAAACTGGCTTTAACCGCCTTGCAATGGCTGAATACCTAGTTGTCATAGGAGCGGTTTCTGCATTATCCTCAAAAACAACCTCTTAATTGTAATCAATAAAACTCTGTGACATTGAGTTTGTTGTCGTCTAATCTGAGGAATAGTCTGCTAACATTGAGTGTTGAAGGATAGGGAAGATCATAAAAAAGTAAATAAATAAACAGTGTTGGGGGCAATTATTTATTTTAAATTTATCTTTCATTTTCAATGTTGCAACCCCGCGACAAACATGGAGAAAACGTGTTCTAATCAAGAATGTTTGTAGAAAACTTATTTCCGCTTCAGACTGGTCTCGAAGCTTTTAAGCCCGATTGTCAGTACATCCAGTACCTAGCACCTCATATAGCAAGCCCAGCGCCCACCCCACCTCCACCCCATCTGAGACCGTTTGAAAACAAAATAATCTTAATTGCTTATAAATCGGATCCAGTTCACAATACAGGCCATAAAGTCATAGTGAACTGTGATCAAAACTCTTTATCATTGACTTGATTATCGTTCCTTCCTCATGAACATAAAACATGTGCAAATCAGCATATACAATAAACTGTGTTGTACATGATTTTTACATTACGATCTAGTGTAGGATAACTTTTTTTCCCAATCTACGGACTGATCATGCTTTTTGAAATGATTAAAAGTTAAGGAAATATATACTTTCTAAACAACTATGTACACAATAGTTCATTTACAGATGCGTATTTGAAGACCTGCCACTGTTTGGGGATTAGTGTTCAAAGGAAATTACAGGGACTTCCTGAGGTTTCAATTTTTTAAAAAGATTTTTAAAGAAACGTTTGTACAAATTTTGCAAGAAAATTAATTATCGGGTCTCTCTCTCTCTCTCTCTCTCTCTCTCTCTCTCTCTCTCTCTCTCTCTCTCTCTCTCTCTCTCTCTCTCTCTCTCTCTCTCTCGTGATAACCATTCCCCTACTAAGATGGTGTTTGTAAGTTTGATTTTTTTAAAAGATTTAATTTCTTAGAACGACCTTGAGGTTATAACTTTGGCGTCGTGCTTTTTACTTCAGAAATTTAAATGATCCCCCTTGCTCCCACTCCCACCCACCCCTCTCCAACCTGTGCTGGTACTGATGGACCGTCCATCAACCGTCCGTCAGTGTCAGCAGTTTGGGAGGCTTATTTATCGGACTAACCTATACCGTGCAGTGGATATTTTTCGCGGACGTAAAATTTGGGGATTGAAAGACAGTGGGTGTTAATTTGGGCTAGTTAAATTTTAGCAATAATGTATTTATGCTATAATATTTAAAGTGATACAGTTTTACTGGATTTTATTTTTGCGATCTCACTCTGAGAACACTAAATTGCTAAACTTTCCCAACCGCTAAAAATTCCAGCGATATGAATATTAGAGTAAATCTGATTTTATTTGAGATTTACTTATAATAAGCAGATGTAGACCCGATAAGGGGTCGTGTTCTGTTAACCTTTTGGTTCAACAATCAAATTACAGCTTTCAAATTTCCGAAAGTGAAACTCGTCCTTCGGAACATATCTTTACTAACGAAAACTATCTTTAACAGGAAATAGCACACTTTATCTGGTAGGTTACTAGAATTAAGTGAACTGGTAATTCCAAAGTTACCAGAACATGAACTTTTATCGGTACCTGTTAGATCTCTGTTGTCAAAGATCATGGTTTTAATCAGATTTGATTACGAGTTGGCATCTTCATTTCAAGACAGGCAGATAATTCTTTAAGCTCTCGCCACAAAAGCCAATTGTTTCGAATGAAAAATTGAACTGCATCGATAGATGACGGATTGATTTTTTAAAACTAAATCTTACGTAAATATAAATTTTTGTATAAAACCTCTGCTGAATAAAAATAAAGGTAAATAAATAAACCAATATAACATCTGACGGCAGTTGAAAATCGATTTATACACTTTTTTTGGCAAAAAGAGATCCATCAATTTAGTTACAAATGTATCGAAGTTTTTACATATTCATTTTATGCATACAGACCCGCACACACTGATGTAGAAAAAAACCAACAACCTAAATGAATATTTGGCAGCGTAACTCTTGATATATAATAAACTCATGCGGATTTGAATAACAAATATAACATGAATTTCTTTGACAAGTGAAGAACCAATATTTTGCCACTTGTAATCTAATATAATACTTTTATCAAGATTTTAGATAGAAGTAGAGGTGAAAGATTCAAATACATGGACTTTGTTTCAAAATATGAATAAAAGCGTGGGTGAATATACAGCAGTGGCAGAGCGAGGAACGGGATGGGAGGGGGCAATTGCCCCCGTAAGCCTGTCTAAGGGGGGTCCCGTCGGGAGCTATTTTTTGTTTTGAAGCTGAAATTTTCATAGAATGTCACCTTCAGCTTAGTGTAACGGGGGCAATTAGGAGTGGGGGGGAGGATGGTTGGCAACTGACATAAAAACTGTTCTATGTAGCTAAGTGGGGGCAACTAAAGACAATTGCACCCGGGCACATCGAACCCTCGCGCTGTTACTGATATACAGGCTAATATAGGAGAAATGCTATCATGCAAAGAATGCTTGTCTGCTTATTTATCACAAACTGCATTTATTATTACTATCAAATATACACTAAAAGTATTATTAAGAAAAACAGTGTATAACTACATATTTGATAAGCACTCTCTATTACTGTTGGAATGATTGAGACTAACAGGTGAAACGCATACCAAAGTGTTTTAATTGGGTATCACGTTAAACGATTGTCATTTTAAATGTCTGTTCGCTTCATTGAAAGCTAATGACTTTTTTCAGTGTCAGTAAGGTTTATGATCCATGCTTATTTTAAAACAATATCAAGTAACGGTAAAGGTCACGTTTGCGGTTATTGCATGGGTCGTTTATTCCAGAAAGTTGTACCCAAGAGTCGTTGGAAGTTGTAATTCAATCCATTGTTCTCAAATCATTCATTTTTTCTTCTATACCAAACGCGACTCTCCATTAAGGTTAGGATTTTATTTGTCTTTTTGTATATGCTAATGCAACGTACAAATACTATATAAGGTATGAATTTAGGAAGTTTTAATTTCGATATTCATCTATTTGGACAAGTAGGATGACGCATCAATCTGATTAAAATGGAGATCCACTTATAATAAATAGATCCGATGCAACCGGTATGAGGTCATGTTCTGCTGGCCTTGTGATTCACTAATCAAATCACAGCTTTAATATTTTTGAAAGTGAAAAACATAATTTGGAACATATTATTACTAACGATAATTTTTCCTAACACGAAATGAACGCTTGATCTGATAGGCTAGTACAAATAGGTCACCAGAACAAGAATTTGTCTCGGTGTCCATCGGATCTCAGTTATACCTGAGATCTCGGTTTTAGTCACATTGGGTGACGCATCACGAGAATTGTATTTAATGATAAAATAATGCAAACAGCAGTCAAAAGGATGTGATACACCAAGCTCCCCAAGGGAAATTTAACTTTTTAGAGGACGCTAGATTTGGTTTTTGGCGGATGTGTGTTTTGGGGCTGTTTTTATTCTTTACGTAGAAGAGTACTTCCTTTGTTGTACTGTCTTTCTCATCGTTACACAAAAAGCTAAAATGTAATAAATGATTACTCTACCCGTCATACACCCTGTAAATTGAACAGAGTAGCCTACAGATATAGAATAGCTCATCTTCCAGGATGTGAAACAACCAGATTCCCTTCAGCTTTCTTCGCTGAATGCTAGCTGCTGAGCATGTGCAGCACCGCATCTAGTGAGCTGAGGTGTTTCGTTCATAGGTAGATGTATGTTCTTCTTATTTATTGGTAGAACATATATAAAGAAATACACAAACAGTTTTACTTCCCTATAAATAAGTATAATTGATTAAATATTATGAATTTATCAGTGAAGATTATAAATAATTTATAATTAGAACTTTTCAGATATGTCTGACAGTATCCAAACGGTGAATCCATAGACGTTTTATTTCAGAATTAATATTGAATTATGCCTCTTTTGCAAAAAAAAAATAAAGATTGTAGAATTTTATAATATCAGATTTAAAAATTAAGAATATTTGAATTTTTTTTTAATTTGATAAATAAATAGTTCAAAAGAAGCACCACGGAGGTGATGGTACATTTTAAAATTGTACCATACTTGTGTATTTATATTTTTGTCACTTTTTTACAAACAATAAATACAATTATAAAATTTCAGTTCCATTGTTATTGGCTAGGCAATTTTCATATATATATATATATATATATATATATATATATATATATATATATATATATATATATATATATATATATATATATATATATATATATATATATATATATATATATAAACACAGCAGTAGGGAAAAAGAAAGGATCAGGATGTTGTATGTATAAAGAAAGTTGCCGCTGAGAAATAGAAAGTACCAAATCATTTTAAGCAAAATACTTTAATACTTTAAAGCGGACTCAGCCCATCTAAACCAGATACTGAGCATCTGTTTTTGACATACCCCAAAAATGTGATGGTTTTGTTTATATATATATATATATATATATATATATATATATATATATATATATATATATATATATATATATATATAATGTACATATTACTGTGGATACAATACATTTTTGCATCTTTTATCATGTAAATATGACAATACAATTTTATGGGAAAAAAACAGCTGCGTTGTATAGGTTACCGTTGAGAAGTAGATATGCCCCAAAACATTTTAAGCAAAATACTTTAAAGCGAGTTCAGCCCAAACAAACCAGTTATTGAGAATGTGTTTCTGACCCATACCAATAATAACAGAAGTGACCAAATACGATAAAGTTATCAATCAAGTTCATATATAATCTTTGATTTAAATCTATTGGATAGATAGCGTCCACACAGTGAATCCAATATGTTTCTTTTTAACAGACATTCTATTTCCGCATTAACAATATAAATTACCTTAAATGAAACATCTTGTAAATTACGTAAGCTGTCATTAAAGTGTGTGGAGACATGAGATTAAAAAAGATGGATCAATAAAGTTATTTATGTCAAATCTATGTTTGCTCGTGCGTTTAAATGCTTGCTGACGGGATTGTCCATCATATTTTTTTTGTACAAGTTATCAAATAAATAACATTAGATGTTTGCACAGTCAGTATTATAACGCATCTTAAATGTTTGTTTGGTATTACTGCTACTGAAAAAAGTATTTTGACTAATGAAAGAACAGTGCGAACATCTGGGTATATTATATTTAATTGATGAACCACGACTTTTAAACATTTAACAGCCTTAACTCATTTAGTATTGAAATATGCTAAAATTGTGAAATCTGATGTCAGAACCAACATGCCCAACTCTCCAGTTATATTATTCATACTTAATATACATACTTATATCATCTTCGCCTCCTATTATTAGTCATGCTTATGTACATATGTTAAATTCTTCCATTCAGTTTTATTTCATCACTGTGTATCCTCAGTTACAACTTTGTCATATCCCATTACTCTTGCGTCCTCTATTGGTACTTTTTTAAAGTACCAACCTTATTCTTGTATATCTGCGGACGGACGGACGAGGGGGTGAATTTAAAACCAAAATGCATAGAAATTCGACCCAACTCCTAGCATCGTTATAATTGTACATTGCCTTTAATTTTGCAGGAAAAACGCTACCCTATTTTTTTGCACAAAAATATACCCCTCACCTCCAAATTACAATAGGCGCCCCACCCCACCCCGCAGTCAGTACTGACAAAACCCTTAAAGTTCCCGAGACAGTATTTGGTATCCAAAGTAAGCAAATTCATACACAGGACATTCAAAATTTGTTCCAGAATAAAGGCAATCTCCTCTGATGACCGTGTATGACCAACAAGTCACGTCATATACTCTCATGTGTCCGTAATGTTTACTGTGACGCCACTGTTATATTACCCTAGAGGTCACGGCATATATTATTATTATTATTATTATTATTATTATTATTATTATTATTATCATCATCATCATCATCATTATCATCATAGTCATGTGATCTTGATTGCTATATCACGTCGAGTTGTCAGCATTAGAAAATCCGGATCATTACGAGACGCGATGATCCGACGTCATGATCCGAATTTTCTGATGCTGACAACAAGACGTGAGCTAGCAATCAAGGTCGAATTAAAATGATAATTATATTTTTGTTATATATCTATCAATTTCATAAAATCACCATACTTAACTGAAAAACAGACGAAATCGATTAACATTTCAACCTTTTTAACACGAACTTCATCTTAAATGATGAACCGAATTACATTTTGATCAGCTGATATGCGCATGAATATCGCAGTTTTATGAATGAAGCGTGTGAAACAACAGTCACTCATTTTCACTACCGTGTTAGTAACACGAATTCCTAGACGCATGGGGGCAGGGGAATCATATATGTGATTTACAGTTATTGTGCAATTCTCAAAATTTGCATCACAGAAGATTTCAACAGCTGAATGACTCTAATAGTTTCTCTCCGAGGTTAGGCTAAAAGTGGTGTGAGAGGCTCCGATGGGGACTTGGCATGGAAATTAAAGCATTATTTTGAGTTATTTACAACGGGATTGGACAAAATGTTGGAACTTGATGATACAGATTTGTTACAGAGAATGTTACTCATTTCCTTTTGCATGTTAGGTGAGGCTACGACATAATTGTTCACGCTTGTTCAGTTGTAACCGGGAAACATTGAGGAAAAAGTAGTTCCAGCCTCATTTGAGAGGATGGTGATACTGAATCAGAAAACGAGAGTATCGTTTTCCGACTTTTAGGAAATAACGGTAAAATTCTGTATCTTTCTTTAGTGAAAAATTGATAGCTGTATAATAAATTGTATTCAAGGGCTTCCATTGTTTATTGTGATGTCACAATCTTATTGCCCGGCGTTTTCCATAATCGCCCTACTCTTGTTTTTGTTGTTGTTGTTGTTGTGGTATTTGTTTTCCTACACATGAGACTGCATTAAATTTAACATGTCTATCTTAAGTTGATCTATGTCATATAATTTATCCAAGAAGTGTTACTTTTCTTCGGTGTATTAAATCAATTATTGCCTCTGTTTTGAGGCTGAATTACGAATTATGCATCAACGGCATATGTCATGTTACCTTCGGACTCGAGTACCTTGGGTGAAAAATTCCTCATGTAAGAAAGACAAAAATTGTATACTATTTTCACTAATTCGTAGACTTGTTGGTTTTCAAGACTTACACTTATTCCGAACTGTTGTGCACATTTAAGAAGCAGAATCGTATAAAAATACATTCCTAGAAGGAGAAAATAGGTAAAAACGCGGTCTTTAACCTTCTAATATTCATCAAGTTTATGACCGTAATGTGCAGATCAAAACGTGTCATATGTTGACAGAATGCTTTATAAAATTATAAAAATGTTATTTCCTTAACAATTTTGTAACACAAATCTATTGATTAAGTCTGTATAATAACTTATCTCGGCTTTCCGAGACTGTATCTGCGTAAAGAATTTGCAGATTTATATTAAAAAAAAGAAAAAGAAAATGCAGATATCAGTCTCGGGGTTGGCTATGAATTGCCTTAGCAAAGGAATCCGAAGCGGGCCTATTGACCTAGGCTATCAAACTACATTCTTCTTTCCTGTAACACGTGGTAGGGATAACGAAAAAGATAAAGACTTTCACTGCATCGAATGTGGAGATCATCAGTAAAGTAAATCTTAACACACTTACCCCTCGAACTATCGTCAGTACAGCGAGCCATGGTTAAAGGTTATAAAGAAAACAATAAGCTGCGAACTAATAAAATCGTGTGCATTACCTCATAAATAACTGCCTACATCACTCATACTAATACTGATTTTTCTCTCAAATGAGGACTATGATTTACTGTAGAAATCCGAAATACACGGATAAACAAATAGAAAAAAAGTTCACTTGGTGATAAGTCTAAACACAAATACGAGGTTTCTGTATATTCCAGGTTAGTTAAAGTCATACTAAATTAACCAAATCTCATAAGATTACTAAAGGGGATTTTCTTTAAATACATCTTTTACTTCATTGCTAATTTCATGTTGACTTTTTGGAGGGTGGGGGAGGTTTTGTGGGTTTTAACGCCATTTTTCGGCACATGATAGGCTATGCATGGCGGCCAGTATATTTGGTGGAGGAAGACCCCGGAATGAACCACCGAAGCTACTGGCAAGCTTTCTCACATGCCCACGTTGGTCGAACCAAGACTCGAACTCACGCGGTCAGAGGTGAGATATCTGTAACGGCGAGCGCCTTAGACCACTGGGCCATCCGGGGCCTCTGCTAATTTCTTTCATGACGCGCATGAATATATCAGGCGAGTTGGATATTGTCATAATGTTGTATGACATAATAATGTAACAACGCGCGTCCTTCCCGACGACATATAACTTTTGACGATGACATATACAGGAAAATGTTATTCAGTCACCTACGATAAATCTATGGGACAAAATGAGAGCACATAAAAATGTTTCAGTAGAACGCAGGCTATCCAGATTATACGTAGCTTTCGCTCGGAATGGGCTCCCAAAATTTCCATCTCTAATTCATCAAAAATCAACCATCTTCTATTAAATTATAGTATTACCCCACCCCCTCTAAAATAACAGTAATGCTTAAACTGAATAAACAAATCACACGTGCATAAAACTATACCATATTTGCAGTTCATTAGAGTGCAATTTAGAGATGTCATGATGAAAACAGTGTTAAGTTGGTTGGATTGATTCATTAAATATATTATCGAATTTTAGAACGGTATTTATCTTACTACAGTAAAAAGGATGGTACGTACCCGGTAGGGTTCAACAATTATCCGCTGATAGACACAGGGTGTTGTGTATTAGACACAAATCAGGCGCCCCTTCCAAAAGATCACCCTACCATCTATCTTCACCATTTTATCACTGATTCTAATCAGGGCACCATTCAAAATGAATACTATACCTAGTGATGATCAGTTGATATCAACGTTGGCAGTGTATAGAACAAAACCGTAGTTCCCCATAAGAACCAACCCTCTGTAAATTGTGCGCAGGCTACCAGATTTATTATTCCTTGTTTAAGTTGGGACTTCAAATAGATTATCATGTATGTGCTCATTTTCCCTCACAAATTATTTACCAAATCTTTAAGCGCGTTACGTAATATAAATATCTACTGGCAACATGCTTTTCCCAACCCAGGTGAAAACACTCCGGTTTTGCAATGTAAAATGCATGATCGATATTCATCGATATTCATGTGTAGTTACCATTGTACATTCTATTTGGTATTACATAGTCTCATTCGTACAGATTTAAATAGTCCAACTTACACACGCTTTATAACCCTATACTGTGTCTACACTGCCGAGCAAATGGCAGTGTACAAATTTTATTTCACGTTCTTGAATCATATATTTATTTAGAGGGGTAGGTGGATGTATACAAATTGCGCATATTCTAACTTTAGATGTTATGTTTATTTCATGTACCATCATTCTGCATTAATATGATTACATACACTTGGAACACATGACTCCAACATCGCAGTGATTTCAAATGAAAACCTAACACTCATTTGATTGAAATAAAAGCTGCTTTTATGTTGTTGTGGGTTGGTTGGATTTTAACGGCACTTTTAACACATGATTTGTTCTATCATGCCGAGGAAATGGGAGCTAAGTGCCTTTCCAAAAGACAAATCGTTACAGCTCAACGCAGTCTGGCCTGGGCGGGTGTCGAACCTGTGATACAAGTCCGACAATCTACCAAATGAGCTACCGAGGCTCCCCAAAGAACATATTGAATACTCTAAACAGTATGCAGATGCATACATGTATCTACGAATAAAGAACTGAGATCATCCGCTTTTCTTTGCCAGAAATACGCAGAATAACTCTCCATGCTGCAGTCTGCGCGGTTTTAAACAAAAACTAGATTTTGAGAATGGATGATGACAGGGTTTGAAATTGGAACTTGTTTAATTGTCTCAGAAACAACAACACTTTAAGTGTGCAAAGTTAGTACTTTGATAGGAATCAGGATGATTATGATGTTTGGCTTAAAATTTAGTGAAAAATAAGTCACAAACAAAAATTGCAGACGCTCATCGCTCATTGAACCTACATTTTTTCCCATATTTGTAAACGTGTAATTTATCAATGAAATAAAAATAATTGGAAATCGGTATTATTCCTTTTGCTTTTTCTATGAATCAAATTTTAGAAATAAAATAATGAAACTGAAGTAGTCTTCATATCAAAATTCGCAATGTCTGCAATTTAAAAAAATGGTAATAAGTAGCCTATTTTCTGTTTGTGAATAACGTGTGTTGAATAGTGTACACGATTGAAAATTGTTTGTGAATAACGTGTGTTGAATCGTGTACACGATTGAAAATGGTTTGTGAATAACGTGTGTTGAATCGTGTACACGATTGAAAATGGTTTGTGAATAACGTGTGTTGAATCGTGTACACGATTGAAAATGGTTTGTGAATAACGTGTGTTGAATCGTGTACACACGATTGAAAATGGTTTGTGAATAACGTGTGTTGAATGTCTGCAATAATGAAACCGAAGTAGTCTTCATATCAAAATTTACAATGTCTGCAATAATGAAACTGATGTAGTCTTCATATCAAAATTCACAATGTCTGCAATAATTAAACTGAAGTAGTCTTCATATCAAAATTCACAATGTCTGCAATAATGAAACTGAAGTAGTCTTCATATCAAAATTCACAATGTCTGCAATAATGAAACTGAAGTAGTCTTCATATCAAAATTTACAATGTCTGCAATAATGAAACTGAAGTAGTCATCATATCAAAATTCACAATGTCTGCAATAACGAAACTGAAGTAGTCTTCATATCAAAATTCACAATGTCTGCAATAACGAAACTGAAGTAGTCTTCATATCAAAATTCACAATGTCTGCAATAATGAAACTGAAGTAGTCTTCATATCAAAATTTACAATGTCTGCAATAATGAAACTGAACTAGTCTTCATATCAAAATTCACAATGTCTGCAATAATGAAACTGAAGTAGTCTTCATATCAAAATTCAGAATATCTGCAATAATTAAACTGAAGTAGTCTTCATATCAAAATTCACAATGTCTGCAATATTGAAACTGAAGTAGTCTTCATATCAAAATTCAGAATATCTGCAATAATGAAACTGAAGTAGTCTTCATATCAAAATTCACAATGTCTGCAATATTGAAACTGAAGTAGTCTTCATATCAAAATTTACAATGTCTGCAATAATGAAACTGAACTAGTCTTCATATCAACTTCAGAATGTCTGCAATAATGAAACTGAAGTAGTCTTCATATCAAAATTCACAATGTCTGCAATAATGAAACTGAAGTAATCATATAAAAATTCACAATGTCTGCAATAATTAAACTGAAGTAGTCTTCATATCAAAATTCGCAATGTCTGCAATTAAAAAAAATGGTAATAAGTAGACTATTTTCTGTTTGTAAATAACGTGTGTTGAATCGTGTACACGATTGAAAATGGTTTGTGAATAACGTGTGTTGAATCGTGTACGCGATTGAAAATGGTTTGTGAATAACGTGTGTTGAATCGTGTACACGATTGAAAATGGTTTGTGAATTACGTGTGTTGAATCGTGTACACGATTGAAAATGGTTTGTGAATAACGTGTGTTGAATGTGTACACGATTGAAAATGGTTTGTGAATAACGTGTGTTGAATCGTGTACACGATTGAAAATGGTTTGTGAATAACGTGTGTTGAATCGTGTACACGATTGTAGAAGGTTTGTGAATAACGTGTGTTGAATCGTGTACACGATTGAAAATGGTTTGTGAATAACGTGTGTTGAATCGTGTACACGATTGTAGAAGGTTTGTGAATAACGTGTGTTGAATCGTGTACACGATTGAAAATGGTTTGTGAATAACGTGTGTTGAATCGTGTACACGATTGAAAATGGTTTGTGAATAACCTGTGCTGAATCGTGTACACGATTGAAAATGGTTTCACGATATCACACCCAGTTTCCAACAGTAAAAATATGAATTTGCAGGGCGAAAATTAATTTATTTTTAATACCCTATCACACAATGAGTTTAGAATTTAAGTGCCTTTAAAAGTATTAAAGAAAGGCAGTGTCTGTAAGCCTGTGTTATATATATATATATATATATATATATATATATATATATATATATATATATATATATATATATATATATATATATATATATATATATATATATATATATATACATTCCGGCAATGTGTGTGTGCACAATGTTGCGCAGGAAAAGAGGAAACTAGGTGTACGTCCGTATATGTACATGTGTAAAACGGTCTTAGAATCTTACCCGTTCCTGTTGGAGATGTTAGTTGGGTGGAAACGAAGGGGATGAGGTGGGGATTCAATAATTGAAAAAGCGTTGTAAGTGTTGTCTCGTAATATTGTTTTTTTCAGCGACTGCAAGCAATGCAGTGAAAATACGGTAAATAATATTTTAGGTCGAGTATCGTATTGCAGTGGCTGTAAAGCAAAGTTGTGTCAAACGATAGCATTTCAACTCACAAAGAAATTAATAATGAAATCCGAGTTTTGCATACACGGAATTAGCTGCATATTTCACAAACCTTATTTAAAAGCCTGCTTGATCGAAGTATTAAGTAAACTTGGCAGTTGATTATATTATATTTAATGTGGTAGTCAATTTTCAAAGAAAGAGGCGAATTCAATTAATCATGTAAGGTGCCCGTGAAATCATGTTTGTTCAAGTTTTAAAATGTGCATATACATGAATCAAGACATGGAAATAAGTTAGACGTTGAATCCAGGCTATTTGCAAATGCTTTACTTCAAGAGAGAGAGAAAGAGAGAGAGAGAGAGAGAGAGACGTATTCTTCATGAATTCTAGTCGTCTCCTTACCCTTGTATATAAACTGAAAAGGACGTATTTTGATCTACAGACACAAAGATTTGTACAGACTAATGGGAACGCTTTTCTTTCCACCTATATCCTCATCCCAACCCTACTCTCGTATAATCGAACCATCTGTTTGTAACACTAGTAAATCTGACTGATGCTGGGTACTGTTCCAATTAATTACTTTAATCGTGCTTTTAAATACAGCCAGCACTATTCTCGCGCTTCGGACTATACTCGATGATTGCAAGTAGAATTTAAACACAGTGGCAGATCCAGAAATGTCGTGGGGGAGGGGGAAGGGAGGAGAGTAAACAAGTAGGGGAGTGGTCTGTGGGACGGAACCCCCGGCGGGCCTAGAAAGCGAAGCCCCCGGAAGCACCGGCATTTTAAGTGTTTTCAGGGCGTAAATTTAACCATCTAACTGTAAAGAAAATGTACTCTAGGAAACGTCAGCTTCGCCTCCCCCCTCCCCGATCCGCCCCTGTAACATGCCAAGTCTATGATGAAAATACCAAAAATGTCAAGATAAACATATTCATCAGTGAACTGCTCTCAACTTATTAGTCAGAATTCCTTGGGAATAGGAACCTTATCAGATCACGAAGGGCATAGTGGCGTACCTAACCGTCCAAGCAACCTTCGCAACTGCGGTTGGGGTGGGCCCACAAATTCTCATCCAACAACTTTTTTTATTGGGAGGGGGCCCCAGAATTAAGTTTTGGGGGGGGGGGAGTTGTAGTGGCAGAATTTCTTGCTACGCCACTAAGGTTGCAAAAAAAAATTATATGGTTTTGGCAATACGTCGTATCATTAAATATAGATCATTGGTCGATTAGAAGAAACCGATGACCGATCAAAAACTTTGGTTGATTCCCCAGCTTTAGTGGTTCGCGATTCAGCAAGGTAGTAAACCATCGTACACACTTCTCACCACTTTGAATTTCGCATTTATTCTTAACGATTTGAAAAAAATCATAACACTTACATCTCAATTTTTGTAATCGGTATTTCTAATCGTACATGAATTGTAGTACTTATATAAACATAACTCTTCTTCATATACTCTTTACAGTACAAACGAATATATAGATTAGCTGATTTATACAGTTTGCGCTGTGGTGGCAGAGAATTCCAATACACACAAGCATACTTCAAACAGGCCGGCGTTAATCTCTTGTATGTTTGCATGACTCCGTTGAGAATAAATAAATCGGACGATCAAACAAAAAGTTATTGCATTATTTATTCGAACTTCCACAACCGGAGTGAAACAATTCTGTTTTTCTCAGTTACTATGACGGAACACTGCTTGGTCCTAACATTAATACTTGCAACAGACAACAGAAGCAATCAATTATCATCTCACAACGTGAAATTAGTCCCATTGCTCACGTTCGTTTTGTTTGTATGGAATGCTTACAATCATGTTAGTTTTTTTTCTTCTTCAAAACTTCTACCAACACGATATGTTAACGTCAAAATACATCATTTCAGCTATTACACACAAACATGCACACGTCCTATCTCTAAACCACTTTGAATTATACATTTGTTATTACCACTTGAATATATATATATATATATATATAGATATTAGTATTTCTTTTTCATAAAGTACAAACAATCCAGTTAAACATCTTAAAGAATCTATAACTATTTGAGGGTAATAAAGTCATATAGTCACCTACCTACACACGCATGCATACATACATACATACATACATACATACATACATACATACATACATACATACATACATACATACATACATACATACATACATACATACATAGATACATACATACATACATACATACATACATATCCTGCGATGGTCAAACAATCAGACATATGTCAGGTTCATTAGCTTGAATCCTTTTATTCAGACCAAGACGTCACTGTAAAATAGTTAATATATAAATTTAAAAAATAATAATTATAAAAAAAACTTCCAAACAGGACACGGTTAAATCAAATATCATCCTTTTGGGAACAATACTTCATCGACTCCTTAAAAATGAACGGCATTTGCTGGTCTTAAATACACGTCTTTGTTTTCTTCCCAGGTTCGCTGTACTATCAAGGTTTGATTCTAAGATTAATCCCTTCCTTGTATTCGTTTAGTTAATATTTCAGCTGCATCAATAGTTCGTTTATTGTTTATGTTATAGTTTGGAGTTTCTGTCCCTTTTGGTGAAGATGAGCCAGAATGTTTCATCAATACGGAATTACAAATCATATTTACATAGACGTCATGCCAACAAATAAAAACTGGAAATATTTATATTTCAATGTAAATAAGCAAGGTCCTATGTCATGATACCTTGGTCAATAATTTAACGTGAAAGCTTTCAATTAACCCAGCCATTTTTGACGTTGGTTTCAAGACATAATATTTACCGTCTTTACTCAAGTATAAGTCGGGTCAAAATGCAAACAACATAGACCCTGATCTGCAGCCGCATAATGCGCTAGCAGATCAGGGTCTATGTTGTTTGTTCTACTGATTATTCCTTACAAACTGCATAGACCCAGATCTGCAGGCGCATTATGCGACGGCAGATCTGGGTTCATGCCGTTTGCAGTTGGTATTACATTATACGCGAGTACAGACAGTAATAAAAGTTACATAGGCACGCACGGGGTTAGACATGTCGGATTATAATCTTGTGTCCCTTTATACCAATAATAAGTGTTAAGATCATCAGATGTACAACTCAGTATAGAGAGATAGACTCAGTCAGTAATATAATAGCACCATAGTGAGTCCGTATACACTACAAAACATGTTATTGATCACGTACTTGTTTTAAATTTGAAAGAATGTCATTTGCATGTAGTGATAGATTTGAAGCAGTTTTTTAAAAAATCATGCCGACACTGCTGATGTGTTAGTTCATTATCATTGATTACCAAGCTGTCTATACATGTAGAATTGTTCAAACTGCAATGGTTATAATGCTTTGGTTGGAATTTATTGAAAGCTCGATGGATATTTTTGTAACACCTGTTTAAAGAGAGAGAGAGAGAGAGAGAGAGAGAGAGAGAGAGAGAGAGAGAGAGAGAGAGAGAGAGAGAGTTGATTGTTTTACTGTATAATAGGTTACTTTATCTTTGATATTTGCCTCATTTCATAATGACGACAATAATTAATTGAACAAGTCAGAAAGTAAACATGGATAGAAGTTAATTAGTCTATTTCGATGTCGTCCGAATTAATTGGGAAAAACTATCAGAGGTGGCAATGAGAAATTCTTGAATAGTTCTCTTATTCACTATAAGAGATAAAGTTGAGTACAGTTAAATTAGAGTAACTTTGTACATAATTAATTTGAATATAGGTAAAATGTAGCCAGCTTTAGGAAAATGAGACCGGCTGGTATAATGAATAGTTTATGTAGATACCATAGGTAAAAAAAAAAATAAAAAATAAAAAAAAAATTTAAAAAAATTCTGAAAATGTCGGTAAAATTCGGGTTACGTGATAAAAGAGATTGCTTGATAAAATATACATTTCTTGTGGAAGGTCTGATTTTGCAAGTTTTTGATAGAAAATAAACAAATGGTATCATCATGACTTAGTCGATAAATTATGTTTACTTACCTGAAAAAAAAAGATAATTATTACATATATGTTACTAAAGGTACATCGTGAAAGAATACAACTTACCTCTCTAAAGAAATCATTGATCAATCTTGTGCACACACAATCAATGAGTTGCGAACGTTAAATTCTCACGAAGACACACTCCCAATATGAATTTATGCGTGATTTTGTTTGGGTTTCCGATTTTTTTTCCTACTACTTCAGGAGTACAATCTAGCAGTTTGTGACTTTTTCCTCAAGAATGCAATCGTGTCTTAAATGTGTGCAGACCACGACACCAGTGTCTAGTATTTCACATACACCTAAAAGTAATACAAAACAATAGATCTAAATTTGACACTTTTACAAAAGACTCACTGTTCCGGTATCAAAGTTCGGGATCATATTTAAAGTATCTGTAACTTCTATCAATTTTGGACCACCTGTCTTTGATGAATGTAGAGAAATCGGACTTTTTGATTTTGTAATGTTTCCACCCCGAGTACATTCTCTAAATTAATCGGAGCGTAACTTGAAGGAACTAATATACATATTGTATTTATATTGTATTTATATTGTATTTATATTGTATTTATATTGTATTTATAATGTGAATCTAATCATCCGCTTAAGCGACGATCTTACGTTGACTTTTATCATGGGTATACAAAAGCACCTATTGAAGTCATGCAAGAACCGCGCTCAAGTCAATGTTATTATTTAGATTTGTAATTAGGGTTTCAATTGCTTGAGTTGAGTTGTTCTTCAGAAATCAAAATCAGACAACTGCTGGTCTTTCTTCCCACGTAAGTGGTCTAATCAATTAATCGGTTTCACTAGAATGTATATTGTGATTCTATCAGAGATGACCTATGTACCTTCCTCAAAATATTCAAGTGCAGTACTGTAAATATTCAACAGTTACACCACATCAAGCTATGGTTAATTATACAGACAATTTGATGACACAACGAGACATGTTTGTAAGGAAAAATTTAATTCATATATTGATATTCAGACTAGAACAAGTATGAATATCACAAGCACACTGTGCAGCACCTGCGACCACGATTTCACGGACGGAGGAATACACGTACGCACGGAAGAACGTGGCAAATTCGAAACCTGCATATTGGTCCATGCTAGAATTTTGTATTGATTAACCCACATAGTACAGAAATTAATTCAGAATAAATTTAGGTCTTCGTCCCATGCATTCAGTATAGTATCATGAAGCTTATTTCCAGAAGTCTCAGAGATGCTCACCTGAGGCAATACTATTGAATATGACAGTATGAAAAGGTAAATGAAAATGTAAATAATTTAAGGGCTAAATTACCGTGCAATGTCGGTCTATTGGTGATATACTATTGGAGTAGCAATATTTTCAGAAATAAATCAAGTAATTTTTACAAATATAAGATAATCTAAATTCCTCTAATGTTCTTTATTAAATAAAAGGCATGATACTAACAAGTTTCAAGGGTTCGATATCCTGTTGGGTCACTGCTTTACAAATATTTCTGATATTTACATACATTAGTTATAAAAAAAGTAAATTTTACCGTAAATACTTATACAACGGACATTTTTGGTTATGAAACAAAATCGATCTTCGACCTCGTAAATACCATCAAGAAGACAATATCCACAATACCTTTCCTTTCTTTAAATATTATTTCTTCTTCCTACCTATATAGTCAAAGTGTGACTCGAACATCTTAGTCCAGATAATGTAACTCTAAATTTAAATGGTATATTTGACACCAACAAGTGTTTTCTAAGTTAAAGTCTGTTTTAATTATTTCGTAAAACTGTAACTTACTACCGTCTTTACTCGCGTATAACGGGTCCAAATGCAAACAACATAGACCCTGATCTGCCGTCGCATAATGCGCTGGCAGATCAGGGTCTATGTTGTTTGTTCAACGGATTAGTCCTTACAAACTGCATAGACCCGAATCTGCCGACACATTATGCGACGGTAGATCTGGGTCTATGCAGTTTACAGTTGGTACAAGGATATACCCGAGTATATACGGTATTCTCATGGATATACGGTATTCTCATTTACCCCAGATTGCCAGTTCTTGAAAGTAATACATACTAATCTATTTTACATATTTCGACGAAACAGCATTTCATCTCCCAACCCCTACAGTAACCACACAACACCAAATCCTAATCTAAGAGATTTTTAGCGTGAATAGCCCAGGTTATCCTCCCTAATTAATCCATTGATTTCAAGATGTTATTAGCATGCATTAGGTTTTTCAAATTAATCCATTGATTTCAAGATGTTATTAGCATGCATTAGGTTTTCCAAATTAATCCATTGATTTCAACATGTTATTAGCATACATTATGTTTTTCAAATTAATCCATTGATTTCAACATGTTATTAGCATGCATTAGGTTTTCCAAATTAATCCATTGATTTCAACATGTTATTAGCATACATTAGGTTTTTCAAATTAATCCATTGATTTCAAGATGTTATTAGCATGCATTAGGTTTTTCAAATTAATCCATTGATTTCAAGATGTTATTAGCATGCATTAGGTTTTTCAAATAAATCCATTGATTTCAAGATGTTATTAGCATGCATTAGTTTTTTCAAATTAATCCATTGATTTCAAGATGTTATTAGCATGCATTAGGTTTTCCAAATTAATCCATTGATTTCAAGATGTTATTAGCATGCATTAGGTTTTTCAAATAAATCCATTGATTTCAAGATGTTATTAGCATGCATTAGGTTTTCCAAATTAATCCATTGATTTCAAGATGTTATTAGCATGCATTAGGTTTTTCAAATTAATCCATTTTTGTAATTTGTAACCAATACTTTATACATCTCTTCATATAAAGAACTGACAATGAATAACGACATAACTCTCTTACAACAGCATCATTCGACATAACTCTCTTACAACAGCATCATTCGACATAACTCTCTTACAACAGCATCACTGGAGGCATCTTTGTTCACCCTAAGAATATATTTACGAAAATTAAGTTAAACATTTTCTAGACACCGAACATATTCATATCCCCATATTTCAGAAACACATACAAATTTTAGTACAACCCTGTCATAAAATAAAAAGAACATTATTTTTACAGTACTGGAAATTTCTACTTGTCCAGTCCAGCACTGTGTACACGGTATTGGAAGTTTCTCCTTGTCCAGTCCAGCACTATGTATACATTATATGTACCGCATCCTATCCGGAGGTAGATTAAGGCTATTTATAAAGTCATAATATTGTTGCATTATGCCTTTCAGCTATCTGTTGAAACATTTAATATTTTGGAGATATAGAAGATATTAGCTTGCTCCGAACGAATAGCGGATATATTTCATGGAGTGGGTGAAAACTTTCGCCACTCGTGAAAATACTTTTGTTTTTACAAAATCCGTGAATATAATCGTTATTCACCCGGATCAAGCAAATATTCTTTTTTATTTTATGCTCAAACGTATTTTCTAGCAATTTGTATAACAGACTGAAGTAGCAGATTTCTGACTGTATCCCGCGCGATAAAATGTCAGCGGTTTACCGTTTATGATCTGCTCTGTTTTGTGTATATTCGCACAGAAAAGATCAGTAGTAACATAATGCTCCTTCCCAATTTAAGGTAAAACAACACATAAAAGAAAATGAAAAAAACACAAACAAATATTTCCTTATTGCTGGATTTGAACCCGATTCGTCTGGATGCGAGGCGGCCATATTTACCTTTAAACCACGCAGGCGTCTTAAAACGGCTTGAAATTTCTTAGTCATATTGTTATCAATGTCTAAATATATGATATTTTTTCTTCACTCCAGTGAAATATCACAATTATTTAACTCGGAAAATCCAGTAATTCACGACCTAGCATAAAATAAATCGTATTATTGCTATTTACAAAACAAATAAAATGTCAAATTGTATAAGTTTCTCTTGAAGGAACGTTTGTAACGTCGCAGCGTCTCTGTCTGTCTGTCTCTTTATATATATATATATATATATATATATATATATATATATATATATATATATATATATATATATATATCAGGAATCGAACTCGCACCGCAAGTAGCGGCACCCATCGCCTAGCTCTCATCCACCAGCACTCTAATCCACTCAGCCATGCCATACGCTCATCCCCAAAAGTGGATGGAACAAGGTCGAGGGATAGTGTAAACTTCTCGAGGTGCATGGAAACCAACTTTCTAGGCAAGCGGACATTAAGACTCAGCTAAATGCACAAACCAACTAGATTTCTATTTAAAAATGCAAGGTATATACGTGAAATTATAATCAGAAATTGACACCTATGTACCAAACAGAGAGGAAAGCGCATATCACCGATCCCTCATTGTATGTATGGATACAGGATGATATAAAGGATTCTATATTGAATGGCACAAATATAATCAAACAGGTATCTAAATATATAGTTCTTAGAGTGCTTTATTTGTTGGATTGTTCAATGTCTTCGAGGACTAAATTTATCTGCATTCAATATCCATACTTCATTGTATAGTTTGTAGCAGAACCACTAGTCACAGAAATTTAGTCATAACTCAACAACACGACACAATGACGCAAGACATATATGCACATTAAGTAAGTCATACAAAAATCTACCTTTCGTGACATAAAGTAAGTGTCTCTGATTGCCCCGCCCCCCGCCCCCCCCCCCCCCCCCCCGCTGGTTTGGGGGTTTATAATCTGGCCTGGTGCGCCTTTCCAGCATGTCGGAAGAGGCTGCTAATGGCGGCAACTTAGTGAGCCATGGAATGTTCTGTGTGATGATGTTCCAGCTGGGCACTGTCTATCGAGGATCGTGATGATGCGCTGTTAACCCCAATACATACATAGATGCTGCCTCGGCTTTTGAAGTCCTTTGCTAGGCTTACTTAGTAAAATATGCCTTATAATATAGCTCAGAGTTTTACGACCTCTAGACCTGGCGTGCGCAACGTACGGCCCGCGACCTGGTTTAATCCGGTTACATTTACATCATACGGGTACATTTAAAAATCGCTATCCGGTCAGCGCCCAGTAGGAAGTTGCACATGACTGCACCAGGCTTCATCTCACTTTCAATTAATTAGCAATATTTTCTTTCGCAGAAGACTCTATTTCAGATTTATTGTTATTAACCCGAACCTGTTTTTCTTAGATTCACTCTTTGGGTTTGCCTCACCTAATACACAGAAACATATATTCATTAACTGTTCATGTTTGGAGAGTAAAACCAAACGTAAAGCCGATATACTATAGATTGACTGATTCGAATGATTTAATAATTCTTTTTATGTCCTAATTTTGGTCATTGTGAATAATGAACCATGGTAAATTGTTTGTCAAAGGAAAATAAATGGGATATTGTACGGCGAGATGGGGTTAGAGATATTTACATTTGTCGACGTTTAATCAATGGAAACGGCATATTGTACTTCAGAAAAGAAACCCGATGTTAATATTATAACGCTGCTAATATGAAAAATGACCGAAATGGATAACATTACATCGACATATATTATAAAAATGAAGTAAATCACATAAATTACAAGTGTAACGGTTAATTTTAGGTGTAATCAAAAGTTATGATTGCAAATATATTGCATAGACATCAAGAGAAATCAGAAGACATGACTACATAGACACCAAGAGTGATCGGAAGACATGACTACATAGACACCAAGAGTGATCAGAAGACATTTGTACATCTGAGTACATTACATGGATACCAAGAGTGATCAGAAGACATGACTACATCTGAGTACATTATATAGACACCAAGAGTGATCAGAAGACATGGCTACATCTGAGTACATTATATAGACACAAAGAGTGATCAGAAGACATGGCTACATCTGAGTACATTATATGGATACCAAGAGTGATCAGAAGACATTTGTACATCTGAGTACATTACATGGATACCAAGAGTGATCAGAAGACATGACTACACCTGAGTACATTATGTAGACACCAAGAGTGATCCAAAGACATGGCTACATCTGAGTACATTATATGGATACCAAGAGTGATCAGAAGACATGACTGCATCTGAGTACATTATATAGACACCAAGAGTGATCCAAAGACATGGCTACATCTGAGTACATTATATGGATACCAAGAGTGATCAGAAGACATGACTGCATCTGAGTACATTACCATAGACACAATAGTAAATTACCAGAATGGCCTATCTTGCATAGACATAAAGTGTAGGTTAAGAAACGACCGAAAAGGAGTACATTACATAGACATGACAAGCGTAACGGTTGAGAAAGGATCGAATTGGAGTACATTACATAAACATTAAGCGTAATCAGAAGAAAGGTCGGCATGGAGTATGTTATATAGACGTCAGGTTTAATCCGACGATATCACCGAAAAGGAGTACATTTTATGGACATAAAGTGTAAAGCGTCACAAAGGATTTTGAGAAAGCTTTTAGTCTCAAAGCAACCACCTTTTGTGTCTGTTAGAGTAGAGGCCGATGATTCAGCAGGGATAAAAGCATTCATATGTTTTATTTCGCGCCATATAATGATAGTGAAGTTGACAAATCATATTAGTAGCTCTAAAATTGGTATTAACCCAAACATCATTGTATCTTTAGATGAAATGATTCTATACCTTTGTTAACAGTATTCAATCACCTGTTTGATCAGTCACACATACATATAAGGTGAATAAAAGGGAATTCCTTTTTAATGCCCATTAAACCAATTCGTATTATCGAGAACCGCTGTAGCAATCAATAAGATAAATTTCAAATCAAAATATTGAAATGAAAATAATTGTACAATCTTAAATTAGTTTTTTCCGTGTGCTATGAGATAAACAAACATTACGTCAAACGACTTTTTGTTGACTCAAGTTACTTAAGTATTCGCAAATACTAATTTATCTACAAAAGGTTTTGAGATACTACCTTAATTTTCCATATTTCGATGACTGAAAATTTCCGGACCTTGTATTTATTCGATTATATAGGTACTGTATATGAATATATAGTGTTTATGTGCTTTAAAAAGTGTTATCGACAAAACGGCGCGTTTCTTTCAGTGAATAAAAGTGTTTCTATACAATATCCCTACAAACAAAATTTAAAGTGGTTTGGTATTGAATATGTATTCCTCTCTGACCTTCGGAACCCATCATTTATGTGGATAATAAACGTGACTGGGATGTCAAATTTTCAAATAGGAGATACAAGGTTTCACCCTGCTTACAACCACAATTTTATATGCAACGTACATAATCGTGTAATTTGCTCCATCAAAACATTAGAGATAAGAATCAAGGCTTAAAAAGAAACGTTATACAACACACAGGTGCATGTGGTAACCTTTAAATGTTTCGAAAGTCCATTGGTCCAAATGTTCATTAGTCAGAAATTTATTTATCTTAAGGCTCTTTTGTCCGAAGGTTCATTGGTCACGAGGTTCTCTATTTCTAATAATTTAATGAATCAATATTCCGAAGGTTCGTTAATCAGATGGTTCATTAGTCCGAAGTTAGGTCATATGGTTCATTAGTCCGAAGATAGGTCATATGGTTCATTAGTCCGAAGATAGGTCACATGGTTCATTAGTCCGAAGATAGGTCACATGGTTCATTAGTCCGAAGATAGGTCACAAGATTCATTAGTCCGAAGATAGGTCACATGGTTCATTAGTCCGAAGATAGGTCATATGGTTCATTAGTCCGAAGATAGGTCACATGGTTCATTAGTCCGAAGATAGGTCACATGGTTCATTAGTCCGGAGATAGGTCACATGGTTCATTAGTCCGGAGATAGGTCACATGGTTCATTAGTCCGAAGATAGGTCATATGGTTCATTAGTCCGAAGGTAGGTCATATGGTTCATTAGTCAGAAGGTTCAATAGACCGAAGTCTTTTTAAGACTTGAAGTAAATGACTGTTTCATCGATATACAATCTATTGGAAAGAGTTTAATTATTTTAAAAAGCATTAAAAATTTTGCGAACCATAGAGTTTGCACAGCTTCTTTTCTCGCGCATATTTCAATTAACTTAAACAGATTAATACCTAAATGAATTAACAGCCATATCTTTGCTAAGCTTGCAACACTGTTACTAAAGTCATAACAATATATCGCAGAGGCAGACAGACATACAGATATATAGATTGATTGATATATAGAAGAATAGATGGATAGATGCGATTGATCTATCTCATTGGTCCCACACAGTGCTGGTACAAAAAAAAAAAAAAAAAAGGTTTGAAAGAGAAAAACCCTAAAACTGCATAGGACAACGGTCGAGGTTACACCGTCGGTGGAATTCCAAAATCAATTTCAGGTCCTTAAAGGTTAAACCAGTGTGATCTTATTCGTCCATCCGCCTTTGACCAGCAGATGTCGTACTCTGTGCCAATCACTCTCAAATGATCTTAACTACAGTTTATACTAATATATTTAGACAGTTGTTTTATTTGTCTTTGCAGTCGTATTTCCGAAAAATCCCCCTCCATCCGAAAAAAGCACTCCATCCAAACACGTAAAGTCCTTTCGGTTTCCATACATACTGCGTTGTACAGTATCGAACTACATAAATCACATTTTCTGTAGCACATTAAATATACTGTTCAATTTAAAATTTCTACCTATTTTCTAGATTTTTACAATGTCTGAAGTAATTAGAAAATGACACAGCTTGCAGCCATTAAGTTCATACTTAAAACAACCAAGTTTGTCGATACTCGGTATTATGGATCTCAGTAAAATGTCCCCTATGTTCTTATTTCGTTTACAAGCTGTAACCAAACTTTAGGAAATTTTTGTTGCAAATCACAAAGATTTCGTCCAGCATACTTTGATGCAGAGGCTGAACATCTATTGAAATGAACAATGAATGGAATCATTTCTTGCGTTTTGCTGTGAATATTTATATTTCTTAAAGCGACAGATTTTATTTTCCTAAGTTCCCTGATTTTGTAACCTCTTTCTCGTAGTCCTGTGAGAAGCAATGCACAATAGTCCTAAAAGTCGTGTTCCTTGTTGCAAATACGATAGAACCTCAGTATTTGTGATTTAACAATGCTCCGGAACGGGTATATAAAACTGTATGTAGTAGCTGATGAGTGTCAATTTCTTTGAAATATACCATAGTGTCCAAATTATCCCCCTTTGCAAAGTTATTTCCCTTGAATAGTGTTACATCTAAGAAGTCTACACTTTCCTCACAAATTTTGTTGTAATTTTAATTGATGAATGGTACTTTATCCAGTAAAGAAACTCGTTTAGTTCTCCTTCCGAATGGATTTAAATGAAAACAAAATATCATCAATAAACCTGACATAGAGCAACGGTAGCTAGTAGGCCTTATCAAATATCTATTTCTCCCATTCAGCTGCATAAATGTTTGTATAGGCTGGAGCAAACTTTCGTTAAAAATAAAACGATCTTTTCATGACAAATGTTTAGTAAATTTGAAATTTCCTCATCCGGTCCATTTGTTTCGGATTATCAAGTATGACCTTTCTACAAGCAGCCAAACCATGATCATGCTTGATGTCAGTATACAACCTATTCATATCTGTTGTAATCAGAATGCAATTTTTAGGGTTTTAAGTTTACTCAATTTTTCCAGGAAATCCTTTCTTTGACTCAGGAAAACTGTTTCTGAACCTATTTAAATAAAAATCTATCCAGCAATACGTTCAGTCTCACTTGAACAATCTTAAGCAATGGGCCTACCAGGCGGAACTTCCCTTGGTATACTCTATTTTCCACACGTTTTTGAATTTTAAAAAAAAAGATAAACATACATTGGTCTTAAATTTTTTGGAATTAAGTAGTCGAACTCCATTTTGTCCACACACACACACACAGACCACGCTACCAATGCTGTATCATGATACATTAGTTTTGAAAGAGGCGGATACTATTCCAAGTCATGTAACTGTCGTTCCACATCCAAGATACACTGATCTCAGTCCATGATAACGGTTTTCCCCTCATCCACCTCATTCTTATCTTCCTCGTTCACATTTCCTCTCTTACTGATTCTCTCTCCCTCTTCATTCTTCTGCTTTCTTTTCCACCTCATTTTATCTCCTCATCCTTATTCTTCGCCTCTTCCTCGTTTCATTTTTCTCCGTCTCCTCCTCATACTAGTTCTTTCAACTCCTCCACAATCCCTGTCATACACCTTCTCATTTCCTCGCCTCCTCATTCCCTGCTGTTCCTCATTTTCTCATACTTCTACTCATTCTCTCTACTCATCCGTATTCCGTCTGATCCAATTTCTCCTCATTCGCTTTCCTCTTACTCATGTATTCTTTAGAAGAAAACGCAAAAATGGCGTTGATAAGGAATAGAAGCTCGCCAAAAAGGAACCAAAAACGAAACTTACCAAGAAGCAAAAGATAAGGAACATTCTCTGTTCATCCTCACTCCCATCTTGCTCCTTATCATTCCCTTTATTCCTCATTCACTCTTCCCTCTAGGATTTTCTCCTTTTCAACCTCATTCTTTCTCCTCCTCCACCTCCCATCTCTTAATTCCCACTCCTGCTCCTCATTCCTACTCCTCATTTTTCCTCCTCCTTCTCATACCTCTTCTCATTATTCTCTCTCGTCTTCTTCAACATTCATATCCTTCTACTCTTCATTCCTTTACTCCTCATCTTTCCCTCACCTCCATCTCCTCATTCCCTCTCCTTATTTTTTCATCCTTCAACTCGTCCTCGTTCTTTCATCTTCTCCACATCATCATTCCCTCCCCTATTCCTCAGTTCCTCTTCACTTCCTTTTTAGCTTTCTTCTCCTCCCTCTCCTCTTGAAGATTCCAAACCTCATACGAAGCGGTTGAGGCGCGTATTTTATCAACGTTTTAGGCCATGGAGACCTGTTTTTACTTGTACTTGACGAGCGACGATTCGAAAGACGGATACGATCAGAATGTGCCTTCCGATTTTACCGTCGACTTATAATGCCCTCTCATTTTAGACGGAAACTTGGATTCCTGCCGATTTGTGCGAAGTGTCTGTTGCCTGCGATACTCTTTTCTTCATCCTCAGAAATGGGTTGAAATCTAACAAAAATATTACCTTTGCCGACCCGTTTTTACGTGAAAACCAAACGAGGAACGTTTTAGTGCTTGACCATTTGTATGTGTCACGTTAAATTATCAGTTTGTCCGGAGCTGATACAACACATGAAATGTAGAAACAACACGAACAATCATCGTACACCAAACAGTGATGGTAAAAACGCAACTCGATTCCAGAAAAATTAACCACTAAGCTCTTAAATTCGTACACCCGTTTACCATGATGGAATCGGGTTCCAAGAGGTGTAGCGAAAGATTTGCGGTCAAGATGCTGCTCTTCAGGGCACTTTGCATACGTGTACATCAGCCATGGACGATAATATTTTTATCACAGTAATTGCAATTTAACTCAGATTGACATCAATAACACAATCAATACTTCAATGGAATACGAACATGTTTAAACTTAAATACTTGGATATTGACATAATTGGAAAGACAGGATATAAATTACGATAAATGGAACACAAATTAATCTGTAGTAAACTCAACACTTTACAATGATGAACCTATGATACTTTTTTTCTTCCCGACAAAAATGGAAAGAACAAGAAACACATCGAGTAAGATGATTAGAAATTAACGAAATTTTGATAAAATAATATCAATCATTTTAGAGAGTTTTCTTAAAACGCCAACTTTCTCAGAAAATAATTCTTTAAACGTTGGTACATTTGGTCCGATATAGAAGTGTTTGTGTAATAGTTGCTTTTTGTACTCTGAAATAGCTACACTCGAGGAGATAATAAAATTCATCAGCCACGCAGTTTTGCACGCAAAGTTTGTACAATCTTTCATGTCTAGGCAAATTTTCCCATCTTCCCTTCTCTATAGGTAAATAATGATTACATGTTCGAAATTTTATTATATATACCTTATATTGTTTTGATAAATCTTTCAATAAATAATGTTCTAATTTTAATTCCTTTTAAAAATTCTAATAGTTTCCGATAAGATGTTATGAATGCTCTCTATCCATTTACTTCTGCCTGGACCATTATTATAATCCTGCAATAGTCTCAGATACATGATATAAGATAGTTTTGTTTGTTTATCATTAATGAGATTTACCCAATAGCCAACCATTCTCTTTTTATTTGTAATGTTGAGGGGTTCTACCAAGCTCACCATAAGGCATATACGTGGGGTGAATTTTTAAAACTTGTAGCACATATTTTAGAAAGTCTAAATCAATCCGTTCCATCATATCTAACTTTTCAAAAACCCAGATCTCAGCTGCGTATGTAAGAATCAGAACTAAAAATCATATCAAAAAGTTTAAGCTGACAGTCAAGAGGCAAATTAAGATTTAATATTCTTTTCTTAAGAAGGTACATAGCTTTCCTGGCTTGACTAATTAGATTCTTAATTCCCAATAATTATCTACCATTCTTCTCAAAGATCAGTCCTAAATATTTATATTTTCTGACAAATTCAAGTTCCGATTCTCCTAATTTGAACTTCAGAATTTGTCTATTTCTACATTTCCCAAAAATCATAACTTTCGTTTTGCTTGTGTTAATGATAAGTTTATATTTTTTGTAGTAATTAAAGAATACGTCAAGATTATTTTGCATATCTCTTGGATTATGTGAAAATACAACGGTATCATCTGCACAGAGTACAATAAATAGTTCTAAATATCATACTATATCTCCATCCAGTAAATCAACTGTAATGCCATTACAATTCAAGCTCAAAAAGTGATTCTCGATGTTATTTAGATAAAGGGCAAATAATACAACTAGAAAGATTTTCGTCTTGTGTGACTCCTTGATTACAAGTCAATAGCCGTGATGTCTTTCCATTGTTGAAGATACAAGACTTTACATCCATGTACATGTTTATTATCACCTTGAGTATTTTCCCATTTATAGCAGTGTTAATCAGTGTTATAAGTCAACTCTCCACATCCTGTCGAAAGCCTGAGAAAAATAAAAAAAAGTGCAAAACAATGTTTTATGTCTTCTATTTAAAAGTTCTATTAATGAATATAATACAAAAATGTTATCAGTTGTGGAGTATCCTTTACGAAAACCTGTCTGTGCCTCAGATAGTAAATTGTTTTCTTCTAGAAAAAGAGAAAATTTTATTGCTAAGAAGAGCAGTCAAGACCTGACTGAGACAACTCAGCAGAGTAATAGACCTGTAAATTGGTAGGATCTGATTTATCTCCCTTGGTTTTATATATCAGTTTCATCAACCCTGTAGTCCAGGTTTCGAGGACAAAAACTGTATTTAAAATCAGGTTAAAAATGTTTACAAAACCTGAATAACTTCTCCTGTACATATGTTTTCTTCATATCCATTTATTGAGAGAATTAAAGCACCAATTTTATTATTATTTTTTTTTTGGTGTGTGTGTGTGTGTGTGTGTGTGTGTGTGTGTGTGTGTGTGTGTCTGTGGATCTTACTTTCAAAAAAGCAACCTGGATAGGGATTTTGACCTTAATTTGTTACATTTTATCATTCTTTAAATATTTAAATATTTTTAAAAATATACCAAAATTTGATATAATTGGTCTTTACAAATAAAATAATGATTTGTATAAAAATTATATTATAACTAGCCGAATCATATCAAAGAAGCTTCTGTCTTTGATGAGTTTGATAAATGAATCTTTGTGCTTGGATCTCTCATTTCTAACCTATGGCATGACATGACTTTCCTCTTAGACCGCTTTCTTGTAAGTTAAACGAACTCTTGAGCGAACCACAATGGAGCTAATGTAACCAAACTTGACAGTTGGATCTCGGTAAATAATATTATTAAAAGTAAATTCTTGCGGTGGCTTATTTCTAGGCCGTCGCGCGTTAATGCATTTCCATGAGAGATTAGTGACTCGTGAAAATTGTTGCATGATGTAAATCGGAAAGTGGTGTATAATCGGTCATGGTCATATTTCTGAACGCGGAATGATGCCACCAGCAAGGAGGAGGGTTTGGATGAGACACGGACATATCAGTGACTGGAAGTAACGTTGTCATTGCCCCAACTGCAAACTGTAAGACTAGCTATCCTGTGCACGCCTTTATATCATTTTCGATATTATGCTTTTCAAATAAGAATATGAATAGAACGTGGCCATCCCAACCATGGAAATTGCCATGTTTTCTTTATTCATGCAGACACAGATGTTCTCGTATACAATTAGATTCGCTTGCATACGCTTTTTTAATTTTTCTTATCTTGTGTTTGTCGATATGTTGTAAAACTAACGGCAATAAATATTTACTCGATTGTGAATCTGTAAATGATATGTTAAACAGATATCAGACAGCATATTACAATTTCTTTATTTCCGATACAGATATCAGACAACATATTACAATTTCTTTTTTTCCGATACAGATATCAGACAACATATTACAATTTCATTATTTCCGATACAGATATCAGACAGCATATTACAATTTCATTATTTCCGATAAATTTTCCTCTTCGGCAAGTTATGTAAATTCGTTTATTTAAAGAAATATTAAATACCGTGATAACGATTACAATTAGAACATACTATCATTTAAGCCAAAGAAAAATAATGACATCTATATCGCCCTGAGAAAAAGATAAAATACGGATCTATACAAAAAAGAAGTAATTAAATGGAGACGTTCATCAACAGAGAAAATCTGAAAAATATAGATGGAGATATGAGGAAAAAGAGAAATGTTCAGAATCTTGCCAAAAATATAAACAAAAAGGGAAGAAAGAAAAATTGAGAAATACAGGTGGAAAATAGGAGAGAAATCTTGGATAAAGATACAGAAGTGTACCTTTTTTTTTTCGTAGAAAGTTTTTATGCCTAAAATGATTATATTCATTTTATTCAATACCAATATGCAATTTTACGTCAAATCACGTAGACAAGAAAACTGGAGTGAAAATATTAGGTTTCTCACTAGTTTTGTTTGTAATATAGACAATGTATTCAAATACATTTTAAAATATCATGTGCATTTGAGAATGTCTGACCATTACATTTGTCAGCATGTGTGAGCCAAATGGACTATTAGATATCATAAGCATGAAGATTTCTTAAAAGTTACATAATAAGCATTATCGTTTTCCTAATGAGATACCATTCTTTGCATACTAGTATAATAAATCATGAAAAATTAATATGGTAATAAATTGTTTATGAATTACATGACATGTGAAATGGCAATATTTCCTACTTTATCAAAATGCAATAAAAAGTTCCGTTCCATCGGTTTGGTTTACCCCCCCCCCCAAAAAAAAAAAACCAACCATCCGAAAAAAACCCAAAAGCAAAACAACAACAACAACAACAATAACAAAATCTTTACCCTATTTGTCTGACATTAATTACATGCAAATTGCAGATGACGTTAATTACATACAAATTGCAGATGTGATCAGTTCAAAATTTGTTTAGATACAAAAGAATAAATATGAAAATGATGTATAGGTAATTAAGCAGGTATAAATGGTGATAAATGAAGTCTTGTCTATTATGGATTCATTTATCTTTGCAGGTACTATTTCTCTTGGTTGCGCAAAAGACTATTTTCGTCGATACTTAAATTGGCTGGACATACCTCTGACGCGAAGGGGAGTTCAATTTCCATCACAAGTCGATCAAATTACTCTAAGTCTTTATTTTTTCGTGGTTCAAGCAACCACAAAATACATTAAAATTGGTAGACCACCAATATAAGTGAAAAACAAAGATAGGACATTATAATTCATAAAAGTCATGAGTGCATCCCTAAATTGTAATGTTTTGTTGTTGTTGTTGTTTTTTTTGTTTTTTAAAAATAAAGTCCAAGATTCCGCGACAGATTTATGAAATTAAGTTTAAGTATTGCAATAAAAGAAACTACTTCGTTGGTTATTTTCGCGTACAAATGTGTCTTTCACGTATAATATGTCATTCATATTTATCTTGAAGGACAATAAATATATGTTTTACATGACATTTTGCAATCAAAGTTTGTGTTGAGGATGTTGTTGGTTGCAAGGAAGTCTACAGGAGTATTCACATGGTCAGTGCATCTCGACACTAGAAATTAACAGCAAAGCAGAATGTTCCCACGTCTTTCTCCGCAACTCATCCATTCCACATAAACCAACCTACATTCCCGCGAGCGCAATCAAACCATTCTTCCAACATCATCTTTTGAGCGAGGATCAAAATTTTCAGACCGATGTGCCCATCTACGATCACTCACATTACATATTAAAGGTTTGAAGTCTCCGTCTTTAATTTTATGGAAGGAGGTGCATAACATAATGCACCCCACCCCCACCCCCACACACCACATGATGATATAGATGTCACATTCGAAAAACGTGTTCATATCTACTTCGATATGCAAACAGTTTTAAAATCATATCGATTCAAATCTTCTCAGTTTGTATTCAGTGTTCGATATAAAAGAAACTCCAAAAACTCCAAAAACACAAGGACTTAAATATTCTTTTTGCTTTTGAAATTGCTCATGGAGTTTACTCAAAATGTATTCTATGTAATGTAATCCACCTTGTTTGGTCTAAAAATGTTATTTTTGCACAAAATATGTTATGCATCCACAAAGACTTTCCTTTTCTTCATCACTTGCATTGGTGCAACTTTAACAAAATGGGTCATCGTTTTCGCCTTGTTTGCAACATCCACCCTGGTTTTCAAATTCTTGAGGGGAAGTTTCACTCCGACAGACTGTGGGTTAGAGTTGCAGCACTGTTTACAAAAGCATACTATTACAACAAATACGAGCACAACTACAGCAAATCCGACAATCGCTCCAATCACAATGAACAGTTCAAACTTGGTTCCCACAGATACCTGAAAGCGAAATTAAAGGTTTTGAATAGACATAATACAATTGCACAATCCTTAGATTTATAAATTCAATGCTTCAAAACCTTATAATTTTGCAAACATGCGCAAGAAATGAATACATTACAGATAGGAATATCACAAAAGTTCATCTTGTACCTTCAATGTAAAATTGAAACACTGAAAAATGTCGCGAGCAGATACGTTCATACAAAAAGCAGACATACAAAAAAGAAAAAAAGAGCGTGACCAACTCCAGACTGATCTGTCAGCCGCGCGTCTCAAACTATGCAGGTAGAGAAGCAAACCATGTTGCATGTCAAGACAGGTGATATGTTTATTAGGAAGAAGTGCCTGAGTCTGGAACGTCCCGAATGCACCATGTGGACTGGAAGAGTAGTATATATGATAAGAATTCTGGCGCCTCTTTCCTCCTGGGATTTGGGAGAGCCACGACGGACGGCCCACCCCCTCATCGGTCTGCGCTCTACTGGTGCAAGATGGTTGGCTTTCATACAGGAACAATGTATTCAAAGTAAAAAGAACCGCACGAGCAACAGCGTTCCTATATGAACGCCAGCAAGTATGTTTATGTATATGTGTGTCTGTATGTGTGTGTTAGCTTTACTTGATCTAACAAGCTACTGACGCAGGTTGCCACTGGACCGAAAAGCTTGCTATGTGTGCTAAAGAAAGAGAAACTTTCTGCTAGAGATATCTTATGGCTGCATATATACAAGCAGACATAGCAAACGCACATATCAGTATATATCTGACCGATCTGTGCCGGTAAAATAGAATCGTCTGCAAAGATCGTAACATAGCGTTGAATATCTTATATCTAGATAAGCCAACCACACGTGAAAAACCCAACACAGCGCTTCGATATTCAAAAATATCGTGGTCGACCCATGTTACCGAGGCTGAAAATCGCGCCCGAAAAGCTGAAAATCATGCTAGACAGACTGAAGATTACATGCAAAAGACCAAGTGTCATATGTGTCGCCTTGTGATGCGTCCTGAACAACAAAAAGCATGACAGGCGAATTGTGCTTATCTGCGATCATTGTGACTCCGCTGTAACCCAGCCATTTGCTGATTTCGAAGACATACTAGTAATAGTCTATACGAAACAGTTTGGTTATAACAAGAGTGAAATCACTAGGGATCTCAACAGATCCCGAAAAGTACTGGCTGAGCGTGAACGGGAATTGGAAGACTGCCGCTAGCAGATACGTTCCCTGCAAAAAGCAGAGATGCAAAAAGGAGTTTGACCAACTTCAGACCGATCTCTCAGCCGCGCGTCTCGAACTATGCGACCAGAGAATCAAAACGGTAGAAGTTAAGGCCAAGTTAGCAGAAACCCACCCTTCTATCCGTAATTGGAAAAGGCTTCTACACGGGCGGGAGGAGAAAATGCAGAAATGACGCGCCAGCAACAGGAAACATGCAAACTATTGCAAGAAAAACACGTGGCTGCTCTTCCAGATGAGCGGAATGACCTAGGATCTATAAGAAGAAAGGTACGACGCTAAACACACCGCTAGAGACTTTGGCTATGAGCAATAGACGTTTAAATATACATAAAAACAATTTCACTTTTAAATTTTCTGTTAGAGATGCCATCAAGTGTATTGTGTACCTTGAGAGGTGAAGGGAGCTAATAAGTGCCAGTGGCTGGCGCTCGGAAAAACGGTTTGCTAGGTAATCAGCAACTTTCTTTGAGGTTGGGAGATGCGCGTCTCAAACGGAACCAATAAAAAACCGATCCGGGGGCATTTCATGAGAGAATACAGCCAGAGATCCAGAAAAAGCGCACAGAAGAAATATTGAATCTAAACAGTGTCAAGGCCAACTAGAAATCAAAGTGCAGTGGTGCAATGACAACCCAACGGGAGTCAAGAGTTTACAGACCCCGCTTTGCGCATTAGTACGTGCTTAACGAGGGACTTTCGCTGATACGCTAGGTGCTTGAAAAGTGGACCCAGCGGGGTTCTGACTGGGTGGTCAAACGGGTAGAGCTTCTGTGGCTGGATATCGCACGTAATCAGCCTCTGCGAGGTGGTTCTTTTATCCGACTTCTGGCGGAGTTGCGAATCACGACTGCCTTCGTCAACGTGAAGAACAAGTACCTCAACTTCCTGCGCTAGTCTATGCAAGTAGCAAAGTTTCCAAATGTGAGGGACACAGAACATCCATGGAAGCATCTCACCGAGAACGGGACAAGCTTCGATGGGATAGATGCTTCTACTCCCATCAGCCAGCTTGACAAAGTTGAGCAGCAAAACAACATACTTATTTTGTTGGAAAAAGGACGTCACCATCTTCTACCGTATCAGCAAAATGAAAACCGAAGTTCAACGCATCAACCTGATCCTGTTCGAGAAGGTGGGCAAGTGGCACTAAAAACCTCAACCGAATGCTCTATAGCCAGGGTGCCCATCGAGAGCGCAAGTACATGCGCGAGAGATGTCTTCACTTCGACTCTCGAGAACAAAGATATAGGCGAACGACCCATCCGTAACGATATGCCTCATGAGGGCAAGAACACGATCCGTTTTGAGAACTGGCATCAGCAGCTTATTGGTCTCCTGCATCATCTACAAGGACTTTAAGATGTTGACCGCAAAGGTAATAACCACAGCCCTAAATCCAAATGAGAACACTCACATAGTGACTTTGAAAAGGACCCGTACAAGATGATGACCTCAGACTTTGGGAAGACGATGGAGAACCTCCTCAGGCGCATTGACATCAAGCTGGTGCGCAGCATCGAGAATAAGCTGCGCCGCCCACTGACAGATCCGGCCTTTGCACAATAAAACATCTTCAACGACGACCTGGCTGCTTTTCGCATGTACAAGAATCGGCTGCACCTGAACCGGTCGGTCTTCGTCGAGATGAGCATCCTCGAGCTCCCAAAAGTTCTCATGTACGACTCTCACTATAAAAACCTCAAAGGGTATACAGGGACGAATGCGAGATCATATACACCGACTTGCTGCTGCTAGAGGTCTAAACTGATGACATATACGAGGACAAAAAAACGCCAGCTTGTACGACACCATCGACTACGTGAAGAACAACCCGATCTACAACACCGTAATCAATAAGGTGCTCGACAAGATGTTTGACGAGTGCGCCGGTATCCATATTGCCGAGTTTGTGGGGTTACGGTTCAATATATACTTCATACTGAGCGCAGACGACATCGAGCTCCACAGGCCAAGGGAGTGAAGAAGTGCGTTTGTAAAGAAGCACATATATAAGGAGGCTGTCTCTGGCAACAATGAGTTTCGTCACTGTACGGACATGTTGCGCAGCGTTGAGGAACACATTTATAGCATACAGATGAGCAAGGTAAGTACTAACCCGATGGACATAAAAATTTCGATAGCGCCAGAGAGCGTTATAACGGCCCGAAAAGGCGAGCTCAGAAAGCATGTCTTTCGTTTTTGCAAGCGCCTTTGTAGCTGAGCAGTCGTCGATGGTGTAGAGCGTGTGCTCGTCGGCAAACAGCTTGTAGAATGTCGCGCAGCCAGCCATACAGGCGCTCAACAGTGTTGACCAGGTAGACCTCTGGGTCGCTAAAATACCACGGTCAGGCGGAGGATTTAGATGTGCTTAAAATAGCCACGTCACTCGTTTTCAAGTAGCTTGAGTACCCTGAGTGCACCTGCAGCTTCCGCGGTCTTCTCAATCTGGATTGTGATGCCCTCGAAACTTTTTTCAATAAGTCTGTCGCGTCCGTCTTGCGAAAGTGCAGCCATGGAGCAAACCAGTGGTTCGAGGATTCTCAGGTATGTGTTTAGTTGTCTGCCATACTGAGAAGACATGCCACTAAAGAGAGGGCATATTGAATGAGCAGGAACCGTTCTTAAAACTGCAAAGCAATGGCAGAAGGAGGAGGAGGAGTTGACTACGAAATGGGCGACTTTGGTAGCCGGGACAGTGATGGCAAAAATTATGAGTAGACGATGTTATACATGGCGTATGTCCCGATGGGCATCAACGACGACAATGTGATAGCAAGCAGCGAAGGAGTTAACAGGGTGAGATAGCTGCGTGAGCAGTTGCAGGAGAAGTAGTAGCATAAGGCGCAGCTCGACAGGGTTGTGAATTCGTTCTACATGGCCGTAGAGAACAACGATGGTTTAACTATTACCATCTAATTGCGAACGGTTTAAGCTTGGCGATGACGGCAATAGCCTGTTTACGAGTGATGGTGTGCAGTTGTAGTCATATATCACATGCGTTTTGGATGTTAGAAAATTACTATGATAAAACTATTTTTTAAAAACACAGGCTACGCAAAGGGTCCAAGGGAATAGATCCCAACCAGCCAGCAGATGGAACAAGCTGGACCGCAGGAGATTTGTTAAAATCGCGGATGAAGCCGAAACGGTCCTCAAGGAGGTCATAGCGACCGTTAAAAAGGATATCAAAACTCAAGTTGCTGGGGAGACAATAGGCGACCTGCAAGAGTTGTCACTACGAGAGCTGCATGGCCTTCCCAAGACTTTGGAAAATTACTGCGACGCACGAGTAAAAAATAGTGAAAAACGCTAGCTCGTTAGACAACAGACATAAAATAATAAAAAGACGACCCCGAAGGTACCGAACAACTCCAGGAAGAATTGGCCGAGGTTAAGCATAAATTCGTTGCACGTGAGGAGTCTATCGACAGTAAATTGCATTCCTAGCTCTACCGCATCCGGGAGACCCTTTTTCCATACTAGACATAAACACGACCTTGAGAGAGCGCCTCTGTTTCAGGAGTAGGGGATTACAATCGCGAATATTCTCACTGTCCTCGGAATCATTATAAGTACTATAATGTGGCAATTGCCGGTAGCGGCAGTGGTAGTGAACCAGCATCCACCCAAACCCTGAGCTTGCTCCTGTCCATGACCGGCAAGGTTTTAATACTGTTTTGCTGAAAACCTTTGGGCGCTTGCAGTTGCCCTAGGCGGCCTGTAGGTTATCTATGTGAACAAAAGGTTAAAGCGTCCAGCAAACGAAAGCGACATTAAAATAACCGCTAAAAAAAGCCGTGTGCTCACTCACATGTAGGTCGGCGTCAGCCACTTCACTTTAATGTGTTATCAGGAGTGACAAATCTGAGCCGGGCTTTGTTGGTTGTGTCACCTGCGCTTGTGCTGGTCTGTGCTCTGCGGCGAAACGCCAAACTCCAAACGTTTAATAGTATGAAGCCTTATCATAGGTGTTCTTAAACTTATTCCAGGATTTGCCCGTCTGCAGCGGGCATTTAATCTCCACCATAATGCAGCGCGTTTGATAGTAGACATAAAAGAGGAACAACCCATGAGTAAAGGGATCCCTTGCAGGAAGATGGTCCTCAAACGAGACACAGCGTTGTTACGCACCAAACGGCGAAATTACTTTGGTTCTGTCAGAACTGCATGGGGTTGTCACTACATTTTTTGGGAAGGAGGTGCATAACATAATGTTATGCATCCACCGCCTTAATGTTGCCGAACCGGTATTTGGTAAACAGGCCAGGAAAGGTGGTAGTAAAGCCGTGTGCTATGTTTATCTGTATATTGCGACTGTGAGGTCCTTTCCAACCGGCGCCGTCTTGTACAGCGCTCTGACCTGGTATTGGGCATCTGCTTTAAAGCCAAAGGCTCCTGGTATCATCTTGCGTCATGTATGTTACACTAACGTGTGTCCAAAACGGCGAAGCAATCCCCCTGCGGCAGTACATTGACAACCGCTCGAGGGGGTGGGTGGGGGTGGTGGGGGTCTCATGGCTGGCTTTCGATCTATCACATATTCGACTGATTGGCACATTGTCAAGGCCGGCGAGCCCTTTCGTGGTAATCGACTTTCGGTTTGGCGGGTACGTTAACGATCGAGCCAGTCCTGTACGCCTTTGATATGCTTACAAAGCCGATAACCGGGGCACTTTCTGATCTGTCGCTCGAGGTTTAAAAGGCTAACGGACTGTTATAAAGGGTGGTCCCGGTAAATTATGAGGTGCAGATTTGCCCTGGCTTGCAATCACTCATGCGACTAGATGATGAGGGTGGCTCAGTGCCGGCCATTATACCAGAAACAGGCCAGGTAAATTTACCGTACAAAAGATCCTCTTTATCAGCATGGACCAGCTTTCTACGATAATAATCTTGTCGATGGCATCCCCTCTACACTACTAAGAATTGTTCCTACACCCTGTTCTGAATTTGATGGTGAAATGACCGTCCAATACCTCTGAGTTTAAGCGGTTGCAAGGTGGAATAACTAACAACGAGTTAAAGATCCGGTCACTGACAGACAACAAACTCGTTAACAATGGACTGCACATCACGATTGAACAAAGAGCAGGAGAAAGATGCGGCGGCAAAACAGAAAGCTGTGTCTGGTACCAGTCGCAAGAATGTGCTAAAATGTCATATGTCGACACCCTAGTGGCCGTCGGCACGTATACAAGAATAAATGGCACCCTGCCAAACATTGCAAACGTCGATGTAACACTCGCTACCTTGCCCACGGAAAAACCCCATCATGAACCGTCAAATCAGGTACATGAATATCTGGCTAGAGCGAGGATCAGGCGAGTGGTTCCTAACAGAAAGCGAGGATGCACGGAGTATTTGGGTGAGTTTTACACACTCACCTGAGATGGCAATACTAGCCTTCTGACTTCGTACACTGCCGTCCCCGCGAGCTGTTCACGCCGCTACTGTGTCTTATATTTAGAGTTGCTCTCAGTCAGCCTTTTTAGCAACATGTCTGACTTTGATAAAACCTTTTACTGTGCTGACGTCGCGTTTCTTCGAGATGAGGGAGTGTTAGACGTTTCGAATACGAGGAAACGGTGAGCGAGTAGAGTTTTTCTTTTGGGACTATGAATTTTCTCAGCCAAGCCGAGAGGAACTGCAGCCTTTTTATTCAAGAGGCTTGACGTGTGCAACGGCGGTACGACAAACAGCGACTTTGCAGGTATAACCCCACGCGTGGCCTGTGCAATCAATGTGAGTAGTTGGCTAGTCTCGAAAGTTTATTAACAGCATTCGTCTTTGAGATGAAAGGGGACACAGATCTAGCCATCAGCTATGCAAACTATATAATCATACTAGAAGGACTCTACACTGTTGTCCTGGCTGGTAGTTCACTAGAAGCAGAGATTCTAAACCCACTGGCGCAATCTATTTTGAACACAATGGGTGGGTGTTTATAGGCGGGGATCCAAACGTGCATTGATCACGCACATTTATTACACTATGTAACACAATTTTTGTTCCTGGGTAGTAAGTGTTATTTCCTAATTGCTTATGCCTCAAAAGTATAGGAAATGGCTATTATTCCCCACAAACTTTGCTTTTGTGACCAGGACAGTGATATTTTGAAATTTACCTATTTGCAATGAGAAAACGGGCGAATTTGTGTCTTTTCGTTCTCATAAAGTCAGAAAAACAACAACATATGAATCCAAATTAACATGTATTTATACTAAAGTAATACAAAAATGACTACAAAAGATTTAGAAGTGAGTAGTTTTTCGAGATTTACGATTATACTGTAAATCACTTTCACGAATCAGCCCCCAAATGTAGTCTCCCATCATGTTCTCGTTATACTGTACTTGGTAGCGTTGTTCAAAGACCAGTATATCCTGCTGGAAGCGCTCGCCTTGCTCCTCCGAGTACGCTCCCATGTTCTCCTTGAATTTATCAAGATGAGCATCAAGGATATGGACTTTGAGGGACATCCTACAGCCTATTGTCCCGTAGTTCTTCACCAGAGTCTCAACCAGCTCCACATAGTTTTCGGCCTTGTGATTGCTCAGGAAGCCCAGAACCACTGCGACAAGGCTGTTCCAAGCCGCTTTCTCCTTACTAGTGAGCTTCTTGTGGAATTCATTGCACTCCAGGATCTTCTTTATCTGTGGTCCGACGAAGACACCGGCTTTGACCTTTGCCTCAGACAGCTTAGGGAAGAAGTCTTGAAGGTCCTTGAAGGCTGCCGACTCCTTATCTAGAGCTCTGACAAATTGTTTCATAAGGCCCAATTTGATGTGCAGTGGTGTTATCAGCACCTTCCGGGGGTCCACCAGTGGCTCCCACTTGACGTTGTTCCTCCCCACAGAGAACTCGGTCCGCTGTGGCCAGTCCCGCCTGTGGTAGTGCGCCTTGGTGTCCCTGCTGTCCCAAAGGCAAAGATAGCAGGGAAACTTGGTAAAACCGCCTTGGAGACCCATCAGGAATGCCACCATTTTGAAGTCTCCTATGACCTCCCAGCCGTACTCATCATACTTCAAGGCGTCCAGCAAGGTCTTGATGCTGTTGCAATCCTCTTTGAGGTGCACCGAGTTAGCCAGGGGAAGAGACGGGTACTTGTTACCATTATGGAGCAGCACGGCTTTGAGGCTCCTGGATGAGCTGTCAATGAAGAGGCGCCACTCATTCTGGTTACAGGCGATTCCGATTGCCTCGAACAGACTGGTCACATTGTGGCAGAAGCAGAGCCCATCTTGACGGGTGAATAAGCTGGAAAAAGGTTGGCGACGCTTCCTCTGATCTGCGACTTGCACACTTTCATCCAACAAGTTCCACTGCTTGAGCCTAGACGTCAAAAGCTCGGCATTGGACTTGGTGAGACCAAGATCTCTAATCAAGTCGTTGAGGTCTTTTTGGTTGGGGTTGTATGGGTTTCGCTCCTCAGTTCCACCTCTGAAATTGTCATCTGGATCTACAACGTCTTCCTCGCTCTCTGACTTGCTGCTCTCTTCTAAAGACGGCTGCTCTCTCTCCGGAGGAGTGGGTACGGGGATCTCATGGCAGTGTGGCACCGGGGCGATGGATGAAGGAAGGTCCGCATAAGTGATAGCAGGTACATTCTTGCCAGTCCGACGTTTGGAAGGGTCCACCATGCAGAAGTAGCAGTTGCTTGAGTGGTCAGTGGGTTCCCGCCAAATTCTTGGGATAGCGAACTTCATGGCTCTCTTTTCCCCTCTGTACCATCCTACAAAAATAGATTTATTTCACCCATGACTAATGTGTAAGAGATTCTCGCAACATTTTCATATATGATATATTTTTTCAATAACATTGAAAAGTGTAAAACATTTTAAAATTAAAAACTTTTACAATTTTAAAAATTTTAACAAATTTTATAACATAAAATTCCGAGCAACAATTGTCCATCTTACCTTCCAGAGTTTTTTGGCAGTGCTCGCATGTCAAATGAGGTGCCCAGGGTTTGTCTTGATCCCCGACAGGCATGCCGAAATATGCCTTGTAGGCCTCACACATCTTAGCAGATGCTTTCACGGAGTACTTTTTCGCTCTTGTCTTGATAAATTGGCCGCAGACATAGCAAAATGCATCTGCCGGATGCTTGCAGCCTCTTGATGCCATCTCAGAAAAATGCAGATATGTATCCACTTAGGCAGCTGGAACTAAACTGAACTGGTGGGCTTAAGGCCCCTGTATTTATACTACTATTTATATTACTGGTAAGTTCTAGAAGTTACTCCAAGTTTACTCAGCACTGAATCTATCTGGAATGTTCTGGAAAGTAGGTAAATTTCAAAATATCACTGTCCTGGTCACAAAAGCAAAGTTTGTGGGGAATAATAGCCATTTTCTATACTTTTGAGGCATAAGCAATTAGGAAATAACACTTACTACCCAGGAACAAAAAAATTTTTTTTTTTGTTACACGGTGTTATCAATCAATGATGAAGAAGTCATAACTTTCTATCTCAAAGCTAACAATTAAAAGAAGAAAAAAAACCCTTGATGTAAAGCTGTTCTTGCTAATTCATGAAATCAGATTTCGCGAATTAGCATGACCATTCATGCTAACCCAGTATCATTTTAGATCCTACCTTAAGAGTTCAAAAGCGAAGCACGTGGATTCTACCACTGAACCTCCAACGTCAAGTATTAATTAAGAGCCATCCGCTATCGGGGCGGCTGATGGGAGCAACATACTCCAGCAGATCAGCGAGCTTAGCCACCAGCTTGAACAAAAAGTACCAAAGGTATGTCAATGCCACCAATGGTGTAGACCTATTGGCTACTATCATTGCCGCCCCCATTGTTGTTGAGCTTGAAGCAGCCGTCGCAGCATGTGGACGGGCTGGGATTGCAGGTAAGTTTATTAGCCGGCGTCTCCATGTAGAAGTTAAAGCGCATGACGAGATCCGTGTACTAGCAGATGCCATGCAAAATAGTATATCAGACAATACCTGTATGATCTTAACAGACGGACACATCTCTGGCGAAGAGTTCAGGCTAGCCTTGGATGATCTTGAAAAATACACCAGATGAAAGTTGATATTCGCCCAGGGGTCCACAAAGACATTATAAAACAAACATAAACTATGGAGGTAAAACGTTGTATTTTTGTACTGAACTTCACATAATGATATGAAAATATATTTAGCATGAAACAAATTCCAACTTTCCTGTATTATACCAGATAGTTTACACAGTGACATGTTTCTGAGGAGCACATATTTCCGACGATATCAATCGTAAACGTTAAGGCAAAGCACGTCGTTTATGAAATAACATTTATTTAAAAAAAATAACTTCCTGGACTAGAATAGTCGATGGTGAACTACTTCTGTACAAAATTGGCAAGAGGAAGGAACGAGCAAACGCAGTATCATTGACTACATTCCGGAACATTTTTTAAAAAAATAGGACCTCAAACACAGACACACACATGCGCGCACACATACGCACGCACTTATAAGATTGCAAGATAAATTATTTATTCAAGTTAAATTATTTACGTAGAGCAATTATTTTATGATCTTTCTATTATCTGATACTATTTTGAAGATGCTACTGTCGTTTTAAAGTAATAAAAACCTAAGTATCACCACACACACACACGCACGCACGCACACACACAGAGACACGAACAAGTAACTGTGAATTATTTTTAGTGCTACTCTGTGGAATTTAAAAACCTTACATTTATGATCAGGCTGAACAATTACATATTGAAATATGACATATCGTACATATACGACCGACTGTATACAACACGTGTTACAAGCACGTGATTCTAACGCAACAGTTTCATTGTTTACGGGGATGGGAGAGAGGCATTGTTTGATAGTTCTTCCCATGCTGAACCCTTTCCAAAACAAAATGCATTTTTTTCAGTGTGCTATATATCCAAGAAATGTTAGGTCCATTTACATGTTTTGAAATATTATTCACACCAAGGAATCAATATAATTCCATTATGTGTGTGTGTGTATATATATATATATATATATATATATATATATATATATATATATATTGACGGTTTAGGTAACAACAATTTAGAAATAAAAGTGTGTCCTTACTTAACATTAATACAGAAATCGCAAACAAAAATGCCATTAGAAGCAAGAAGAAAATAGGCAGGCATAGAGTATAAGACATTACGAAGGAATTTTCCACTTCGAGTAAACTGAGGGCATGAAAATCCTGTGATAAAACAAGGTCTTTGGAGTTTGCTCCCTTCTTACAATTTATGTCTTGACAAAGCACGCATCGGCAATTTGTGTTAGGAAGCCAAGACACAGGAACATTGTTTGAAAGATAGTATGTAAGTGTGTGTGTGTGTATATATATATATATATATATATATATATATATATATATATATATATATATATATGTAGTAGCGTTTTATGGCACCTCAGAACAACTTTGGCTATGTGTTGCCAAGGTAAAGTTAAAAAATTGTAAACATGGATTGCAACAATAAAGAAGCAAGATAAACCCTTCCAAATAAACGTAAACATGAAGTATAACCAGATAAAATATAAAACGTGAAGATGTTAAAATTCTGTAAAATGTATATAAAATAAAAGATAAAGGTAAAAAATGTAAAATCCTTAAAATATAAGGTTAACATTTCTTTTTATATAAACCGAATTTCCCTCAAAAAGTCCAAGATTTTCTCGGGTGGTACATCATACAGTTTCTTCATGCAGTTCACGTTAAAATACTCTTGTCAGTGGACACTGGTATGGTATTCACTTTGTTCGAGGTTTACCTTTCAGAAGGTATGCAAAGGTCAGGTATGTGTGTCTCATTGGCACAATACCACCTCATTTCTGTCTTTTGTTGATTGGCACAATACCACCTCATTTCTGTCTTTTGTTGATTGGCACAATACCACCTCATATCTGTCTTTTGTTGATTGGCACAATACCACCTCATATCTGTCTTTTGTTGATTGGCACAATACCACCTCATATCTGTCTTTTGTTGATTGGCACAATACCACCTCATATCTGTCTTTTGTTGATTGGCACAATACCACCTCATATCTGTCTTTTGTTGATTGGCACAATACCACCTCATATCTGTCTTTTGTTGATTGGCACAATACCACCTCATATCTGTCTTTTGTTGATTGGCACAATACCACCTCATATCTGTCTTTTGTTGATTGGCACAATACCACCTCATATCGATCTTTTGTTGATTGGCACAATACCACCTCATATCTGTCTTTTGTTGATTGGCACAATACCACCTCATATCTGTCTTTTGTTGATTGGCACAATACCACCTCATATCTGTCTTTTGTTGATTGGCACAATACCACCTCATATCTGTCTTTTGTTGATTGGCACAATACCACCTCATATCTGTCTTTTGTTGATTGGCACAATACCACCTCATTTCTGTCTTTTGTTGATTGGCACAATACCACCTCATTTCTGTCTTTTGTTGATTGGCACAATACCACCTCATATCTGTCTTTTGTTGATTGGCACAATACCACCTCATTTCTGTCTTTTGTTGATTGGCACAATACCACCTCATATCTGTCTTTTGTTGATTGGCACAATACCACCTCATTTCTGTCTTTTGTTGATTGGCACAATACCACCTCATTTCTGTCTTTTGTTGATTGGCACAATACCACCTCATATCTCTCTTTTGTTGATTGGCACAATACCACCTCATTTCTGTCTTTTGTTGATTGGCACAATACCACCTCATTTCTGTCTTTTGTTGATTGGCACAATACCACCTCATATCTGTCTTTTGTTGATTGGCACAATACCACCTCATATCTGTCTTTTGTTGATTGGCACAATACCACCTCATTTCTGTCTTTTGTTGATTGGCACAATACCACCTCATTTCTGTCTTTTGTTGATTGGCACAATACCACCTCATTTCTGTCTTTTGTTGATTGGCACAATACCACCTCATTTCTGTCTTTTGTTGATTGGCACAATACCACCTCATTTCTGTCTTTTGTTGATTGACACAATACCACCTCATTTCTGTCTTTTGTTGATTGGCACAATACCACCTCATTTCTGTCTTTTGTTGATTGGCACAATACCACCTCATTTCTGTCTTTTGTTCTATACGAGGGATGCCACTTTTTTTAATACAGTGGCGTACAAAGGGTAAATGGTGCCCGGGGCGACGATGATGGCTCAAAAGGCCAGAATACGAGGCCCGAATTTTTATCAGCTGTTTTGTCAGACATCTGGCGCCCGGGGCAACCGCACCGTCTGCACTCACCCCCCCCCCCCCCGTTAGTACGCTACTGCTTTAATAGTGCGTTTGATGTTCAGAATTGTATTGTGGAGTGTGTGGAGTGTTCGTTGCACATATTTTGCCAGTGTCTGGAATCTTCCATTCGTGACTGCCGGGCAGCTTTGGCTACTTTATATTACCTTTCATTCCCTTTATCCTGATGTGACTAGGCAGTCAACAGTACAGTATACTTTTCCCAGATTGTATGAGCACATCATGTTTCTGTAGTATCTGCGATATTAACGGGTTGTCAGAGAGGATCAACTTTTAGCGTTATCATGCCTAGATCTTTAAATTAACCTTACTCTACAAAAAATTCAAAATATTTATATAAAAAATATTATACATATCCTTCTAAACTGATTAAAAAATATATCCAATATGTAACAACAAAATCACAACAATTTATGTGGAAAGGACCAATGCCAGTACGAATGAATCCCATGACTCCAATGTAACAAAACTAGTCATACGAAGAATGCTTGATGTACCCGATTGACCGTAGCTATTATAAATGTAAAATTAACATAATATTACTTCAAATGACCTTGACATGCAATGATTTGACTTGATAATATTATGTATAAAGGAAACAGACAACTAATTCCATTACAGAAGACCGTAATGTTAATGTTTTTCAGAACTACTTTAGTGACCGTCAAAACACGCTTACGTCCTATGCACGATCTATCCAAGAGTAAATGCTTAAATCCATAAAAATGATTTGCCGTGCTGTTCATTTTAGACAAAAATACCTTGTAGGAGTCCACTATCAAATTTGACCCTGAGAAATTTACCCATGTATATCCAGGAGTACCTTTGCGGCGACGGCGATAAAATAAAAATGCCATTAGTTTCAAGCGTACTATTGAGTGCAATTTACCCATATATATATATATATATATATATATATATATATATATATATATATATATATATATATATATATATATATATATATAGGCTTTTTCCGAAAAAGATTACATTTGAAATTCGGTAATTATTCTCAACCAACCAGCAACTTCATTCTCTTAAATAGGGTATTTAATATTCCACCACACAAAACCATTGTTCCATAACACGCAGAATAATTAGCTGTATGTAACCATTAACGAAGTCAAAATCTGAACCCCAGTCACCCTGAGGTTTGAATTTTTTTACCAAAAATTAAATGGAAAATCACCATACTTTTCAGCTGCAACTGGGGTGGAGGTGAAAAATAAAATTGCAATTTAGTGCCAACAACCTTGACATTATCGGTCCACCGAATTGATAAGATGTTGCTACTATCAAAGTGTTGTATACCTATGAAGTGTGATGAAACATGAGCCCCTTTAAGTTGAGTTATTATGCAGAAACCAAGAATGCAATTTCACGTCCAGTGACCTTAACCTTTTGCTGACTCAACAGAGAGCTGTCCGTCTTTGCCTGTAATGCAACTTTAATGGAAAAACTTGGGGAAAGTGAACTTATTATGTGGAACCCAAAATGACAATTTTACCTCCAGTGACACTGACCTTAAACCTTTGGACCCGAGAATCAATAGGGAGGTGCCTCTGCCCAAGTGTAGACTACCTATAAAGTTTGATGAAAATTTGGTCCAGTAAACTTGACAACCCCAAAATTATAATGTCGGCTCCTGTGATCTTGTCCTTTCACTTCTTGGCCTCAGACTCAGCAAGAAGATGTCCCTGCCCAAGTGTGATAAAAATTATGTCAAAGAAACTTGACTTATAATGCAGCAAGGAAAATCACATTTTCAGCCCACCAGACCTTGACCCTGGACCTAGCAGCTCCCAAACTAATAGGTTTCTGCCTCTACCTATGGGTAAGCCACATATGAGGTCTGAGAACGAAGACCACAGTGAACTAAAGTTAATTTGCGGAAACCACCTCCTCTATGGACATACGGATGGACGCACAGACAAAGAGAGACTGACCTCGTTATGGACCGACATCTTCGGCCATGCGGTAAAAAGACGCTAGATCCACGAAAGTTAATTTCGGAAATATAAATAAAATCACCACTTACGAAAGTTTTTAAGTTTAGGACTGTAACGAAGAAAAAATATGTTCATTCGTCTGTTTTACTAGATATTTGCGACCTCGAGACACGACGCATGTTGTTGTTGAATTACTAGTTTTGCTTTGTGCCCAATATGTCTGTTTGAACATCTGTCTATCTATCTATCTTTGAAAGAGATATAAGATATGACGTCAGGTTAGAAATGATTATGTCAAATCCATAGTTGGATATGTATGTTTTTTTTTCAGATCTAATCAGTGGATTTTAATATATTTATTACTATGTTCGAGCACACACACACACACACACACACACACACACACACACACACACACACACACACACACTTATACATAAAATGGTGTGCGTGTGTATGTGTGTGTGTGTGTGTGTGTGTGTGTGTGTGTGTGTGTGTGTGTGTGTGTGTGATTGGAATCAAAATATAGTTGATTCATCTCAACTATTGTTTTGTTTGTTTCTTTTAAAATTCATTTATACCAGTTTCGAATATGAAGACTACCTTGGTCTAGTAATGAATACCGAGCACAGAACAGCACTGACAAAACGGATTCTCAGCTCACTCCTTGAGACTTTAGACAGATAGGTTTGGCAGTGCTGGAGTTTATATATATATATCTTAGGATATGTATATTATGAGATCAAAAATGAAGACGAGAATCACGTTCTATTGGTTAACAATAAGTATGCTTCACTGCTGTTGGCAAATATTTTGACAGCATCCGTCTATGATCAAATGTATGAAGCTGGTGAATTCTACTTGTGAGAGATGTATACGTAATTTAGCAAAACATTTGTATCTAGAATTTGAAATGAGAAAGCAAATTATTTCATTATTTTGTTATCGGATCGCATCTTCGATAATAACTTTCAGTAGTAATTTACGTGACCTTTATGTGTAATATTGTATAATTACAAACATATGTCTTCCATATTCGAAACATTTTTGTAGTGTATTCGATAAGCATGTAATGGTTATTAGTAAATAAAAAATCGGAATCCGAGTCATACCTGTTTATAGAAGTCATTGATAGATTTTCTCTAGGTAGAGAGACAAAACAATGTTTTTTTCTCATGGAGGATGGTCACATTGTTTTAATACATTCATTGGGAACGCTCCAAAACTCTTTTCAAATACAGTGTATCATTTATACCTCGTTCTGGGGATTGCTTTAAATACGGTGTATCATTTTTACCTCGTTCTGGGGATTGCTTTAAATACAGTGTATCATTTTTACCTCGTTCTGGGGATTGCTTGCGCCTGATAAAACACCTTGCCCTTCCCAGTTCTGACTGTTGTCCACTTCCACGGCAGATGTCTTGTAAATTTCATGAGTCTTCGTGCTTGATTTGGAAAAACTAGGTCCAATAAATCGTGACGTTTCTTCCGATCGAGCTGAAGAAACAAAATATCAAATTGACGCATTTAATTAGCAGAACTGGATAAGTTACCACTTCTTACAAACTACTTTTATTTTCGAAGCTAAGAAATGCTTTATGACCATCTATATTTAATTGTGCGATTAAAAGTATTTTGTAGGACAAAGAGATAAAAATAATATAGATATATCTAATTAAAAAATAACAGACATTTCTAAATTGAGTTATACAGACCATACAGTTCTGATGAACCACCATTATCAAACATAAGCGAGGCTATGTTTTTGTGAACAGGCGACTTAGGATGAAAACAGTATATCAACACTAATTTACATTACAAAACCTGCAACTTTGTTACGACTTTATCATTTGGCATTTGTTACACGTGCAGAAAAGCTATCGACGGATATTTTGAATGATTTCATATTTCGTTGAAACAAAATATTTATATTTCGACAGTACCTGGTTGAGTCATCAGATTTGTGTAGACCTATATGCATATATCCATTTCTAAAAGTTTTGCTTTAAATACATCTGTCGATTCAGTAAGCGATATAGACTACTGATGAATGAGAAGCTACCCGAAGAAAAAGATTTAGCGTTTCAGTTAAACACAGAGACACTTTGTTCCATTCACGCGATAGAAGGAAATTAAGATTGTGAATGACGTGTTGTTGATACATTACATGATTGTGAAAGACGTGTTGTTGATACATTGCATGATTGTGAATAACGGGTATTTGATACATTGCATGATTGTGAATAACGTGTTGTTGATACATTGCATGATGATGGTAATCTGTTTAGTAATAGTTAAAAAATAGTGGAGAATAAAAAAGCTTCCTGCGTCATAAATAAACAAGGTCATCTATTACCAGCGTGAAAGGATGTCTGCGAAGGAGTCAAGTTTGTTGGACTGGCAGAGAGTTTAGTTACGGAATCTGTAGAAAGGTAAAGCTCAGCAGCTGTATCTGCAATACTAACAGGCCTTGTATGAAAATTTCCACCAGAGACATTTTGAACTGAATCGTCTGCGGTAAAGCTGAAGGGATCAGACCTTGAAAAATCTTGAGCAGCCAGAGTGTTAGAATTTGCTTGGATAGAGTTTGCAGTTGAGGCATGGGGATGAGAACTACTCAAAAATGCTGTATTTGGCATATTAGAAAAAAAGGGGAAATCTGTAACACTATTATGTATACTAGTTACTGCAGTATTAGTTTGTTTCGATAGATCAGCATCCATCATTCCTGTTGTGTACATACTTTCAATTGTTTGAAAAGAACCGTCAACAGGCGAAGGCGATGTAAAAGCTTCAGTGTCGGAAGTATCAAATTTGAGGTTGCATGAACGTATCAGTGAAGATGACTGAACACTATCTGATATTTCATCCTCATCAACAACATAGATGAATGTTGTAACAAATCTGGAGCGAGAATTACTTGCAGATAGCACACTGTCCAAAGACTCTGTTTTGATCTGTGTTGTTTGGGTGCTTGTAGGTTGTATCCAGCCGTTCCATTGCTCCATAAAGGACTTTGTGTCCTTTTCAATAGTATTAGACTTCAATGAATTGTTGGGAGCATTCAGATACGTTCCTTGAATTTCATCAGTGATTTTAATATATGTAAAAGATGGCATCTTATCATCACGCAAACTTGTACTATATGGAAGAGAGTAGCCTGTAGCAGAGGTAGCGAATGAAGATTTTAATGTGTCAGTAATTCCTGTAGGTATAACCAAGATATCTCTCGAACTTGTAGGATACATTTCACCAGCATTCACAATATTTAATGATTTTACAGAATCGCTTGCTTCTAAATGTGCTGATGTGTGGTCGAGAAATGGTGTTTCGAAATATGAATCATAACTTTGGTGTTTCAGAACAGATCCATCCACAGATTGAACAAAAGAACCAGTGACAAAACTCATAATCGGAATGGCGATTGAGCTTGGTAGAAAACTGCTTTCGAGAGCAAGTGTCAAATGGTAGATATCACTTGATGTAGCGAAGACCGCAGATGAATAAGCTGGAATCCATGTCCCAGAATACATGGAAGAGTCTATGTCAGATACAGACTCCACAGTAAGAGAATATCCTGGGATGGAGTCAAGAGTTTTGCCAGCTGTAGCTTCATAATCATTAGACATCCTAATTGAATAATCTACATCAATCGAGACAACACTTACTGAAATAACTGTTCCATTGTTGTTGTTTGTAAATATGTAATTACCACTTGGCGTGAAAGAGACTAATTGGTCAAATCCGGTACCGGATTTCACGGTTTCTTCATTGAACGAAGATAAAATTGACTCGTTTGACTGTAATGTTTGCATAGGGCTGCAGAAGGCGAGAAACGTAGTGTAAAGCAGATGAATTAGTACTGTTGATGTGACATCGTGTGATTCCATGCTGTTTTAAAATTTGCTTCAGGTCTAAGACTGGAACTGTTCACCTGTGGAAAGAAAGCAAACGCAATTAATCCAAAGTCCATTGAAAATTAGGCAGATACGCTGTGTTTGCAGGTTAATTGTGACGCACGGGGTAGTGACCAAAAACAATCATGTGCAGGAAATAAAAGTAGATTTTCATATGAAAGAAATAAAAGATTTTGATTATGTAATTCTGAGAGTTTGGATACAGTTTTAGGGGGACCATATCTCTTACTTGAATATGGTTTGTTTAAAAACAAGTCAATTTTGGACAAAATGTTTAAACATCTTCGGATATATCAAAGATAGGAACTGTATCATTTTCTTTACCTAAAACAGATAGCAAATATATTTATATTCCTCATACATTTGTGATCAACAATCCCTCAACTTCCACCAACAAGCATACTAATTAGTCGATACAATATATTTTTAAAAGAAAGCCTTAAGTTTGCAATGAAGTTACATTGTCCTTGTGCTGTCTCTGTTATTCGTCTCCCACTCACCCCGACACACACACAAATACATATCTCTGTTATTCATCTCCCACCCACCCCGACACACACAAATACATCTCTCTGTTATTCATCTCCCACTCACCCCGACACACACAAATACATCTCTCTGTTATTCATCTCCCACTCACCCCGACACACACAAATACATCTCTCTGTTATTCATCTCCCACTCACCCCGACACACATAAATACATCTCGAGAGATTGGACAAAAATTCTTAGACCATTGTACAGATCTACCAAACACCTCAAATAATATCCCATAGTTTGAAATGTATGTCTCGAACGGCATAGGAGGACTTGCTAAATATTACGAACGCAGGGGCGAACAGATACCGAACCTATAATTCCAACGTTCTCGTCAAAAAGATGAGTGCAAATGTATAAATTTAACAGTATTCGTCGCTTTTGAATATTGTGATCCTAGTAACAACTGGAAAAATGCTTTTGTTGCTATGCTGTTCAGTCATTTGCCATTGTACATTTATTTAGTGGGTATCACTTTTCGTGCTTTTGCGAACCTACGTTTTCGTTGGTACTTAAACTCGTGGTTTTGGGAAGACATCCTATGGTTTGCATGGAAGGGTCATTGTTCGTTAGATCTTTAAATTTGTGATGCACGAAAATTAGTGACTCTACGGTATATAAAAATATCAGTGTTTATGACAATGAGCATTCTTCTTACCTTCCTTACTCTTGACAACTCTATCTCTAACTCTGCTATGTTTTCCTGGAAATCAGTCTGTATGCGTTAATCTGTATCCTTGTGTAATGAAGTTTTCTCTATATATCCAAGGATAGTTAAATCTTTCTTTAAACGTCGAATCCACGTCTACGTTATTTTTTTAATAAGAAAATTCAATAATTATCGAACTTTGTTTCGCATTACAACAAATGGTGTTACACAATCCGTTGCAAATTGTGACATTTTTTAAATACGCACAAGTTGCCGATAATTTCATTGGACGGATAGTTCTCTGTACAAGAATATAATCAAGTGAGTCACATTAACACACTATCGAACTGTTGTCACGTTAAGGACAAGGAATGCTGGTAAATAATTCATCATTGATTCGCCAGTTGAGTAAAAAGATAATTGTATCGTTTAGATTAATGGTTCGAGAGGCCATTTTCGACTGAGAATCAGGAAATTGCCTAATTCCTTTCAGGAGTGGCTTCACGCTTGAAGGAATAATGTTTCCAGATTCGTATCGTATCGAAACAAATACCTGTTGGAAAATGACATAACTGCACTTGCATAAAGCAGTTTATTCAATATCGGTAAATTACACCGGTAATATCGGTAAATGACTGCACCTGCATAAAGCAGCTTACTCAATATCGGTAAATTATACTGATACAGAATATTCACTTGTTGAAATCAGAGGTTTCAATCCATCGCTGATTTTAATAACGCAAATATGGCAGTATATTTGACTTCCTCAGCAACAATTTTTGACATATATATATATATATATATATATATATATATATATATATATATATATATATATATATATATATATATATATAAAACAAACTGACAACGAGATGTGCAAAAGTAGTCTTTAACTATCCTAAGTGCTTTCATCTCTCACTGAGTCTCTGTCAAAGACAAAATTACAAAACAAAGACAAACAATAAACACAAACAAAACTTTTTTGTGTGTTTACTTTTGCACTGTCAGTTTCTTGCATTTATCTTAATCAATCAATCATAAATAAATAAACCAAAGAAAGAACAGCGTGGAGAATGTTCGTCGATGCCTTGTGTATCGAATGACACGAAGTCAATTAAATCAGCATCAAATACACTAAAATAAGCATGTTAAATAAATACAATACATTGTTGATGCCATATTCACTTTTCCTTATCTATCTATCTCTCTCTCTCTCTCTCTCTCTCTCTCTCTCTCTCTCTCTCTCTCTATATATATATATATATATATATATATATATATATATATATATATATTAAACAGCTCCTGACAGGATGGGTAAATTTATGTTGGATAAGAAAGGTGACTGTTTAGGAGAGGATATATTTGTTTAGAAGAAATGAAAGTTATATTTTTTTAAGAATTGAAGAAAAGGGAAAATCAGATTGGGTTTGGTCTTAAAAATAGTTTATTTATATATTAGAAAATCAAAAGGATTAATCACAAGTTCTTGCAACTTAGAATTCTTTTGCGGAATAATAATAATAGTACTCTAGACTTAATGCTATTACAACAAAGATTAAGGAAATATACACATTTGGTTTTAAGGAAATACACACATTTGGTTTTAAGGAAATACACACATTTGGTTTTAAGGAAATATACACATTTGGTTTTAAGGAAATATACACATTTGGTTTTAAGGAAATACACACATTTGGTTTTAAGGAAATACACACATTTGGTTTTAAGGAAATATACACATTTGGTTTTAAGGAAATACACACATTTGGTTTTAAGGAAATACACGCATTCGGTTTTAAGGAAATACACACATTTGGTTTTAAGGAAATACATACATTCGGTTTTAAGGAAATACACACATTTGGTTTTAAGGAAATACACACATTTGGTTTTAAGGAAATACACACATTTGGTTTTAAGGAAATACACACATTCGGTTTTAAGGAAATACACACATTTGGTTTTAAGGAAATACACACATTTGGTTTTAAGGAAATACACACATTTGGTTTTAAGGAAATACACACATTTGGTTTTAAGGAAATACACACATTTGGTTTTATATACACATTTGGTTTTAAGGAAATACACACATTTGGTTTGAAGGAAATACACACATTTGGTTTTAAGGAAATACACACATTCGGTTTTAAGGAAATATAGGCGAATTGCAGAGTGCAATTAAAGAGTTAAAGAATGGTAAAAGCAGTGGCCCTGATAATTTATTTAATTAATTTTTGGTATATGGCAAAGATGTTCTCCAACCATATTTACTGTATATTTTTAATGTTATTTTCAATACTGGTTGCTTTCCAGACATTTGGTCTGAGGGTGTAGTTATACCTTTCCATAAGAAAGGCTCTTTAAATAATGTAGAAAATTACAGAGGTATCACCCTTTTGAGCGTCATGGGTAAATTGTTTACTAGGATTTTAAATAACATACTTGTTAGTTGGGCGGAGAAACATCAGGTATTTGTTGAAGCTCAGGCTGGTTTTAGGAAAAATATGTCCTCATCTGATAACATTTTCACATTACATGGGCTGATAAATCATTATATTAACTCAGGTAAAAAATTGTTTTGTGCTTTTGTTGATTTTGCTAAAGCGTTTGATTCTATTATAAGGGTTATTTTATGGTAGAAATTGCTTAAATTAGGAATAAGAGGTAAAATATTTAATATTATATATTCAATGCTTGAAAACGTCAAAAGTAGGGTCAGATTCAATAACATCATGTCGGAAGAATTTGTATGTTTGACTGGCGTGCGTCAAGGCAAATGTTTGTCCCCCTTCTTATTTTCCATGTTTATTAATGACATTGAAGAAGAATTTATTAACAGTGGTGTTCAAGGTGCTGACTTAGGTATGCTACAACTGTTTATGATTTTATACGCAGATGATCTAGTAATACTTTCAGAGTCATAACAGGGTCTGCAAAATGGACTAAGTGCTTTGAGTACATATTGTGATAAGTGTCACCTTAAAGTTAATACGAACAAAACAAAAATATGATTTTCCGCAAGGGATGAAGAATAGCAGACGATTCTTCATTCAGCTATAAAGGCCTACAATTAGAGGTTGTTAACAAATGCGTATTTCTTGGAATTGTTTTTACAACAGGGGGTTCTTTCACACTTGCTCAACAAACTTTAAGTGCTCAGGCATCAAAAGCATTATTTGCAATGGATAAATATTTATACAAGTTCGGAAATATGCCCCCAAAGGTAAAGTGCAAAATTTTTGACACACTAATTTCACCAATTCTTATTTATGGATCAGAAGTATGGGGATTTATTGAAGGAAATGCTCTTGAACGGTTGCACTTAAATGTTTGCAAAAATCTTCTTGGCGTTAAAAAATCTACCCAAAATGATTTTGTATATGGTGAATTTGGGAGGACACCTTTACAGATCAATAGATATTACCGCATCCTGAAATAATGGACTAAGATAATCTCTTCAGATAATAGAAAATATATATCGGTAATATATAATCTAATGTTTACTGACATAGAAAACAGTCTGGAAAGAAAAAGTGGGCATTGTTAGTCCGGAATGTATTAAATAGTCTGGGTCTGGGGGAAGTGTGGATAAATCAAGCTGTTGGGAATATAAATGTTTTCTTATCCTTAGTTAAACAACGGCTATCTGACCAGTTTATTCAAAATTGGCAATCAAGAATCAGAGAATCTTCAAGAGCTAGATTATATAGAAATTTGTCACAAAATTTTGGCTATATAGGAGTATTTAGATATAGTAACAGTGACAACATTTAGAAAATCCCTTTCAAAAATAAGAATGTCTGCCCATACTTTACATGTTGAATCAGGGAGATGAAATAGACCACATTGCACCCCACTAAATCAAAGAATTTGTATTTTTTACAACGTGCTGGAAGATGAGTATCACTTTGTTTTAGAATGCCAATGTTATTTGCCGTTAAGAAAGAAGTATATAAACTCTTATTTTTGGAAAGGACCAAGTATGTTGAAATTTATTAAATTACTCAGTTCCACTAAAACTACCGTGGTCTAGAAATCTGGGAAATTATATCCATAGAGTACTAATTGAACGTAAAAATATGATGAATGCGACTTAAAATTACATGATTTAATTAGTTCGTTATTAGTTATTATTATATTTTTTTCTCTTCGTCTCATCTCCATTTCATTGATTAATACATGCATTACTATCTCTCATATTTCATTTATAATGTTCTTATAATACTAATAAGAAAAGCATTGTGAATACTACTTATATATTGATAATACTTTTTATGTCTTCTCGCGAAGGAGCTTGTATTTAAGCGCACGCATGTGATGTATGAGTGTGCTTGGGAATGTGGGTATGCATACGTAAGTATATATCTTAGTATTTATCGAATGTTTGTAAATTCGATAGACTTATTATTCTTTATGTATTAAACGTGTCACCATCAATGTTTGTAACAAACTTAAATGTATTTGTATATACTTGCTGATGGTCAATTGGCTAAATGCAAATAAAGTTCATTCATTTATATAAACATTTGGTTTTAAGGAAATATAAACATTTGGTTTTAAGGAAATATAAACATTTGGTTTTAAGGAAATATAAACATTTGGTTTAAAGGAAATATACACATTTGTTTTTAAGGAAATATACACATTTGTTTTTAAGGAAATATAAACATTTGGTTTAAAGGAAATATACACATTTGTTTTTAAGGAAATATAAACATTTGGTTTTAAGGAAATATACACATTTGGTTTTAAGGAAATATACACATTTGTTTTTAAGGAAATATAAACATTTGGTTTTAAGGAAATATACACATTTGGTTTTAAGGAAATATACACATTTGGTTTTAAGGAAATATAAACATTTGGTTTTAACTTTCTTGAACTCTATTTTTAAATCAATAGGCTCAAAAACGGTTGGTACGTCTAAGAAACGGATGAACTCTGTTTAAAAACTTCAGTATTAATTGTGTCATTAGGGGTATCGTCGCCTAACAAATGCATGTATAGGTCAATATGAACTGGAAGTTTGATTACGTAATTCATCAAGGATATTCGCCGATTCCTGTATAGTTTACATTCAAAGAAATAGTGATATGCTGTTTCATTTGATTTAGAACAACTGTACAATGCATTGACAAAATCATGATTTCAAATATAGATCCGCCTTAAGCACTGAAAAGTTATACCCCAGTGTAGCATGCATAATATACATTTCTCTTTCGCCTATGAAGTAGTAAGATGGCACTTTCGTGTTTTATTTAATTGTGTTTGGAAGAAGGAAATAGAATTGGAGTTTCTAATATTGTGAGTAAGATTGTTCCTTAATTTTATAGTCGAATGTAAAAACAAAAATACTTATTTGGTAACTGTAAATGACAAATTGGTACTTCAAAATTGAAACTGTTTAAAAAGTCTGGTGTCATATGGCTAACCATTTTATAAAATGCAATAAGTTTTGCGTATAAGCTAAGCATTCTGAAACAGAAAATCAGCCCTCAAAACATCATATTACACTCATCCCATCGAGCGACAGACATAAAGGATGGACGAGTTTTATCTGTGATGCTTGTTTTGCTTGCATCTTTTTTCATGACTCCGTCTATTTAACCTGCCCAGAACTCATTTGTACACAAAATTGCTCAATATTGTCTCTAAGCATCCATCTGCTAACCACTCTTTCCACATCCACCTTCTTCCCCCATTGTTTGGTCACACTTGTTTCTCCAACATCTACTCTTCGAGGTCCTCAACTTGAAATCCTCTCCTTTTGATGATATTGGAAGTTTCATCTGCATTGACCTGCCTACGTTGCATACATTGGAAGCAATTTCAAAGTCATGTAGACAATAAGATGACATTGGTAGCTTTGACTCTGGGAAATAACCCAAGTACAGTTTATCAACCGGGGAAAAGTATTATGTATCCATTTATGCCCAGGATAGAAGCTGTTACCCTAGGCTCATTTCCCCCTGTCCGTTAGAGGTTTATGCTTTCGAAAACTATTTTTAGATATGTATAGAACAGGACCAACGTTTGATGAAGCGTATAATGTCTGTAAAATGTGCAAATTTTTAGTGTGTACAAAACCAACCATAACTAGCGCATTTTCGTGAAAGAGGAGGATATAGCGTTCACATTTATCATCACCAGGGGTATTTATGGAGATGGGCGGGATGGGAAGGGGGAATGACTCTTACTGTCAAATCTTTTGTTAAATAATTTTGTATATTACTTGATTTAATTGAAATGTCTTATTACTATACATACGTTACATATACAATTAAAAATATAATATTGAACATAATATAATACCTAAGAAACAACATACATACATACATACATACATACATACATACATACATACATACATACATACATACATACATACATACATACATACATACATACATACATACATACATACATACATACATGCATGCATGCATGCATGCATACATACATACATACATACATACATACATACATACATACATACATACATACATACATACATACATACTAGTATAAATTTGTTTTTGTCAAAATAGGGTGGCATAATTTTGCTGCTCTTCATTTTCATTTCCAAATTCATTAAAAGTTCGTTGTCTGAGCAAATATATCAGCGTGTGTACAAAACCGGTTCCATTCATATTTCACAGGCCCTGCATATTTACTAAACCTCAGCTTGCATAATTACCAGATCACATGACCTGCATACTTACTCAACCACAGGCCATGGATACTTAATAAACCACAAAATGCATACTTAATATACCACAGTCTGCATACTTATATGAAGTTAAGGTCAGGCTACGTCTGTTACCGTAAGTAACAGTAGACGGTACTACCTTTGACTGTTGACCCAGAGTGGAGAGCTACACCTGGGTCCCTCTGGAAAGTCCTTTCTGGTGGATCAGGCGGCCGAGCAGTTATGCTCCTCCCCCGGCTGTGAAGGCAGATGGCAAGAGCTGAGTGGACAGCGCAGGGCAGCAGCGCAGGTGCAGTAGAACCTGATGGCCATACAGACGTCTCGACATTGTTGTGCCACTAGATTAAGAGGAGAGAGTGAGGGTGACTCTGAGCAACTTTCCCTCCCTTAACTCCATTCCACACGCAAGTCATGACATTATTCCCCTCCCCCAGTAGATACCTTCAAGTCCTGTGGCGATGATCGAGCGGCAAAGCAGTAGATGTGGATACAACGCGAGCTGTAGCTGCAAACCTGCACACAGGCGGCTCAGGGCATAGCGTCGCTTTACACTGGACTGAAGCATCAGTGGAACTCGGCAGCCCCTGGGTAACTGAGCAGCCCTTTTAAGGATCACACTGCTCACTTCAGTAGCACGAGGAAGGGGCTAGAAAAGGTACCCTAAACATTGCCTGCTTCGCCTTAACCCTGGTTAGCATACCGCCTCTGACGGAATCCCACCTTAGCGGTCGAAAACCTAACAAGAAAACAAAGGCGACGCAAATCAAAATCGGTGCCTGGAACGTGCGCACACTAATAGACCGTAGACCAGAGAGAAGAACAGCTCTGGTTGATAGAGAACTGGCCAGATTTAACATCCAGATAGTAGCCCTGAGTGAAACTAGCCTAGCTGATGAAGTACAACTCACCGAAGTTGGAGCCGGCTACACCTTCTTCTGGACTGACATAAGTAAAGAAGAGTGACGTGAAGCTGGTGTTGGGTTTGCCATAAAATCCCAGCTAGTCAGCAAGCTCACAAATCTCCCAAAGGGTATGAATGACAGACTAATGCAAATGTCTGGAAAAAGACATGCAACTATCATCAGCGCCTATGCACCCACGATGACCAACCCAGATGAGATCAAGGACCGAAGGCAGACAAGCTCATCATCCTTGGTGACTTCAGTTCTAGAGTTGGCACAGATCACCAGACATGGCCAGGTGTCATTGTCAAACATGGCTTTGGTAAATGCAACAACAACGGACTCCTCCTACCAAACTCCAACAAGACGTCTTGAATGCACCCACGCTACAAGCACTAGCATCTCACGGACTACATCATCGTCAGGTGAAGAGACAGGCAGAATGTCCGAGTGGCGAAGGGAATGAGAAGTCAAGAACGCTGGACTGACCACAGGCTCATTGTCTCCAAACTCAATATCCAGACGCAGACAGGAATGACATGAAAAACTTCTATGATGCTCTGAAGACAATCTACGGTCCACAGTCATCAGGAACCTCTTTAAAATACTGAGTGCTGACAGCATCACACTGCTCACTGACAAAGAAAAGATACTTCAAAGATTGGAAGAACACTTCAACGACATCCTCAATCAACAGTCATCTATCAGTGATGAAGCAATTGATCGACTTCCCCAAGTGGAAATTAGCATATCACTTGCTGTTCCTCCAACGCTGACTGAAACTGAGAAAGCAATTGACCTGCTGTCAAATGGCAAAGCACCTGGAGCAGATGATATACCAGCAGAAGTCTACAAAACTGGAGGCTCGCACATGGCACAGAAACTGACTGAACTCTTCCAGTCAATGTGGACTCAAGGAACTATACCCCAGGAGTACAAGGGTGCATCACATCGATCATGGGCTCCTGCCTGAGAGTCAGTGTGGCTTCAGGAAAGGACGAGGGAATACAGACATGGTGTTTGGAGCTCGTCAACTCCAGGAGAAATGTCAGGAACAGAACTCCAACAGGTACACAATATTATTCAACTGACAAAAGCCTTTGACAGAGTCAGCCGTAGGGGCTTTTAGAAGATCATGGCATAATTTGGTTGCCCAGAGAAATTCATCGTGATGGTTCAGCTCGCTCGTGTCGTGGATGACGGAGAGTCATCTGAACCATTCCCAGTCACCAATGGAGTCAAATAAGGCTGTGTGTTGGCCCCAACCCTCTTCAGTATGATGTTCCCTGCCATGCTTACTGATGTCTTCCGCGACTATGACACTGGGATCGACATCAGATACTGAACTGACGACAAGCTCTTCAATCTGAGGAGACCACAGGCGAAGACGAAGTTACAGGAAGTGACTCTTCACGATCTCCTATTTGCTGACGACTGTTCCCTGAAAGCCAAATCTGAGTCTGACATGCATCAGAGTATCGACCATTTCTCTTCAACTTGTCACAATTGTGGTCTCACAATCAGTATCAAGAAGACAGAGGTAATGCACCAACCTGTACCAGGAAAGCCTTACTTAAAGCCCACCATCGCAGTAAATGGCCAAATCCTCCTGTCAAGTGAAAAAGTTCAGTCCACATCGATGACGAAACCAACGCCAGAATGCCTAAAGCAAGTGTGGCCTTTGGCAGACTACGCGCAAATGTGTGAGAGCGCAAAGGCATCAGTCTACAAACAAAACTGAAGGTCTACAAAGCCATTGTGTTGCCAACTCTGCAGTATGTTTGCTAAACCTGGACGGTGTACAGACGCCATACCAAGAAGCTGAACCATTTTCACAAGGACTGCCTGAGGAAACTGATGAGGATAAGATGGCAGGACAGGGTCCCAGACGCTGAGGTTCTCACTCTGGCAGGCGTTCCAAGCATCCACATTCTGTTGATGAAATCATAGTTGGGATAGCAGGCCACTTCATCAGGATGTCAGAAGAGCGACTACCAATGAAGATCTTCTACAGAGAGCTTAAGGAATGAAATCGATCTTAGGGTGGTGACAATAAACGCTTCAAAGATTCACTCAAGTCATCCTTGAAACACTTCAACACAGACCCTGAGTCTTGGGGAGATCTCGCACAGGATCGATCCACTTGGCGCAGTCTCATCCATACTGGAGCTACAGACCTTGAACTGAGGAGAATTGTAGAAGCAGCGCAGAAGCGCGAGCAGCATAAATCTCAGAACTGCTGCACGTCCTCTGTTGATGAAGCAAGCCCAAGCGGCATTTCCTGTCAAGTGTGCCATAGACAGTTCAGAGTACAAATTGGCATGATCAGTCACTTCACGTACTCACAGAAACCAAACCAGTTAGTGATGTTATGGTCATCTTCGAACTCGAAAGACGAACAACAACTTACTAAACCACAGGTCATGCATACTTAATAAACACTTTTCCTTCAATTAATATCATCCCGAGTGTCTATGAAAAAAACGGAAGTTATTTCCTTTTCTAACCTCGGTAATAAAATATCCAAGTGTACATATTTTTAAAAAATACAATTCTTATGGTATTTATCTGTTGCTTTAAAAATGACTAAATTTTGATGCCTGCATAGACTGTAAAACACATTTTTGTGGATATAAATGGGGATTGTCAGACTTGCCCACTTATTGTCGTGTTTTTCTTTTCGAAGTTGACAAAAATAAGTAAATACGCAGAGTTCCTAAATCAGAAATTTAGAAGATTATAATGTCGGGAAATTTATTTTAAATTAGAAATTATTTATGGTTATGTACATTTTCAATTATAATACGATCACAATTTTAATGCGATGCGTAAGTAATATAACAACAACAGTAGTTAGGCTTAGAGATAGCATGTAGGAGGCATGTCAGCGATGGCAAAGAAGACTAGTTGTTACAACTTTTTGAAACAAATGCGATATATAAGCTCAGTTACAGGCAGACTCCCGATGGTTAAAAAAAAAACCATTAATCACCTGACTTTTTAAAGAGATATATTCAAATAATGGATGTTTATTTTATACACCTCAGTTGTGATTGAACATATATATGTCTTGATAGGTAGTTTGTAATTAGTTACATTTCAATATGGCTTACAAAACAATCATTCCATAGAGTGCACGAATGTTGAGTGTTGTTCGAATCAATTTTGAATACAGTAGACGTATACCCTTCTATAATATTTAGATATATTTACATATTATACCTAGGTGCTGATATTCTAAATACAATTGTCACGTATTTTTACCTGTACAAAGTTACAAAAACAACCCATGATCTAATTTCCTGAGCTGGCACACGTCCATCCATAAAGTTATAATATATCATTGTATGAGATACGGTCTCTCCATTTTTCTGTTGTTGTTATGCTAAACAAAACATTAGTCTAACGATTACACATTGTGTATGTATTTCATTGGACACAACAGTTAGATCCATTACTGTGTGTAAATATTAATTAATTGCCAATATTTAGCTATATATATTCCGTACTCAAGGCGACAGTCGAAATGAAAGAAAGAAGAACCATTGAGATTACAGAGTGTAAAAAAGGAGGAAAGGTACATCTGTTTCTGATTTTATTTTTGTAATTTTACACAACTTTAATTTGAGATTGATCGAAATGTACAATTATATAAAATTCTCGTGAAAGGTACAAGTAACACTTAACTTGAGTTGTTAAGGAGTGTATGTTCTTCGATTATATATGTAAATATATGATGCCACTATGAAGCAGCTTTTAAAACTGTTCCAGTCACAATAGAAATGTATCATGATTATCGATTGGCAGTTTACTTGTATTAAAGTGAACAGCCCCGTATACATACCGTCAGTAACTGGTGGGGCTCAACTTCATTGGGGTTGGGGGCGGGGCCAAACAAACCCTGATACATACCGTCAGTAACTGGTGTAGCTGAACTCCACTGGGGGTCGGGGTGGGGGATAAACAGACCCAGATACATACCGTAACTGGTGGGGTTCAACTCCATTGGGGGTGGGTGGAGGGGCTATGTACAGGATTAAGCTTCTAAAGTGTATATCTTAGAGGACATGCGTCAGTATATATAGATGTCAAAAAGCAAATCAGAAAAATTTCGATTGTTTATTTATAATAAAATATGTACTTCTTGTCTAAAACGATGCTGGTTTCCTTTGAAACAGACACGCATATATATATATATATATATATATATATATATATATATATATATATATATATATATATATATAGAGAGAGAGAGAGAGAGAGAGAGAGAGAGAGAGAGAGAGAGAGAGAGAGAGAGAGAGAGAGAATTACAAATATACACCAAACAGAGCGGAAAGTGCTTGATAACATTAGCAGAATTTTTAAATACGAATAAATAATATTATCATACAGGAAGAGCATTTCAATTAGTCCTCTACAGAAATTCGAACTCGGATCCGTGGGTTACGGCACCCATCGCCTTCCCTGCAAGCACCAACCCCCATGCCATCTCGACCATGCACACATCACCAAAAAATGATGCTACAAAGTCGGTGGTATAGGCATTCGTGCATAGCAGACATACCCGCATGTCGACCCAGTAATTAATTCTCATCTAAGTACACAGTCCATATATTGTAGACGTCTTGAAAGTCCTGCCAATTAGCGCGTCAGTGATTAGTACACATAAGTAGACATCAGACTCGGGCTACGGAGAGGTGCATGATAACATCCGAGTCCATAAGTGATATTGGAAGAGAGAGAGAGAGAGAGAGAGAGAGAGAGAGAGAGAGAGAGAGAGAGAGAGAGAGAGAGAGAGAGAGAGAGAGGGAGAGTTCAACTGGAAAATAATCGGACTCTGTGATCGGGGTGGGGTGGGGGTGAGGCATAAAACTTAACTCCCAAATATCTAACTTAACCAATGGACACAAAAATAAATAAATGGATGGACAAAAAAAAAAAAAAAAATGGCCCAGCTGGCGGGGCTCGAGCTGGATAGCCTAAACTCTAAATCCGGGCATGGTATGTATATAGTATATGCCACGTGTGTGTGTGTGTGTGTGCGTGTGCGTGTGTGTGTGTGTGTGTGTGTGTGAGAGAGAGAGAGAGAGAGAGAGAGAGAGACTAATAACAGATTGATTGATTGATTTTGGGATTAACGACTTGTGCGGCCATTCGGCCAGGTACGTCGGACTAATAACAGATGCTGTCGCAAGGACATATATAGTAATAGTATTAAGTTAATTGCATACTTAAATTTGAGGGTGGATATCAAGTATTTATTTTTTTTATTCAGATCCCTATTCTAATTATACAAGTAGACCCGTTGATGTATTTGTATTTTACCCTACCGCCCTTATTTCACCAGAGCGAAAGCTTCCCACTCCCCCCCCCCGCTCCCTTTTCACGTGTGCATAGTTCTGGAACGTTCTTCACCTTTAATAGCAATTTGTTTTTGAAATCGTCTATAATTTACCCTAAAGCAGTTGTTGCCATAGTTGGCAGTCCAACTATTACTTTGTTGCGGGGAAATTTTAATTTTTAATACATTTTACGATTGACATTGGAGGGACGGACATTTTCCCCCGCGCCATGGCAAACGATTCAGAATGTGTAGTATGTTTTGGTGTCTATTCCGTCATGACTTTTAAACAGGTCATATAAAACAGGCCATATAAAACAGGTCATATAAAACAGGTCATATAAAACAGGTCATTTAAAACAGGTCATATAAAACAGGCCATATAAAACAGGTCATATAAAACAGGCCATATAAAACAGGTCATTTAAAACAGGTCATATAAAACAGGCCATATAAAACAGGTCATATAAAACAGGCCATTTAAAACAGGCCATATAAAACAGGTCATATAAAACAGGCCATATAAAACAGGTCATATAAAACAGGCCATATAAAACAGGTCATATAAAACAGGTCATATAAAACAGGCCATATAAAACAGGTCATATAAAACAGGCCATTTAAAACAGGCCATATAAAACAGGTAATTTAAAACAGGTCATATAAAACTGGTCAAACGACGTTAAACACAATTATAGATCATTGATGTTGTTGCACTGAAGCTATTGTAAAGAATTAATTATAGTATGACATGTTTACTGTAGAACTGTTAATATAGAAATAACTCATACGAAATTAAAGCTACACTTGTTAGCCTAAGTTTTTATTATTTCGCATTCAATTGAAATTTGATTTTTCATTAATATAGTTTTATAATTCCATATGTAATATATTTCATAAAGTTTGTAAAGAAAAGGAAGTAAACGGGTAGTAGCCGTTCAGTCTACATAG